>CM048745.1:255149746-255859746 GCA_026315105.1 Locusta migratoria | reverse complement strand
TTGTAATCGCAATGCCAAGTACCGAGAAAGTAGATGATCTCGGATGCAAAGCTACAAGTAGTCAGGACACCATTGCAACTAGTAAATCCGATGCGAGGTAACCGCGCTTTATTATGGGCACACTATGGGTAAACAAACATCTAAACGCACGATAGCTGTAACAAATTCATCAAAATATGGTCTTCAGCTTCCTTAACCGCTGCAAATGGTCCCTGGACCTTCTCTACATCTACGCGAATACTCGGCAAAACACATCTATGTGGCATGCGCGAGGCAGTGACGCTGATTTAGACGACAAAGCCAGTATCTATTTGCGATCTTCTTCACGTCTATTAATCTCTTTCAGTCGATGTTTCTAATCCACGATTACAACTAGAAACGAAAGCGGAGATATATTCAAAATAGCTCTTTCTGAACCGTCTACATTCAGTGGTTTAAGCAGATATTTTAAATTAAAGTAAAAAAAAGAACTGGTATTACCGAAAGCCGGTTGTTCCAGAGTTAAGTGTAAGGCGACCAACCGTCCCAGATTCTGCGGGACAGTCCCTCATTTGGACTCGTCCCGCATTGGGATAATTGCTTAAAATGTCCCGCAAAATGGCAAAAAACGTTCCGTAATCCCGCATTCCCGTAATTTTAAAATTGTTGGTGTAAGAGCACATGCCGAAACTATTCGCTAGCACTAGAGGTTGTTTTTGTTTCGAGCAGTTTCTGCATTTTTGTGATAGTACGACTAGTTACAAAGTTCTGTTGTTGGCATATTTTCTGTGTCTTCTTAAGTACGTTGTAATAAGTGTAATGGAATATTTTTCGGTACTCAAAGTGGCAAACATGACGTAATGTTATCACAGTCTGTTTAAACGTATTTAAAGTCAGACATTCAAATATATTATCAGCATTCATCTCACTTCATTCAGGAATAAAAAGGTGGCGAAACTGTGAAAATGCAACAACGAAACTGAGTGAGCATTGCATGTAATAAGGTACAATTAAACTCTGCGCTTTATAGAAAGAACTTCTATAATAAACTAGTTCAAATGGTTTTAAAACGTAGTTTGATAGAAACTTAATTCGAGGTTATTTTAAAACATAAATCTTTGGGCGAAGTAAGCTACTAATCAAAAGATGTGGAGCACGATGCTCTAAGAGCTGGAAAAAATTGTCAGTCTCTAAAATTCAAAATTGGAGCATGAGAAAATATTTATGAACTGTAAATAAAGATTGAAAATTAAAATGTCACTCATGTTAGATATGCTACTTTAAAAGTAAATGAATAGGCCTACTCTGCTCGCCTAGTTTCTTTCCCAGTTTCAGAATAACTGGCGCAATGAGACACGTGATCATAGTCCTCCTTCACAACCTCGAAATGTCCCGCATTCAGTTTCGAAGAAGTTGGTCGCCTTAGTTAAGTGTTATCCGTAGTGTGGCTGGCTTGGCGTTGTTAGAGGACAGGTGTGATTGATTCGGTAAGTGGCGACTGAGCACACAGTGTAGCGTTCTGCAGACGGGGCCCAGGGCGCATGCGCGGGCCAACCCCTATCGGGACAGGACACGATCGCATCGCATCGGTCGGCGGCGCCGCTGGCACAGTGTCGAGCTACAGGTGGCGGGGTGCGCCGGCCTACCCGACAGCTGCTGGACAGCGGTCGAGCGCTGCACTTGGCTGCGGCCGTAGTTAGGTGGACCACTCTAGCGGAGCGCGGGCGCATTTGACGGCGCACAACACGCCTGACGCAGCCGAAGCCCAGCGACGGAGGTGAGTTCCTGGAGCGAGACACTAGTGTCCATTTCATAATGATTCACCCCTGACTTTGAACCCATCTTCTGGTCACATCGCACGACGAACTTCGATGTTTTATACCTCGCCGGAATCGTCGAAATGTCTACTTTTATTTGGTGTATGAATATTACATTTTATTTGAAAAGGGGACGACATACGCGGTAATATGTAAGGAAAAGTGTGCTTTTTCTGGCCTTTTTTCGGGGAATATCAACTTTAAGGATGCACAGAACTCAGACCTTAATTAGGAGAACGTTTTCCTTTGCACAGTTTAAAGATCCAACTTTGTTCTATTTACAAACGGAGTTTCGTTATTTTCCGATTGGTCGTTTTGTTCTAATAATAGTAGGTGTAGACTGCTGCAGTTCTCCTTTAATTCAGCTTCTTTGTTCCAAAGATAATTGCCACTACTGCCAAGGTTCTCCATGCAGCGGAATAGCACCTCAGCAATGGACATGGTGGAACAATCCTGTTATGGTGATTCTTTCATTGTATTAATTGATATTTATATCACCATAACAGGATTGTTCCACCATGTCCATTGCTGAGGTGCTATTCCGCTGCATGGAGAACCTTGGCAGTAGTGGCAATTATCTTTGGAGCAAAGAAGCTGAATTAAAGTTTGTGTTGTGGAGGGAAATCGTACATAGACTATTCCGGGGCGCCTTAATCGTTAGTGGTGTGGTAGTCTAATGGTTAAGACGTCTGCCTAGTAAGCATGGAGGTCCGGGTTCGATTCCCGGCCGCACCACAAATTTTAATTCAATGCTTCAGATCTATCAATAATGTCTTTGACATATTTGAGACGTAAATCCGTCTCAGGGATTCTTTCATTGTATTAATAAAACTCCGTATGTAAATGGAACACGGATGGATCTTTAAACTGTGCAAAGAACAACTTTCTCTGAATTCTGTATATCCTTAAAATTGACATTCACCCTAAAAAAAAAAAAAAAAAGAGAGCCAGAAAAGCACGCTTCTTTTAAATATTACGTATGTCGTCCACTTTCCAAATATAATGTCATATTCGTACACCAGAAGATGAGCTCAAAGTCAGGGCTCAATCATTATGAAATGGACACTAGAATGTGCCAGTACTTCCAGCACTTTAGCATACCGTGTGTGACAGTGTTCAGTAACTCTTGGGAACCACACAGCAGATTCGCACAAGCACTACCCATGTCAATTGCGGATGTCTGACTATAACCGAGCCCGGTATCCACGAGTTAAATTAACAAGCATACGGTATTTTCATTACCAAGCACTTCGCGGACCTGATTATGTTCTCTTTATTATGAATATTGCTGATACACTGTTCAGTATTTCTGTATGTTGTCGGTGTTCAGCAGTTTTAATGCCGCTGCATTCATAATACTACCAAATATTCAAATGTTTGTAAAGCTAGACATCGAAAGAGTCCAAACAAGGGCAGCTCGTTTCATATTGTCACGATACAGGGGAGACAGCGTTACGGAAATGATACACGATCTGGGATGGGAATCATTACAACAACGGCATTTATCGCTGCGGCGTAGGCTACTTACGAATCTCCTCCGAATGCGAAAATATATTGTTGTCTCCCACTTACAAAGGTACAAATGATCATCAGAATGAAATACGAGAAATCAGAGCTCGAACGGGGAGATTCACGTGTTCTTTCTTCCCGCGCGCTATTCGAAAATGGAATGGCAGATAAATAGTAAATTGTGATTGCTATCAGAATATAACAACTGAAAGTTGACAGTAGGTCAGTAGATGCGATATTTCCGTCAGTCACACCTTGACTTGGGAATGGCAATACGCCGAAACACAAAATACAAGCAACTAAAAATAATTGCATCTACTTGGATTAACTTAATAAAATACTTTAACTTAAGCTAATGACAACACACACGCCCATGCCGCCACGGCGGAACGGCCGAGCGCGTTGAGGCGCTATGCTATGACGCGCGAGGCCGTTCCCCGTCGGGGGTTCGAATCCCCCGTCGGGCATGGATGTTTGTCCCGTCTTTAGTATAAGCTAGTTCAAAAGTAGTTTGTAAGTTTAGGGACTGATGATCCCGCAGTCAAGTCCCATAATCGTTAATATTTGAACACCCGTGCCTCAGGGAGGACTTGCAGCTTCGACGGCGAGCTGAGGAGCACTCCGCAGCAAGGCGCCTTAGAGCGCTCGGCCATTCCAGTGAAGCGAGTACCATATAATCAGAAGCTTTAACGTATAATTGCAGTTTTAAGTTATTTGTCATCTGTTTGTTAATTCCGTCTCCCGACTGTCCAGTTCCCTCTCTCTCGTCTCGTTGTCCATCTCTTCCTCACCCTGTTTCAGTTCATTTTCGCCTCTCTCTATCAAAAATTTCATGAAAATTTTAGAAAACATTGTTGCGGGAGTTCAGCTATCTGTTATAACAAATTACATTAATTAGTCTAAGATCGCAATATTTTATTTTTAAAATGACTTGTTTCTGTAAAATCTTTTGCCATCTTCAGTTATAATCCACCAAGAACTGAGTAATTTATTGACTCTGACTGAACGTCGCTGCTGAAGAACACCAGCAACAGCTAAATGCTGTATTATATCTGAAGAGGGCAAAAGATTTTGCCGAAATCGGTCATTTTAAAAATAAAATATTGCGATCTTAGGCTGTTTAATTCATTTGGTCTCCCAACTTTCGTTGTGATCGGTCACATGGCATCGAAGTTTATTCCAGAGTACAATCTGCCATGCACCATTCAGAGGACTGCGGAATATAAAAATCTTCTACATGAAAACATACTTATGTACTTGGGCCAATTTACATAGTTAAAGGCCACACGCTGTCTATATCTAAGGAACCCTCCGCCATGCATGTAAATCCTGTATAGACGTTGACGATTCTCTTGCTTTGAAGGTCGGGTGTGGATAAAACTAGAAGACGGAATTTTCTTTGACTAACACGACGTCCTATAAACAGCTACATTTCCAAATTAAACTGACACCTGAAGTGAAGTATTACGTTTTTGTTACTGCAAATAGTGGCAGTGGAACGACCTCTCAATAAAAAGAAAGAAAGAAAACAATGAAAATATGTCTTCGTTTACATGAAAATCAAGATTTCTCATTTCTATCAGGACTCCGATAGGAAAGCTGCATCCAATTTGATTGGGTTTACAATACTAGGACTCTTTCAGGTCCTCTGTAAGATAGACACATATGTAAGTGGTACAAGCAACTTACTGATAACCTTCTCCAAATGCTGAAATCAGATGTTGTTCATCGTAGAACTTGTTGTTGTTGTGGTCTTCAGTCCGGAGACTGGTTTGATGCAGCTCTCCACAATACCCTATCCTGAGCCAGTCTCTTCATCTCCACATAAGAACGGCAACCTACATCTGTCTGAATCTGCTTACTGTATCCATCTCGTGGTCTTCCTCTGCGGTTTTTACCCCACACACTTCCCTCCAACGCTAAATTCACAATTCCTTGATGTCTAAGAATGTGTCCTACCAATCTATCCCTTCTTTTAGTCAACGTATGCCAGAGATTTCTTTTCTCCTCCATTCTGTTCAGTACCTCCTCATTAGTTACGCGATCCACCCACCTAATCTTCAGAATTATTCTGTAGCACCATATTTCAAAAGCCTCAATCCTCTTCCTGTCCGCATTGTTTATCGTCCATGTCTCACTCCCATACAAGGCAACACTCCACACAAATGCCTTCAGAAAGGACTTCCTTAGGCTTAAATCAATATTCGATGTTAACAAATTTCTCTTTTTCAAGAATGCTTTTCTACCCATTGCTATTCTGAATTTTATATCCCCTGTACTGCGACCATCATTTGTTATTTTACTGCCCAAGTAACAAAACTCCTCTACCTCCTTTATTGCTTCCTTACCCAATCTAATTCCTTCAGCATCGCCTGTTTTTCTTACACTGCACTCCATTACCGTAATTTTGCTCTTGTTAATCTTCATCTTATATGCACCTTTCAGCACACTGTCCATTCCGTTTAACTGCTCTTCCAGGTCCTTTGCTGTCTCTGCCAGAATTACTATGTCGTCGGCAAAACGCAAAGTTTTTAATTCTTCACCCTGAATTTTTATTCCTTCTCCAAATTTCTCCTTGCTTTCCTTTATAGCTTGCTCAATATACAAATTGAATAACAATGGAGAAAGACTACAACCCTGTCTTACTCCCTTTCCAACCACTGCATCCCTTTCATGCCCTTCAACTCTGACAACCGCTGTCTGGTTTTTGTACAAGTTGTAAATAACCTTACGCTCCCTATATTTTACTCCTGCTTGCTTCAGAACTTGAAAGAGTGTATTCCAATCAACATTGTCAAAAGCCTTCTCCAAATCTACAAAAGCTAGAAATGTAGGTTTGCCTTTTCTTAATCTATCTTCTAGGATAAGCCGTAAAGTGAGTATTGCCTCCCGTGTTCCTACATTTCTCCTGAACCCAAACTGGTCTTCCCCGAGGTCGGCTTCTACCAGCTTTTCCATCCTTCTGTATATAATTCGTGTTAATATTTTGCAACCATCGTAGAACTATGTCGATAATATCCCATGTTACAATGAGATAAATTAATTTACGCTTGAGCTATGCTGTTACGATACAAAAAAGGTTAGGGGCTGCGTCTAAAGACTGAACTGATAAACATCAGGTCTTCCAAAATTTACGAGTGTGCAGCTAGGTATGAAAATCGAAATAGGCCGATATTTCGGCATGAGTACAAGCTGTTATTCTTAAGGCACTGGGGGGTTCATAGTTCTTTCGTAAGTACGTCTGTGGCGAGCATGAGGCTCAGAGCTGATGCAGTCTTTCCTCCTCCTTTCCTCCCTAGACTGCATTTCCTTTACCTTCCCCTCCTGTCCTATCCTCGCTCCTTTCCTTCCCCACCATGTGACTGATGACCTGTCACAAACAAATGACCAACCGAAGCAAAACTGCAGCGAGAAAGCTATGAGGAACGACGTTTAAACCCTAGGTGCTCAATGACATCATACAGAAAACACAGACCGAGCAAGCGCGCATACAGCGTAATCACACAAGCAAAGATGAAAACCAGCGGCAGTATAATCCACATGTACATAAATACTCCGCAAGTCACATTGAAGTGCATGTCAGAGGGTTCATCGAACCGCTTTTATGATATTTCTCTACCGTTACATTTTCTAATAGCTCGCGGGAAAAAGGAACACCTAAATCTTTTCGTTTTCGATCTGATTTCACTTTATCATGATCATGTCTCCCTCTGTAGTTGGGTGCTAACAAAGTATGTTCGGAAGAGAAAGTTGGTGAAAGACTCCTTTCCGTGACTCTCTCCCCCTATATCGCGATAATACAAAAAGACCTGCCCTTCTCTGAAATTTCTCTATATCGTCTGTCTGTCCCATCTCGTGTGGATCCTACAATGCGCACAAGTGTAGTGAAGGCGGTTTCTTTAGTAGAACTGTTGCATCTTTTAAGTGTTCTGCGAGTGAAACGTAGCCTTTGGTTCGCTTTCCCTATAGTATTTTCTGTGTTCTTTCCTACTTAAGTTGTTCGTAATTGTTGCTCCTAGGCATTCAGTAGAATTGACGGCCTATACGTCTGAGTGATTTATCTAGAAACTGAAGTTCAACCGATTTCATTTAGTGGTAATATCGATGACCTCACATTTACCATTATTAAGGGTCAGTTGCCAATTTTTGCACCACGGTGATATCTTAAATCGTTTTGTAGTTGCTTCTGTCTTCTGGCGACTTCACTAACCGATAAATGACGGTATCATCCGCGAACATTCTAAGAGTGCTACTCAGATTGTCTCCTAAATCGTTTATAAAAATAAAGAACATTAGGGAAACGGCAGATATCAATTCTGTTTTACTGGATGACTTTCCGTGAGTTACAACATACTGTGTCCTTTCTGACAGGAAGTCACGAATCCAGTCGTACAACCGTGGCGATATTTTACATAAGCACGCTATTTGGTTAGAATACGCTTGTGAGATACAGTGTCAAAAACCTTCCGGAAATTAGAAACACGGATTCTATGTATCATCTCCCTGCCGAAACCACTCATCAAATTATGTGAGTAAAAATGAACAATACTTTCTGAATCCGTCTTGACTATGGGTCAATTGGTCGTTCTCGTCGAGGTAATTCATAATATTTGAGGGAATTATATGTTCCAAAATCGTGCTGCAGACCGATGTCATTGATACAGGTCTGTCATTTTTCGGATATATCCTATTGCCTTTCATGATTATCGGAGTTCTCTGTGAAACTTTCCAGTCTTTGGGTACGGATCTGAGCGAACGGTTGTATGGGGCTATTACATCAGCATACTATGAAAGGAACCTAATTGGTATACAATCGGGACCGGTAGACTTAAATTTGTTAATTGCTTCACTTTTCTGTAATACTCCAGGGGTGTCTACTTCTAAATTACGTATACTGGCAGCTGTTTCTGATAGGAATTATGGAATATTTGCTTCGTTTTCTTTAGTGAAGGAATTTCGGAAAGTTATGTTGAACAATTCTGTTTTAACACAACTGTCGTAAGTGGCATCACCATTGCTATAGCATAGTGTTGTTTCTGTTTTGTCGCTAGTGTACTTTTCTTATGACCAGAATTTGTATGGATTTTCTACCAAGTGACAGGGTTTCTTTGCGAAAACTATTATAAGCTTCTCGCATTGAACTTAGGGCTTAATTTCGAGTTTCTGTAAAAGACAGACTTGGGGATTTTGTGTCCGTTAAATTTGGCATGCTTTTTCTTTGCTTTTGGAAGAGTGATCTATCATGTTTGGTGTACCACGGCGGATCAGACCACTCTTTTATTAATTTCTTTGGTTTAAGCCTGTCAGTAGTTGTCGATATCATTTCTTCGATCTGAATCAAATACACACGCGAGCTCACGATAAATTTAACATACTGAAGCAAGAGCGGCACAGAAGAGTTAAAATATGTCGCTTATAGTAAGAAGCCGGTTGCACTTACAAGTGGTGGTGTGCTCTGTACAGCGCTGCGACGTGCTCTCGACAATGGCCACCCAACGACTGATATCGATAATAAACATCAGATTTCAGAGCGTGAGAACCGAGGTTTTAAACTTCGTTTTACATTGCTTGCTCGCTGCAGTTTTGCCTCGAGAATGGTAGCGTGTGCTCATGTCGAAATATCGGCCGAAGTCGAGTTTAATACCAGGCTGCACAGCCGTAAGTTTTTTTTTAATCGTCATACGCCGGGAGAAATTAGGGAATCGGTTGTTCAGTGTTCACACACGGTCAACCGTTCGTGGCGCTAATGACAAGGTGCGTGGATTAAGGCGGACGTCAGCGTTAACAAAGCTCACGAGCACATAATCGCTGAATATAAAGGACTTAGAAGCGATTACCTTCCAGGCTTGTCAATGTTTCTTACATCAGAACCTCCGAGATAAACCAGAAGTGTCAGGGAGTGATCTTTAACAACTACATGGCGACGTAACATATTATTGAAATTGACAACTTGAAGCTTATTTGAATAAACGCAATGTTGCGGTGATTAGAAAAGTCATTTTGTAGCGGTGAGATTGCCTAAGCACATTAAAATTCGTACAATTAGATAGAAATTTATGACAATTGTTTCTATAAATAACAACTAACATTACCTTCTTGGTTTTAACGAGATGTTACAACGTTTGTGATGGAAAAGCTGCATTGCAAGATTGCACTTTTGTATATTTTGTGTTTTATGGGATACTTACGACATGACGTGATTTATTTTTAAAAGAGCAGTTATCTTCTATGTATATATATATATATATATATAAACTTCTGTTCGTTAGCCTCGCTAAAACTCGAGAATGGCTGAACCGATTTGGTTACTTTTAGTCTTGAAATATTCGTGTAAGTACAGGGAAGGATTAAACGGTGATAAAATATGGAAAAGTTGTCGAGGAAAGAGG
Organism: Locusta migratoria; assembly: GCA_026315105.1. Taxonomy (NCBI): domain Eukaryota; kingdom Metazoa; phylum Arthropoda; class Insecta; order Orthoptera; family Acrididae; genus Locusta; species Locusta migratoria. Next base: position 255,850,052 of record CM048745.1, on the reverse strand, counting down.
AAAATCGGGAAAAACTGAAACAGCCAGTGAGCTATCAATATCGTTCGTCCAATTGCGATAAAATCTTGTATGTTTCATGTTGAAAGCAAGAAGGAGGTTCGCATCAAATAAAATTTTGAAAAGTCGAGCAGAAAGTAGGAAAATAGGAAAAACCGAAAGCGATTTTTTTCTATGAAAAAATCAATTGCCACATTGTTGAAAGAGCATCACTTGAGTACGGCTTGAGAGGACAAGGTTTGTATGAAATAAATTTTATTGGGAAATCTACTGGAAAATTGGAAAATTTGAGAAAAACTGAAAGTGCGTTTTTCAATGTGTTTTTGATTGAATTCAGCACTATAACTAACTATTCGAACGACAGAGAGGGTAGTTTTTTGTTCACTGTGGTCTTGAACAAGCTATCAGTAAAAGAAAAAAAAATAGGCACAGTTAAAAAGGAAAGTCACAAAATTTGAACCAAGTGCCTTTTTCATTGTTTTTCTAAATGTACTCAACACTATAAGTTAAGAACCATTCATCCGATTGCGACAAAATTTTGATCATTTGACGTTCTTCGAAAGATGTAAGTTCTTATGAACTAAAAAATTGGGAAAGTTACCTGGAAAATTTGAACATTCGCGAGAAACTGAAATAGCTTTTTTTCAATGGGGTATCAATATCATTCGTCTGATTGCGATAAAACTTTGCACATTTGACGTTCAAAGCAAGAGCACATACATATTAGCAATTGCGAAGCATTATTGCGGGGTCGACTAGATGATCCGGTGAACTTCGTATCATCTACCTCTTAATATAAACCATATTAATTTAAATCATATGTATGTTAGACCCAGTAGCTTTATAAAGGCATCATCAGATTAAGTATCGGCTCGATAGTGGGCGGAAAGAGTGGGAAAATCACGCACACATATCCACGATAAAGTTTATGTCACATTCGTAGAAGTTCGGGGAGGGTTTAAACGGTGATAAAACATGGAAAAATTGCGAGGAAAATTTAGATTTAAAACATGTAAAATAATGACTTGGTTATTGTGTTGAGTGCGTTCAGAAATACACTTTTAAAGAGTAAGGTTCGCTTTACACGATCTGAACCCGTATATGAACTGTCAAAGTTAAAAAATGAATTGCTGTTCGTTAGTCTCGCTAGAACTCGAGCTACGGCTGAACCGATTTGGCTATATATCATTAATAAACCATTGAATCTATTGTAATGAAATCTGGTGCGGAGATAACTTGAGCGCTGAAGTATCGGATAAGATACTTTAGAAAGTATATAATTCAAGATATTTTTTTTTTATTTGAAGTATAAAAAGCGAAATATCGAACAATAATTTTCTCTTTGACTTCTAACTTTACCGTACTTCAGAAAATGCTTTTATTAGTTGCTACGTCTACCATGTACCTACAGTGAGTTTAATCCATATCCATTACGCCAAAAAAAAAAATTGAACTTGATTTGTCATTCTGACACTAGATTGTTGTTGGGTGCGTTCAGAAATATACGAGGGTAAGTCAATTATTATCCGCAAAGTAGTTATAAGATTTTATTGTAGTAAAATACGAAACTTTCAAGATCAGCATTTTTCGACATAGTCTCCTTGCTTTTCAATGCACTTCGTCCATCGCTCTAAAGCTTCCTTATGCCCTCATAAAAGAAGGTTTTCGGTTGAGCTGCGAGCCAGGAATGCACCGCTTCCTTCACTGCTTCGTCCAAGTCAAATCGAGGATCCCTTAATGCCTGTTTGAGTGGACCAAACAAGTGATAGAAGAGGCAAGATCGGGACTATATGGAGGATGATCCAGTACTTCGAATTTGAGTTTGTGGAGCGTTTCAGCAGTGTGGACAGCAGTATGCGGACGGGCATTGCCGTGCAACAACACAACACCTTATGACAGCAATCCTCGGCGTTTACTTCGAATTGCAGGCTTTAGCCTGTCAGTAAGCATCTCACTGTAACGTACACTGTTTATTGTTGTGCTCCTTTCACCATAATGTTCCAGTACAGAACCTCTTGCATCAGAAAAAAACCGTAAGCATTAGTTTTCCTGCGAACTGTTGGGTCTTGAACTTTTTCTTGCACGGCGAATTTGGATGTTTCCATTCCATACTCTGCCGTTTACTCTCCGGCTCGTAATGATGTCTCCATGTTTCGTCAGCAGTAATGATTCTGTGTAAGAAGTTGTCCCCTTCGTTACCATAGTGATCCAAATGTTTTTTGCAGATGTCGAGGCGCGTTTGCTTATGCAACTGTGTGAGTTGTTTTGGGACCCATCTTGCACAAACTTTACGAAACCCAAGTCTGTTGTGAATAATTTCGTAGACAGAACCATAACTAATTTGAAGGCGATGAGCCACTTCATCAATAGCTAATCGCCTGTCTAAGAGAATCACTTCACGTGATCGCTCAATGGTTTCTTCATTTGTGGCGGTAAACGGTCGTCCGGCTCCTTCATCGTGCTTAACACTTGTGCGACTATTTCGGAGTTTTTCGATCCACTCGTACACACTTCGTTGTGGCAAAACTATGCTCCCGTACTGTAACGAAAGTCTTCTATGAATTTCGGCCCCTGATACACCTTCCACCCACAAAAAAGTATGACTGAACGTTGCTCTTCTTTGGTGCAAATAGACAGCGGAGCAGCCTTGATTAACAGCACGGCAGCGACAGCGAAACTAACGTAGCAGCTTGAAAATTGCAAAGATATAACAACAAATAAACAAAGCATGCGTCACCAACGTAAAACGACAGTACTACCAACATAAACAAAAATATAACTAAATTGCGGATAATAATTGATTTACCCTCGTACTTTGAAAGAGTAAAGTTCGCTTTACACGATCTGAACACGTATATGAACTGTCAAAGGTTACACATACACTAAATATATGCAAAGTGCACACTGAATATAGTGCCACTGCAAAGTGCTTTGACACTAATGCATTTATTTGTATTTGTTACCGTGAAGATGGCCATGTCGTTACCTTTCAAAAAATGTTCAAATGTTTGTAAATCTATCGGACCAATGTGCGTGGTCATCAGTCCGTAGCTCACAAACTACTTAAACCTAGGTAAACTAACCTAAGGACAACACACACATCCATGCCCCAGGGAGGACTCGAACCTCAACGGCGAAAACCGCGCGCGCCGCAGCGAGGCGCTTTAGACCGCTCGGCTACTCCACAATATTTTATCAGCTTCGAAACCTTCCTTGAACTTCCATGAATGTGACATAAACATTACCCAGCACATGTGTGCGCCATTTTCCCACTCTTTCCGCCCACTATAGAGCCGATAGATCTGATGATGCCTTTATAAAGCTACTGGATCTAAAGTACATATGATTTAAATTAATAAGGTTTATATTAAGAGGTAAGTGATACGAAGTTCACCGAGTCATCTAGTTATATATAAATTTCGTGTATGTAGGAAACATCTCTAAAGATTGCCATCAAATTATGTATGTAGAACAGTTTAATTTACGTCATTTTTATTGGCACTATTTCTGATAAAACACAGTTTTCAAAAAAGTGTGGATTTGTACTTATGTACCTAGGTATATACTTTTATTCAGTGTATCTCGGAAACATCGCTTACGATTATCTTTGGTTAGAACAAGGAACTCATACTGTTTGTATGCTCTCAGTTAAAACAAGGGAATCATTCTATTTGCATATTCGTAGTCACGCTGAGAACATTAATCCACATAGCCATAGCTCATTTCAAGTTAGTATTTCAGCCAGTACTCTCCTACTTTGTCCTGTCAAGAAACGCTGTCTTCACATCCACCGATGTGTGCTGCAGAAGTAAGATTCATACAGAAGTCAAAGTTTTTAAAGTATATTTTGTGTTTCAAGTCAACTTTTTCATTTAGTATTTCAGAGTGGTGGGGTATTGAGTGTAAATATATTTAGATTTCCTCCAGAATGGCCACGAGTTGTGCTTTAGGTGTTATGTTTGCACTCAATACACCAACCCTCTGAAATACTTAATGAACAAGTTGACTTAAAACACCAAAAATTCATAGAAAACTTTATCGATATCCTCCAACAGGAAAATAGATAAACAGTACTAGAAGGTACTAGCACCCAGTACCGGTAGCAAAGATAATTAAAATTTACGATACAAAGGTCACACATATCAATAACGATTCGCTTAAGGTCACTAAATTTTCCGATACTTGCAAAGATCATATTTTCAACCAACTACTCAAATAGCAAAAATTATCTTATTAATGAACAAACAACAAGTAACCATATAACGTCGCTGATTATCTGTCAAGAAGCAGTCAAACATCAATAAGAAAATCTTAAAACATTTTGAGAACAAATATTACTTTAATAAAATTTACGAAGCAGTAAATAAATTGACAGCACGAAAACCAACGATGTATATGGATGTCGCGACTATCAGACGTATGTATATTTAGTGATAGAAGTTACAATAGTAATCATAAAATTCGATGTATTTTGACAATGTAACATTTTACCTGAAGATGACGCTAAAGGCGAATAGGTCCTAAAGTAATAAATAATACTTGTGTTTAAAGCAGCAACTGGAATTACATAATGTCCTTGATACTGACCGGGCCAAATATCTCACGAAATAAGCATCAAACGAAAAAACTACAAGGAACAAAACTTTTCTAGCTTGAAGAGGGAAAACAGATGGCGCGATGGTTGGCCCGCTAGATGGCGCTGCCATAGGTCAAACGGATATTAATTGTATTTTTTAAATTGGTACCCCCATTTTCATTACATATTCGTCTAGTACGTAAATAAATATGAATGTTTTATTTGGAACACTTTTTTCGCTTTGTGATAGATGGCGCTGTAATAGTCACAAACGAATAAATGTCGCGTAACATTTCGCCATTGCGGACGGTATTTGCTTTGTGATACATTAATCGTGTTGAAATGGACCGTTTTCCCATTGCAGAAAGGTCGATATGGTATTTTTGTATGGCTATTGTGATCAAAATGCCCAACGGCCATCGAATTGTCCGGACCTTTCGTCGGGCCGGCCGCGGTGACCGAGGGGACTGAGGCGCTCCAGTCACGGTCTGCACGGCCACTACGGTCGGGGGTTCGAATCCCCCCTCGGGCATGGATATTTGTGCCGTCCTTAGGATTAGTTAGTTCATAAGTAGTTTGTAAGTTTAGGGACTGATGACCCCGTAGTTAAGTCCCATAAGCTATACAAACCTTTTGCAACCTTTCGTCGGATAGTTACGATGAGCAGCAGTCTCTGCCAGATGGCTGCAGTATTTATACTGCAGAGCTGGTGGCCACTCTCCATGCTCTTGAGCATAAGCGTTCCTGCTCCGATGAGTCTTTTCTTCTCTGCAGTGACTCCCTCAGCAGTCTTCGCGCTCTGGACCAATGTTAACCATGTTCTTCGTTGGTGATGGCTGTTCACGAGCCTCTTTTTGCTCTAGATCGGTCGATCAGTGGTCTTTCTTTGGTCTCCTGATCACGTCGGCATCCGGGGCAACGAACGAGCCGGTAGGCTCGCCAAACAGGCTGTCCATGCATCTGTATTAGATACTGGGCTACCGACTTCTGATCTCCAGTATGTTGTGACTTAGAGTCCATGAGCTATGGGCTGCTGACTGGCGTAGCCTGACGGCGCCGAACATGCCGGAAGACGATCTACAGCTACATAATTTCTCCACAAATTACATTGAATTTCATGGCAGAGGATTCATCGAACTGATTCTACGATATTTCTCTGCCGGTCCATTCTCTAATAGCGCGCGGGAAAAAAGGAACAACTGAATCTTTCCGTTTTATATCTGATTTTTCTAGGTTTACTCTTAGTATGACGATCATGTCTCCCTATGTAGGAGGGTGCTTACAAAATATGTTCACATTTGGAAGTGAAAGTTGGTGAACAGTATTTCTCAAATAGATCTGACTGCAACGAATAATGTATTTCTTGTAATAATTTCCAATCCAACTCGTGCAACATTTCCGTGACTTTCTCCATACCCTCCGTTAGTCGCACTTTGAAAGACAATTGCAGTGTAGGCAATTTATTTAGTAGAACCATTTCATCCTCTAAGTCCTTCGCTTGCCTTCCGGACAACATTTTCAAAGTGTTCTTTCCAATTTGAAGTGTTCGTAATTTTAATAACTAGGTAATTTATTAAATGTACATCCTATGCCTTTCACTTACTTAGGGTATAAATGAAGTTTAACGAATGTCTTTTGGTGCTAATTTAGATGACTTCACACTTTTAATTATTTAGGATTAACTGCCAATTTTTGCACCATCCAGATATCTTGTCTAATTCGTTTTGCATTTGATTTTGATTTTCGGGCTTCAGTAACTGATAAACGGCAGCATCATTCGCGAACAGCCTGAGAGCTACTCAGACTTTATCCTAAATCGTTTGTAAAGACAAGCAACAGTTCCCTGCGGAACGCAAGATATCACTTCTGTTTTGCTCGATGTCTTTCCTTCTTCAGTTACTTCGTATAGTGACCTTTCTGACAGTATGTCGTGAATCCAATTGCACAACTCTGGCGTTATTCCATAAGCATGCAATTTGGTTGCGAGTGGTGTTAAAAAAAGGTACGATACGTTTTACCAACCAAACGGGTTGAAATTTTAATATTCCGCTTTTGGACAACGTAGTGGGACGTCTAGGGACGCGAAGCATGCGTCGTCACCTCCTCCTAAACAATTTAAGGTTGTGCCGTCAGCAGGCAAGCTGATGCTCACCGTCTTTTTCGTCTCCGACGTCAGACACTTCTACAACTCGAGCACGGAGAAATCATTAACAGTGATGTGGACTGCGAGACACTCCGTAGCCTACACCAGTCCATCAAGAGTGAACGGCCTAGGCTGCTCCATGATAACGAGCGTCCACACGTCTCCAGCGTCACACAAAGCGTACTGGCCAAGTGCTAGTGGGAGCAGCTTGAGCATCCTCCCTGCTGCCTGGAGCCGGCCGCGGTGGCCGAGGGGACTGAGGCGTTACAGTCACGGTCTGCACGGCCACTACGGTCGGGGGTTCGAATCCCCCTCGGGCCTGGATATTTGTGCCGTTCTTAGTGTTAGCTAGTTCATAAGTAGTTTGTAAGTTTAGGGACTGATGTCCCCGTAGTTAAGTCCCATAAGCTATACAAACATTTGAACATTTTGCTGTCTGGACATGTCGCCCCGTTAGTTTCATCTGCTTGGTCCTCTGAAACACATTTCAAACGGAAGTGCTTCAATTCGGGCGACGAAGGACTTAGTATGAGACTGACTCTTGTCAGAGCCACAGGAATTTTGGGCAGGGAACCCTTCGGCTGGTTAAACAGTGGGGTAGTTGTGCTAAAGCCTCTGGTGATTACTTCTGAATGAGAGTCTCAATTATACCCACAGTGTCGTTTCGTACCTTTTCAGTTGCACAGCCGTTCTAGAAGCTACTTGTCAGCTACAGTGTCAAAAGCCTTCCGGAAATCTAGAAATGGGGACTATTTGTGTCTCCTTGTTCATAGCACTCATCAATTAATGTGAGTAAAGAGCTAGCTGTGTTCACAAGAACGATGCAGCCTGAATCAGTGTTGATTATGGGACAATACGAAGTTCTCTTACTGGTAGTTCATAATGTTTGAAGAAAGTTTATGTTCCAAAATCCTGCTGCAAACGACGTCTGTGATATAGGTCGGTAATTTTGCAGGTTCTAAATGTTCAAATGTTTGTAAATCTATCGGACCGAACTGTGTGGTCATCAGTCCGTAGCTTACAAACTACTTAAACTAAGTTAAACCAACCTAAGGACAAACACGCACACCCATGCCCCAGGGAGGACTCGAACCGCCGACGGCGACCAACCACGCGATCTGCAGCGAGGCGCCTTAAACCGCTCGGCTAACCCACCGCGGCTTGAAGATTCTGTTGCCTTTCTTGAATACTGCAGTGACCTGTGCAACTTTCCAGTCTTTGGTTACAGATAAATCACTGCGTGAGCAGTTGTACACGATAGTTAGGTTTGAAGATATTGCATTAGCATACTCTGAAAGGAACTTAATTGGTAAACATTGTGGAGTTGGAAACTTTATTTTGTTGAGTGCCTTAAGTTGCTTTAATACTCCAGGGAAATCTACTTGTAAATTACTCATGCTGGCTGCTGTTCTTAATTCCAAACACTGCTTCGTCCTCTTTGGTAAAGTAATTTCGGAAAGCTGTGTTTATAAATTCGGCTTTAGCAGAACTGTCAAGGGTAGTATCGCACTTGCTATTGCGTAGTGACGGTATTAATTAAGTTTTGCCGTTGGTATACTTATGACCAGAATCTATTTGGGATTTCTATCAAATTACGTGACAGGGTTTCGTTGTGGAAAGTAGGTATTCTAGACTTTTCGCATTGAAGTTAGGGCTAAATTTAGAGTTCCTGTAAAAAATTCCTAGCATAGGGGATTCTTTGTTTAAATTTGGACTCCTTTTTTCTTTACTTTTGAAAGGGCGATCAAAGCTGTTTTGTGTACCACGGCGGGTTAGACACCTCTTTCGTTAATTTATTTGTTATAAATATCTCAAACGGTCGATATTAATTCTTTGAATGTACCCATATCTAATGTATACTGACATATACTGGAGATTCTCACTCAATCTCTTAAATGAATTTTTATCTGCCTGTTTGAATAGATATATTTTTCGTCTAATGTTGGTGGATTTGGGAATTTCGATGTTCAGTCTCCCTATGACAGCTCTGTGATCACTAATCCCTTTTGTATGTTTTGATGCTCTTCATTAGCTTAGGATTATTTGTTGCTAAGTCAATTATGATTTGCACAAGCATATAGTGTTCTAATACCTTCATTAACTGTTTGATTGAGATAGGTTTTTTTTTTTTCAGAATACTTTCATTATAATTTCGCACGATGTTTCATCTCTGCCCTTGGTTTTGAACATGTATTTTTTCCAACCTATCGAGAGTAAGTTAAAGTCACCAATAAATAAAATTGTATTCATTGGTAAGATTTCTGAAATTTGATCCAAGCTTTGTTTGATGTTTGCAATCGAATCACCAGTGGCATGGGGTTGGTAAAAAGAATTAATTATTGATTCCGGTTGTCAGGTATAACCTCTTCCCATACCAATTCACAGGAACTATCTACTTCAGTTTCACCATACAGCAGTAATCACGGCACCAGCTGTTTCATTCAATCTATCCTTTCTGAAAAATTGTAAAAAAAATTGCTGAACTTACCTCCGGTTTGAGCATGCGTTCGAAACCAATAATTTGTGCTTCACTACTTTCGATTAGAGCTTGGAGCTCCAGTACTCCCCACATAGCTACGACTTTATAACTGTTACATCAATGGTTATATCTGTGACCTGTACCTTCTGAATCTCATTTTGTGTGTTCCCTAGATCCTCAACCTAAAAAGTCGTTTAGTCAACACGAAACAACTCCCGCTACCCGTGTAGCTGCTCATCCGTGTAGTGGCCTCCTGACCTATTCAGAGGTACCCGGAAACCCACCAGCCGACGGCACAAGTCAAGAAAACTGCAGCCTAGACGGTCGCAGAACCGTCTGATTCAGTCCCTGCACTCGGCTCTGTACCAGAGCTTGTTCAAAATGTTCAAATGTTTGTTAAGCTTATGGGACTTAACTACGGGGTCATCAGTCCCTAAACTTACAAACTACTTATGAACTACTTACGAACTAGGACGGCACAAATATCCATGCCCGAGGGGGGATTCGAACCCCCGACCGTAGTGGCCGTGCTGACCGTGACTGGAGCGCCTCAGTCACCTCGGCCACCGCGGCCGGCTGTACCAGAGCTTGGTACAGATATGAGCCGCCACCTGTAGTTGGGTGCACCATGTACTCATCATGGGATCAAGAAAGACGCGTTTAATATCTGGAATGACTCCATTCAGTATGAACACAGTATGCAGACTGGTTTTCGTCCCCTTCCGAGCAACCAAATTCCTAAGGGTCTCCATTACCCATCTAATGTTGGAGTTACCAAGTAAAATGTGCGATTTCTTTAATCTCGCAGGCTGATAAATATAACTACAAGACAAGCGAAACCATTTTGTCCAGGAACATTGGCCGGCTTAGATAATATCTAGAATCTAATGGTAAGATGAAATGGCCGCAGTGGAGTAGCCGAGCGGTCTAAGGCGCCTCGCAGCGGAGCGCGAGGTTGCTCGCCGTCGGAGATTGGGAGTCCTCCCTGGGGCATGGGTATGGGTGTGTGTGTGTGTGTGTGTGTGTGTGTGTGTGTGTGTGTGTGTGTGTGTGTGTGTGTGTGTTGTCCTTAGGTTAGTTTATCTAGGTTTAAGTAGTTTGTAAGCTACGGACTGATGACTACGCAGTTTGGTCCGACAGATTTACAGACATTTGAACATTTGATGAACTGGGGGAGGCCTCCCGATCAGTTCCCCTGGAAGTCTTTTGCTGTCTGCCACGTACTGGGGTGACCTCCCAAACGACCGCGGGTGGTGTGTCTGACTCACTGTAAGCAGTAAGATAGCTAGCCGCAGGCGTAGGCCGATTGGTGGACATCCATTGTTCGGCACGACCTTCGGACAACAGCGCTGCCGCTACACCGTAGCCTCCATATGTGCAACTCAAGTTACACCCGCCTGAACCTGAGAGCGAAGCGTTACCAACTCAGCTCGCATACGCACACAACAGTCATAGTCCGTTTCCACGACTACACCACCCAGAGAAACGAACAAGACGGGATATAGGACTCTACAGTTGGTAAGTAAACATACGCGAGAAGTGCGCCAAGAAGTAAGAGAACTGAGTAAAGAAATGCCACAAGTGAGAGTAATTACGAGTGTAGCGTTGAAGGAGGGGCGAATACATAGGTGTCAAATTACACAACTTTGAAAAAAACTATTAAGTGGGCATACTAAGTACAGAAGCAAGCGTCCAACGGCAGACAACACTGCAGAGCGGACAAGTAAATTATTTTCTTTTTGAATTTATCAGTTGTAAAAAAAATTATCAATTGTTTTAAAATTTCATTGTAAGACTTTATATAGTAGAAGAAACATTTTTTGAAGATTGACTTACAAATGTCCTCTCATAAAAAAAATCAAAAAATACAGGTGCCGCGTCAGCTGTTTTTATTGAGATCCTTTTTTTATACAGGTCCACTACCGGTTTCGGGTCGTTAGAGACTCATCTTCAGGTATTACTGTGTTAAACAACAAAACAATAATTAAAATTACAGGACCAATAACTTGATAACCGCGATACATGAATTAAACAATGTATTAAAATTTTTTTCTCGTCATAATTCGTTACTGAGTCCCAACATTCTAGTTGCTTTCATCCGTCAATTGGTTAAAAACTAAATAGGGCCAAATACATGGGTCCAAGTCCATTATCAAATCGGTGTCTTTCAGGATTGAAAACCATGGACGTTAAAATGTGGGACATGTAGTCGCGTGTTTTTTGACTACCGTATTGTCGATAAAACCTAAAGGTAAAAAAAAATTACACGTGACAGATTTTGTGTCCATAGTCATAAAATAAATCATAGGGGAAGGGTAGTTGAGTGGTGGGGGGGGGGGCACCGATGTCAGTTGACAAAATAAAAGTAATCGTTAGGATTTGGGGGCATTAAAACTTGTTAGAATGACTTAGGCGTGGATCGCCAATGGAGTGAAGGTGGCCATTGTAAAAAATAAAACTGAAGGTCTTGAATTAGGGTCATCAAGTTGTAGCAGACCTATGGAGGCGTAGAAGAGTGCACTGCGAAGTGGCGAAGTAAACTGACCGGGGGCTGTGGTGCGACGTGATGGAGGAAAACAAATTTGCGCATGCGCGATGTGGTATGGTACCTGGGCAGTCTTAGTCAGAGAAAACAACTGAACGTTGTTACAAAATTGAAGCCGCTGCGGAGCGTGCGGTTGCTCGCCGTGGAAGTTCGAGTCCTCCCTGGGGCACGGGTGTGTGTGTTGTCCTTAGGTTAGTTTACCTAGGTTTAAGTAGTTTGTAAGCTACGGACTGATGACCACGCAGTTTGGTCCGATAGATTTACAAACATTTGAACAAATGCCGGCCGCGGTGGCCGAGGTGACTGAGGCGCTCCAGTCACGGTCAGCACGGCCACTACGGTCGGGGGTTCGAATCCCCCATCGGGCATGGATATTTGTGCCGTCCTAGTTCGTAAGTAGTTCATAAGTAGTTTGTAAGTTTAGGGACTGATGACCCCGTAGTTAAGTCCCATAAGCTTAACAAACATTTGAACATTTTTTGAACAAAATTCAAACATTTTCTGGCGTATTTTTTAATTGTTAGGAACAAGTAAATTGGGATAATATTTCCGGTGGTAATAATCTTTGCAGAATACTCAGAAGACCCTGAAAGTGTCATTTGGTAAAATTTGTAAATATAAAATTGAAGATGTTGTTCATTCTGGAATGAAGCTGAGAGGAGGGACTGTCGATTTAGATTCAGATAATCAAAATTAGCTACAATGGAACGGTGTTTTAACTCGGTTTGGTTATTCAATGATTGAGCAGCTGACTGTTTTAAAGATAATCTGCACTTCTTCCAGAATATTTAGGATATTACCTTTACTCTCTTTGTGTAGAATTGTTAGGTTGTTTTTTATACTGGATATTGTGTGTTTGGTTTCCCTTAAATGAACGGTGATGGCGGACTTTGAGTTAGTCAATTTCGTATGTCCTTTAAAACGGATATCGAAGCCTCGTCCTGTCTGTCCAATATACTTTTGTGGACAGTCATTACAGGTGACTGACAAGACACCTGTTTCCTTGTACTAGCCGGCCGCGGTGGCCGAGGGGACTGAAGCGCTTCAGTCACGGTCTGCAAGGCCACTACGGTCGGGGGTTCGAATCCCCCCTCGGGCATGGATATTTGTGCCGTCTTTAGTCTTAGCAAGTAGTTTGTAAGCTTAGGGACTGATGACCCCGTAGTTAAGTCCCATAAGTACTACAAACATTTGAACATTTCCCTTGTACGGGTTAAATTTTGACATGAATGTAGCTTTTGGGCGCTGTCGGCACTGCGTGCTTTACCCGCCGCACAACTCCGGCTTGCTGCTACTGCGTGCTGGACTTGGTTCACCTGCGGCTGCTCGTTGTTTGTGGACGGTGATCACTTTGTTTGCTCAGCATTGTGATCCTACGCTTGAATTTCGGCCGTGTCGAGCACCTACTGATTCGCGTGCTGCGTTGTTTACCTGTTCACGTTTGGTTCAGCACCGTGCGAATGCCGCTGTTTACGTCGAATGCGAAATGTAGCAGTGTTTTAGCAAGGTTACTTCATTAGCAGATTACAATACTGCTGGAGTGGAAGGCACTAGCCCATACGAGGATACATACATTCACAAGTTTTGTTTAAACCTTCATAAATTTACAACATTGCATAGATCACTGGTAATGACATAGTAATATATACATATATATAAAATGTCTTAAAACGGTTAAAATCGGCCACGGCCCTAACACCTTGTGAAATAAGAAATTTTAAGGAACTTTAAAATAAATCTAAAAAAAAAGGTAAAGCAGTCAACAATCCAAAGATTGGTTTGAACACCACATTGCTTTACTAGGCATGGTCCTGTTTGGAGGTGGTATGCCGTTGCCTTCTTCCGACTTTCGAACTAACTTACCCAGCCAGTTATAGGGGGACCTACAGTTTAACGTGGGTTCCGAACCACGGTGCTACTCGGTATTTTTCACATGGGCAGTACTGCCAGAGGTGAAAGAAGAGGAAAGTGACAGATAAAAAATCCTCGGACCTGACGGGGATCGAACCCGCGACCTTTGGCTTTGTTGTCTACTAAATCTAGTAAATCAAATTAACTGTTCCTTCATAAATGTCAACATACTAATTAATCATTTAACCAACCTTCACCAAAACTACAAGGAAGGTAATGTTTTTCTCTCTCACTCCTCTCAATGTTTACCAAAAAAAAAGTTTTTGAATTTTTTTTCTTACAGTAACAAGTAGGTGTATACATATATATTTAGCAGAAGAGGCCGGTTCTGATACACTACACTATTACGATTCAGTTAAATAAAAACCTTTTAATATATAGTGGCATCATACGAAGATATTTTAACAGATCAGCATCCGTTGCTATTAGGAGATCACATGAAATTGAGGTTGCATAATACACGGTTATTTAACTCGTCTCGTCACATTCAAAATAGTGCTTCTGTAGCACACAAACTACTGTGAGCCGCGGTGAAATAGCCGAGCGGTCTAAAGCGTCTCGCTGCGGAGTGCTCGGTTGAACGCCGTGGAGGTTCGAGTCCTCCCTGGGGCATGAGTGTGTGTGTTTGTCATTAGGTTAGTTTACCTAGGTCTAAGTAGTTTGTAAGCTACCTACTGATGATCACGCAGTTTGGTCCGATAGATTTATAAACATTTGAACATTTTTGAACAAACAGGTGAAGCACAACAAGCAAACATCAACACTCCGTTGGTGGAGAATAACTGAACGGATACTACATGTTCAAACCAGCAGGGAAATATTAAAACAGTGTTTTGATAACAATTAATAAACAAAAAACCAAACCACATCGGACCTCAATAAACAACGAACATTGCACGAGGTCGGCGTCATAGTGTGTACCTTTACCAAAATACCGATTCACATGTCAGTACCACAGCACCGAGTCACACCTGACGGTAAGGCAAAGGTCTAATGTTCAAATGTATTCCGGTAGCAGGACTTAGCGACTATTACAGAGGTGGCTCACCGTTAATTATAATAGCTGCGGATACTCCAAACCAGCAGAAATGTAGACCATCGCCCCCGCCTCTAGGAAAGAGGGACTCGCCCAATGTCGGCCACACGACACGTCTAACATGAACAGAGCGCTGGCCGACCACGGCGTCCTCCAGTTCCGTGGCAGTCAGCTTGCATACTGCGCCAGGTACGACGTGCACACCGTCGAGCACATCCGTCTGCCCAGCCAACACCACCTAGAAGACAAGGCCTTACAACAGGCCGTGCCTATGTCACACTTAGAGGCCCCGGCTGCCATCTGAATGGCTGACCGCTGGGGCACGCCCACCGCCGCGCAGCGGCCGGCCAGTCAGATGGCGGCCGCGGCCTTTAAGTGTGACGTAGGCACGGCCTGGCCCTCCAGCCAGACCTCCTGGCGCAGAACTCCCGTCCCCGTGCGCACGCGTCTCTTAACACGTGACCCAGCCAACCACAGCGCGATCGGTCCAAAGTTTTTCTCGAAGCAATCCCTCACTAAATGAGAGACGTTACTGCTCAGAATGGATGTACCAGTTTTGGAAGTTTTTCTGTCATTCCTTAGTAGAACGAACAGTAAGGTGCTGAAGTACAAGTGGTACGGTTGCTGAAATACTCTCCAGTCCGGTTACACTTAGGCTAAAAGTGAGTGTGGTGTACATTCTGTGCCTGATGAATAGTGCATATTGTATAAGTATCTGAGATCTCGGGCGAAATTTGTTAGCTTATATTTACTAGTGATCCGGAATCACGATTTTCTGCATTGTGCTAAGGAAAAACTTTAAATGTCTTTTTTTTTTTTTTTTTTTTTTTTTTTTTTTTGTTTTTTTTTTGTTTAAAAGGCTGCACGGTCGTTGTAGCTTTCTGCTTCAAGGTCTGATGACGTACAGAGTGATTATAATTATAGTTAAACTTTCAAAACGCCGTGAAAAACACCAGTAGTTAAAATTATGTCAAAATGCAACGGAATATTATCCGAGAAGGGGGGAAACGTATAACAGAAGAAAAACAAATAGTGTGAAAATTGATCAATAGATAGCGCTGTATGTATCACAATATGTAAATGAAAACACCTGTCAAGCATACGAGTCATTGGAGATGGTGTAAGCTCGCCGGACAATGCTTTTCCTCATTCCGCACCTGAGACGTTCGCCGTGACTGTCTCAATGCAGGATCGCGCTCTGCTTGTAATGCTCTTTTACAAGAACGATGACTGCATAAGTCGCTCTGCACAAGTTTCGAACATTTGATGGATTGAGAAAAAGCTTTGGTCAGAGAAATTGATTCGGAAATTCGAAAAGACTGGTTCCTTTGGTGTGCAACCTGGAAGAAGGAGGAAACGAATTGATGCGACGTCAGTGGAAGAACTGGCCACAGAAGTGAAGGCGGTCTCGGGTGAGACTAACGAACAGCTATTCATTTTTATATATAATGACGCTATAATTTGAATGTTCGACGGTTCAGAATTTTTTCTAACTATAAACGGTCTACTTAAAAGCCAGTTACCTGTGTTGTTAGTAGCAAAAAGACGAGAGAAATAGTAGTTGAATATGGACTGGCGAAAAGTAATGCAAGAGGAGGTCGCCTGGTAGAATTATACGCAGAGAACTATTTAATCGTCATATATTTTAGGTTCTGTTATGTCGATGTTTTTGAATGGACCGCCATCAATTAAATGCATCTTTTGGAGCTTGCTTAGCGTGATTGTACCTTTTTCTCTGAAGTGTCAAATGCCATTGTCCTGGCTGTTACAAGATACCATCAGAATAAAATTTCCTGTCCGTACACCGAATAGTAATGTGCCCGCGCTTTGTTTCACATATTCGTGTCTGTGCTATAATTGACTAAATTAACGTGTGATAAGTGGTGCGTATATTGGGGTTGCCTACTCAAGCACTGTTATATGGGCAAAATCAACAGTAAGGGCTCCCATGTGCTTGAATCGTGAAATTGATTGTAAGTAGGGTTTAACTGAATGCCCACAGTGACACCTACCATGTGAAAGCAGAAAATAATAAATACTGGTCCCGTATCATGAAATATAAATCGAAATTAAAGTCGCACAACGGAGACGCATCTAGCAGTAAAGAACAGAACGAGTACGTTTATTCAGTAGGAACGGCTACGTCATCCAATAGTTTAACCCCACTACATGTCACCTTTCTATTTGACGTCACAGTAATCAAGTTAAACGTCTAGAAAGGGTTGTGCTCTACTTGTAGATTAATCAGACTCTGCTGTGGCCAACCAACGTAAAAATACAAAACAGGAGAGGTTGGTTAAAAGTACTGTGAAATTAGACGACAATTTATTAAGTCTTCCAAACATGATATGTAAATAAGCTCAGTCATTACGAGAACAACATTGTTTAATTATCCGAAAGACATGTACGTCTCCTTCAAAAAACATTTAAACAGCGCCTCACTCCATGAAGGGCTATCCGAAATCACATTTAATCATTAAGTTATGTACCCAGTACTTCCTTTCAAATGCAGAACATACGAAAAGAAGCAAAATAATGGTTATTAGGTTCTTTAGGATAGACAAACGACATCGCAGGGTTCTGTCTCCATATTTTTTCCTATATATCAAACTGTGTACGGAACTGAACGCGTGATACGTGGCCTATCGCACCAATGGCTTTCATTAACCAAATACATAATTATGATACTTTCAAATAACTAAACTTGGTTGGATGTAGGAGCGTGGTACACTAAACACATTATAACAGTTTTTTATGAAACATAAATAGTATAAGAAGTGGAAAGAAAATATTGGCATATGGTCGTGGACAAAGCTACTACACTTACGTTAAAGGACATAAAAGAAGGTGCCAAACGATTGGACTGTAGGTCCACACGTAATCATCCTTAATTATGTCAACTCAAACGGTGTGGGCAAGCCAAGGTGAGGCATGCATGGGTACTTTGAGTATCTGTCATCCCTGATATCTACATCGCATTATCAGTTTATATCAGAGCCCACAGAAACTCAGTTAAGAATTACAGTCTCACTTCCCCTCAACCAGTCTGTGACCTGAGCTCCACCCAACTACGCTGGGACATTATGTCTCAGTATCATTAGTCATATTTACGTTCAAGTAAGCCATTTCAATTACCTTTTTGTATTCTAGGACACCACATAACAAAAAAATGTATGTGGTCGTGAACAGTCGTCTGACGATGAACTGGAAGGTTTGAAATCGGTAACGGCACTATTTAGCAAATAAATAGCATAAATGCGGTTGGTTGCTGTTTTGTTAACTGTAAAAGTCATCGTGTACTTTATACACAACCACGGGCTCGAAACGTCAGTGTTTGATATTGACAAAATGGGACTACCGTTAGAATTTTCATAACTTCGTCCTACGCGCAAAAATTAACTAATACCTCTCTCTCTCTCACTCACTCTCTCTCTCTCTCTCTCTCTCTCTCTCTCTCTCTCTCTCTCTCTCTCTGTCTGTCTGTCTCTCCCTCTCGAGAATTAAGGGAAGGACATACGGGAGAGTGACAATAACAGCAAAGAAATAAAACGCTACAATACACGCCATCTTCGTTTCTACGATTTCCCATGACTGTTACTAACGAGTGAGCACGTCACGAAAGTATAACGAGTGTACCTCATTACATAATTTTATAATAAAGCCTGATACTCAAAATTACTAGAAATGTAGAAAAATTTAGCTGATTATTGAGTTTAGTTGTCAGTGTAAGAGTGGGTGGTGCCATGAGGCAGAACGAGAGTTAAGTCACAGATTTGCCCCGAGTGTATTAGCACAGTATGCCTTTCTATCGGTTATGCGTACTCCCGTGGACTCTCCAGCCTGAACTCTGTATCACCGACGGTTACTGCATTGGTAGGAAAAGAGCTGATTTTGTATGTGTAAAGTCAGTGACGTGGAGGTAACCATAACAGCTGCGGTGAAAATAACGCAGGTAAACAGCTGGCTTTGCAAGCGGATGTCTGAGCGGTTTGCAACTTCGTGCTCTCTTAGTTTTACGTTTTAGATAACTTACAGATCGTTTAGAAACGCAGATTATAAAAACAAATGTTGAAATGTTTCTAAATCTAAGGGAGTTATCTTCTGGGCTTATCACTCCCTAGGCTTACAAATTAACTTACACTAAGACCAATACACACACACACACACACACACAAACACACACCGATACCCGAGGGACGACTCGAACCTCCGACGGCAACCAATCGGGCGCTTCGCAGTAAGGCGCCTTAAGAACGTTGGCCACTCCATCGCAGCAAATGTAGGTTATAAAGCCATCTGTTAATTATAACTAAATAAGGTTAAGACACTACAAACTTCGAATATTCTGTCACATAGCGGGTATCAGAAATGGAGTACTCGTATAAAAATTCTGACGCTGTTCTCGCCATCATAGCGCCACAGGTGGTAAATAGTTTGAGCTTGTACCAGCAATAGCGACAATTTTTAAGGCATCTAACGTGAGGTAGTGCGCTGTGGCTCTAAGTGAGATCTTTGTTTTATACGCAAATATACAAATGCAAAAATTATTTTATATTTAACTTTATTAATGTCTATCTATGATCCATTTTATGTAATTTACGTTTTTCTGAAGAAGACACCGCTAGTAGGTATCGAAACCACGTGAAATATTAATGTATTTAGAGCAACCAATGGAATGGATTCTACTATTAAATATATATGTAAGGTCCCTGTCTTCACAGACATGTTTACAACTGTAAGGGTTACGGCATACTTCTTTTTGTTAATTGTGCATTTACGGAAACACCGTGTGTGTTAGCTACTGTACTACACCTTTTGTAAAGTAGTATGACTACCAATAAAATATTTGAAGGTTGACTTAAGTGTAAACTGTGTTTTTCCAGTATCGAAAAGTGTTCAGTGCCGTTGATTGGTCAAAACGTCATATCCAAAGAAAAGCATCGCGAGAAAGGTGTTAAAAACTTTTTCCCAAAGAAATCATCCTCACTTTATTCTTTACTTCTTGGAATACAGAACAGCGGCGCAAATGGTATAAACTCAGACAATATACCATCGTCACTTTTACTGTTGTCTCGAAACAGAATATGACCAAATGTGGAAACAAGTAAAAATGTTGGCACTAACGCTTGATCGAATTCTTTGCTTGAGTGTTTAGGGCGATGCTGCAATCACTTCACTTTCGATTACCCTGTACCTTCGTTGCAGATAAAGCTGGAAGCTTAAATTTTCGGAGGCCAAGAGTGCATTCTATAATTATCTGTCTTTTTCAATTACACTACCCCATACCTTCTAGTTTACGAAATACAAATAACGATTTTCCCTAGGGGCTCACGGTTCTTTCGCGAGTACGTGTGTAGAGCGCACTGGGCCACGAGCTGATGCAATGTTTCTCCATTATTTACTCCCTGGGCTGCATTTCCCTTCCTTTCCTCTCATTCCCTATCACCATTAATTTCCCTCCCCATCAGGGGACTGACGACCTTGGCAGTTTCGTCCACCTGTCGCCAACATCTAATCCATCCGACATCCACCCGTTACCGATCATCAAAATTCTAAGGTTCTTCTAACGTACACAGAAATTAAAATTTTGAATTTTGTTAATGTTTAGCCTGTAATGGAAGGGAAAATTCAAACATCCCTAAATATCTATTCCGTTTTCGAATGCAGAATGCTTGACGGAATGGTATCTGCTTTTATTTTAATTGTAATGTGATTGTAATTGTCTTCCGGTAAAGCGATGGACTCTCATGTGAGCTCCCATTACACCATTTCTGGCCTGGCGAGCTAAAGTATTTTTCTTTTACAGTTTTCATTGTATCCTAGCCTCTTTACAATGTCTGGGTTCGTCAGAAATTACATGTGATACCTGATTCAAGAGTGAAGAATAAAGTAAATATTTGACTATTTCCGAGGGTGTGGTTACTTTACACTGTATGCATCAGTCAATAATAAACGAATGAACTACAAGCAAAGCACGATTGATAATGTCTCAAAACCAATTACAGTGACAGAAATGAACACTTCTGTAAAAAATGTTTCAAATGTTTGTAATTCTTATGGAACCAAACTACGTTGATCATCAGTCCCTAGACTTACAAACTACTTAAACTAAGTTAAATTAACCTAAGGACAACACATACATCCATGCCCGAGGGGGGGGGGGATTCAAACCCCGACGGAGGAGGACACTTCTGCATCTGCATCACAGGCTTTTTCAGTGTTAAGATGCAGGTTAAATTTCTGCAGATGGAAACAGCACCTATTTTATCTTTAGTTTAGTTTGACAAAAGTACTATTACTTCTTACAAATATGTTATTATTTTAAACGACATGGTTAGTCATGAATACATTTTTTAATAAATGAATACATGAACCTATGAGTACACCATAAACTGCCCCGAGTGAAACAAGCAGCAACAACATCTGTGACTTATATCCCAGATAAGTCAATCTGGGCTTATATTTTGGTTATCAACAGTAGGCTAATTCACTGTTTTTTTTACGAGTGTATCATGTATTT
This sequence comes from Locusta migratoria, assembly GCA_026315105.1. Lineage (NCBI taxonomy): Eukaryota > Metazoa > Arthropoda > Insecta > Orthoptera > Acrididae > Locusta > Locusta migratoria. The sequence continues at coordinate 255,828,845 of CM048745.1, read as the reverse complement.
ACAGGGTGTGGTTAGGCATGATTCAAGAAAGAGTACAGCCTAAATTGCTGTGATTGAAACGAGTAGCAATGATAACTGCAGTCTAGCTTATCATAAGTGCTTTCTTAGATTGTTGTTTTAACGCTGTTGCCGTGCGCCGATCACTGTAGCAGATAACAATGATTGCCCAAGGCATCTTTCAAAAAGGGCCCGTGAATGTATACAGAATATACGAAGATGATGCCTTCAGGACAGCAGGGCTAGAAGAGGATATAGTTATTAAAATAGGAACAAAAGTTATGTTAAGATGAAGTATTGACATTAGCCTTGCTCAGTCTACAGTTCTATCGGTATCATAGAAGGAGTAATCGTTGATCCTGAAAATAAATGAAAAATATATACTGCGTTTAATATTGTATATTTTTACGATGTACGTCCAGTCAAAACTAAATTTGAAACTATATTTCCAGAGTAATAAATCTGAGAGGATTATACCTTACTAACGTTGACTGCAGTACTACCAAAGCTCAAGATTCGGCAATCGCAGAATACAATCTACTTAGAAGCACTTATCGTCTAGACTATTCAGAAATTTTTAGGGCTAAAGCGTCCGAGGAAAATAGAGATTTAGGCAGTGGGTTTTAATCGCACTTGGCGTATAACAAATGTTACCAGAGAAGAAAAGGAGAAGGACTACATACAAAAAGAAATGACATCCCAACAAGCTCCTCGAATGAACTACAAATAAGGTGTGATACTTACAAGGTGCCCATTACATGACTAAAGAGGATCTAATCATATTAACGTAATTCAAGAAAATAATCAAGGTACAAGATAGAAGAAGTATTTGAAATGAGAGAAACGAGTCACCACACAAATGAAGAGAGAGGAAGGTAATAACAAAAGCTTCTGTATCAAACATTCTTCAAAAGACTACCTACAATGTAGATAATATCAGAGTGTGCAGTATTTCGAGTTCTGCACTGGAAAATTCAGATGTTGTGCAGGGGAAGGTATTTAGGCGTACAGTGGACAATGGCGTTTTTAAAACTCACAACCTACTGTGGTAGTATTTATACACTGCAGTGGACACCGTGCAAACATAAATTAAGGGCACTGTTCTTTCTAAATCAGTTGATGACTTAATTGAGACGTGAGGACGAATAGTTAGAATATCAAATAAAGATGATCGCGTATGTTAATATCGATTTTACACATGTAACGTGCAATGGATGATGGTGCCAACAGCTTTATTGAAAACACAAAGAATGGAAGATATGTATCAGGTACAGGAACAACAGAAATAGATAGCAACTTTTGCAGACGTGACCTGGCTTGGAGCAGAACGACATTAAAAACTTTGCTACTTCATTGGATACCTTTCCAGAATGTTTCGCAGAAAATTTTCTTTTGAGGATTCGACATTGAGGGTGAAGGTGCAGTATTAGGCTTATAAACCTACCAGAAATATGAGTTACTGGTATGTATCTTAGAAAATGTGGAGGCTAATGTACGGAAGTAATGCAAGTTAACTAAATAATAATAATAATACTAATAATAATAATAATAATAATAATAATAATAATTTCGTGTGGCTCGTTGGCCTGGAGCAAGTTTTTCAATTGGACGCCACTTCGGCGACTTGCGTGTCCCTAGCCTACCCCAGTGATCCAACCGGGGAAAGGGGACCTACAGCTTAACGTGGAATCCGAACAACGTGTCGTTTCTGGCGACTCCTCACATCGTTGAGAAGTGAAGGATGGGTTAAAGCACAGACCGAAAAAATCCGAGGTTCGATAGGGTTTCAAACCCGCGACCCTTCGGTTTCTAGTCAAGTGCTTTACCCCCACACCACCGGGCCGGAATAATAATAATATCTAAATGAACTCGTCGTCCACTTCTAGCTGGAGCCTACTATGATGAAAATGGAATTCTTCTTTTATTTAAGTAATTATTGTAAACGCTCTCAGACTCCATGTTTTTATCAAGAAATAAATTTTTTTATGCTGTAATTCTCTTAAGCTGTAATTGTACTGATTCTAGGAGCAAGATTTATATAATTAAATGTAACCGTTTCCATGCCATAAAATTGTGTACACTGAAAAACAAGGCATCGTTCAGGGACTAAAATATTTAAATCTGAAATAATAATTGTTGAATGAAATAAACTGACCATTCAATAAATACCATGCAAAATAGCAACTACTACCTTCAGTTATTCAGAAATAAACACTGTACCTCATTTCATCGGCAACTTCCGTGTATTCTAAACTGAAGCAAAATACAAAACTAATCTTAGTTTGCAGTACATATACATGATGAAAAGATTGAACATTAGCAATATAATCGAATTTCCAGATTTTCCGAATACTGTTTTATCAAAGCTCTGAGATAAACAGAAAGACAGGCAACGAGTTTATCAAAATCCTTAATTGATGTAGAAAAAAAAAACTTCCCCAAGATGAAAAAAGGATTAGCCACAAAAAGAAATGAAATACCACCAATAACATAAAATGAAAGTCACGCGATGAATTCCTTTCACCGTAAAAGTTGTGAGATCTCTTGAGAAACGAGGTTTGTTATTTTAATCAGTGCTCATGAAAACAGCTATTCAACACCTAGTCATAATTTTTATCTGATAGTCACCAAAATTTATAGCAACTTTTTCAATAATATACATCTTTATTTATTTAATAGATATAATGACTTTGTAATCGCATGCAACATAAATTTATATTTAAAATACTTTATGCGTAATTATGTGAATATACTTCGTTCTTATGCGATTATGTTTGGTCACATAATGGAATATTAATTACCGTTATTTCATTATGTTGATCTGCAACTGCCAGATCATTATATTTTTTCTTGTGTCATTATATTATGGCACATTTGCAAAGTCATTATATTTATTATGGAAATAAAGGTGTACTATATTCATAACGTCGGTATAAATGTTGGGAGTTAGATAGAAATTATGACGAATTGTTGAATATGTGATGCCATTAACACTACCTAAATTAACTGACGTGGTTTCCGTTGAGAGCTCAAAACTTTTTATGGGGGAAGGAATTCGTCACGAGATTTGCGTATTTGTACATTTTATGTTTTTGATGGGATGATTTTAATCTTCGAAGCTCATTTTTAGAAATCCACTGACTGCTGTTTATTCCCTAGCGTATCGAAAGTTCTTACAGAATCATCCTTTATCGTAATGCACTTCAGGAAACTGTATCATACCCCCAAAATACATTTAAAGGAACTTGTTCTATTTCGGTTCTTGTTTCGACTTCATGGTGACACGTCTGGCAACTGGTGGAACGTGTAGTGTAGACTATTCCGGAATGACAGAGCCCTTTTAAATATTAATGTGAGCTAAGAGGACGCTGTTGTTAAAATATTATACGCCTCAGGTGATGATGATGCGGTTTTATGTTTATTGACGAGATTAAAAAATGTCATCTTCTTCAGAATGCAGGCTTACGGTAAAACTTCAAACACAAAAATATGGCCCTGCATACGTTTATATGTGAAGGTTTACTTCCACTCTATTCTGAATCGAAACGCGTAAATAAACATTTATCCGCATCACCACCTGTGTCGTATATATTTCACCAACAGCTATCTTTTAGTGCCGTTTGTTGTGCCGGTTGAAACACAAACGTTTAGGTTAATATCTTCACGGAAATCTCAGGTAATAACAGAATTAACTTCCCTATTTGGCACTGCTCTCATCGTTGTCTGACAACGTATTCTGTTCATCTTTACGATCCTGCCATATAAAATAAGTAGACTTCGGTTTCTACCAGTTATATGGTTATTATCGAAATATCTGAGTTTACCGCTAATTCATATAGTACATAGCTCTGTGTATCATATATTGCGGTTGCGAAGGAAAAATATTCGTGGACATTAACTGTCTGGTAGAACTTTTAACACACTGCTTTTATTCTTTTTTCCGCAGTTAGGCAGTAAGCTCCACAACTTGGAAAAGTTACTGTGACTTCGTGACGTTATGTAAGGTGCTTACCTTGAGAATATCTTACCAAAGTTTCTAAATCTCTGCGTACTTTCCTCAGGTTAAAAACTATACGAAAAGCTACACTCACTAGTACTACTACTAATAAAGTAGGAAACTATATATCCATAATTCTTATAAAGTGATGCGAGCCTCTGTTAAATGAGATACGAGGCGCGTCCAGAAAGTAAGTTCTGTTTGGTTATATAAAACGAACGGGTACAGATACAGAAAAAATATTGATTGTATAAAAATCTACAACTGTTAAAATACTTTTCTACATAGCTCCCGCAATTGTCATAGCATGGCACAAGGTTTTGTGTGCCTTTTTCATAGAATGTTGCCGCCTGTGTATTCAACCATGTGGTAACATGTTCTTTCAGCTCGTCATCATCGTTGAAGTGTTGTCCACCAAGGACAGATTGTAGGTGTAAGAATAGGATTACTGTCAAAAGTTTTTACGATAATGCCTGACCTCACACACCTAATGTGACCAAACAATTCTTACGGAAATTTCAGTGGGACCTGTTTGATCATCCTCCATACAGCTCGGACCTCTCTCCTAGCGACTTTCATCTCTTCTTTCACCTAAAATCTATCCTTGGTGGTCAACACTTCAACGATGATAAAGAGCTGTTACCACATGGTTGAATACACAGGCGGCAACCTTCTGTGAAGGATGCATGGAAACACTTGTGGCACGCTATGACAAGTGCCTACAAAATTTCGGCAGTTATGTGGAAAAGTAGTTTAAGAGTTGTACAATTTTGTGCCAAAAATTTTTTTCTGTATCTGTGTACAAATTCATTTTATTACCAAACGGAACTTACTTTCTGGATGCGCCTCGTATTTTCATTAAAGGGTGAACTGGCATCACCAAATACAAAATTTGAACCTATTTCACTATAATTGCAGTCTTTTTGGTTTGGTTTTGAGGCGCTATTACAAAATGAGTTCCGCGGCGGATTAGCCATGCGTACTGGAGCGACGTGCTGCGGTGCGCGCGGCCGTTCGCCGTCGGGGGTTCGAGTCCCCCCTCGGGTATGGGTGTTTGTGTTGTCCGTAGGTTAGTTTAGCTTAGTTGAAGTAGTTCGTAAGCTACGGACTGATGAGCACGCAGTTGAGTCCGATAGATTTACAAACATCTGAACAAAATCCGTAAGCCTGAATAACTTTTTATACTGTTATAGTACGTGCGCCTCGGTTGCACAGTGGTTGAGTGTTAGACTACAAGTCCAAGGGTCCCGGGTTCGATCCCGGCCAGGTCCTAGGATTTTTATCTGTCACTTTCCACTTCTTTCACCTCTGGCACTATTGATCATGTGAAAAATACCGAGTAGCACCGTGGTTCGGAACCCAGGTTAAACTGTAGGTCCCCCTATAACTGGCTGGGTAAGTCTGTTCGAAGGTCGGAGGAAGGCAACGGCATACCACCTCCAAACAGGACCATGCCTAGTAAAGCACTGTGGTGTTCAAACTAATCTTCGGATTGTTGACTGCTTTACCTTTACCTACTGTTATAGTTATTAGATAGATAACCACGAATAATGAATGACTTTGCGACTTTCACATAGTATACAGAGTAATTATAGAGTGCACTAGTGTGAGGCATATGTAAACCTTATTAATGGCATTAGTTCTGATTTATGCAAGTAAACCACAGAGTATGATAAACATGGAAGAATATCGGAACGTTTGAGTGATGGTGTTACATATGGACCTTCAATATTACGTGAATTGTTGAGCAACAACCAAATACTCCGCTCATTCAGCGAGGAAACTAATATATGGAAACATTGATAGTAGAAAAAATAAGATGGTAGAAGATCTGTGGCGACATTAGAGAACAATTTCTCTGGCACTAGAGACGTCGAGTCAAAAAGGTGTACAGAAAACCAGACGGTAGTAGTATAAACAATAAAGAGCTGTGGAAAAATCATTTGCCAACATTAATAGACAATTATTGTAGCAAATTCTATAAAACAGTGGCTTCGCCGCGCTTGTAAATAAAGCCCTTTACGGAGAGACTAAAACTATAACAAAGATAACGTGTCTAAATAACTGGCAGTAAGAGAGGAAGATACAGAAGGATGTTGTCTAATTTTCATAGATGATCTTGTCACAGCTTGAAAATGTACCTACGGCGTAATGATCAGTAGAGTCATTTGTTTTAATACCCTACACTTCGCAGATATATAATTATTATTCAAGCAAATGACGATCTAACTTTCTAAATATCACATGAAAACATTCTCTAATAAAAGAATAGCAAGATGACTAAACGAAAGTGCACTTCTAAGATCTTACACTCTGGTAGATAATGTTGTCCTGGTATGCCTATCATCTTTCCAGTGTATCACCTGGGACTGAGTATATCGCCTGAAAGTCATAACAAGATCTTAACATTTAACGCAATCTGTGGGGTTAGTATGTTAATATGCGAACAGGAAAATTGATTGCAGATTAAAAATATTAATTATGCAAGTATGTTAATGAAACTTATATAATTCGAAAGGGGTTTTGCCACAATGTAAACCAAACAAGTATCACGTATGCACGTAATCATTTAAAATGGTAAAAGGAAAGAAGTTTTCATTTTTGTATCCTTGTTACCTTTCATATAACACGTTAAACCTTCATCTCTCAGAAGAAGTGTACATCGAAAATTAAAGTGCTGCCCTTCAACCGATCTGACGCTATGGTAAAAATGACACACGAAAATAAAAACGTTTCGTGAAATCGCTTTGTAACGATATTATGTTTAAGTGGTTGATTTGCGTTGACACGCCCATTTAGGACTGATACAGTGCTACAACATCGGCAGTCACCGGCCGCCATTTCATAGCTCATTCAACTAAATAATTATAAAATAATTCAGGACAGGGTGTTGAAACAAATTACAACTTTTCCGCTTGGACGACGATGGATTAAATTTTAATGATTCAGATCGTACCGAAATTTACATAAGTAGGTCTACAGACTAAACAGAAGTATTTTTTGTATTGTGGCGTAGGACAGATCTTGACTAACAAAAATTATATAACTAAAAGGCAATTCTCATGCTTAAAATTATTACAGAATCAGTCTAGTCAGTGATTAGTGAAACCTCTCATTTAAGTTTTTCGATATAGCGTACAGTTTCATCAACTTTTTACGTAATGAAACTTTAACTCTGCAGCGGAGTGTGCGCTGATATGAAACTTCCTGGCAGGATAAATTTGTGTGCCGGAACCGGGATTCGAACCTGGAACCTGTTTGCCTTTCGCGGGCAAGCTCCCTACCCCTGAGCTATCCCGACACGACTCACGGTACCGCCCCACAACTTCAATTCTGTCAGAACCTCGCACACTTCGCTGAAAGACTGAAAGTTTCATTCTGGAAACATCCCTTAGGCTGTGGCTAAGCCATGTCTCCGACATATCCTTTCTTCCAGGAGTGCTAGTCTTGAAAGTTTCGCAGGATAACTTCTGTGAAGTTTGGAAAGTAGGAGGCGAGGTACTGGCAGAATTGATGTTGTGGGGTGGTGCCGTGAGTCGTGTCGGGATAGCTCATTGGTAGAGCGCTTGCCGTCGAAAGGCAAAGGTCCCAGATTCGAGTCCCGGTTCCGGCACACAGTTTTAATCAACTTTTTACGTAATTGTTATGAAAATATACAGCCTTAAATACTTTTATTAAAATCAGTTCTTTGGCTAATGCACTCTATTTGCAATGAAAATGATATTATACTGCAGTATATAATAATTCAAATGTTCAAATGTTTGTAGAACTTATGGGACTTAAACACGGGGTCATCAGTCCCTAAGCTTACAAACTGCTTATGAACTAGCTTATACTAAGGACGGCACAACTATCCATACCCGAGGAGGGATTCTAACCCCAGACCGTAGTGGCCGTGCAGACCGTGACTGACGCGCCGCAGACCGCTTGGCCACCGCGGCTGGAATATAATAATACAGTAAATTTCAGTTTAGGTAAGACTACAGCACAGTTACTAATTATTATTTTATTTGCTAGGACGCCAGAAATGGCCCGTATATGTCTCAGTATAGTATCCTTTTATTTCGCGATATTTTTCCACAGACATCTTCCTCATCTGCGTCTCCATTATTCTGATATTTATTTTATTCATTTACTTGATGCCAAACATATGTGCGGCATCCATACGTTTCTTCTCCGATTTTTCCGGGATTAATACAATGCGGCTCCCCAAATAGGTAGGTAGTTTTACAATTTTCCAACTTGCTCCTCCCTTACCCAAGCAGACTCACTCTGTCGACAAGTGCGCACTATATTCACATTCTCTCATATGCGTGCCCCGGATCGCGACTCCAAACAAATGATCTACACATTTATGAGAAACGTTCGTCTTTCAGAGCTTTAATTGCGCCAGTACCTGTCATCTGAAGTTCTCTGCAAACCTTCCGGTCCATCCTCCTGGAGGGCGTGATATCGTGAAAGCGTGGGCGTCGGAGAGCTTGGGACAGCAGGCACGAAGAGCAAACGTCCACGTCATTACACGGACCGAAGGCAGAGGGGGCACGGTCGGCCAGGAAGCTCGATGTAGAGGCAAAGGTGACAGCAGAGGCACCGGTATAGCCACCTGCTGCCTGCGCACACGCACTGTGTGCCGGGGGCGGTGGCGGGGGCGGTAGCACCCACACAACCAATAGCCGCCACTCGCGCTGCCCACTGCTGCTGCTCAGTCAACAGCGCGCTTCCCTGTAATTAACTAGCGTCTGCTGTGCTGCCCAACGTCTGCGCTCCGAAACCACTACGCAAGACTTTGCCATAGAAACAAATGCAAAATGTGGCTACATTGCTGATAGTATATATGACTAGCCTAATATCGTTGTTCTTCTGACCCAGGCTGCTTCACTTTCCCTCCCGGTTTATGCCTTCGCCCGGAGACGGGCGTATTTCGTGAGTTCAGGTGTTTTCTTGTTGTCGTTTCTCTTATTCCTTGGTTCCTTCCTTTCTTACCCTTTGTTTCTGTCTTTCTCTCCTTGTACTCTCCTAGCCTTCTTCTCCTCATTAGTCTCCGCCTCGGCGTTTGAAACACTTCTTTCCTTCTTCCTCTTCACTTCCTCTATCCTTCTTCTTTCCTCCCTGTGCGTGTCTGAAGGCCGACCCACGTATCATCATGCGTAGCAGGTGACGGGGTAACGCGTAATTCCCCGCCCCGGGTAGACAAGTAGGGCACGTACGTACCCCCTGGTAAAGGCCAGGCCCAGGGAGGGGTGATTACCCGAGCTGGTACCTTCCGAACATGCCAATTGGTCCCTCCGTCGGTTCTCGGGAGGTGTGACCTGAGGTGTGAACAATCACCTAAGGCGGGTCAGCCCTCGGAGAGGGCCCCCACTAGGAAGGAGCGCGCCATCGGAGACGCCGGTAATCACGGGGGACACCTCCGCGATGACTTCCTTCTCTTCTTCACTGATATTGACCCAGAAACGTAAGATAGATTCGCCTCAGCAAAAGAAGACTCTGCCTAATTTGCCGAAATTTCTTGTTGTGTCTCGCACCGATGGAAAGGATTTCAATTCTGTCATTCCTTTCGTTATACAGAAAGGTGTTGATGCAATTGCTGGCCCTGTTAAAACCTGTTCGCGTCAGCGCAATGGCACATTGTTGCTAGAAGTGGACAGTGCTTTCCAAGCCCAGAAACGTATCCGGACTACGTTATTACACACGTTTCCAGTCAAGGTAGAAGCGCACCGCACACTCAAATCGTCACGTGCGGTAGTTTTTACGAGATCCCTTGACGGGTTGTCTGATGACGACATCCGGTCCTATATGTCCGATCAGGGTGTGACAGCCGTTCACAGGGTGATGAAAAAGGTAGATAACCAGTTGACACCGACTCGTACTGTGTTTTTGACATTCGACAGAGTTGAATTCCCGTCGAAGGTCAAAGCAGGGTACGAAGTTATATCAGTCCGCCCTTATATTCCAAACCCAACGCGCTGCTACCAATGTCACAGGTACAACCATACCCGTGGATCTTGCCCAAATGCAGCAAAATGTGTCACTTGTGGTAGGGACGCCCATGAGAGGGATTGCCCACCTCCGTCCCCTCACTGCCTAAACTGCAACGGCGACCATGCGGCTTCCTCTCGCGACTGCCCTGTATATAAGGATGAAAAAATCATTCAGCAAATTCGGGTTACGGAGAAGGTATCAACATCTGCCGCTCGAAAGTTGTTGGCGAGTCGAAAGCCCACTGTCCTCCCAGCGGGTACATACAGTAAGGTCCTCACCTCAACTCGACCTACTAAGGATTCCAGTACCCAGACTTGTGATTTCACTTTCGCTGACACAGTTGTGCGATCCGCCAGCCCGAAGATTGCCCGTTCCACGTCCCCGCTTCCTCCTGCTGCTTCTAAGGTACAGTCTTCGTCCACCTCTAGTAAACCGCGGGCACCTAAACAAGATGCCCGGACCTTGAAAAAGGAACCCGTCCATGAGGATTTTTTGCGTTCTCAGGCTTCCCAACCGTCAACTGCCTCTTCCCGCCGTCACTCTTCCAGAAGAGCTGACAAGAAAAAGAGTTCCTCTCCTTCCCCGCCGAGGCGTGACCCATCTGTCACGCCGTCCAACAGTTGCCGGCTTCGGCCGTCTTCTGTTTCACCGGGACGCTCCGTTTGCCGGGCGCCCGGCCCTTTACCGGCGGTGGAAACTGCCCCTCCTGATCAACTCAGGGAGGTGGCAGGCGCGTTGGTCGAACCAATGGAACATGACCCTTTGCCCCCAGACAGCGGTAGCAGTGCTCCCTCGAAATCCGGTCCTCAGCGGCCGTCGAGGTGACCCCGCTTGCTAGTTGGCTTTTATCCTTATTTCTTATCAAAATTTTTATCAAGGCGCTCCTTCAGTGGAATATTCGCGGCATTCGTTCCAATCGGGAGGAGTTAAACATAACACCCAGAAGATGGCCACTTGCAATAGTGGCCGAAACGTCGGTGAAGTATTTGATATTTCGACGATGCGGTCCAACACCCAGAAGAGTTTTATAAACAATAACAACGGCCGCGGAAGCCTTCGTTCACATAAAACTACTCCTTCGGTTGCACTGCCCGCTTATCGTCTGTCTCCAAGAAACTAAGTTGCGTCCAAGTGATCGTGCAGACTTTCCACACTACACCTCTGTGCGGTTCGACCTGCCACCCGTGGAAGGTATCCCAGCCCATGGAGGGGTTCTGATTCTCCTTCGAGACGACGTCTATTTCCATCCCATTTCATTACATACTCACCTACAGGCAGTTGCCGTCCACATCACCTTATCCACATTTACCTTCTCCCTCTGTAATATATATTCGCCATCGTCATCTGCCCTTACTAGGGCAGATGTGCTACACCTTGTTGTCCAGCTCCCTTCACCTTTCGTGTTGGTAGGCGACTTTAATGCCCACCACCCCCTATGGGGCTCTCCGGCACCTTTTCCGAGACGCTCCCTTTTGGTGGACCTTCTCCACCACCTCGATCTTGTCTGCCTCAACACCGGTACACCGACCTTCCTTTCTGACACAACACACACTTATTCTCATATAGACCTCGCAATATGCACTCCTCAGCTTGCCGGTCGGTTTGAGTGGTATGCACTTTCTGACACGTACTCGAGTGACCATTTCCCTTGTATCATCCACTTCCTGCATCATTCCCCGTCTCCTCGTCCCACCAGTTGGAACACTTCTAAAGCCGACTGGGGGCTTTATTCTTCCATGGCTGTTTTTCACGATCAGAATTTTCCCAACTGTGACAGTCAGGTCGAATACCTCACAGAGGTTATTCTCACCGCTGCTGAACGTTTCATACCTCGTACATCCTCTTCTCCACGTCGTGTCCAGGTCCCTTGGTGGACTGCAGCCTGCAACGACGCGCTTAGAGCCCTGCGCCGTGCTTTACGCACCTTCCGCCGCCACCCAACTTTGGAGAATTGCATACATTATAAACGTATGAGAGCGCAATGTCGTCGTATCATAAACGACAGCAAGAAAGCTTGCTGGACTGCTTTTACTAGTTCTTTTAGCCGTATTACTCCCTCCACGGTTGTCTGGGGTGGCCTACACCGTTTATCCGGCATCAAGGTCCACTCCCCGATTCCTGGCCTGACCGTGGAGAACGCAGTCCTCGTGGACCCTGCTGCTGTTTCCAACGCATTGGGCCGTTTCTTTGCGGAGGTTTCGAGCTCTGCCCATTACCACCCTGCCTTTCTCCCTCGCAAACGGATAGAGGAGGCACGGCCGCCTTCTTTCCACTCTTTTGATCGTGAAGATTATAACGTCGCCTTCACCATGCAGGAGCTAGACCGTGCTCTCGCCCTGTCCCGATCTTCTGCTCCCGGGCCCGATTCCATTCATATTGAGATGCTGAAGAACCTCTCTCCTGCGGGCAAGTGCTTTCTTCTTAGTACCTACAATCGCATATGGACTGAAGGTCATGTTCCCACAAGTTGGCGTGAAGCCATTGTTGTCCCCATCCCCAAGCCAGGGAAGGACAAACACCTTCCTTCCAGTTACGCCCCATTTCTCTGACGAGCTGCGTCTGTAAGGTGATGGAACGCATGGTTAACGCTCGGTTGGTCTGGCTCCTCGAATCTCGCCGCCTCCTGACTAATATCCAATGCGGTTTTCGTCGACACCGCTCTGCTGCTGTTCACCTCGTTACGTTGTCGACCTTCATAATGAACAACTTTCTAAAGAAGCGTCAAACAGTAGCAGTGTTCGTCGACGTGGAGAAGGCATACGACACCTGTTGGAGAGCGGGCATTCTCCGCACATTGCACACATGGGGCCTTCGGGGCCGCCTTCCTCTTTTCATTCAAGCATTTTTGGCGGATCGCAAGTTCCGGGTACGGGTGGGCTCTGTTTTGTCAGATACCTTTTGCCAGGAGAATGGGGTACCACAGGGCTCCGTCTTGAGTGTGGCGCTCTTTGCCATTGCAATCCGATCGTGGATTGCCTTTCAGCCGACGTCTCCGGATCTCTTTTTATTGACGATTTCGCAATTTATTGTAGCGCCCAGCGGACGTGTCTCTTGGAGCGTTCTCTTCAACGCTGTCTTGACCGTCTATATTCCTGGAGCATCGCAAACGGCTTCCGATTCTCCACTGAGAAAACTGTCTGTATAAACTTCTGGAGATACAAGGAATTTCTTCCACCTTCTCTCAATCTCGGCCCTGTTTCTCTCCCTTTCGTGGAGACTACGAAAATCTTGGGACTCATGTTGGATCGTAAACTTTGTTGGTCCACACACGTGTCCTACCTGGCTGCCCGTTGTGTCCGATCCCTTAATGTTCTTCGTGTCCTTAGTGGCACGTCATGGGGAGCGGATCGTACCGTCCTGCTTCACCTTTACCAGGCCATTGTTCAGTCGAAGCTCGACTATGGAAGCCTTGTATACTCTTCTGCACGGCCGTCGATTCTTCGCCGTCTCAACTCTATCCACCACCGGGGTTTACGTCTTGCAACCGGTGCATTTTATACTAGCCCTGTTGAAAGTCTGTATGCCGAGGCTGCTGTATTACCCTTGACCACTCGGCGTGACATACTTTTGTCTCGGTACGCATGCCGCCTGCGGTCGATGCCCAACCATCCATCTTACCGATTATTTTTTGACGACTCACTCGATCGCCAATATCAGTTGTCTGCGATTGCCTTGCTTCCACCCGGAGTTCGGTTTCGCCGCCTACTACAGCGGCTCGATTTTACCCTTCCTTCCACCTTTCGGTTGAGAGAAAGCCCATTGCCACCGTGGCATCAGGCCCAGGTTCACACTCACCTCGAACTTAGTTCGCTCCCCAAGGAGAGCACTCCGGATTTGGTATACCGCTAGAGGCTTGTCGAACTCCGTTCGCGGTTCGATAATGCCATATTTATTTACACTGATGGTTCCAAGAGCACTGCCGGTGTCGGATCTGCCTTCGTCGTCGGGAACAACCGGTTCCAATACAAGCTCCCTGACCGGTGTTCGAGTTTCGCGGCTGAGCTTTTTGCCCTCCACCAGGCCGTTTTGTACACCTGCCGCCACCGCCAACCTTTCTATGCCATATGTTCGGACTCCCTTAGTGCCCTGCAGAGTCTTAAGGACCCTTTCTCGAACCATCCTCTCGTGTATCGGATCCAACGCTCCCTCCAGTTGCTGGCGGATGACAGCTGTCATGTTTCCTTCCTGTGGGTCCCTGGCCATGTGGGTGTGCCCGGGAATGAGGCCGCCGACACAGCAGCCAAGGCAGCGGCTCTTTTGCCTCGCATGGCTACCTTTTGCGTCCCATCGGACGATGATCAACGGGCTCTTCGCCGGAGTATCGTGTCGTCATGGCAAAGTGTGTGGCTTTCACTGTACAACAATAAATTGCGAGCTGTAAAACCGATCCCGACCGCTTGGAGGACCTCCTCACGCCCCTCTCGGCGGGAGGAGGTCATCCTGGCCCGGTTGCGGATCGGTCACTGCCGTTTCAGCCACCGTCACTTGCTATCCGCTGACCCTGCACCGCTGTGCTCCCGCGGTGCACTGCTGACAGTGCGACATGTTTTACTGACTTGCGTTAATTTTAATCATCTCCGTGTAGCCCTTCACTTTCCGTCTACTCTGGAGGAAATTTTAGCTGATGACACACGAGCAGCGGCTCGTGTTTTGCGTTTTATCAAATTGACCAACTTATCGAAGGATATTTAATCATTTTAATTGTCTTTTATCTTTCGTTTTTAGCCTTTTCTTGACTTTCTGACAGTCACCAAATTTTTTGAGATCTAGTGAATCTAAGTTCTTGTCTGGGCGCTAATGACCATACAAGTTGTGCGCCCTAAAACCACAAAAAAAAAAAAACCTAATATCGTTGTTGTTGGATTTTTGAAGGGACTAAACAGCAGTCCCTTGTTCCGTTCTGAGAGATAAAACATTGTGTTAGGTGTTCCTAAGGAAATACATTAACAGGTCAAAGAGTAAAAGTCACTGGTAAATATGAGGAAAGGATACAAGTAAAAACGAAGAAGAGAACACACCACCATTAAATCACATGATAGAAACCAGCTGCGCGAATAAAATCTAAAACACGTTCAATCATAGCAGCATCGTCTCCTAGCATAAAAGAAAGCGTAACTGGCAGATTAAAAGATTGTCGCAAGGCAACTAAAAGTGGCCAATCCTGGAGAAAGTTTTTCCGCTAATTTTTTTATTATTTTTTTTATATTTTTTTATAGGTAAGGAAAAGGATCAAGGATACAAACTTTATTTAACTTCTGTAATAATATAGAAGATCACCAGTCAATTTCATTTTATAACAATTATCATGACCATTCACCCAGATACAAGCACCCTCTTGCTCATTAATTTTTCGATTATTCCTCGTCCTCAATGTAAAAGGCATCTCTGTTATTAAAACTCTCCAATCCAGAAACTGCGTTAACAGTACTACCATCGTACCGTACTGTAGCAACAGTTATCCATCCATTGCCATGACTAAGTGAATCTTTCGAAAAACTTGTCCTCCAAGACCTGATGATGTATTAATTTCCACATTATCCATTCCCTTGAAGACAGTAAGGCGCGAACGCCTGTATATCTTCTCCTATTAGTGAAGTCCGTTTTTTCCCCAAAAATTGACATAAACGTGATAAATCACACGTTAAATTTGACTGTTAACATCAAAAGCGGACACCTACATAAGAGCTTGATATCAAATTCGGACACTAGTTCAATAAAGCAGTGTGCACCAATGGGAACACAGTATATGATCACATGACCTCGAAAATCAGACATGGCGACAGCATGTGCCAGGTACTAAGACGTATTAGCCCGTAGTTAAGTTTATCAGTAATTTTTTATAGAATTACGAGCTTAAATCCGCAGCTCCGCTCGCGTTTTGGTTGATTATGATAGATAAGCTATCTTCCAGTAGTGTGCTATGAGACTGAATAGTAGGTAGTATACATCAAATTACACATAAAAATGCGCTCGTTTCGAAGAATCCAATCACGAAATTCAACAATAATTATTGTAATAATATCACAGCTCGATCACCTGATGTAATGCGCGAAACGTCAAATCGAATTTTTATAAAAGATGTATTAAAAGAAATTTCTTTTTTACTGCTTTATTTATTTTTTCTTGTATTTCCTTATTCGTATGCTTATCCTTAGAGAGAAAGAGCTGAAGACATTGTAGCACGCATAGACCAAAGACATGGTCTGTGGCATCACGTTTCGCTGTATGTAACCTCCTTGCTATAGAGTCGTAAACGTCATCGCTGGACTTCAGTCCCATTTTTTTTATAATTTGACGACTTTTAACCACCATATCTTCCATCGGCTATCGACATGGAACTGCTACGGTGTACAACGGGATACTTCGGACAATAATTACACAACAGACTATTCGTTTGCGTTCTGTAGTTTTCGCTGCAGAGCGAAATATTAACACACACACACACACACACACACACACACACACACGTAGAATTTTATATACACCTATAACTTTTCATCCCAATATACTCCACCCTTTTATCATTATCAACTCTCAAGCAACAATGCAACCAATAAAACCATTTTCAAAGAGTAAATATATTACTTTCAAAGAGTAATTACTGCTCTGCATTTCGCGTTATATTCTTCAAATTGCTAAATATCTATATGATCGCTATAAAAACGTGCCAGGTATAAATTAGTAACTGTACAAATATTTAAGTCTCTGCGACTTGTCGTCTGGACGTGATAAGCGTACACCGAACAGACATTCACATTAATATATATAGATAAATAGCTATCCGATCGCCATAAAACCGTGTCTAAAGCCTTCCCCGGGTAGACATTAGTAACTGTACAAATTTTTAGATCTTTAAGTCTTGTGGTTCAGACGTGATACACGTACACCGTACGATATGCGCAAGTTAGGTGTGAAAACCCCATCAAAATTCGTCAAGTAGTTTTCTAGATAAACGTGTTCTAAGAGACAGACAGACGGTGGTAGATAAAAAATTTCAATTCACGATCTTCTTTTTTCCGTGATCCGATTTTTATGAAACGAAGTCTATGTGATGTCTAGCGTTACGCTGAAGTTACCTGAGAAACCCCCATGCAAATTCGTCAAGTAGTTTTGGTAATAAGAGGTTTTTAATATTTGAACAAACAGACACGGCGGTTACTAAAAACACTTAAAATTAAGATATCTTTTTTTCCGTGATCCGATTTTGATAAAAGTATGCCTATATGTTGACCCAACCTTTTCTCATGTTTCCTGTGTAAACCGCATGATGATTCGTCTAGTAGTTTTGATGATTTAAGTGGTGTGCTGCTCCGCCGACTTGTACAGACAAGTCTCACCACGCCCGCCCACCGTCCGTGAGCGCAACTGTAAACATGGGCTTATCTTGTATCACCCAAAATCCAAAAAAAAAAAAAAAAAAAAAAAAAAAAAAAAAAAAAAAACACATTCCAGAAAAATAGAAACACCGCAATAACAACTTACGGTGTCACACCACGGAGAGCGCATTATAATCTGAAGATGCCCTGCTAAAGGGCGAAACGCGTCATTAACTAATAAAAAAATTGCAATCAAGACGGTTTGAAGGAATATTTATGTCTTTAGTGTAAGTTCTTTGTTTCTGTTAGAAATAAACAAAGATGGTGGCTGTGATTTGTTATGTGTACGTGATATTAAGACAATGCAAGGGACCTGTGGCCACTGGAGTTATGGTATTTTAATTGTTTACATTTAACTTAATTTGAACAATTATACAAAGTTAAATTCTGATGTATTGTCGTGCATTTTGTCTTTTAGACAGTGCAACAGGTCAACATAACCTATATGTACTCAGTTTAATGGCATTCCACCGGATGATGGGGGTTTAAACTGTCGAAATGCGTTGTGGGTACAATAAAACAAAGTGACTGGTAACAGTAATACTTTCTGTTTCAAAAAACATGCCTTACCTTCCTGTCCCTTCTTCTTGACAATGTTTTAAATGTGATCCTTGCTTCCTTATTTGTTACCAGCCCAAATAACTTTTCAACATTCATCTGTAGCTCCACAACTCAAACGCTTCAATTCACTTCTCTTTCGTTTTTACAACTGTCCATATTTCATATCCATAGACATCCATGACACACAATTTATATTATCCACCAATATATAGCTCTAAATCTGAAGTTGGACGCACAAACATGCGAGTAAAAGAGAAACAACACAGATGCATTTTATTCGAGGGAGCCAATATAAGACGAGAAGGAAAAGCATAAGGATAATGCAAAGAGGTTTCACAGGAGAGATAAGAAGGAGAAGTTGTTTGTTGTTGTTCTTGTGGTCTTCAGTCCGCAGACGGGTTTGATGCAGCTATCTACACTAGTCTATGCTGAGCAAGCATCTCTCGTAAGAACAGCAACCAACATCTATCTGAATCTGCGTACTGTATTAGTCTCTTGTTATCCCTCTGCGATTTTTCCCCATACACTTCCTTCCAATGATCAATTTACTATTCCTTCATGTCTAAGAATGTGTCCTACCAATCTATCCCTTATTTTAGTGGAGGTATGCCAAAAATTCGTTTTCTCTCCATTTCTTCATTAGTTACGCGATCTACCCACCTAATCTTCAGCGTCATTCTGTAGCACCGCATTTCAAAAGCTTCTATCCTTTTCCTGTCCGAACTAATTATCGTCCACGTTTCACTCCCGTACAAGGAAACACTCCACACAAATGCCTTCAGAAAAGACGTCCTTACACTTAATTTTCTATGTTAGCAAATTTCTGTTTTTCAAAAACGGCTTTCTTCACATTGCCAATATGCATTTTACATCCTCTGGACTGCGACCATCCTATGTTATTTTACTGCCAAAGTAACTCATCTACCGCCTTTATTGTTTTGTTACTTAATCTAATGCCTTGAACATCGCCTGATGTTCTAAGACTGCATTCCATTATCCTAGTTTTGCTCTTGTTAATGTTCATCTTATGCGCTCCTTTCGACACACTGTCCATACCGTACAATCGCTCTTCCAGGTCCTATGCTGTCTCTGACAGAATTGGGATGTCGTCAGCAAAACGCTATGTTTTTATTTCTTCACTATGAACTCTAATTCCTTCTTCAAATTTCCATTTGCTTTCCTTCACAGCTTGCTCGATGTAAAAATTGAATAACATTGGACAAAGGCTACAACCCTGTCTTACTCTCCTCCCAAACAATGCTTCCCTTTGATGCTCTTCGACTCTAATAACTGCGGTCTGGCTTTCGTACAATCGTAAATAACCCTCCTTTCCCTGTATTTTACTCCTGCTGACTTCAGAATTTGAAAGTGTGTATTCCAAGCAACATTGTCAAAAGCTGTCTCCAAATCTACAAAAGCTAGAAATGTAGGTTTATATTTTGTGTCCTGCCCACATTCCACTCCACGACCACGAGCATCAAAGCAAGACTATATATGAGTAGCCTATTATCAAAGACGGACATCTGTCGTGTGCCAGAAACTGACATAAACGTACATTTCATTCCATTCCATGATGGTGGTGGTGGTGGCGGCTGGTGCAGCAACAGTGTTGAATAATTAAAAAACGTTCAGTCTCTATTGCAATATTTTATTATCCAATAACGCGTTTCGTGCTGTTAGCGCATCCTCAGACTGGAAAAAGACAAATGTTTTGTCACAGTCCGTGTACCTGGCGGGCAGCGAATCTGTCTTTTTCCAGTCTGAGGATGCGCTAACAGCACGAAACGCGTTATTGGATAATACAATATTGCAACAGAGACTGAACATTTTTAATGAGATAAACGTCATTTTTTATTGTGAAACGTAGAGCTAATATTTTTATAAGCTCATTTGAGCATTATCAACTTTAATACTCGAGGATTTATACCTGTAAGTGGTTTTATCAATTTGATTACTCAAGCACCTTCAAATTGTGTTTGAAAATACAGATGTCCGTCTTTGAAACCAAAACGTGTAGCAGTCCACTTTTGATGTAAACACGCTTTCAGATGTCCGTTTTTGATACACAGAGATTCGCTTATTGCTATTACAATAATCATAATAATGTTTTTAATTTTATATACAAAATGAAATGAACTGAATCTCTAAAATTATTAGAATAAGGTCTGTTGAAACTGTCGCCAGATTATTCCGAAAACATCCATACGTTATTTCTGGCATCCAACTTCTTTCCAACAAGTGATAATGTCGTACAACACACATTACAATAGAACAGTGTACTTTACAAGCTAGTCTTACCTTTTGTTTCTTATCAATTTTTATTTTCCAATTTTCAGGTTACCTCAACCGCTTCCTGGTTTTTCCTTTGGATGCTGGTGATATTTTGTGTTCCATTTCACTTGCTTTAAAATGATATCTTAATTTTAAGTGTTTTTAGTAACCGCCGTGTCTGTTTGTTCAAGTATTAAAAACCTCTTATTACCAAAACTACTTGACGAATTTGCATGGGGGTTTCACAGGTAACTTCAATGTAACGCTAGACATCACATAGACTTCGTTTCATAAAAATCGGATCACGGAAAAAAAGAATATCGTGAATTGAAATTTTTTATCTACCACCGCCATGTCTGTCTGTCTCTTCGAACACGTTTATCTAGAAAACTACTTGACGAATTTTCATGGGGTTTTCACACCTAACTTGCGCATATCGTACGGTTACATAAAGGCTTCAATAATTAAAATCGGAAAGGACAAAATAAAAATATCATTTTTAATCATTTGTTTGAAAGCCATCCAGTATGTCTATTTGTTGAAGGTAATCTCCAAAAGTAATACACGAACTTTCATGGATTTCCACAGGTAAATTGCGAATAATTTGGAGAGTAACATAGGCTTCATTTCATCAAAGTCGGATCAAAGGAAGGAAAGATATCGTAACTTGAAGTTTTATGTGTATACAATGCTTATGAGTATGGTGTAGTACAGAAAATCTCGAAGAGTACTATACGAACATTCATGTGTAGTTTCTGGTGTGAGCTATGCTTGAACTGCAGCGTAGGATAGCAAAGATCCGCTAGAGGCGCTGTTACTTACATAATATACATAGACCAAAGATATTTGTCGATACTGCGTTTTTTTTCTTTTATTTTTTATTTATTTATTTTGAAAAACTAAGGTGTAATACACTAAAACAAGGGCTAAGACTTTCCTTACTGCAGCGGTGTAGTGTATTGATGTTGGCAACGGCCGTTGAATCCTTTTTGAAAAATCAGTCATGTACAATGAGGGGAATAACTCTTTGTATTGATAATGAAATAAATAATTAATGTTGTTCCGATCAGTAAATTAATGATCTCCCTAAAGCGAATATTTCGTTGCCAACATTAACAAAGTAAACTGCTGCCATTCCAAGTAAAATTTAATCCTGGTACGACACAAAAAAAATTCATTTACTAGGAATTGTTGGTTTTGTAGTGCTGCAATGAAATAATACATGATCGTTTGTGCGTATTCTCTTAGTAACAGAAGTATTTTGAATGAAAAGGACACAGACGCCTGGCTCTTGTCACAGTCACAGGAATTGTGGGAACAGGGAATCAGTCTGCTCTTTAAACAACCTGATAGTTGAGTTGGGACATGCGTGCTTCTGGAGATTACTTTTGAATAATGACTTCGATTATACCCACAGTGTGGTTTCGTACTTTTTCATTTGTACATCCTACCGATAGAAGACCATATATCCTTTCTGACTTATTTATGTCAAGAGCTCTTTTAAATTCTGAGTGCAATGCTGGGTATGATCAACTTTATGTATCCATTCCAGTTTATTATAATACGTCATCAGTCATACCCATAATAGGGACCTACAACGTACTCTTATTACTTACTAGCTCTTTACCTACTGAACTGCCCGTTTACTAACTTCACGTACTTACTCCATCTCTTCTTCTACGAAAGAATTCAAGCAGAAACATCATGCATTCTTCATAGTTCACAATTGCGGTGTCAAACTATGCTCTGTGTAACACGAAAAGGGAATAGGAGTGTATATTTGAATTTGCTGGCTTCATCCGTAGTGGGCCTTTCCTTTCTTTCTCCCTTGCACATACACTCAAATTGTCATCTGACATCTCTGTTCGCAAATTACTCAATATTAATTTATAGGGATTGAATATTCCAGTAATCAACTAAACATTACTTCCTGGGGGAAAAGGTCACACCATCGAACTAAAACGAAGAAGGGAAATAATGAAAAATGAATGCTTGGGAACATTTGATGCGTGAAATCTGAGACCGTGTGAGCACACAAACAATTTTTACGTGCCCTGCTTTAGAAAGAAATAACAAATGAATACATTAAACCGACTTTTTGAGAAATAACTTTTTACGTGTATTATTGTGCAATAATTTCTACAACTCATTTAGAACGCTTGCAGGGCTTTCGCCTTTAGCTCAGGTTCATTTATTCATCTTCCAGCAACGTTTATCATGGTTTCCAAGGATTGAACGATCCCGCGGACTTGGCCCCAGCTGTTGCTACCAGCTGACGCCAGGGGCGGTAAGACAAATGTAAAGTAATTTCGGCAGATTTATTTAAAACTGCGGTCGTGCCGCTGAAACAGTGCGCCAGTACATTTGTCTAAGAGATTCATACCACACAACATAGTCGATACGTATTAGAAACGTTTCCTTCAGTCGAGCTAATCGCTGGTAGAGTAATTGGCCTCGACTTTTCCTGTAACAATTGCTCCACTAGCTTTGTTGACGGACTACACTTCCTGACAGTTCTTCCAATGAATCTGTCTGACATCTGCCTTACCCACGACTTATTTCATACGGTGGCTCCATTTCACATCGGCCCTTATGTCAACTCCAAAATATTTTATGTAACTTCCGCCAGTGTTTGTCCTGCTATTGCTATTTGTATGTAAACGCAGAATTTTACCCTTGTTTATGTTAAGGCTTAAATACCATCCCATTGAAACTATACAGTTCAAAAAATTAACCGAAGATATATTTTATATATTATATATATATATTAAGAGAGAGAGCGTTTCTCTCTCTCTCTCTCTCTCTCTCTCTCTCTCTTGTTTATCTCTGAACCCTGATTAGTATGCCCTTGTTTTTCTGGACACGAGAGAGAGAACAGCGTTCCACTTCATCTATCTGCTCCTATCCTCCGAATTGTTTCGTCGTACCTGTGTTGGCTCCTGTTATCCATGTTTTATCTATGTGAGTATAGTGTATTCATTTGTAAAATAAACCGTAGGATATCTTGACAAAATTTAATATGACGAGAATTTTTCATTTCAGCTTGCCCAATTTCAAACTGGCGAAGTAATTCAGACCGGTTAAGTTGTGCCACGGGTTTGGACGCCATTACGGCTGACTAACATTCGTACAGTAATTGTTGCTAGACTTATTAACTTTCAAACAAAGTCATTCCCATTCAAACTTAATTTTAGAACCTGTAATCGCATTTTCTCTTTTTCATGTTAAATATCCGAAGTCCGATAACTCTCTGTTTGAGATTTTCTCCGTAACTTACCACTGGACACTGATCTACAATTTAACGCACGGTCAGCTGCACGAAGCAGATCGCGTAGCAATTGAGATTTACCTTCATAAATATGCATTTTATTACACCGGAATGAGCTGATCTGATAAATGATAGTAAGGTAAACTCCATCTCTTTTTATGGTGTAACTGCCGCGAACATCTACTCAAAACAGGTTTCAAAATCTTTCAAATATACGTACTAATTCCACCGTTTATTTAGTAATTCCTATCAGTGAAATGACGTTTTACGAAATTTTAACTATCTTTGACTGCAATCCAGACTTGGAAAACTTTTCCGAAATTAAATCGGAATAAAAATATGAACCTTACACTAATTCCAATCCATTATACCCTATACAATGAGTCAATTCACTGGAGACCATTCTGCATTTCGCTATCTTTTCTCACTGTTGCGACTTCTCGATATAGACAACATCATCCGCGAAAAGTCTCATTGAACTTTCCGATGTCACCTACGAGGTCATTTATATATAGTGGGAAAAGCAAAGGTCCTATACCACTCCCCTGGGGCCCGCCTGAGATCACTTTAACGTCTGACGACTTCTCTCCGTTGCTAGAAAAGCCTCAATCCAGTCTCACATTTGGGCTGATAAACCACATGCTCGCACTTTCTTCATCAGGCGACGATGCGAACGGTATCGAACGCTTTGCGGAAGTCAAGAAACAACGGCGTATACCTGGGACACTATATTCAATCAACTGCCCTATGTATAAAAAAAAAATGTTCAAATGTTTGTAAAGCGTATGGGACTTAACTACGGGGTCAACAGTCCCTAAACTTACAAACTACTTATGAACTACTTACGAACTAGGACGGCACAAGTATCCATGCCCGAGGGGGGGATTCGAACCCCCGACCGTAGTGGCCGTGCAGACCGTGACTGGCGCGCCTCAGTCCCCTCGGCCAGCCCTCTGTATATCGTCGATGAATAGTGCGGGTTGTGTTTCACGTGATCGTTGCTTTCGGAAAACATATTGATTCCCAAGAAAGAGATTACCGGTCTCCAGAAATGACATAATATTGGAACATAAAATGTGTTACAAAATTTTCGCAATTGTCCGATGTCAGGGATATAGGCCTCTAGTTTTGCGCATCTGATCGACAACCCTTCTTGTAAACAGGAATGACCTGCGACCTCTTCCAGTCCTTAGGAACACTTCCTTCCTTTACAGACCTTCGTTACACCGCTGCTAGGAAGGGGGCAAGTCCCTTCGTATACTCCGTGTAAAATCGAAATGGTATCCTATGAGGTCGAGTGACGTTTGCTGTATTCAGTGACTTCAATCACTTTTCTATCCCTCTGGCTCTTATTTCAATACCTGCAATTTTATCACTAGTCCGATGGTTTAAAGTACGTTATACCGTGAATCACCTTTGGAAAAATACTTTAATTATTTCAGTTTTGTGTATCATCCTCTGTTTCAACACCATTATGGTCAATGTGTCCGGATGTCTGGCTTCGAACCGTTTACCGATTTGACGTAGGACCAAAATTTCGTAGGATTTTCTGGCAAGTCGGTACACAAAATACTACCGACAAAGTCGTTTGACCGCCTTTTGCATGGCAGCCATTACGCTATTTGTGGCATCATTTAACTTCTGTTCGTCTGCATGATTTTTGCTACATTTATATTTGCGGTGAAGTTCTCTTTGCTTTCGTAATATTTTCCTAACGTCTGGAATAGTAGCAAGGGACACTGGTACGAAACTACCCTTCGCCACACACCGTGAGGTGGCTTGTGTAGTATGAATGTAGATTTAGATGTAGATACTTCATCCGCTGTGTGTGTGTTTATCAGTCATAACTGCTCGTCATGTGACGCTGTTTTCGACTGGATGTGTTTATTTAATTAGTAGGGAATGTTCAAATGTTTGTAAATCTATCGGACCAAACTGCGTGGTCATCAAGTCCATAGGTTACAAACTACTTAAACGAAGGTAAACTAACCTAAGGACAACACACACACACACACACACACACACACACACACACACACAGACCCATGCCCCAGGGAGGACTCTAACCTCAGACGTCGAGCAAACGCGTGCTCCGCAGCGAGGTGCCTTAATCCGCTCGGCTACTCCATCGCGGCTTGTAGTAGGAGGTAATCATGTTTTTCCAGAGCAGTGTACATATTCGAAAATTTATCAAATTTTGTATATTACGTTGAGAGAGTCAGTCACGAAAAAACGGTTCTAGCTTCTGTCCAAAGAAAGAAATTGCAGATAAGCATGAAAATTACAGAATTATCAGTTTAGTAAATCATGGCTACAAGATACTAACACGAATTGTTATCGACTAGAAGAACAAACTTTGAGACATAAAGGAATGGTCACTTTCTCATTGGAAAGGTGTGTGACTTCTGATCTTAAGTCCGCAGACTGATTTTATGCGCCTTCCACCCACGCAAACCTGTCCTGTGCAAGTCTCTTCATCTGAGAATAAGTTCGGCAAACTACATCCTTTTGAATCTACTTACTGTATTCGCCCCTCTGTCTCCCTTCACCATTTTTACTCCACACACTTTCTTCTAATGCTAAATTGACGATTTATTGATGTCTCAGAATGTGTCCCACCAATCTATCCCTTCTCTTAGTCAAGATATTATATTTCTCCCCAATTCTGTTAAGCACCTTCTCATTAGTTACGTGATCTATCTATCTAATTTTCATTATTCTTCTGTAGCACATTTCACAAGCTTGTATCATCTTCTTGTCTGAACTCATTGTCCACGTTTCACTCCCAGGATGTAGGTTGCTTTAATTAGTGAGATATGAAGACGCTCACGCATTACAGGGTAGTGTGAAGACCTGCAAGAAACAGTCTTTGCACTGATGACCACAATAAGTCCAAAAACAATTTCTCTTTTTTAATATTTTTCACCATGATCTGGACATACATGTAGTCACCTTTGATTGTACTGTAGTAGTACTGGTCTAGTAAATGACTTTGGTTTGTAGGAAGTAAAGTATCCTGTCACGGAGTAAGGATTGTTTCCGCAAACTGTTGTGTACTAACATTTGCGAATGCTTGTACTCCTGGCATCAGCAACAAACGTGTTCCGAATTAGGATGGAATTGTAAACGCATCAATGTGACAAAGTACACTGGTAAAAACAGTTAGGTGGCTACAGCTATTGGAGTGTCGTAAAGCTTAATTTCCAGACACTGTTAAAAGAAGGCAAGGCCAAGGTCGTCCACGGGTAGCATTAGCAAGAGATGACCGTTATCTCCGCTTAACAGCCCGTCGAGACAGGAGGCCGAATGCAACTCAGCTGCTAATATTCTAATGTTTGTATAGCTTATGGGACTTAACTACGGGGTCATCAGTCCCTAAACTTACAAACTACTTATGAACTAACTAATACTAAGGACGGCACAAATATCCATACCCGAGGGAGGGATTCAAACTGCCGACCGTAGAGGCCGGCCGTGCAGTCCGTGACCGGAGCGCCTCAGTCCCCTCGGCCACCGCGGCCGGCCAACTCAGCTGCAGCGCACCCTCCAGGCAGCAATATCAACACAAACAGTCGGAAATGTGGCCTCTACATACGGAGGCGCATGGTGTGTGTCCCAATAAAACGACGACACTGTTTAGCCGCAGAAACTGGGCGGAGGAACAGGAGGATAGTAACGACTAGCGCCGGGCTCTGTTCGCAGATGATTGATGGTTTTTGTTTCAGCCGGTTAATCGTCGTTTCTTTATCTGTAGAGAACGTGGAACTCGGAACAATTCTGCTTATGTACAGGAAACATCACAATATCAAGGTGTTGTCGAATGGTGTGGGCAGGAGTCAGTATTGGCAGACGTTCGGACCTCTATGTCGTTCAGAATGGCGCTTTGCATGCTCAGAGGTATAGGTATGAGATCCTTCGAGCATTTTTGTGCCTATGCTGGTATCATAAGAGATGGGTACCTTTTGTACGCTCAGAGCTGAAGTTGTGGAGGACATGCTTCAAAATGAGAGAACTGAACGAAAGGAGTGGAATGCTTGTTCCCCGGACTTAAACCGGATTGAGTATGTCTAGGATTCGCTTGGCAGACGCGTTGCAGCCATACCAGAACCTCCTACAACGGTTACAGAGCTGGATATTGCACTCCTGGAATACTGGCGAAATATCCCTCAAGAGCTGAGTAATAACCTCATACTGTCCATGCTACTCAGGTGTACAACTGTTCGGACAATCCATGGTCATCACACTCTATATTAGAGGGCAAAGCGAATGAATTTTTCACTATTATGGTAGCACCTGTGGTGTCTTGCTCTAATCAGACACCATATAAACCTTAAGTAAAGTCTTGAGATAGGAAAACATCGTACTATGTCGTATAATTATAATTCTAATATCTGAATAAAATAAGTTACCGTATGTAATACAGGGTGTTACAAAAAGGTACGGCCAAACTTTCAGGGAACATTTCTCACACACAAAGAAAGAAAATGTGTTATGTGGACATGTGTCCGGAAACGCTTAATTTCCGTGTTAGAGCTAATTTTAGTATTCCTCTTTAAATGTAAATTGAAATAATTCGTGCAGACAATTGTCAAAATCCCCAACTGTTTCGTTATTATGTACTGTACTTCTTCGATTCATCGCCAGTTGGCCCAATTGAAGGAAGGTAATGTTGACTTCAGTGCATCAAGCACATCAGTACGCAGCATCAACTGGTTAGTGTTCATCACTAACGTGGTTTTGCAGTCAATGCAATGTTTACAAATTCGGAGTTGGCAGATGCCCATTTGATGTATGGATTAGCACGGGGCATCTACCCATGGATTGGTAGAGGCGGACCAATCCCAAGGCCTCCACGCTCTCCTGACCGCAACCCTCTTGACTTTCATTTATGAGGGCATTTGAAAGTTCTTGTCTACGCAACCCCGGTACCAAATGTAGAGACTCTTCGTGCTCGTATTGTGGACGGCTGTGATACAGCACGCTATTCTCCAGGGCTGCATCAGCGCATCAGGGATTCCATGCGACGGATGGTGGGTGCATGTATCCTCGCTAACGGAGGACATTTTGAACATTTCCTGTAAGAAAGTGTTTGAAGTCACGCTGGTACGTTCTGTTGCTGTGTATTTCCATTCCATGATTAATGTGATTTGAAGAGCAGCAATAAAATGAGCTCTAACATGGAAATTAAGCGTTTCCGGACACATGTCCACATAACATATTTTCTTTCTTTGTGTGGGAGGAATATTTCCTGAAAGTTTGGCCGTACCGTTTTGTAACACCTAGCTTGTATGATATCTCATCTGATCCCTTAATTGTTTCGAGCAGTTTATATACCCATAACTGAAAATGATATTAAGTTTATTCGTGGCCCTTCTTTGACGGAAACGATGATGCTGAACATCGTAGTACAGTATTCGATATCTGTGTTGGGTATTTTGTTGGCGTGGACACCCTCATAAACCAGTCGGTTTCGCATGATGATACAAAATCAGGTACCTTGGCACCCAGTTTGAGTGACACGACGCGCGCCTCAGAGCTGCGGCCACGTGGAACACCGCTCCCCCGTGGACGGCGTTGTTCCTGCTCTCCCAGCCCCAGCCGTGCGGTGCGGCTAGCGCGGTGCTAGATTTATGGCCGCATTAGAGCCCTCGTTGGAGAGCAGTGTTTAATCGCGGATGAGCTGCACAAACAGATAACAGCCCAGCGTTGCTCCACAGGGCACGACTTTCTCATATAATCGAGCAGGGATGCTTAGATTACGCCAACCAACGCCTCCCTTCCTGGCGTGATACACAAGTTTTTAAAGGTCCCGTTATAAATAACATTTTAACCACTTAGGATGTATGGAAAGTAAACTACAACTAATACATAGGAAGCCGTAACATTACAATCTAAAACCGAACGAGATGGCGTAGTGGTAACACACTGTTCTCGCATTCGGAAGGTTGGTGGTTCAAAAATGTTCAAATGTTTGTACAGCTTATGGGACTTAACTACGGGGTCATCACTCCCTAAATTAACAAATTACTTATGAACTACTTCCGAACTAGGACGGCACAAATATCCATGCCCGAGGGGGGATTCGAACCCCCGATCGTAGTGCCCGTGCAGGCCGTGACTGGAGCGCCTCAGTCCCCTCAGCCACCGCGGCCGGCGTTGGTGGTTCAAATCCACCTCCGGCCATCCAGATTTAGGTTTTCCGTGATTTCCCTAAATCACTCCAGACAAATGCCAGGATGGTTCCTTTCAAAGGACACGGCCGATTTCCTTCCGCATCCTTTCCTAAACACTCCGAGTGTAAGCTCCGTCTCTAATGACCAAGCTGTCGACGGGACGTAAAACTCCAAGCTTCCTTTCCATTCCAGTCTAACTATCCACAATTTCAATGAGAACTAGTGACATAACAAAATCATCACTATATAAACACCTGACCTGGTTCTTCCATCATAGTTCGTATTTCTGCATCTACGTTCAGTATATACTCTGCAAATGACATTGAAGTGCATAGCGGAGGGTTCATCTAAGCGTTCTATGATCTCTAACGTTCTATTCTCTAACGACGTAAGGGAAAAATTGAACCTCAATCTTTCCGTGTTCGATGTAATATCTCTTATTTTATTATCATGAACATGCTGATGGGTGACGACATCGCGGTGCGCGCACATTGGTAGCGTGTATCCGTCATCGCCATACTGGCGTATCAACAGGCGTGATGGTTGGGGTGCCATTGGTTACACGTCTCGGTCACCTCTTGTTCGCATCGACGGCACTTTGAACAGCGGCCGTTACATTTCAGATATGTTACGACCCGTGGCTCTACCCTTCATTCGAGCCCTGCGAAACCCTACATTTCAGCAGGATAATGCACGACCGCATGTTGCAGGTCCTGTACGGGACTTTCTGGATACGGAAAATGTTCAACTGCTGCCCTGACCAGCACATTCTCCAGATCTCTCACCAAATGAAAACGAGTGGTCAATGGTGGCCGAGCACTGGCTCGTCACACTACTCCAGTCACTACTCTTGATGAACTGTGGTATCGTGTTGAAGCTGCATGGGCATCTGTACCTGTACACGCCATCCATGCTCTGTATGACTCAATGCCTAGGAGTATCAAGGCCGTTATTACGGCCACAGGTGGTTGTTCTGAGTACTGGTTTCTCAGGATCTATGCACCCAAATTGCGTGAAAATGTAATCACACGTCAATTCTAGTATTATATATTGTTCCAATAAATACCCGATAACATCTGCATTTCTTCTTGGTTTAACAATTTTAATTGTCAGTAGTGTATGTTTACAAATGACATATATGCCCTGTGGAGGTAAGTAAGTTAAGTATAATAACTATAGTAACTTCGTTATAACTTTTCTATCGCTGGAATTGCAATGTTTATATTTTTTGCGACGTCCAATTGCCGAAGACTAATAAAGTTTTCGAGGAAATGCTTGTGCTTAGATCAGTTTGATCGTTGAGTATTTCATTTGCGTGCTTGTGTGCGTGTATATAGATTTCCATTTCTTCCAAAATGCTCATCACAAAATCTTTGGGAATTGTGTGCAATACTTCCATTGCTTCCTTATTATAGTCCGTTTTATGGTGTTCGTTTTTGATGTGATCAAGTAATGTAGACGTGTTCTTTTCGCTATTTCTTATGTGTTCACTGAATTTGATGATGTAGTTACGGTCTGTTTCTCCGATATACGTCGCAGTCCATTCAGTTTAATTTATAAATTCCCGCGTTGGTGTATATCGCTAATTTTGTTATATATGAATGAAAAAAATGTTCAAATGTTTGTGTAGTCTATGGGACTTAACTACGGGGTCATCAGTCCCTAAACTTACAAACTACTTATGAACTACTTACGAACTAGGACGGCACAAATATCCATGCCCGAGGGGGGATTCGAACCCCCGACCGTAGTGGCCGTGCAGACCTTGACTGGAGCGCCTCAGTCTCCTCGGCCACCGCGGCCGGCATATATGAATGATTTAGGGTAATTATATTCTGTGCTGTTCTGTATGCAAATTTTACTATCGCGTTTTTTATAAGTCTGTGTAATTTATCTGATATATCTCTGTGAAGTTTGATACCGTAACTTCCCACAACTATATACCTCTTTTTACATATTCTAATGCGCAACCTTATTGTATAATTTCTGAAAGCCACAATTTTTATATAAGAAATTAAATTACTGTGAGAGTTGGATTCATCACTGTCAACGTGTTGGTGAAACTGCATGCCAAAAAGTGGTCGATTGTTGTATGACAATTGCCTAACTATGGTCCACTATGATATTTATATGTTGGATCATAATGCTGTCACCGTAACTGTTTATTTCACTACTTTTTTTACTCATGACGATGTAGAAAGTATTCTAATGAAAACTGAAGTCACAATATAAAGGGCACACCTTCTCAAAAATCTCCAACAACAGGTAGCACAATGTTACAATAAAAACAGTCTACCCCTTTACACCCGACTTGTCTTTTAGTACAGTCTGGGATACAGTACAAATCCATTTTCGGAGAGACCTTCATTGTCACAGTAAGTTTACATGTAATATATAACATATTATCACATCACCTACTTGAGGCACGAATACTACTGTTTCATCAATAAACTTCGTTCCACCGCCGCCAGATTCTTATGTTTTCAAATAAAAGGTGTCATCGTCATCTGATACAAACGATGCTGCACCCTCTCCACTACTGGTCACCGTCTTAAAAAAAAAAGTTCAAATGTTTGTAAATCTATCGGACTAAACTGCGTAGTCATCAGTCCGTAGCTTACAAACTACTTAAACTAGGGTAAACTACCCTAAGGACAAACACACATACACACACACACACACACACACACACACACACACACACACACACACACACACACACACACACACACACATGCCCCAGGGAGGACTCGAACCTCCGACGGCGAGTAACCGCGCGCTCCGCAGCGAGACGCTTTAGACCGCTCGGCCACTCCACCGCGATGACCATCTTCTTGGGAATCTGAAAATTAAAATCCATCCTGGAAACTAGACCATAGCTTTGCTCAAGTTCACACCTTTCAATTTTATTGCACATTTCTCATGAATAACGTCAGCAGATAAGCACCAGCTAAAGATAATATACTCTAAATATATGAAAAGATAGATAAAAAAAATTCGAATTATCTATCTCATACATTGCTCTCAGTACGAAATTAAGTTGGACGACTATGAAAATGGCCTCTTCGCGTTATCGTTGTGGCTACTGTGATACTTTACCGAGCGCGACCTTGCAGTTAATCAACCTGCCAGTGGACGGCAGAGCGATGGAAGCGCTCCGGTGCCACAAAACGGTACTGTGTAGAGTCTTCGAAACCAATTTGGTCCATAGTTGTGCTTAAGGACCAAAGTTATGGGAATTTATGGAATGTAAGTGATTTTTCGTTTGGTTGAAGAATCTTTTTCTGGAGTGATGCGTTGGTAAAGTGTTTTGTAAGGGAAGCAGCGGGAGATCGTACAGCTACCACAGCACAGATAAAGAGGTTTGTAGGCACGCAAGTGTCAACAAAAAAAAGCTGGAGCGTCAGTCTTGACACTCTCTGAAGACGGCTGGACCGTTCTCAGAGGAAATATAAGAAGTCAACTTTATGCTGCTCACTCCCGAAACTTCTTTGAAATTGTCGAGTACTGTCTTAGGGAACATTATTCCACACCTGCTCGATCAGTTCCTAGTTAAGTAAGAGTTGTGGGTTGGCAAATCTCGTGTGTCAATTGTTGATCAGCTGGCCAAACAGGCCACCACTTCACGGTCTCTGAATATTGGCCTACCAGAAAAAGACCTCCGATCCCAGTTACGTAGCAGGGTCCTTGGGGTTTGGAATTCTGAGTGGGTGAGCTTTACCGAACCAAACAAGCTCCGCATTCTCAAGCCCTCCACCGCTG
The DNA here is from genome assembly GCA_026315105.1 of Locusta migratoria. Taxonomy (NCBI): domain Eukaryota; kingdom Metazoa; phylum Arthropoda; class Insecta; order Orthoptera; family Acrididae; genus Locusta; species Locusta migratoria. The sequence goes on along the minus strand of CM048745.1, from coordinate 255,795,458 downwards.
CTTGGAAGTCCTCATTGCGGGCTTCTCGCAGGGAGTCGGTGGTCCTTTGCCGGCTGCGTATTGGCCATACCTGGCTGACGCATGGACACCTTCTGCGTCGTGAGGACCTCCTCAGTGTCGCTGTGGTGTGACTTTGACAGTCGCCCACATCTTAGTGGAATGCCCCAATTTAGCCGCAGAGCGACGGAATTTTAATATCCCTGACGCCTTGACCCTTGTTTTAGCTGACAATGCCTCCGGGGTTGATAGTGTGTTACATTTTATTCGTGAGTGTGTACTGTACCGATCCATTGAATTGTGTGTTTGTCATTTATCTGTTCTCCGCTTGCCTAAGTCTATTAGGTAGGTGTTTTAATGTGTACAGAGTGGCTGGATGCGATACTTATATTTATGTAATCACCCAGCAACAACACTCTTGTCCTGTCCCAGTACTTTTATCCCTCCTTTGTATTTATGTGAACCCTTTCTTCGTTTTTACATGTTCCTTTTAAACTTTGACGTGTTAAAGCATATGCTTCGTAACGCTTAACACAATGTTTCAGCTCTAAGAGTGGAACAAGGGACTGATAACCGTTGATGTTTAGTCCCTTTCAAAAGCAACAAACCAAAACCAAAACAAGCTTCGTATCCCACATATGCTCGTTTCTAGACATGTACGGAGATCGTTCTGTCCAGGGAAGTTGTAGCATGTCTTGCAGGGCACGTTGAGTTTTGCATGCAGCGTGTGAGCGGGCATTATGCTCTTGGAACAAATAACATCACGTTCCATTTGCAAGAATGCTAAAAGAACGGACGTTACATCCTGCACGAACAGAGAGCTAGTCAGCATTTCCTACACGAGCACCAAAGGTGAACGAGGGTTGCTGCTTTTCGCACCCCAGACCATAAGGCGAGGATGGAGCCAGTGGAGGGGTATATGAGACAAAATCGCCATGTCTACGACGTACGCGCAGACGACCTTCACGTGCGTGCAGGCGTAATCTTCTTCCATCAATGAAGATGACGGCCCGCAATTCCATTCCAAGTGTGCGAGCCTGTAGTCCCACTGCCGGTAACCGGACTGCTACAGTTCTTGCGTGCCTACAAACCTCTTTATCTGTGCTGTGGTAGCTGTACCATCTGCCGCTGCTTTCCTTACAAAGCACTTTACCAACACATCACTCCAGAAAAAGAGTCTTCACCGAAACGAAAAATGACTTACATTCCATTTAATCCTTGCAGATTAATCATTCCATGCCGCTCCTAGAGATGTCGCACGACACGCTGTTGGTTGATTGACATCGTGAACACAAACCTCTTACTGGACTCTGCTCACAGTACTAGACGTTCGGGCATTAAGCGGCCGCAGTGAAGTAGGCCGAGTGAGGAACAACCCGAGCGTGCGAATATTTAAAAGCTATACTTTGAGGAGGTCCAAATTTTCACGAGATATCGATTTCTGGTACCTAGCTCATGTATTTTTTTTTTTCTCAAGAAAATATGAGTTCGAGTTGATGATGTTCCCTTGTGAGTCCCAGAAAGATGAATTGGGGGCGAAAATTTTGACGTTTTCGTAAGTCCTGGAGTGTCCAGTATCAGTACAGTACTCTGCCACATCCGATAGCATATAAGAGACGGGTATACCTCTGGTGTTCCGTGCATCTTTCCTGGACTGTACGTGTCGTCTGTCCTATGTACGAAAGGCCACATTCACAGGGGATCTTGTAAACCCCGGCCTTCCGGAGCTCAAAATATGTGGTGGAACCAAAAACTGCTGTTGTCTTTGGTGCGGGCCGAAAAATTGCCTTAACTTTGTGTTTGTTCAGAATCCGTGCGATTTTAGACGACAGACTCCCAACATATCGCAGAAAACCCAATAATTTTAAACTTTCTGCATCATCTTCTGTGTTCTTTAGACGTAGTGCCTTATGTATCTGGTGTCGAGAGTACCCGTTTGCTTCAAAAACACTCTTCAGGTGTAGAAGCTCGTCCTGCAGACTGCTCGCATCAGCAATGACATGTGCTCTATGGACCAGTGTTCTGAGAACACTCAGCGTCTGGGCTGGATGATGGCACCTGTTTGCATGTAAGGATAAATGAGTATGCGTCGGTTTTCAATTTACCTATGGTGCCATCGTCTTTGTGTCGTACCATAGGAATGGAAGGCATCCCACTTTTTCGACTTCCATTGTAAACTGAATTAGCTTATGGATGGAATTCATGTGGATTAAAAATTCTCGTAACTTATCTTCACCGTGAGGCCACACAACAAATGTGTCATCAATATGCCTACAGAACACTGTGGGCTTCAATCAGACAGATTCCAGTAGCTTTTCCTCGAAGTCCTCCATAAACATATTGACCACCAAAGGTGACAAGGGACTACCCATGGCGACACCGTCAGTTTGTTCAAATAATTCGTTATTGAACAAAAATATGTCGAGGTCATGACGTGTTTGAACAAAGCTGAAATCTCTTTGTCAAAGCTTTTGCCAGTCTGCCTGAAAGACGAACCTTGGTAAATAAGGACAAGACATCAAAACTGACTAACAAGTCACAGCTGTTCAATTTCAGATATTTTAGTTTGGCAATGAAGTCAGCGGAGTGGCGTATGTGATGAGCATATTTTCCCACCAATGGGCTTAATAACGACGCTAAATCATAGAATGTAGGCTTTCACGGCCGGCGTCTTGATTAATTAAAACTTTCGGGCTAAGTTGCCACGGTCCATCCATAAAACTTCTTACTCCAGACGTTTCGTTGCCTACTGCGGGCAACATCTTCAAGCGTGAGTCGAGGCAACGAAACGTCGGGAGTAAGAAATTTTATGGATGGACCATGGCAACTTAGCCCGGAAGTTTTAATTAATGAACGACGCTAAATGTTTGGCACAATCATAGTTAAGAGAGCCAATGTTGCTCACTATAGGACGCAATGGGACATCCTTTTTGTGAATCATTGGCAGTCCATAAAGTCTTGGAGGAACAGCACCACTTGGTTTTAATCTACGCAAAACTTCTGGATGCAAGATGGAGGTGTTCAGAAGCGATGTAGCCTTCCTCACGACCTGATTTGTGTGGTGCTGGCCATCCGAGGTGATCATACACCATACTGGATGTCAACGAGAATGACTTTTTCACTATTATAGTAGCCCTATCGTCCCTCGCTTTAAGTAAACGCCATGTAAACCACAAATTACAAATCAAATACGTTTCTATATGTATTGTGTGTGATATGTCACCGGATCCGCTAGTTGTTTTGAGCGATGTCTAATTTATCTTTACGGCTTTTTTTTTTTTTTTTTTTTTTTTTTTTTTTTTTTTTTTTTCACTTGAAGGAGGAAGTTCATGAACTTTCGCAAATATTCGCTAAACGAAGCAATTTGAAGTGGAAACTCTGCTATCGACATGCTTAACAAAGGCTGAGAAGTATTTTAGAAATCCTGTAGAGGTAGGCCTACGTAATTTAACCAAGTTTAACGCGATCCATAGTAGGAGAACTGAAAACTTGACGGTGTAATACGAATGTTGATCAAGTAACTCAGAAACCCACAGCAGGAAGCGGACTGGAAATTATCATTCACAACGCAAAAGGAGCCAGAAACGAAACGAAAGCTCAGATATAAAAATCTTTATGGAAATTTTAAACTAAGGAAATCTGCGGTTCAATTTCACTGTGCAGCTGCGTTACGGACGCAGGCATCACTTTCCTATAGAAGTCAATGAGGCTGCACCAACTGCAGATGGCTTCGAGGAACAGTTGAATCTCGATTGATTAAATTTGCATTTCGATTACTGGGAATGTTTTTCCACTCTACGTTCTCATATGGCTTCACCATCGCAATCTTGAATCTGTCAACAGACTACAATTTAACCACGCAATAATTGTTCGTACGTTCTGTCTTTAAACACTACTCGAAATATTGAATAGCCAAATGATTAAAATAATTGAAATCACTATTTCAATGGCGGAAATTCATTTTTATCACCATTATAGTTAATAATCCACTGATTAGACTATTCGATCACCCCGCATAATTTGTTGCAAATAAATATCTTTTATTTCTTATATTCGACTATGTTTTCTGTCGTGCTTTGGGAACAAATACCACAGAGACATTCTCTATCGGTATTCAATTTTGGAATGATTTTCAGTTATATAACTTGAAGTACTTTTCGAAAGAAATCATTGTTTTCCTCCCAAACGACATCATCGTCCACCATACGAGTATTTTCACAGCACTAATCTTTATAAATTTATATTGCTTCCGTACTTGTCTCTTCCTTTCATCTTCACAGCCAACGTATTCTGAGAAACTCATTCACTAATAATGTTTTATTTAATATTTTCAGAAATAATTGCAAAATATAATTAAAAATATATCCTCTCATGGACATGTTATTACTTCTAGGAATATTCTTATTATTACTGCAATTAATACAAGAATCCAACCACTGTATGTAGCTAATAGAACATTGTCATTGAGGTCTTGAGTTCAAAGACTGGTTTGATGCATATCTCCACGCTGTCCTGTGCAGGTCACTTCATCGTTGAATATGGAAGGCAGCCTACAACCGTTTGAACAAGCTTACTGTATTCGTTTCACTGTCTGCGATTTTCATCACACAAATTTCCCTCTAATGTTAAATTGACGCTTCCCTGATGTCTCAGAATATGTCCCACTAATCGATCACTTCCCTTACTCTAGATATAGCAACAATATATATATACCAATTCTGTTCAGTACCTACCAATTAGTAATGCGTTATTACCATTCTCCTATTGCACCAAATTCCAAAGTCTTCTATCACATTTTTGTCTGAACTCCTTATCGTCCACGTTTCACTGCTGTACAAAGTTAGGCTCCAGACAGAAGCCTTCAGAAAAGGCTTGCTAACAAATTAATATTCGAAGGTAATAAATTTCCGGAATACGGCTCCAGCGACAGTTGTCGACGGCATCATGTTCTGGACTCACACTGTTTACGAAATCAAAAGACTGGAGTTCCCGCTTTACCTCTATTAAATCGCTTATTTACGCACTTGTGCGTATGTTGCGTTATGTTCTGTGATATAGGCCTACGCAAGTAACAATAAAATATCTGTGATCATAAAAGTTACAGCGAATTATAAAAGTTTCATGACAACCTGTGAGATATAAAATTAGAAAAGGCTTTCACATTAAGCAAACATTATTGCAAAACTCTCGCTTTTTGGTAAAACTTTAAGGTCAGTCTTTTACGGTCAATGTTACTATTTAGTAGATGATTGTTAAGAACGTGTAAAATGCAATACATTTTACTCTACGTAAGGTGAAAGCTACCCTGTTGGCAAAACGATTTGAATAAACTCACTCCTCAGAGGATGCGCACTTATGGTTACATAGCCTCGAATATTATAAAGTATACTTCTATGGAATTAATAGAAAAGTCTTTGAGTCTATCAGAAGACCCGAATATAGGAAGAAAAAATGATTTTTTCTTTGGACAAGCCTTGAAACCACGCCGTGGGACAGCTTCTATTTCACAGTCCACGTCGTTGCTGCCTTCGCTACAGTCACTGACGTATAAGGGTATCATTGACGCCTTGGCTTGAAACAGCAGATTATTGCTATACGGAAATTTTTTAACCACAATAAGACGTTTCTAGTCATTTATTCCAACAAATAGTACCTCTAATGAATGGTTTTCGAGAGATTCTTAATTACCCCCCCCCCTCCCCGGACATTCGCGTGGTGTAACGTCGTTGGCGTTCTCCTATCTTGGTGATCGTTCAGATGCACGTTGAGAATATCTGGTATGCTTGATACTGCCGGACACGTTGAGAAAGTCTCGCCAACGTGCTGTTCCTACGTTCAGATGAAGGGGAGTGCCGCAATTTAGGAAACACAGGGAACAGATCTGGTGTGAAGATTAGTGAGACCTACGAAATCCTGATTTAAAAACTTACTGTTTTAATTAAATAATAGACACATATTACAGACAGTTGCATATCGTCTCTATACCATGAGAGCATTATAATGTAGTTGTATTTAATGTGAGGATAATACCGTTGTAAAATCAAGAGAATGGAACATAATACCATTTCTCTACAATTTAACGCAAAGCTGTACAGAACAATTAAGCAAAAATTTTCCGATATTTTGCATTTTGTTTTTCCTTGGTTAGTTTTTCAGTGTCACGATGAAATGTTTGAGATATTTTTAATCGAAGACTGCATGTAAGGTTGTGATCTGACAACGTATTTCGGTATTGGGACTTCGCTAATCTCATAATCGAAAAGAATTGTTGACACATACGTCGAACCGAACATATATAATATCCGTGAAGCAATAGCATACAAGCCGGCCGCGGTGGCCGAAGTGACTCAGGCGCTCCAGTCACGGTCAGCACGGCCACTACGGTCGGGGGTTCGAATCCCCCCTAGGGCATGGATATTTTTGCCGTCCTAGTTCGTAAGTAGTTCATAAGTAGTTTGTAAGTTTAGGGACTGATGACCCCGTAGTTAAGTCCCATAAGCTTTACAAACATTTGAATTTTTTTGATAGCATACAACCTCGGAAATCTGTTTTGAGGAACATTCTTATAAAAATCTGCCAAGCTTTCATTGCGTTTACATTTATCCTTCAATAAATCGTCACACTGTAAATTTAACAATTCCATTTTAAACCTGTATTTCCACATTTTCAAACCTTGACTCAAACTTGTATCGAAGAGCTTCCAGAATTCTAACACATTCTTCAGAAAGAGTAAGATGAGGAACACGCACCTGCGATAGCTTCGAAAAATGCGCAGTGTTTCCAGTCTGTAGTTGATTAATTTACAAAAATCTGTGCCATTTTGAAGGCCTTAATTCTGTAGAAGATATCTGTTATGCGAAGGCCTTTCCTTTGGAGTGAGATATTTAAATCGCCATGTTCTTGTCGTCAAGAGCGCTTTTGCTAACTGAGCCCTCCGGCTCCGTATCCACGGCCCCGTTTATCTAGGCAACATTGCGAACACGGCTCTCGCCTGACGTCACACGGATTGACAGGCTTGCTTGCTTCCTCTTCCTGCTCACACGTCACACCGCCTGAAGTTGGCTTCCTGTGGTCTAGAGACGAGGCCTCACAACAAGTCAGTGTTATATCACACCGATAGGCTCGCGGGCAACGGGAAATACAGGCCTGAGCGCGCACACCATAGTTATATCGTGTGTGTGCGTGTGTGTCGAATATTTTTTCTCCTAATTTCAGCATTAAGATGAGAAAAAAAAGGGAAATTGTCGGCCAACATTTCAATGAGAGATTGAAGAAGCGTCCTAAATACACATCAGGCGATTTTGCTCACACAGGTCCAGCCAGCACTGTGGCGGCCGAATTTCGAGTCCTTGTTGTTGAGAAGATATAATTTTGAATCAGAATAGCTTGTGGAAACTTGAATCCAGTGATAAGACTCATGAAATCATGAAGTACAGTTCTGAGTCTCGCAGTCCAACCAACAGACACCATCTGTATTTTCTCAGCGGAAGTACCAATCGCTCCTCCTCGGAAATTGCGTTACGATTATTGGTCCGAATTTTCATCCGTTTAGCCACTTAGGACTGGATAATATTAAAAGTTCGTTACGATATTCGCAACTGTATGACTAGGTGCTCTGTATACATCTTGAGTATTTTGGGAGCTTTAATATTCATACTGTGGACGTTTTGTGTTCAAAGGGTGCACTCTATATTTTATCTTTTTCGTCATCAATATCGGCATCTTTCCAGCGAACGAATACTCCCACTATAGTCAGACGATGCGGGCAACATGTTTTATGCTTCCCACAATTAGAATCAAACGGAACAGCTGCGGGGTAAACTAGCGCCACCTCAAGCGAACAGCGAAGTGGAACAGCCGGAAGTACAGCCTAAAGATGCCTAAAGTTCCGGCATCGCTTAGGGAGATGCGAGCTGCGAGGATGCGACACAAACGCACCGTTCTGAAATACGCCGGTGAGCCCGGGTGAGCTAGCGGCGTCGTCACCGGTACTGGCGATGCTGGAGGCCACTTTGTAACCACGCTGTTACGGGGGGCAGTATCGCCCACCTCCAACAATATACTGCCGCTGAGCAATGCCGAGTTAACTGCGCTCACTTTCGGCCACCGCGGCTAAGAGCACTCTGAAGAGTTGTGGGGACTTGCTGCCCAGTGGACGAGTGTTGAGAGGGGTTGGGAGCGGCGCTGCCTCAGGTGTTCTGCTGGCGGTGTTGGCGGCAGCTAGCCGTGGCGCCAGCCACTCGTCCGGCCGCAGTGCATCAGACACCGCATCAGATTAGATAGGCTGGCCAGGCACTCTGCTGCCCAGATAACGGCCGCCAGCGGCTCCTGCAAACACTCCGACACCCGACACTGCGCCACCGAGCACCAGCACCGCAGCCAAAATACACCGCCGGCAATAACAATCAATACACCCTCTTAGTTTTCCAATTCACTCATGGTTTATTTATGCCATTCTCCAGGGCTGCATCAGCGCTTCAGGGATTCCATGCGACGTAGGGTGGATGCACGTATCCTCGCTAACGGAGGACTTTTTGAACATTTTCTATAAAAAAAGTGTGTTTTCATTCCATGATTAATGTGATTTGAAGAGAAGTAATAAAATGAGCTCTAACATGGAAATTAAGCTTTTACGGACACATGTCCACATAACATATTTTCTTTCTTTGTGTGTGAGGAATGTTTCCTGGCCGGCCGCGGTGGCCGAGGGGACTAAGGCGCTTCAGTCACGGTCCGCACTGCGACTACGGTCGGGGGTTCGAATCCCCCCTCGGGCATGGATATTTGTGCCGTCCTAGTTCGTAAGTAGTTCATAAGTAGTTTGTAAGTTTAGGGACTGATGGCCCCGTAGTTAAGTCCCATAGACTACAAACATTTGGACATTTGGACAATGTTTCCTGAAAGTTTGGCCGTACCTTTTTGTAACACCCAGTATATAGGGTGTTTCACTAAGTGTGTTTGCCTCTGTATCTTATAAAATAATACGTGACGGGAAATTTTAATGCGGTAGGTCAACACAAGAAATGTTACACTTTCTGCGGAGCTATGAACATAGTTGACTGTATTATTTTCCAAAGAGTTACAGCACAAAGATATAATTTTTAAAATGGAACAATAGTTTTTTTTTCTATCGTGCATTGGATTCTTTCAAACCAGCTGCGTCCAAATCAATTTAAACTACATTACTATCACTGTTAGTTTGGGAGCTACAACCCTTCAAAATTTCAGGGGCAGATACCACAAACGCTGCGCATAATGCAATGCGCCTTCTAAATGTGGTGCGGCCGAATTGTAACGTCGCCGGTGTCACGGAGCGAGAAGCTTCCTCGATGCGCTGTTAGACTGCCGACTGTCGCCGCACACAGCCGTATTCCCAACAGTCGGACCCATACAAACAACCTCAATATACCTCAATATACCACCCATTCTGTGCGTGCTGTTGTGGAAGAACTAAACAACAGGTTTGCAGGGTTGGTGCCCCATGGTCCTCATTCATGGCCCGCAAGGTTGCCCGATTTAACACCAGTAGATTTCCTTTTGTGGGGATATCTAAAGGATCGTGTTTATGTCACTGAGCCCACATCCCCAGATGATCTAAAGCGGCGCATCGAGGACGCATGTCGCTCCGTCACACCGGCGATGTTACATCTCGTCCGCAGATTCTTTTGACGGCGCATTGTATTATGCATTGAGGAACATGGAGACACATTTGAACATCTCATGTAAACCAACTTCCCACCGCCATAACATCCATCACCCACCACACAGCTATGTATTATGTACAGCGTGTGGTATCTGCCCCTGAAACTTTGAAGGGTTGTAGCTCACAAACTAACAGCGATAGGAATGTAGTTTAAATTGATTTCGACGCATCTCGTTTCAACGAATCCAATGCACGATTGGAAAAACTATTGTTCCATTTTTAAAAAAAATGTATCTTTGTGCTGTAACTCTTTGGAAAATGATACAATAAACTATGTTCATAGCTCCGCAGAAAGTGTAACATTTCTTGTGTTGACCTACAGCATTAAAATTTCCCGTCAGCTATTACTTTATAAGTTACAGAGGCAAACACAGTGAAACACCCTAATATATACGTGTGTGTGTGGTTTATATTACAATCAGAGGCTGAAGGCTCAACAAGACAGTTCAAGAAAAGACGCTAGGCAGAAGCCCAAGTTGAGAGAACCATTCTTTGATAAGTTAATAAGGCTCGAAATTTAGTAAAAAGAACTCTTTAAAAATACAATAACAGACACAATGAGTCCAACAATTTAAGCGAAAGTAGAAAGAGTTAGTTGAAAGCAACCCTTGTAAATACAATATCCTGCACATAAAATGATTACAGGGTGAATTAATTTGCTCATGCTAGGGGTTGGCGATCTTATTTTGAAATCAAATTAATAATGTGCCAAGACCGGACCGTTTCGGCACATTGAGGTACCATCTTTCAGCCGTACCAGCTCCTGTTTCTTCGATTGATCCTGTCCTCGATTTAATTACTGGCGCAAGTACTACAGATCTCTCTGTGCTTGCACCGCTCTTGGCGCTGTTTGATGTATCGTGCGTCAATTGTCTTGTGACGTGTGTTTTGATTGCCGCGTGTGACGCGACGTTGGCGCGCCGAGGAAGTTAGAGTCGCTGAGGAGATAGGAGAGAGTATCAGGCAGTGAGTTTGATACGTTGCATGGCCAGGGTCGAGGGATCTTAAGGGGCCGTTTGTGGCCGGGCCTGGAGTGTGCATCCAAGTTGCTCTGGATGCAACTCGGTCTGTCCGTGGGGAGCCAGGCATGCCATGAGCTTAAAAGGTTGGCCGGACAGGCCTTTCTGTCAAGTTATAACAGCACCTCGGCGCGGGCTGTTTACCTCGTCTCCCGGCTATGTGGTCGCGTCCCTAGCGGCCGTGCGACGCCGCGTCCGTCCCTCGCCAAGCGTCGGAGCTGTCAACACCTGCTAGAGTACTCCGCACTCAGCCCCGGCTGCGCCTCGCGTCGTTCCAGCCGCTTTTCATCTCGGCGTTGGTTGACACCCTCCTCCTACACCATCGCGATGATGTCTGCACTTGTCGTGGAGTAATAAATTTCCGCAAATTTGTGTGTGTGTGAATTTGTCGCCGGCCGCGGTGGCCGAGTGAACTGCACGGCCACTACCGTCGGGAGTTCGAATGGATAATTGTGCCGTCCTTAGTATTAACTAGTTCATAACTAGTTTGTAAGTTTAGGGACTGATAACCCCATAGTTAAGTTCCATAAGCTCTACAAACATTTGAACATTTTTGTGAATTTGTCAGGATCGGTGATCGTTCCCCAGGGGCCGTCGTTGCCTGTGTCTACGTCGTTAGTTGTTTTATTCGATTCAATTGACTTATTCTTTTCTCTTTGCTCTGGATAGCAAGTATTCTATATATATATATTAACTCGGTTGACGTAACTGGGAAATTTATCTGGTTTGTGCCCCTCTGCTGGCTCGCATCTGCGCGGGCGGTAGCTGTAGAGCTTTGTTTCCAGAATGAAACTTTCACTCTGCAGCGGAGTGTGCGCTGATATGAAACTTCCTGGCAGATTAAAAGTGTGTGCCCGAACCGAGACTCGAACCTGGGAACTTTGCCTTTCGCGGGCAAGCGCACTACCGCACTACACAGTCGGTAGTGCGCTTGCCCGCGAAAGGCAAAGGTCCCAGGTTCGAGTCCCGGTTCCGGCTCCAATTTTAATCTGCCAGGAAGTTTCATATCAGCGCACACTCCGCTGCAGAGTGAAAGTTTCATTCTGGAAACATCCCTTAGGCTGTGGCTAAGCCATGTCTCCACCATATCCTTTCTTCCAGGAGTGCTAGTCTTGCATGTTTTCGCAGGAGAGCTTCTGTGAAGTTTGGAAAGTAGGAGGCGAGGTACTGGCGGAAGTAAAGTTGTGAGGCGGCATCGTGAGTCGTGTAAGGGATAGCACAGTCGGTAGTGCGCTTGCCCGCGAAAGGCAAAGGTCCCAGGTTCGAGTCCCGGTTCCGGCACACAATTTTAATCTGCCAGGAAGTTTCAGCTTTGTTTTTCTTTTTTATCTTCTCGTTGCAGAAATTTTTCCCTCCGTGAGGCATCGCTACTCCGCGGTTTTCATTGGCGTTCTATTCGTTTGTGTCAGAGCTGTAGTTCTCGTTGACCGTTGGGCACCTTATTCCTCTCCTTCTTGTTTTGAGTCATCTCTTTTGCCTGTGTGGATGTATTAAATTAACGGGTAGCCAGCTCCCCACCTTTAGTGTGACGTTGATAAGTAAGCTGAGCTGATTCCATTTACATCGTAGGGCTCATTTGTATATTTTATTGTGTGTTGATTTGTTGGCCTGCTGCCTATTGATATCATTGAGCACAGTTTCCTGTTACCAGCCTCTATAATAAACTTAGACGTTACACGAACTTTTGACCTCATCTTTAGTGTGTTTTTGTAATTCTGTTTTTAAAGGGCTGTGTTCACTTAAATTTCGGAACCCTACTTTAGTGTGATTTTGATAAGTTGAGCTGGTTTCATTTAAATGGCTGGGTGCATTTGTAAATAATATTGTATTTACAAGGGTTGCTTTCAACTAACAGTTTCTACTTTCGCTTAAATTGTTGGACTCATTGTGTGTGTTATTGTATTTTTAAACTTTTCTTTTTACTAAATTTCGAGCCTTATTAACTTATCAAAAAATTGGTTGTCTCAACTTGGCCTTCTGCCTAGCGTCACTTATCTGAACTGTCTTGTTGAGCCTTCAGCCTCTGATTGTAATATAAAACACACACCCAATATATATATATATATATATATATATATATATATATATATATATATATATATATATATATATAACCTGAACTGACTAAGCTTGCTTGACTTCAGCCACCAACTACCCACCACTCCCACAACCTACCCTCTCAATCTTCTTATGAAGGCGCTGTGACAGTCAACAGCACTGACAATAGTGTATTAGCTGGTACCCTGTACGTTGCTGTCGCAGAAGAAATAATTGTGCAAATAACGTTTGAAACTCAAAACGTTTTGCATGCATGTCTGAAGGACATTTGCTTAGTTCCATCCATAAACACGTACACTGCACATCGTATTCAATATTAATTTTCATATATTAGAAGATGATCTATAATATTGTGTATTTTTTGTTGATTTTATACTTGAATCAGCATCTGCACTAACAACTATGTGGAGCACTTCTCTCAATTGATTATAAGAGGTAAGCCGTCTCATGCTAACTGCAAATTTTCCAATTTTCCAGGAAACTTTTCCAAATTTTTATTTCGAAAGAACTTTACTCTTGGTTTGAACGTCAAATATGCAAAATTTTATCGCAATAAGACGAATGATACTGATATCAAATTGAAAAAAGCTGTTTCAGTTTCTCGCGAATTTTCAAATTTTCCTTATAACTTTCCCAAATTTTTAGTTCATAAGAACGTTCATCTTTTGTTGAACGTCAAATGATCAAAATTTTATCGCAATCGGATGAACGGTTCTTAACTTTAGTGTTAAGGACATTTAGAAACACATTGAAAAAGGAACTTGGTTCGAATTTTACGACTTTCCTTCTTAACTGTCCCTGTATTTTCACTGAACAAAACTAAACAAAATCTCCCCTATCCATCGTGCGAATAGTCAGTTATGGTGTTCAAGTCAATCAAAAACACATTGAAAAAAGCACTTCCGGAAAATTGGAAAAGTTGATAAAACTTTTCCAATTTTCCGGTAGGTTTTCCAAAAACTTTGTCATACAAACCGCTCAAGTGATGCTCTTACAACCATGTGACAATTGACTTTTATTCACAGAAAAAATCGTTTTCCGTTTTTCCTAAATTTTCGTACTTTTTGGCCGACTTTTCCAAATTTTTATTTGATGCGAACCTTCCTCTTGCTTTCAACATCAAATGTACAAAATTTTATCGTAATTGGACGAACGGTATTGATAGCTCACTGGAGAATCTGCTTCAGTTTTCCTTGATTTTCCTCTTTTACGGACAACTCTTCCGTATTTTATCACCGTTTAAACCTTCCCTGGACTTTCACAAATATTTCAAGACTAAAATTAGCCAAATCGGTTCAGCCGCTCTCGAGATTTAGCGAGACTAACGAACAGCAGTTCATTTTTAAAAACTGTTTCTAATCCATGTACGAAAAGTTTTAAAAGCTGTTTCTAATCTATGTATAAAAACAAACTGTACAACACCCTTGTATCATTTACAGACCACGTAATATGCTTTAAAAAAATAGCGAAACGCGTCTGGTGTGAAATAAATCTCTCAAATGCAGTCAGCATGACACGGATTACCTCTTATATCAGTTGTAACAGCTACTGCGAAAGATTGCCACACAACCAAATATGTATAAATGTATAAATAAATGTATAGATGTATCAATGCTCTAAGGTATCATACAAGAAGTGGTACCTCAGTGTGCCGACCTCGGTCGACAAGACAAATAAAAAAAAATTGGGATCTTGGTATATTATGAATTGTATTACAGACCAGTAGCTCAAGCAGGTGTCGATGTATGATGAAAATCCATACCGGTACGTGGTGTAGCCTTCATGGGCGACAGAGCCGGCAACGATTCTGTCACGGATTCCATCACATAGATTTTCGAATACTGTCTTGGAATAAATTATTCTACGCCCGCTGATCTGTTCAAGTAGTTCTGCAAGAGTTGTGGGTTGACTAGACGCACATGTAGGTTGTCGGCCCACCATATCCAAAACTTGCTCGATTGGAGACAAGTTCAGAAATTCACGCGCAATGTGTGAGTGAGTGTTATCCTGAGGGAACAACGCGTAACCCTCCAGTTGCAAGGATGGCAAAAATACGGGTATTGTACCATTTTGTACGAACAGTGCCGATCAGCGTTCCGTCCACAAACACCAAAGACGGACGACAGGAGTAGCCTATCGCGCCCAAGACTGTAAGACCTGAGGTGGGACTAGTGTGTATGGATCGATTGCACTCTACGAGAGAACGCTCACCAAGCCCACGTCGTACGCGCAAACGACAATCACTTGCTTGTAGGCAGAATCTGCTTTCAGATTAGAGTAGTTGGTTTGTTCCACAGATCCGTGTATAGTATTACTAATACAGGTACATACACTTTTTACAAGCTGATAATATAATAATACTAATAGAGTGAATACAGATACATGCATCATTTAGTTCTATTTAAGAATTCGTCAGTGGAGTAGAAGGAGTTGGCCACTAGAAAGTCTTTTAGGCTCCTCTTAAACTGATCTTCATTTGTAGCTCAATTTTTTTATAGTTGTTGGTAAATTATTGAAAATATGTTCCTGAGTAGTGGACCCTTTTTTGAACTAAAGTAAAGTGCTTTTATGTCCTTGTCTAGATCATTTTTTCCCTAGTATTGTAGGTATGAAATGAGCTGTTTGTTGAGAAAAGGTATATACTGTTTATGATAAAATTCATCAAGGAATAAGTATACGGAGAGGCAGTAGTGAATATATGCACTTCTTTGAAGAGGTTTGTGCAGGATCTCCGTGAATTTACACCACAAGTAATACGTATTACTCGCTTTGGGACTCTGAAAACTTTTGCTTGACCTGAAGAGTTACCACAAAATATTATACCATATGACATTATAGAATGAAGGTAAGCAAAGTATGCAAGGTTTTTTTTTTTTTTTTTTTTTTTTTTTTTTGTCTCCTATGTCTGATACCACTCTTACTGCAAATACAGATTTGTGAAGTCGTTTCTGCAGTTCTGTGGTGAGCTTCTCTCAGCTGAATTTATTTTCAAGCTGTAATCCCAGGAATTTTATACTGTCAACCTCTTCTATCTGCTCTTCTTCATACTTTATGCATATACTGCATGGGAATCTCTTACATGTTATGAACTGCATGTAGTGAGTCTTTTCAAAGTTTAATGACAATGAAAATATCATCAGCAGACCTTTTTGAAACTAAGCTCGATACGCTATTTATTGCAATACTTGTATCATCTGCGTCTGGCAGTGTAACTGATGAGAGGTCATTAATGTACACAAGAAAAAACAATGGTCCTAAGTTGGATCCTTGTGGAACACCACATGTAATTTCTTCCAAATCTGATGATAACTAGTCCCTTGCACTGACACCCTTTGTTTCCTGTTAGCCAGGTACGATTTGAACCATTTTGCAACAATTCCCGTGACACCATAAGATTGTAATTTACTTGATGTTATGGTTCACACAATCAAATGTCTTTGATAAAAGACAGAAAGTGCCTGCTGCTTGTAATTTATTATCTAATGAATTAAGTACATTCTTACTGTAGATGAGAAGACAATGGGACGCCATTGCAAGAGACCCTCTGACCACAGCAGTGGCGTCCGGCACGTCGATACTGTGGCGTGAGTGGGAGACGGGCAACCGGTGTGCGAGCCCCACTGCTAGTAACCAGTTCCCAACAGTTCGCGTCGACCATCGCCCGCTAGTATACTCGCAGCTTCGCTCGGATTGCGTGTTTTGGAGCGTACGTCAAGAAGTTACCGCCTTGGCCGCTGCGGCGCTAGTACCGTGCCCTAAACCCGCGCTTCACCAACATTGTAATCAACAGTAAAAACTAAGTAAACAGTGTAATTTCTTGTCGTTTGACTGCCTAGACTAGCAAGATTATACTGAGGCACGATCAGGAGATGATGGTGGATTGATTCCGTGATATGAAGATATGTCATCGTAGTAGATTGGTATTAGAAAACCATTACAGAGTTTGCAATAATCCGATCTTCATGTTTCTACATACGCGCCCTCTAATTTCCTACCCCATCGGTATATCTGGTCTGATTAGTTACTTTTTATGATTTTACCATACGTATATTTAACTCATTGTCTCATTACAGGTTTTAATTTGTCAACAGCAATGGTGTATTGCTGCTAGGGTTGCCAGATTGAACTCGAGGCAGGCCCGGAGATCAGACGTGCCCCCCTCCCCCTTGGCCAATGACTCACCCCCCCCCCAACTGCGACCAACTCCCGCCACCCACCAGAACTACACGTGAATTCTTAAAAAAAAAATCACCTCCTCCCTCCCAGCAAGTATCCCCCCCCCCCCCCCTGTGGAACATTGCTAGAGGTGGCCTTCACATGCCGCGGCTATTCGGCCAGGCCGCCAGTTGCTGTGGATCAACAATCGGCAAACTTCAGTCGGCGTGGCGGCAGCATCAAAGCTGCTCACATCAACAGCTGCGCCTTCCAAGAGTTGCCGCTTGCGACTCTGCTCACTGTGGAGGATCGCGCGCCACCAAGAAGAGCTTCTCCCGCCTGAGGTTCGAATCCCCCCCCTAGGGCATGGATTTTGTGTTCGTCCTTAGTTTAAGTTACGTTAAGTTCGATATAGATCATCGCTACATGAGCACAGTACTTAAAAAGCGTTAAGATGAAGGTTACATTCAAGCCCGGAGATGAGAGTCATTGGCCCGTAGAGCCTGAGAATTCATTCCAAACCCGGGAACTCCGGGCGGCGCCCGGAGATCTGGCAACCCTAATTGCTGCACAAACCGAAAGGAATTTCATTCCACGAATTTCCCAGCAAATGTGATGTCAGAGAACAGTGGCAGAAAGCAACATCAAGAGCAGATTTTATGTGCAATTTCAACTTTAGATCGTGTGTGGTATGCAGTTTTCATTTCCGAGAGGCTGATTATCGTTCTGGGTTAAGAATTAAGAAATTTCTAGATGCTGCTGTTCCCTCTGTTTTCCCTTCTTATCCAGCTTATAAAGTTGTGCAAGCAAAAGTAGTACGTAGAACTATTAAAAAACTTACAGTGAATATCACACTCATAAAACGAAAATATGAAATCACTGAGGAAAACCATGATCACAGCATTAATGCCAATGTCCAACTACTCGAAAATAATGGCAGTTAGTTGCCATTCTTCCAGACACATCCAGTGTGATATTTTAGACGAAAAGACGATAAAAATAGAACAAAATAAATTGTGTGTTAAATTGTGGAGGTCTAAACTTTTACATAGACATAGACATAGACATAGACATGAAATCACTCGTGAGCTGCCAAATTTGTAAGCACTCAAGGTTGTACAATATTAACTTCTTCAGTTGTCAATGTGTTGAATACTGCCGGCCGCGGTGGCCAAGGGGACTAAGGCGCTCCAGTCACGGTCTCCACGGCCACTACGCTCGGGGGATCGAATCCCCCCTCGGACATGGATATTTGTTCCGTCTTAGTTCGTAAGTAGTTCATAAGTAGTTTGTAAGTTTAGGGAGTGATAACCCCGTAGTTAAGTCCCATAGACTATACAAACATTTGAACATTTTTGATTTTGTTGAATACTGCGAAGGTATTACAGCGCACAAGTGAAACTTCATAACACACAGAAAAATTGGGCGAGGTAATATGTAAAGCCTTTATACCAGTCGTCTTAAAAACATTGGAGCAGAAGTGACTGAACGCTTGGAACGCTGAAGTATTTAAATAGCAAGCCCATAAACAGAAAAATAATCCGAATGCAACAAATGTCATAAGTGCCGTATAGCGGCGGATGGCCAGACTAGTGCACGCTTGCAGCGCTCCAGTGGCGAATGTGAGTACTTGCTGACTTTCGGGGATTTTCCCGGAGTGGGGAGGCTGGGAGTATACAAGCGGGCGATGGTGTCGACAATTCTGGAGTCGCAAACACCATTACCTGTGCTGTGGCGGCTGTACGAACTGCCACTGCTGCCCCCACAATACCACGATCTTGGTGGACGTCTGTGCTGCATTGACGTCGAAAGGACGTGAGAATGTCCACTTGAACATTGCTACCAGCATCGTTGCACAAATGACACAGCACGTCCAACTTCTCTGGCCGTTTTCCGAAAAGAGTGTCTCGCCACACGAAGGCCGCAATTGGCTGTGGGAACCGCCAGGAATTCTCCGTGGTATGGCGCCTCTTAGCTTCACACGATATCACACTGCGCTATATGGCTGTCAACATTAGCTACTGAACGGTACACAGACATATCATGTACTTTACCACACTATCTGCGGTGGGCGACGTTGAAATCATTGTCAGTATATCTAGTATCATCGTCGTGGCATCTTCCGACATCGGATAAAAATCGAAGTCGTCTTTCCAGGTGCCCATTTAATTTCGTTTAAAAACTCTCGGGAAGAAATGAAATGATCGTATGGCATTTTTAGCCTGGAGAACCCGCATGGGATTGATTCGACAGCCTGGTGCAGGTCTTTTTCCTCGACGCCACTGCTGGGACTTCTATGTCGATGATGATGAAAATGATAATGTGGACAACACGCAACAAGTCCCATGCCGGGAATCGAACCTAGGTCCCCTGCGTGGTAGTCACTGCTGTCTGAGCTACGGACAGGGGCGGATTACAAGGAGGAATTTGTTATCCACTATCATACATTTACTTCAGGATGCTTTACTTTTTTGATTATTAGTTCGGTGAAACTTGTCACTATCTTCAGTTCAGTTCAAATATAATTACAAAGTAATTATGTTTTTTGGTCAGCTACTTCAACAGCTGTTATTAGAGTCGAAGGGCATGAAAGGGATACAGTGGTTGGGAAGAGAGTAAGACAGGGTTGTAGCCTTTCTCTAGTGTTATTCAATTTGTACATTGAGTAAGCTGTGAGGGAAAGCGCCGCTGTGGAGTGGCCAAGCGCATTAAGGCGCTATTCTCCGATGCCTGAGGCCGCTCCCCGTCGGGGGCTCGAAACAATAAAGGTGGTACATGAGTTTTGTTACTTCGGTAGTAAAATAACATGCGACGGTCGCAGTACAATAAAATGTTTGTTAAGCTTATGGGACTTAACTACGGGGTCATCAGTCCCTAAACTTACAAACTACTTATCAATTAGCTTATACTAAAGACGGCACAAATATCCATGCCCGAGGGGGGATTCGAACCCCCGACCGTAGTGGCCTTGCAGACCACGACTGAAGCGCCTCAGTCTCCTCGGCCACCGCGGCCGGCCGGTCGCAGTACAGAGGATATATAATGCAGAAAGGCAATGGGAAGAAAAGCAATTTTGAAAAAAAAAAAATGTTCAAATGTTTGTTAAGCTTAAGGGACTTAACCGTGGGTTGATCAGTCCCTAAACTTACAAACTATTTATGAACTACCTTACACTAAAGACGACACAAACATCCATGCCGCGGTGGCCGAGGGGACTGAGGCGTTCCACTCACGGTCTGCACGGCCACAACGGTCGGGGGTTCGAATTCCCCCTCGGACATGGATATTTGTGCCGTCCTCAGTGTTAGTTAGTTCGTAAGTAGTTTGTAAGTTTAGGGACTGATGACTCCGTAGTTAAGTCCCATAAGCTATCCAAACATTTGAACATTTTGAACCCCCGACCGTAGCGGCCGTGCAGATTTATAAGCGCGTCGCAGACTCCTCGGCCACTGCGGCCGGCCAAAGCATTTTTGAAGAAGAGGAATTTTTCAACATCTAATGTTAACTTGAGCGTAATGAATTACTTTCCGAAGGCATTTGTGTGGAGTGTCGCTTTGTATGGGGGCAAAACATGCATGATAAACAGTGCGGACAGGAAGAGGATAGATGCTTTTGAAATGTGGTGCTGCAGAATAATGCTGAAGAACAGATGTGTACATCGCGTAACTAATGAAGAGGTACTGAACAGAATTGGGGAGAAAAGGAATTTTTGGCCTAACTTGACAAAGGAGGTACCAGTTGGTAGGACACATTCTCAGATATGAAGGAATCGTAAACTTAACATTGGAGGGAAGTGTCTGTGTGTGTGTGGGGGGGGGGGGGGGAGGAGAATCGTAGTGGGAGACCAAGAAACGAATATAGTAAGAAAATTCAGATGGATGTGTGAGCCGTTCTTTTGAAGAGATAAAGAGGCCTGCTCAGGATAGAGTAAGGTGGAGAGCTGCGTCATACCAGTCTCCGGACTGAAGACGACATCAACAACAATATGGAAAACAGCCACAGGTACCGCGTAGGCTGCAACGGATTGACACCCTAAATAAATACCACAATATCTCACGCCTCCGCCCTGACGAGGCACAAGACTGTAAAACGTGACAGCAACGAGCCAAAACAGCGGACCCTGCCAACAAGCGGGGCAAACACTAACAAAGAAAAAAAAAGTTCAAATGTTTGTATAGCTTATGGGACTTAACTGCTGGGTCATCAGTCCCTAAACTTACAAACTACTTATGAACTAGCTAATCCTAAGGACGGCACAAATATCCATGCCCGAGGGGGGATCGAACCCCCGACCGTAGTGGCCGTGCAGACCGTGACTGGAGCGCCTCAGTCCCCTCGGCCACCGCGGCCGGCCAAGAAAGAAGAAGTAAGACTTTTGATACATCTGTTTGCTTATGGAAGGCATTGTTATTTTTATAGAAGAATATCGGCACTGGGAGATACCTGACTGTAATATTAAGGCAAAGTTTAGAAACCAGGTTTTGAACTAAGACATATCCAGGGGCAGATATAAACTCTGATCATAACGTATTGGTTATGAACTGTAGATTAAATTAGAAAATTAAGGAGATGGAATATGGACAAATTTAAGGAACTAGAGGTGGTTGAGAGATACTGAACTTAATTTATGAAAGGAGAAAACTTAACAATACATCAAGTGAAGCAGGCAAAAGGGAGTACAGATATTTGAAAAATGAGGTTGACAGGAAGTGCAGACTGGCAAAGAAGTAGCGGCTTGAGGAGAAATGCAACACCGTAGAAGAATGCATAACGAGGGGAAATAAAGATACCGCCTACAGGAAAATAAAAGAGACCTTTGGAGACAAGAAAAGCAACGGTAAGAATATCAAGAACTCAGATGGAAAACCAGTACTAAGCAAAGAAGGGAAATCTGAAAGATGGAAGGAAAATATGGAGGACCTGTGCAAAGGAAATAATCTTGAAGGCAGTATTCTAGAAATGGAAGACGAAGTAGAGGTAGATAAGATACGAGATACAATACTGCGAGAAGAATTTGACGGAACACTAAAAGATTTGAGTAGAAACAAGGCCCCTGGAATAGATTATGTTCCCTCTGAACTGCTGGTATCGTTAGGAGAGCGAGTCCTGAAGAAATTGTACCACCTGGTATGCAAGATGTATGAGACATGGGAAATACTGTCACACTTCAAGAAGAATATAGTGGTTCTATTTACGAAGGAAGCAAGTGCAGACAAGTGTTAAAATTACAGAACTATCAGTTTAATGAGTCATGGTTGCAAGATACTAACACGAATTATTTACAGACGAATGGAAAGCTGGTGGAAACTGACCTTGGGGAAGATCAGTGTGGATTTAGGAGAAATGTAGGCTCTCGTGAAGCAATACTCATATTAAGACTTGTCTTAAAAGATAGATTAAGGAAAGGCAAAACTATGTTTTTAGCATTTGGGGGTCTGGAGAAAGCTGTTGAGATTGTTGACTGGAACACACTCTTTCAAATTCCGAAGGTAGCAGAGGTAAAATATAGGGAGCGAAGAGTCATATTCAACTTTTACAAAAACCACACCGCAATTATTAGGGTCGAAGGGCATTAAAAGGTCGCAGTGGTTGCGAATGGAGTACAACAGGGTTGCAGCATTTCCCCAATGGTGTTCAATCTGTACATTGAGCAAGTTGTGAAGGATCGTAAGGATAAATTTGGACAGGGAATTAAAGTCCAGGAAAAGGGAATAAAAATCTTGTGGTTTGCTGATGATATAGTAATTCTGTCGGACATCAAAGGACCTGGAAGAGAATTACATGGACTAGACACTGTCTAACAGTAAAACGAGCTAATGAAATGTAATGTCAGAAAATCAGGCGATGCTGAAGGCATTATATTAGGTAATGAGACGATAAAAATAGTAGATGAGTTTTTGTTATTTGCAAAATAACTTCTGGTAATTGCAGAATGGCTATGGAAGAAAACCGTTTTTGTATAAGCGAAATTTGCTGACATCCAATATTAGTTTAAATGTTAGGAAGTCCTTTTTGATAGCATTTGTGTGGAGTGTAGTATTGTATGGGACTGAGACATGGACGATAAGGAGTTCAGATAAAAATATTATAGAAGTTTCTGAAATGTGGTTCTACAGACGATGATGCAAATTATATGGGTAGCTCAACTAATGAGGATATGCTCAACAGAATTGGGAAGAAAAGGGGTTTCTGAGATATCCTGACCAAGAGAAGAGGTAGGTTGGTGGGACACATTCTGAGACATCAAGGAATCGTCAACTTAGCATTAGAGACGACCCAAGGACGAATACAGTAAGCAGATTCAAAAGGATGTAGGTTGCTGTTTCTTCACAGATGAAGAGGCTTGCACAGGTCAGGGTAGCATGGAGAGCTGCATCAAACCAGTCTGCGGACAAAAGACCACCACAACAACAAACTTATCTTATCAGCCTCTCAATTATGACAGTGGATCCGAAAACTTCCTCTCAAAATAATTTGATAAGACATTGCGTCTGACACAGCTAAGGACTGAAGCGATTGTCATGTATCTATAAACAGTATTTGGATTTTCGTGAAACAGAATTCTCTATAATAGTGTGGTAATGAATTGGATAGGTAAATAAAGCTTCGCTTTAATGTCTGTGATCAAACATGTAAGAACTTGGTTTCCTCATATTAGTGCCGCAAACATATTTTAATCATTATTAATCCATTGAACAGCAAGTAGATAAAATTGTTAAGAAATTTTTCATCAGTCGTAGCTTTTATGCGTGGCCGAGGTGACTGAGGCGCTCTAGTCACGGTCAGCACGGCCACTACGGTCGGGGGTTCGAATCCCTCCTCGGGCATGGATATTTGTGCCGTCCTAGTTCGTAAGTAGTTCATAAGTAGTTTGTAAGTTTAGGGACTGATGACCCCGTAGTTAAGTGCCTTAAGCTTAACAAACATTTGAACATTTGAGCTTTTATGCATATTTGTTTAGGCTATCAGTTCCAACGGCTCAGTAGTGTCATCTTCAGGTTCTAATTAGTAAAAAAATTACAAGGCTACAGACAGATACATAAAATGATGTCATACAGAGTGACATACAAGAGAAAGAGATAGTGTCTCAAATATAAACTCAGGCACTATAAGACAGGTTGTACTACCAGAAGCACTCTGCGCGTTAGAAACAGGCAGAATCGGAGCATCTGGTATCACAGAAATAGAAACCCTAGAACGTAAAATCCTGAGCAAAAGTTTTTGAGAAGTACAAAGATATTCACACATGAGCAGAAAACGTCGGCTAGATTCTATAGACGTATACATAGAATGAACAGGTACCGACTGAGAAACAGCTGAAGAAGCAGAAGAAGACCTGAATCAATTGGGAATCAACTGAGAAATGATAAATGAAAGGGGCAAAATGAGAAACAAGATTATGAGCTTTAAATCTGAAGTAAAAGAAAGGAGGAAAACAAGGAAAAGTGGACGGAGCGAAAGAAACAGGACCGCAGTCAAAGAATGAAGCGGTTTTGGGAAGAGAAAAAGAAGATGAAAGCAGCAAAGAAGAAATAAACAGATTAATTCAAGGCTAAACACTGCCTTAACGGTCCTCAAGGGCTCTTCTTTCTTGCTTGCTTCTCTTTTTCTCTTCCCAAAACCTCTTCATTCCTCGATTATGGTCCTCTTTCCTTTGCTCTGTCCATTTTTTCCCTGTTCTCTTTCGTTCTTTTGCTTCAGATTTAAAGGTCATAAGTTTATTTCTAAACTTGTTCTAATATAGTGAGTAAAAATGAATCAGTAATGAAGTAATACGTTCAGCTCGAGAGGGGGAGAGGGAGGATCTTTATTATAACTTAAAATATCTGGAAAATTATAAATAGAATGTGCAAGTTATTGATATAACCACGTATAAATTATGTAAAGTGCTATGTTAGCGATTCGTCGCTGATAGGTAAAGGCATTTCGAGGAAAATTCATACGCAGTTTCAGATGATATATTGCAGTTAACGTACGGGCAGTTGTAGAAACGTCGAAAAACATTTGAAGTCCCCAAGTCCTCCTAAAATGCTACCTGTATTCCTTAAAAAATCTAAAACCATTTACAATTTGGATAACACAAACGGCTGTTCGACAGACATAATTATATAAATTCTGTGTGAGCAGGAACACATAGCAGTTTCCAGATTATCCGATTTGGAAATTGATGTTCAAGCTAGTGTAACTTATTTAAAAGAGAAATACGAGGGGAAGAAAATTTTACTAGCAAGATAACAATTAAGAGACCAGAGTAGATCACGGAAGCAAAATAAGTCAATGTAAATAGCTGTAAAATGGATGTCCAGGAATAAATCACAGCTGTCATTGTAATTAAACTGTTGGGTTGTTTTCGTTTATTGCTGGTTGTTTGTTTGGCCGCGTTCCAAGGCGCCTAGCCGCGGAGCCCACGGCTCTTTGCCATCGGAGGGTCGAGTCCTCCTTTGGGAATGGGTGTATTAGTTGTACTTAGTATAAGTCAAAATAGTTTGTAAGCCTAGGGACTGATAACCAGTTAAATCCCATAGATTTACAAAGATTTGAACACTTTTTGTTTTTGTCTGTTTGTTTGGGACAGTGGGACCAAACTGCCTAGATCATGAGACCCCCACTGGGGAGGGGTAGGAGTGAGGAAAGGAGAGGAGGGGAAGGGAAAGGAAATGCAGTTCAGGTAGTATAGAAGGAAGAGAGACTGCATTAGCTCGGAGCCCCATGATCGCCACGCACGTATTCCCGAAAAGAACAGTGAGCCCTCTGGGTGGGTTGGGAGGGGGGGACAGCTTACGTTTATGATACTGGCCAAATGCTAGTGTGCACTGTACGAACCAGGAGGAGAATATGTTGGCACGATAAAAGTGTTGTCATACTTGTACGTAGTACACATGTTGGAAATGTTTGCTGCTAATGACAGGCCTCCTTGGGTTTACTCACGAAAATGCGACGTTATTAATAGTAAGATTACAACGTTTTCCTCCTAGTGCAGCTACTGTACTGACACAGTTCGAGTTCGAAAAAAAATTAACTTATTTCCTAGAAAAATATCGGCCTTGGTTTTGACAGTTCTGCAAGTGACTTTGTTATGAACAAGAGACGTCTAACGTTGCCATAACGTGATGCAAGTTGTACTTCAAATATGTCTTCTTCTATTTGTACGTGTTTCTTTTTCCTACGATGTTATGGCTGCTCAGAACTCTAACGTCAGAGTGCCTGTGTAGACGTGAGCCGGGTGCGCAATTTGGAGGGACCGCTCTACCGGCTGCTAGAGCAGGGTTGTGGTCGCCTCAGCGACAAAGACAGGCGACTCCAGCGCTGGGTCGCCAAAGTTACACAGCTGAGACGAGGCCCCTGCGGAGCGGTCACAATTACTTTGCCAGCTGGAGTCTGAGTGACGGTATAACCCCTTGTCAGGGCGTAACTTCTCCCTCAATGCCAGCTATTCAATTACAGGCACCTAGTGCGGGATATTGTCAGGGAACATTTTGCCCTCTCATCCTTAACTACGTAGGAGCAAATTTTCTGTTTTGCTTGTATATGGGATGCCCCACTCCGTCACACTAATAAACAGGACTGGCACTGTCTTCGTAGCCGGTGTGGTAGCTTAGATGGTTTCGGAAGTTGAGAGCCACTGAACAAGTAATAAAAATAACTGTTTTTAAACCACTTACCATGACATTTGGGCAATTTTGGGAACACCAAGCACTTTAACAAATTTCCACATACTACAAGTAGGCGTCCAGAAGCCCTTTAAAAACGACGACATATAATTATAAATCTGGTTTCCATTCCATACTGACAATGATAACAGGTAACTCATCATGTAATACTTTACGTAAGTTTATTCTCTTTTACTTTTTACAAAATATAATTATGGTTCGTACTAGGTAGGTCTTATGTGGTAATCCCGATCCACACACCCTTCGTTATTGTTATTTTTTCATAACAAAATTTTTTGTACATGTAGTATGCACCACATCATAAGTCTTTTTTGCCTGCATATTATCTGATGATGTCTGAAAAGGACGAAACTCGTCATTGAAATAAAGAAAATTTTGCAACTGAGACTGACTTCCGGGATAAATACATGTAATTGTACACAATTATAAAAAAAAAAATGTTTTCGCCCTGGCGAATATGAATCACCATCAACTGTACAATTTAATTTTGAAAAATGAAATTTTGTGTTGGAGCGAGACGAAGAGCCGGATTTCCCGTTTTTCATGAGCAGTCGTGCTAGCTATTACGCTATCAGGGCATGCCTCCGGCACCGACCAGAACTACCAATACTGCCTATTGCCGAAGAGTGCTCGTACATTCGCACATTCCGCAATGCAAGTTCGAAACAGGAAGACACGTTGATTACACTTATAGCAAGCCATGAAGTTGCTCATTTAAATACGTTTTGCAGTGTCTGCGTTTATCGGTGGCACAAACGCTAGTGTCTTCAGACATGTATGCATGTGCGAAGGAACGGCGGACATTACGCTATGGTACAATGCGCAAGGGCGTTCCCCGTCGGGGGTTCGAATCTCCCTGCGGGCATCGATGTTTGTGCTGTCTTTTGTATAAGGTAGTACATAAGTATTTCTAAGTTTAGAGACTGATGACCCCGCAGTTAAGTCCCATCAGCTTTACAAAACATTTGAACATTTTTTGAATATACGTCGGTACTGCCTATTAAAATTGCTACACCAAGAATCGATGCAGATGATAAACGGGTATTCATAGGGCAAATATACTAGAACTGACATGTGATTACATTTTCACACAATTTGGGTGCATAGAACCTGAGAAATCAGTACACAGAAAACCACCTCTGGCCGTAATAACGGGCTTGATACGCCTGGGCGTTGAGTCAGAGCTTGGATGGCGAAGACAGGTACAGATACCCATGCAGCTTCAACACGATACCACAGTTCATCAAGAGTAGTGACTGGAGTATTGTGACGAGCCAGTTGCTCGGCCACCATTGACCAGACGTTTTTAATTGGTGAGAGATCTGGAGAATGTGCTGGGCAGGGCGTCTGCGTACAGGACCTGCAAATAGCGGTTGTGCATTATCCTGCTGAAATGTAGGGTTTCGCAGGGATCGAATGAAGGGTAGAGCCTCGGGTCGTAACACATCTGAAATGTAACGGTCACTGTTCAAAGTGCCATCGATGCGAATAAAAGAGGTGACCGAGACGTGTAACTAATGGCAGGCACTCCTTACCATCACGCCGGGCGATACCCCAGTATGGCGATGACGAATACTCTTCCGATGTGCAGTCACCGCGATGTCGCCAAACACGGATGCGACCATCATGATGCTGTAAACAGACCCGGATTCATACGAAAAAATGACGTTTTGCCTTTCGTGCAACCAGGTTCTCCGTTGCGTACACCATCGCAGGCCCCCCTGTCTGTGATGCAGCGTAAAGAGTAACCGCAGCCATGGTCTCCGAGCCGATAGCCCATGCTGCTGTAAACGTCGTCGAACTGCTCGTGCAGATGGTTGTTGTCTTGGAAACGTCGCCATCTCTTGACTCAGGGATCGAGACGTGGCTGCACGATCCGTTACAGCCATGCGGATAAGAAGCCTGTCATCTCGACTGCCAGCTACGCACCTGGACAATTAAAATTATTGGCTGCCAGAGCGATAATGGAGGGGGATGCGCAGAACTACTGAAAACTGCACCGCCTTCCTACGTGACGCGGACTATATGTTCTCAAAATTATTTCAAAACTATCTACTTCATTAGAAAAATACGCGTATCTTTTGAAACGCCACTGGCTCCTTGTCGAATATCTTTCTACTTTATCATGATACATCAGAAAAAAGATTATATTTGGATACCGAAAGCGTCAGTTGTGCTAACAGACGACATGACTACCGCTATGAAACTTATTGTCCGATTTAAGAAAGCTACTCTCCGAACAAAACATTGACTTTTGCACAGCTTACCATTCGATATCTTTGCTCGGTGAGGGCTTGATTTTATTTTCGTTATTCGCCACAGATGTGTTATGACATAAAGTTAAGTAAATTATTGCAAAATATTTTTAAAAGTTTGCAAAGGTAAAAGCACAATGTGTACACTTCACACTGGTTTCATTTCAACTTTTACATACCACAGTATCAAATTCAGAGACAACACGGTAATATCTCATTGCATTCTCGAGATATTGACTTCATATCCGACGGACCAACCCTTGTCTTATACCCACTTCTGTCTAATACAAATACTCACCATTCCAAGAACTCTTTCCTGGAAGAAATCTGAGGGCACGGCAGTGTCCCCGCCAAGTCGAGCGCACGGCCGTATCATCCTTTTCTTGAATCACGGCACTTTTGAATCCCCTGTATCTCCGTTTGGATAAATTTAGGTTACGGAGAGTATCTACTATAACTAGCTATATTTCCAAATTATACTATTCTACACCTTCTAGTTTACGAAATATTAGCAGTCCAAAATCGCTAATTCTGTCACTCACTGCCGCACCGATCATCAAAAGTCTAAGGTACGTCAAACAGACACACTAACTCAAATTTTGTATTTAGATAGTGTTTAGCCTGTAATGGAAGGAAAATTTCAAACATCTGTAAATATCAATTTAGTTCTGGAATACATTTTCGCTTGACGGAAGAGTATTGGCTATCTTGACATAATGAGTGAAATTCTGGTAATGGTCTTGTGGTAAAGCGAGGGGTCCACTTTCGGAATATCACGGGTTCGATTCCTGGTGCCGTAACTTTTCATTTTAAGGCAACCGTCACATTAATACTTAGTGAAGTCTTCAGAAATGACATGTGGCACCTGATTAGAATAACCGATAAGATATAGCTACATTGCTGTAAATGGAAGCAGTACTAATGATTCCTACATTCTAGCTTGATTTCAGGTATAAATGAGTACAGTTGCTCGGAATGTCCAAAGGTTCGTCACATGTTGCTCGGTAAAAACGTTAGACCTGAAGTAAAAACATTAGATGGTGCGTTCAAACCACAACACGGAAGAGATAGGGAAACGCCAGTGATCTGGATGACGCGTGGTCCATGTTATCTGTGATCTGTAAAAACTCTCTGGCGTGAGTACTTCGCTCTGTCTTCTCTAGGAGCAGCTGGTTCTTCTCATGTTACAAACATTAATCTGAGTTTCGCACGTGATATCAGTATATAAATACGCGAACTTGAAAATTGAAGTAACGATTTTCTATGATAATTTTATCTAAAGTTCAAATGTTTGTAAATCTATCGGACCAAACTGCGTGATCATCAGTCCGTAGCTTACAAATTACTTAAACCTAGGTAAACTAACCTAAGGACAACATACACACCCATGCCCCAGGGAGGACTCGAAACTCCACGGCGAGCAACCGCGCACTCCGCAGCGAGACGCTGTAGACCGCTCGGCTACTCAACCGCGGCGATAATTTTATCAGAAGGCCAATCGAACCTACAGAATTCAAAAGATGGTTTGCTTTAGATGTACACTATACAATAATCATGAGTGTACATAGCCATTAAGAGTGGTAAAACGAAGTAGATGTTTTCAAATCCATAGCTCGGATCACGATTTAAATTCTCCAACTGTAAAAAATAAACAAATAAATAAATAAAAAGTGAAAGTCAAAAATTGAACTACTACCAACTGCTGCCCTAGGGATGATCGATTTTAGATAAATATCCATGGTAACATGAATGTTAACATCAATTCAAAGAAATGATGTAAGATGAACATCGAAAGGAAAACATCGACGTCCGAGAATATCAATGTTTTGGATGCCAAAACAGACAATCCTCGGCAGAACCACTGACACTCACTACTAAACTGGCACTACTGAATACAGTATTATTGGTCTCCCTGTCACTTTAAACAAAGTGTCAACAATTATTTGTGTACAGGTATAAGAGTCATAAGAAATAGGGATAAACTGATATAATTTCTCCAAATTTGGAATCTTGACATAAAGGCTAAATTTTACTTACGGCGGTGGCGTAGTGTGCAAATGTTGGCAACGAAATGTTCGCTTTATGAGGGGTACATACAAAAGCCTGTCAGCTACAGAATAGGAAAAAAATTAATTATTTACTTCATGGACAACACTAAAGACTATGCCCTCATTCTATGTGACTGGTTTTCCAAAGTGTCTCATTTATTGGTCGCTGCCAACTTCAGCACACTACTCCATCACTGCCGTAAGTAAAATACTACCGTGTATTAGAGAAAGATATAGTATACGAAACAGAACATACATTTATATTCACCTATCCAGTTTGTGGCTTGGCATCTTAGGCTATACTAATTATTTTAAAATCATTGAGTTGAATCTTCAGCAGGGAAATATGGAAAGTCCGTTGTTTTCATACCATCCATGTGCGACAGACATATATTAACTATAAGTGCATGATGGTCTATGAATTGTATGTCTGTGGATCGGCCTTGGTGTTACGTTAAAGATTATTCATCAAAGAAAATTGGACGAATGTGTTTTAAAAAGATGTGTGGCTAATGTACTATCAATTTTACAGAAAAAAACTACCTAAAAATGATTGATATCCCATCAAAAATATAAAATGTACAAAAATGTAAGTCCCACAACGAATTCCTTCCTCCATAAAAAGTCGTGAGATCTTGTAGGAAATCAAGTCGATTATTGTAGTTAGTGTTCTTGCACCACATATTCAAAACTTTGTAATTTTTTATATAATTCTTTATCTACCAACATCATTAGTGACTATTTCACAGTTATACATCTTCATTTCTATGGTAAATATAATGACTTGGCAATCATACCATAAATAATGACATGGGAATAAATACAACGATCTGGCAATTGCACTTCATCATAATGAAATAATGATTATTTATATTCCATTATGCAACGAAACGTAATCACATAAGAATGAGTATACTCATATGTGCATAAAGTTTTTTAAATAGACTATTAGTTTATGTTGCCATAGGAAACCAAGTCAGTTATTTTAGTTTGTGTCCATAGAACCACTAATTTTGTTTCTAATCAGAAATCTACCAACATTTATAGCGACTATATTAGTACTACACATCTTTATTTCTATAATGCAGATAATGATTTCGCAATCACACCATAAAAATAACATCAGAATACATATAATGATCTGGCAATTACACATCAACATAAAAATAATTTATATTCCACTATCTAACCAAACTTAATCATGTAGGAACGAAATACCTCACATTTGCATAAAGTATTTTAAATATAAGTTTACACTGCAATGCGATTGCCAAGTCATTACCATAGAAATAAAGATATATAATTGTGAAATAGTCACTACAGATGTTGGTAGATAAATAATTAGATATAAAAATTATGACAATGTGTTGAATAGGGTTTCCATGAACACTAAAAAAATAACCGACTTAGTTTCCCCTGAGACCTCACACGTTTTAAGGTAGAAGGAATTCGTCGCGAGACTTGCATTTTTGTACATTTTATGTTTTTGATGGGATTTTATTTAGACAGTCTTACAATCTTTCTTCTCGATAAGCTACTGAATTTCTTTTTGTTATTTGTCATACCCCCCGCCGGCCGCGGTGGCCGAGGGGACTGAGGCGCGCCAGTCACGGTCTGCATGGCAACTACGGTCGGGGGTTCCAATCCCCTCTCGGGCATGGATATTTGTGCCGTCCTTAGTATAGGGTAGTTGATAAGTATAGTTTGTAAGTTTAGGGACTGATGAGTCTGCAGTTAAGTCCCATAAGCTATACAAACATTTGAACATTTTGTCATACCCCGTGGATTACATCGAGCCGTTGAAAGAAATTGCCACATCTTTAACGATACACAGGATTTTTGTATATAAGCAGTAGGCATTTTATTATGGCGCAATTCCACCTGTCTGTTTTGACCCATGACGTCATCAATATGTTGGAAAACCCGTATACAGGATAATATATTATTACCTACGTTTTGTAGACAATAAATAATCTGTGGTTATCCTTGTAAATTACAAATTACAACAACAGAATGAACCATCTGCCCAAAAATTTCACGCCTTCGGCGCTCGCTTGCAGAAAAATACCTCTCTGTTAACCTATACCACACTGTCAGAGTAAAGCTATAGATCTTAATCTATAATGTATGTTCTTACTGTAAACAAAACTATCGCCTTTAATTCAGCCACCAAGTAATTACTCATTGCAGCTACAGACATGCACGCACCTCAAAACTACCACGCAGGGATGACGTCACACACAATACTCCCGAGGCCTACGAGAAAGACAGGCCGCGGCGCGGTCGCTAGCCGATTGGCCGGCCGCTGGGGCACAGCCCACTGCCTCATAACGGCCAGCCACTCTGCTAGCGACCGCACCGGCTCAGGCCTACCTTGTTACGTGATTTGACAGACGCGCCGTGGCCTGTATTTCTCATTGGCCTCGCAACACGCCGATGCCACGGGTCAAAGCAACACCGTCTAGATACAAGGCCTCACAACAAGCCCGTGTTACGTCACACCAATAGACTGCCGTCGCCAGCTGAGTGGCTAGCCGCTGGGGCACAGCTCACTGCCTCGAAGTGCCATGCAGTGAGCTTGCGATGGCTGCCTATCGGTATGATGTGACACGGACTTGTTGTAAGGTCTTATATCTAGACGGTGTTGGTCATAGGCGACCGGTGGAACTGCGTCCTATGAATGACCCAAGCAGTACAACCTGTTCTTCCAAGAAAACAAGAGAACCAGTTGAAAAATACTCCCGTCGGAGCACAATAAACAAATACATGCCTGCTTAAAAAAAAACATTGACAGAAATGTGGGGAAACAGCTGCCTTAGTAGTCCTGATTCCGTCTTATTCACCAAAAATTTTGACCTGCAAATATATTCGCCCTTTTTTGTGCTAAAGATATTAGGAGAGTGGCAAGGGAAGAAAGAGGGGTGGTCGGTGTGAGAAAGAGAGAACATAATGTGGGAGAAAGGCCATGACCAAAGCGAAATGGATAGAGACAGTGAGAGCAAGAAAGGAGGCAGCGAAATTGAAAAAGAGAAATGAATGTACAGTAATATAGGTTTTGGGAAGTATAATATTTGCGTGTTTTCTCGAAAATGATTGAACAAACGCCTCGCGAGATTTTGATTAAATCTATTGTAGTCAACTTGCTTTCGATTAAATGGTAGTGCCGGAACATTTTGTCGCTTATATAGACATATTTAAGATATAAACTTTTAAAAACATACATGTGTTTACAGTGAGATATAAGGTTTTCTCATTTTCGAAATGCGCTGCATGGCCTGTAACTTTGGTAAATGGTGAAAAAAATATATACAACGCTGCTTCAGATCTGCTGAAAATAAAATGCGTAAGGGTTGTGTAAGGAAAAAATTAATCTATTTTGGCCATCTTAATCCGTCCTGTGGGAATGATTAGCTCATTTATCCATTCTACATTGTAAACCACAAATAAGATCATATTAATGTCTCTAATTAGTAAAGATAGAGGACTTTTATACACATACGAAAGCCTTTAGAACTCCTTAATTTGGTCTCACAAAATCCTTTCTTAGCTGACGTCTTAAACCTATAAACTCTATATCTGCAGAAGTTCAGCTTTGTGTCAAAAATGTTCAAGTGTTTGTAAATCTATCGGACCAAACTACGTGGTCATCAGTCCGCAGCTTACAAACTACTTAAACCTATGTAAACTAACGTACGGACAACACACACTCCCATGACCCAGGGAGGACTCGAACCTCCACGGCGAGCAACCGCGCGCTCCGCAGCGAGACGCTTTAGACCGCTCGGCTACTCCACCGCGGCAGCTTTGTGTCAGGACGGCTGATGGTATGTGGGCATGTGACGATATGTGGAATATAAACAGGAGGATGTACCTTTATATTTTAATGACTTTAAATGTACATTTCCGTGAAGGCATACGGAGTAAGGAATGTGGAATAGCTGCCCGTGTGGAGCACGGCCGCGGCCGGCAGGAAGGTAGCCGGAGCTAACAGTAGAAGCATGTTGCTAGGGCGGAGGCTTAGAGCAGGAGAAGCAATCTGGCGGAAACGACCGGGCAGCTAGGCGTCGCGCCCGGCGACCACGTGATTGCGTGGGGCTCACTGATTGGTGGGCCGATACTGCCGACTGTTACGGGGTAGCGTAGCCTGGTCAGCAGAACCGAACCACTACGCAGGGCTGAGGCTGCAGGCACGTGGACGGATGTGTGATGGGAGGAGTCCAACGCACGGCCGGTCACTGCCGGCGCGGCAGAAAAATAAGACAAAATTCCCGCTCCTGTACGTAGTTGACGATGTACTAAAATTTTGAGGGCCATGCTCTGGGCAGGGGGAGCTATTCCGTTACTAGTTGAAGTAGTTGTCGAGATTTCCTGTTTAGTCAGAGAGTGACCTTTCGCTTTTACACACACACACACACACACACACACACACACATAGATATATAGGGTGTTTCACTAAGTGTGGTTGCCTCTCTAACTTATAAAATTGGCCGAGTGGCTATCCCCTGGGGCACGGCCCACTGTCTCATGACCACCAGCCAGTCAGATACGCTGTCGTAGCCTCCGCCCCCTAAACTTTGAAGGGTTGTAGCTCCCAAACTAACAGTGATAGGAATGTAGTTTAAATTGATTTGGACGCAGATGGTATCAACGAATCCAATGCACGATAGAAAAACTATTGTTCCATTTAAAAAATTATAATTTTGTGGTGTAACTCTTTGGAAAATGATACAATAAACTATGCTCATAGCTCCACAAAAAGTGTAACATTTCTTGTGTTGACCTACTGCATTAAAATTGCCCGGCACCTATTATTTTATAAGTTACAGAGGCAAACACACTTAGTGAAACATCCTGTATATATATATGTGTGTGTGTGTGTGTGTGTGTGTGTGTGTGTAAAAGCGAATGGTCACTCACTGACTAAACAGGAAATCTCGACAACTACTTCAATTACTCGGATGTCTCAAGAAAGACGCCTGCCAGGCGTCTGCGGATCGCGCGGTACGGCTCCCGGCCGCCGCCACCGCATCCGCCGACCACGGCAGCGCCCGATTCTCGAATTCTATTGTGCCGAGGGCGCATATACTGAGTTAAAGTCTAAAAAACATTGCCATCTGAGTAACCTAACCTTTATTTACAGTAGATGTTCAAAATGATGTCCCTCTATGGAAAGAGTGGCCTGACATCTCTTGAACATATTTGCGCACACTAAACGAATTTCGGCTGCCGAAATCTGGGAAATGACTAGTCGAATCTTTTTTCACGAAACAAATCTGACAGATATGTGAACAATATCCTGCAACCATTTTTTTTTTTCGAGAATTGACTGGCTTCTTCGTTCTCCAGATCTAAATCTCTGTGACTTTTATCTTTGGGGAATGTTAAAAGACAAGGAGTATGCAAGCAATCCCCATACACTCTAAGAGTTAGAAGACAGGATTCGACTAGTTATTTACCAGATTTCGGCAGCCGAAATTCGTCGAGTGTGCGAAAATATGTTCAAGAGATGTCAGGCCGCTCTTTCCACAGACGTACATCATTTTGAACATCTACTTTAAATAAAGGTAAGCTTAGGTTACTGAGATGGCAATGTGGCCGTGGCCGGCGGATGCGGTGGCGGCGGCCGGGAGCCGTACCATGCGATCTGCGAACGACTGGCAGGCGTCTTTCATGAGACATCCTTTATATATGCCCACCAAACATAACAATCACGAGTGAGACTTGTGGGAACAACTGCAACTTCAACATAAGTATTAAGAGAGGCAAAAGCAAGCAAACTAGTTCACAAAAAATAATTAAAAAAATTTACATAATATCACCTAGAGACGGAACAATCCTGCTTACGTGCAGTAAAAATCACCATATAACGTGCTGGACGAATGGTATGGCCAGGAATCAGTATTGGCTGTTCGGAATGGCGCTTCGACTGCTCAGAACTATAGAGACGAGATCCTTCAACCTTTTGTTGTGCCCTACGCTGGTGCCATAAGAGATGGCTTGCCCCTGGTGGACAATGAAGCTCATCCCCACACAGCTACACTGGTGAACAACATGATTGAAATTGAGGGAATTGAACAAATGAAGTGTCAGGCTTGTTCACCGGACTTCAACCCTACTGAGCATGTCTGAGGTGCACTTGGCAAACACGTTTTACCCAGACCAGCATCTTCCGCAACGGTTTCAGAGCTGGTTATTGCGCTCATTAAAGAGTACCCAAATACCCCATGTCACGCAGGTGTGCAACTGTACTGACGGTCCGAGGTGATCAAACGCCACATTAGCGTGAAACGAGAATGAATTTTCATTCTATTATCCCCATGCTGCTTCGCTCTAAGTAAACTTAATGTAAACCTCAAGAGTTAAAATAGCAAAATACCGCACTGTATCCCACAATATCTGAATTAAAGATGTTACCATATGTATATTGTGTGTGATATCTCGCATGATTTCCCGAGCAGTATATTCTGTTTTACTTCCCATCTGTTTTCCACTGAGGCTGAGACAGTTCATTCATACATCTCTGAAAAATCAGAATATTCCTATCAATTAAACTGAAAAAATTCTATGATCTGAGGCTGTGACAGTTCATTCATACATCTCTGAAATATCTGTTTATTCCTATCAATTAAACTGGAAAAATTCTATGATCGGATCCAGAATATCAATCTAGCAATATTCATAAACAATGCTACTTGAAATAGTGAAACCTTGAGATTCACTTAAGTCGCCGTGATTCCAAATAATCGGAAGCACATTATAAAATGAAGTCTGTATTGGATACTAGGGCCGTTACTTTATGTGAGAATTTTTTTAAGAGACTTAGC
The DNA here is from genome assembly GCA_026315105.1 of Locusta migratoria. Taxonomy (NCBI): domain Eukaryota; kingdom Metazoa; phylum Arthropoda; class Insecta; order Orthoptera; family Acrididae; genus Locusta; species Locusta migratoria. Next base: position 255,757,728 of record CM048745.1, on the reverse strand, counting down.
CTTCGGCGATTCATCTCAGAAAATATGAGATCCAAATAACGGAAACTTCCTTGGAATATTCAATCTCGTGGGTCACTATGATTCTTGAAAAATACATTAGCAAGATCATAAATAAAGAAGAATCTGGAAAACGTTTGAAAGTGTATTATCTGTTCAGTGATACAAAGAATGAGTTTATATCTGTTCATGCCCATCATGTCTGGAGTACCATCTTTGAACAAAAAGAAAATTTAAAGTACTATTCAGTGATTGTCGACATAACTCCTGATTCAAATTTTATTGAGCAGACGACATTGACCTTGCGTTATATTTTCTTCAGTAAGAACGTTGGTATGTATGAAATGAATGAACGTTTTTTTCTTTATTTTTTTCTTTTAATTATTAGTTTGTATCTAGAAAACAGGAGTAGCTACTGCACATTTAATTTGATAAATAGTTGTGGCAGCCACAATGAGAAATCTGAGACACGGTTTTACGGCCATTTTCTAGTTTCACTACATTCTAGTTTATTTCATTTGTAACAGAATATTATAGAACGTATATAACATAAACTAATGCTAGGTTTCTTATGTATTAATAGGGAGCATGGAAGTACAAATTTTTCTTAATAAACCATCTTTCACAAACGCATCGTTTTGAACTTACCGTTATATGAATGAAGCTCTATATTGTAAAAAAAAAGAGTGCCCAATGGACTTCATTGTGAAACATGTATGAAATTTAGAGCATCTTAGCATGGTACATCACGCAAGTTTACTTCAAATTGTTTTCTTTCTACGTCATAATTATAATTAAATACATTGAAAGTTACAAACATATTTCCAAATATTTTAATTTGTAGCTAACGGTATCTATCTAAATTCAGAGTGCAAGTGTGAGTGGAAATCAGATGTGTGAAATTGGGATATATGATGTATAAAAAATTACGTAGGCCCCTACTGAAAGGAAATTTAACTTGATGGGTAAGATCTGTAACTATTAAGACTGTCTTTCCGCACTTTTGTAAACAAACATTGTAATGTATTTTAAAACCAGAAACAATTTTTTATTGTGTGAATCGTGATAACAAAGTTCCTCTGTTAGTCAATTGTTTCTATGATACGAGGCAGTTGAAACAAAGGTCAGAATGATTAAGACTGCCTTTGTATAGACAATAAAGCACTTACAGATTCAGTGTTATTGATTAGCAATGTTCATATTCGTGTCTCCAATACAACGGAAAATTAGGAACAGTTATTCTTTCTGTATAACATTAGTATTCTATGTCGAAATATTGCGCTTTTTCTTTGGTGGCTTCTCCTTTTTAAACACTGGATCGGTCGATATAAATTTCTCATCAACTACAGTTTTATTAACTTTCATGAAAACTGCTGGAAGTTTTAAAGCTTTTAAATCAACGTTTTCACGTAGACCGTATCAGCGTTCGTTCCTGACAGTTCCTATACAATCGAAGATCAATTGGAAATGACAATTCCCATTAAAAGATTACACAGTGTTGAATAGCAGGTCCTTGTTTAATGTAATAGTCGGCTCTTTACAGTTCTAAACTCGATATGTAAGTCCGTATCATTTTCTCAAAAATTCGTTGAAAGTTTTGCACTTGTTTTTCTACATCACATATATGTTTCGTGAACCAGTTGTAAAAATATTTATTCATAAAACCTGAACGCACTTTCTTCATATTAAAAAAAATCATAAGTTACTAATAACTGCATAAAATCTCAAATAATTTTTGTTGTGATCTTCAAAATACAACTTCAGCTCAGTACTTAAATATTTGGATCTCTTAACGGCTGAAATAACTTTCTTCAGCACTCAGATACCTGAAGCAAAATTTCAAGTTCATCTGATTGCCTTCAGTCTGGCCGCAACAGTCGGAGACGGCGGCTTGTGTGTGTGTGTGTGTGTGTGTGTGTGTGTGTGTGTGTGCGCGCGCGCGCTTGCGTGCGTGTTTTCTGACAGACGAATGATTAACAGCCGAAAGCTTCATTTTGGTTTATTCTGTTGTGTGTGTCTTTCTGCGGCTCATCGGGCATCTCTGTGTTGAGTAGCAGCGTATTCTTTCCAAAATATTGTTGAATCCCTCAAGGTTTCATTTTTTGTTTGTTTGTTGTTTAGTTTCATTTAATGATTATTTGCAGTTTGTACATGATTGATCAGAGTCATTATGTAACATTTGTTATGAATATATAGATATCACAAAAGCACCTAGTTCATTATTTTCTCACGCGAATATTAATTACTTTATACTCGTGGTGTCATGGTCCACCTGCTACGAATACGTGCGTTAGATTTCCATCTGTTTCTTTCCAGTTGTTAATGACGTAGCTCTTCCATTTAACTGAGCATGATTGTGCCAAAAGTAGCAGATCGCTGATTGCCACGTCGGTCAAAACTACAGGTGTAATGTGGTCCCAGTTACACCATAGTCCAATAAATAAATGCTTTGTAGGGTGCATGGAATATGCGAGAATTTTTGACTTCAGGACTTTATAGTTAGGAGGTGAACATACTAAAAGTCCCCACTCCTGGGGGGTGAACTAAAGCGAAGAGAGGGATGGAAAGGCACCATTTTTTGGTTTGCTAAAATGAATGAGCTTCGACTCTTCCGCCTCAGAAAAACGAGGAAATGCGATGAATGCACTTTTTTTCATTTTGAATCATTATCAGTGCTTGTCAATACTTTCATTGTATGATTTGTAGTATCATAAAAACTACAATTATAAAAAGGTGTTCTGTTTCAACTGCAGTTACCTTCTTGTCATTGTTAAAGTGTTGTTATTTACCATACTACCACGTTTCATAAGATAAAAACGTCAGAGCCACTCAAAACACTCAGTTCTTGAAGGATTTCGGAGCTGAGCGCACATCTTATAAATGATGTAACTTCTGATTGGCTGAAGATAAGGTAGCAAATTTGCATATCAAATTGAAGGAAATTTAATGCTCTACGACTTTCTTTCCTACAAATTTTCTGAGAAACGATCGAGAGAGTCACTAGAAGTAAATGTATCACAAAATTAGAGAGGTAAAAATTATTTTTTCCGAAATTGTCGACTTTCAATAACGTATATCTCGAAAACCGTTAGGAATTCGACGTTTATGTATAAAAACCCGTCATTTGTTTTGAACGTTTTCTTCCTAAAGCGGACCGTTTTCAAGATATAATCGGAAAACCAAAAAATGGTACCTTTCCACTCCCCTCTCCGCTTTAGCTCACCCCCCAGAGGTGGGGGCTTTAAGTATGTTCACCTCCTAACTATTCCTAACAAAACCCTGAAGTCCATATTCTCGCATATTCCATGTACTCTACACCCCTCTTTTGAGCATTCATTAATTGAACTACCACGTCAGTTTAAATAGCGTAAGTTATTTGCAGGAGTACTACAACCTTGTGGTTAGAGAAAAGTACTAAGACACTGTACTCGTTACGGTAGTTTGTCTAATTTCCTGTCGAACCATCTAATTTTAATATTTTGTCCCTAAATACCTACAGACAAATACCGCGATGGTTCTTATTAAATGGACACAGCTATTTTCTTCCCCCCCTCTTTCCATTAATAGTCTACCCCTCGACTCTAATGATCTTTTCTTCATAAATATAAAACTCACCATATCGGACACGGTGTTTCAATTATTTATTTATTTATTTTATTTGGTTATTTAACCTGACCAGATTAGGGCAATAGGGTCCTCTCTTACATTTGATCAGGAACAACATAAACAATGGATTTAATTACAAAAAACACTGTATTACTAATAAAAATATGATAATACTAATGATAATAATAACACAAAAATCAAAGTGATACTAATAATAAGAGATTTTTATAAGTAAGTAATTAAAACCCAAGGAAATGGAATATGTCGTTCCGAGGAACTGGATGATCTTATTGTGGCTTTTAGTAATAATGGCAAGCTGTGGTGAGGATTCCCAGAAAAATACTGCAGCTTTTTCATTCGTTGAAGTTAACAAGTGTGTTTACTGTTCCGTACCACTACATTTAAATCTTTTTAGTGATGTATACACCATTGTTTAGCTTTATCAGTAATGCACGGATTTACATATGGTGTGAAGTGCAGCTGAAGGTCATTATCGCCCATTAAAAGGTATTGAGTTTTCAATAGTTTTAAAACATGTTTGTAACATTGGTAAACATTTGTGTTTGTTCATCATTTTCTATGTGCAGATCTTCTGGTTGCTGTGTTTGTAGTAAAAAAATCAGGATATGAGGTCCGCCTGATATACAAACACTGTGTTTTTTGTTTTGTTTTGTTTTTTTTACTTTTACCCAAACATGTTTCAGTGCCTTGTGAGGGTACCTGAGTATACGATTATTTATTATGAATTAACAAGCTTTATATTTATTAGTAAAGGTAATTAAATTTATTTAAACTTGAGTTCGATTTGTTTATTTTATCATGTCCGCGGTATTCCACGTAGCTTCTATTGGCAAAGTAGGCGGCATAGATTTTATTGAGCCATTGGACCACGGAATACCGCAGTCAAGGAGTTATATATATATTCTGATGTTGTTGTTGTTGTTGTTGATTTTGAACAGAGTAGCACAATAAATGAGACTGAGCTTGAAAAATGTGCAATGATTGTGAAGGCGCAATAAAAAGTAATAAAGGAACATTTTATTGCAATTTGGTATTTTAAACTCTCCACAGGAGAGTTATGGCTGTGAACACCAAAATATATTGTTTTCTTACTAACCTATGTGTATAAGTCCTAAAAGTTATACCTCTTAATTTTAGTTATTCCCTACGTTTTACAGTTCGTGGTCACGTAGGACATTTCAACATAATTAGACATCTGTAACCAAACACTCTGCGTGAATCAAATGCACACTGATGTGGAAATTACAGAACTGTTTAATAAGTCATGGTTGAAAAATACGAACACGAAATATTTACAGACGAATGGAAGAACTGGTGGAATCCGATTTTGGGGAAGATAGGTTGCGGATCTGGAGAAAGCTTTTAACAGTGTTGCTTCAAACACTCTCTTTTAAGTTCTGAAGGTATCTGGGGTAAAATATAGGGACGGAATAGTAGCAACCAACTTGTACAAAAACTAGATATCACTTAGTCGAAGGGAATGAAAGCGACGCAGTGGTTCGGAATGGAATAAGACACGTTTGTAGCCTTTTCAAAATGTTCAAATGTTTGTTAAGCTTAAGGGACGTAACTACGGGGTCATCAGTCCCTAAACTTACTAACTACTTATGAACTACTTACGAACTAGGACGGCACAAATATCCATGCCCGAGGGGGGATTCGAACCCCCGACCGTAGTGACCGTGCAGACCGTGACTGGAGCGCCTCAGTCTCCTCGGCCACCGCGGCCGGCGTAGCCCTTTCCCTGATGTTGTTCAATCTGTACATTGAGCAATGTGTGAAGGAATGCAAGGAGGAATTTGGAGAGAGAATTAAGTATCAGGGAGATGAAATAAAAACTCTGACAGAATTACTACGTCATAGGCAAATTGCATAGATAGCAGTGACCCTTGAAGAATGGACAGTGTTTTGAAGGGAGGCTATAGGATGAACATTAACACGAATGAAACAAGCGTAATAGATTGTAGACAGAAAGTCAGCTGATTTCAAATGAATTAGCTTAGGTAATGAGAAAATAGCCGTAGTATATGACTTTTTGTTATTTGCAAAATAACTTCCGATAACTGCAGAATGGCTATGAGAAGAAAAGCGTTTCCGTAGAAGCGAAATTTGCAGACATCAGATATTAGTTTAAATTTTAGGTAATAATTTCTGAAAGGGTTTGTCTGCAGTGTAGAATTGTATGTGAGTGAACGAGGACGATAAGGAGTTCAAGATGATAGAAGCATTTGAAATGTATTGCTACAGATGAATGATGAAGATAAGGTGGGTGGATCAGGTGACTAATGAGGAGGTGGTCAACGGAATTGTGAAGGAAATGAGTTTGTGGCATATCCTGACTATGAGAAGGGATACTTTGGTGGGACACATTCCGAGACATCAAGGAATCGTCAGTTTAACATTAGAAGGAAGTGTGTGGGGTAAAAGTCGTAGAGGAATATAGTAAGCATATTCAAAATGATGTGGATTGCCGTACTTATTCTCAGATGAAGAGACTTGCACAGGAGAGGGTAAGGGTGGAGAGCTGTATCAAACGAGTCTGCGGACTGAAGAGCACAACAAGACATCATGTTTCTGTCTGAACCCACTTTTTAGTTCGAGTCGTTCAGCCGGTCAGCATTAAATTTTGCAGACGCGTTTGTTGGACGCCAGCGACCAGAACCGTCTGAAGAGAAGGCCTGCGCGCTGCCGTGCCACGTCACGCAGAGTAGGTCGCGATCGCGTAGCTCACTGGCTGGCAGAAGGGGCACAGCCACCACCACCTAGAGAGAAGGCCGCGGCAGGCTAGGCATAGCTGATTGGGTAGCCGCTGCGGCACGGCCCACTATGCCGAAGCAGCGAGCCAGTCAGCTATGCGCGCGAAACCTACTCTGCTTGACGGCACACGAGAGCGCCGCGGCCTTCTCTCTAGGTGGTAGTGGCTCAGCCCACCGCCAGCCAATGAGTTAGGCGATCGCGACCTACTCTGCGTGACGTGGCACGCCACCGCACAGGCCTTCTCTTCAGACGGTGTTTCCAGAACCTGCCTCTCCCAGCATTGCCTGACGCCTCTAGAGGGCGGCATTATAGCCCCTATCTCGGATATGACGAGAAAAGTTTTTGAAGTAAACGTTTCCCAGAATTTAATATCAAATAACTTTTGACTTGAAAATTTGTACATATGTATTAAGCTATAATTGTTTTTATGGCTCTACCGTCATTTTCTAATGCTGTAAGTCATTTAATAGAGTTTCGAAAAATGGTTTGAAGTTGATATAATGTCTAGGAATGAATATATAAATAAAAAATACCTTCCTGTAAATACACAAAAAAAAAAAATTAAAAACATTTAACTGTTTGGAAAGGTAGCAAAATGTAATAGAAATGTTACATAACAGTAACTGAAGTATGAAAATCATACGACCGACATAAATTGCGAATATACCCCGAAGATAATTCATTACAATAATAAAGAAGGGAAAATACGTTAGGAAGGCGCTGCACTAAGTGTTAAGGACATTGCGATAATACCTCTCTAAGGTTAAACATAAAAGAATGAGTTTCGGGCGAAAAATTACGATACCAATATAAAGCGTTGCGTATAATAAAATAAGTAATTTACCTTCAAATAAAATTGTTACGAAATATTTGATTTAAAAAATTATAGAAATAAAAATTGAAACGGCCGAATTTGACAAATATTTCGACCAGAAAGTAGTAGAAATATAGATTATATAAAATTATATTATTTTATGTGTTTAATTCTGTAATACGTTATTAAATATTATAGTATTTTTTATTATTGTGTAAATCACGGAACGATTAGTTTAATATGTCTTGGATGCAAAGTTTTAACCCGAATTATTTACAGAAGAATGGAAAAGGTGGTAGAAACGACCTCAGGGAAGATCAGTTTGGATTTAGAAGAAATTCAGAAACACGCAAGGATAGAGTAAGGAACAGCAAACCTACATTTCTAGTTTTTTTACATTCGGAAAAACAATATGACATTGTTGATTGGAATCTTCTCTTTCAAATTACGAAATCGCCAGGAATATAATATAGGGAAATGAATGTTATTTGTAACTTACACAAAAACCAGACAGCAATTGTAAAAGTTGAAGGACATGAAAGGGACTCAGTGGTGGGAAGGGAGAAAGACAGGGTTGTAGACTTTCTCAGATTATATCCAATCTCTACATCCAGCAAGCTGTGAAAAGCAGAAATTTGGAGAAGCGAATTAAAGTTGAAGGTGAAGAAGTAAAAACTTTGCGTTTTGCTAATAACTCTGTAATTCTGTCAGAAACAGCAGAGGTGGTTGTTGTTGTTGTTTAGAGGGGACTAGACTGCTTGGTCATCAGTCACCACACAGCAAAGGACCTCGAACAGCATTTGAACGAAATGGACAGTTTCTTGACAGGAGCGTACAAGATGAACATGAACACGATCAAACCGAGGGTAATGGAATATAGTATAAGAAAATCAGGCGATGCTGAAGGAATTAGATTAGGCAACGAAATAATAAAGATGGTAGATCGGTTTTGTTACTTGGGCAGTAAAATAATATATGGTACTACACAAGAATACTGAAGGTTAGATGAGTAGATCGCATAACTTACGAGGAAGTACTGAACATCATTGGGGAGAAAAGGAATTTCTGGCCCTCCTTGTCTAAAAGAAGTGATGGATTAGCAGGACCGGTGCTTATACATCAAGGAATTGAATTTAGTATTGGAGGGAAGTGTGTGGGGAACAGGGAGACAAAAGACGAATATAGTGATCAGATGCAAACAGATGTGGGTTGCCGTTCTTTATAATATGAAAAGGCTTGCTCAGGATCAAGTAGGGTGGAGAGCTGCATCAAACCAGTCTCCGGACTGAAGACCAGTACAACACCAACTCAACATCATTTTTTGTTTGTAGGAATGCGGAGTCTCGCGGCGATAACTTTGAATGAAGAGTTCTCGGGTTTTCGACCGCGTCAAGTGTTTAAAATGCCACGAGCTAACGGCCGAGCACTCCTTGGCCATTTTCAAGTGGTATGACTACGTGGTGGCTGCTGGTGCGGCCTTATATACGCTAGCTGCCAGCCGTGACTTCAATGGTGTCCGTGCCATCTCCATATATGGCAATGCTTTGCTCGGTGGCCGCCGTGCCCACTTCAACTTCCGAATCGCCGGGTTCCACGCCGCTACGAACTGCAGGCCGCCTTCTCTATTGAGAGTGTTATCTCTGATTTTGGGAAGTCCGTTAGCCCCAGGTATTGCAAACCTCTTCATGGAGAATTTCGCGGATGTGGCCCTGGAAACGGCACTATTAAAACCTAGGTTTTTCTTCCGGAACGTCGACGATACGTTCGTCATTGAGCCTCACGGGGGAGAGAAAAAAAAGTGTTCAAATGTTTGTAAATCTAATGGATTTCACCACGTTGGTCATCAGTCCCTAGGCTTACAGATTGCTTACACTAAGTAACTTATGCTAAGAACAACAGAAACACCCATGCCCGAGGGAGGAATCGAACCTCCGACGGCGAAAGGCCGCGCGCATCGCAGCTGGGCGTCTTACTGCGGACGGCTATTCTGCCGCGGCGGAGAGAGAAGCTTGGAGAATTTTTGGGACACCTATACAGCATTAACAAAAGCATGCAATTCACTATGGAGGTAGAAGAGGATATCGCACTGCCTTCCTAGATGTCCTAGTCCGTCGGAAACGAAATGGATGCATTTCCTTGGTCACAGCGTGTACAGAAAACCTACTCACACAGATCTGTACTTGCACGCCAACAGCCATCATCACGCGGCACAGAAGCGCATGGAATTACAAACGCTGGTGCATCGTGCAAGAAAAATATCAGATGCCAACAACCTACCCCACGAACTAAACCACCTACACAAAGTGTTCAGGACTAATAGATACAGTCGCCACGAAGTAAATGAGGTGATTTCAGATAAACGCACAGTAAGAAGACTCACGAGCAACAGGAAAAGAAGCTTCCTTTCTTGCCATTCTGTGGCTCTGTGTCAGGCAAGTTAAGCAACCTGCTGAAAAGACAAAAAATCAAATCACTTTTCAGACCTCCGGCAAAAAATCGTCAACTACTGAGGCCAGTTAGAGATTCAGCAGCTGTCAGAACTCCTGGCGTCTATAGGATGCCGTATGAGTGTGGTCAGTCTTACGTCGGACAAACTGTACGAACCATAGAACAACCCAGGACGGAACATGAGAGGTGTTATCGTCTACGCTACCCAGAGAAGCCAGCTTTAGCAGAACGTGCGTTAGAAAACGACCACCGAATCATCTGATGATACATCGGTCGTGGCTCGCACCAACGGTTTCTACGATTGCGTAATTAAGGAAGCAATAGAAATTTAAATCAGTGATAACACTCTCAATGGAGACAGCGCCCTGAAGCTGAACGCAGCGTGGAACCCGGCGATCTCGAAGTTGAAGCGGGCACGCCGCCCACCGAGCCAAAACATTATCATACGCCGGCAGCGGTGGCCGAGGGGATTGAGGCGTGTCAGTCATGGTCTGCACGGCCACTACGGTCGGGGGTTCGAATCCCCTCTCGGGTATGGATATTTGTGCCGTCCTTAGTGTTAGGTAGTTCGTAAGTAGTCCCATAAGCCCTACAAACATTTGAACATTTCCATATATGGAGATGGCACGAATAACAGTGACGTCACGGCTGGCAGCTAGCGTATTTAAGGCCGCACCAGTAGCCACCAGGCAGTCATAACACTTGATAATGGACAGGGAGTGCTTGGACGAAAGCTCGTGCGATTTTAAACACTTGAAGCGAGAACTTTTCATTCATCATTTTTCTTTATTTATTTGTGTGTGTGTGTGTGTTCGAAATATTTGAAAACATTATGTAATTTATGTGTGCCTCGGTTGCCCAATGGTAACGTGCCAGACTACACTTTAAAAAGTCGCGGGTTCGATCCCCGCCAGGTCCTAGGATTTTTATCTGTCACTTTCCACTTCTTTCACCTCTGGCAGTATTGCTCATGTGGAAAATACCGAGTAGCACCGTGGTCCGGAATCCACGTTAAACCACAGGTCCCCCTATAACTGGCTGGGTCAGTCAGTTCGAAGTTCGGAGGAAGGCAACGGCATACCACCTCCAAACAGGACGATGCCTAGTTAAGCACTGTGGTGTTCAAACCAATCTTCGGATTGTTGAATACTTTACCTTACATAACTTATAAAACTTCCGTAAAACACGCCTCTCCAAACACAGCATATTTTTTAATTTCGGGACTCAGATGGTGCAGTTTAAGAGACAAGTGGCCTCTGTGGGCAGAAGGACAGACGCATTCGTCTGCCTCCAACTGTCCGCCGCGGCCGGCAGTTGGCCAAGTGCCGCAGCGCCACACATCTTGTGGCGGCCAATTACAGCTATTACGGCCGCGGGCTGCCCTATCGACTGGACGGCCAGCCTTAATGCACGTTACTTATGCTCTTCCGGGCGTCCGTCATGGAACAGGGCCGCGTTCCTGATACACGAACCACGCCCAGGCTACGACAATAGCCGACTGCGCAGCGTGTTGCTGGCTGTCGTTCGTTCTGATGGGCGTTCCGCATTCATAATCGAAGGATGGCATTTAGTAGGATTTACTTAGCACATCGGATAAACTGACGCACAAATGAATAAAAGAGTTACTAATTTAATTTGTCCAAATATGATAGAACATTACCTAAGTGAGTCAGCTTTCACGTCAACGTCTATGAATAGAGGTTCGTAGGTTTACACTAGTCTTGTGTAGTTCGCGAACTAGTTCAGATGAGCGCTCCCACAGGCGAACTATGCGAACTAGTTCGCATCTCCTTCGCCTCTTAGTTCGTCCGCTCCTTTTCCGAAGATTGACGGGTAACAGCGAGAGGACGCGAGAACGCGCATAATCGCGTGATTCCCTTCTGCCAGTTGACTTCATTTCGAGCTGAGATGCAGCTCAGCTGTGGTTTTAGTAGCTGTAGCAAAAGCCAAAACGAGCGGACGAACTAAAAAGACCGACCTACTTCGCGGCCTAGGAGAACTACCGGTCGCGAACTAAAATATGCCCGATAGGTTGCCAACTAAAATATGCGCGATAGGTCGCGAACTAAATTATGCGTGATAGGTCGCGAACTAAAATATGCGTGATAGGTCGTGAAGTAAATTACGTGTGATAGGTCGTGAACTAAAATATGCGCGATAGGTCGCGAACAGAATTAAAAATCACGTGTTTGCCTTCTTCTGATGAGAGACATTTCGAGGTTAGCGTCTGCCTGCTAGATTACATAGTTGAGTGCTACAAACTTTCTGCTTTGAAGTATTCTGCACTCTGCAATATCTGACTAATAAATTCCATAATGCCAAGATATAGAAATAACTCTAAACTTAAACGCGAAAAATTATCCACAAACTGTTTCTTTTGGATTTCGTGATATTGTTAGCGGCTCAAGCAGCAAGCTCATGAAGCAGCTAGGTGGGGGAACTTCTCCCTCCAACTGTATGCGCAGACCACGCCGCTCAGCCGTTACTGGGAGCGGACGAACTAAAGTGAGCGCTCCCGATCGCGAACTATTATGCGCAAGTCTAGTTTCCACGGCCGGTGTCATTTTGAATAAAACAATTCTGGGTATTAGGCCGCGTCATTTTATCAACGCTTAGCAAATGAATTGCCGACGTTTTGTGCAGTGCAGTGGTTGTCTTCAGGGCTGTTAACTGTAGGATGCTGCTGAATGTATGCCCTTAGATATTGTGAATATTTCCGGTTATCTAATGCCGACATCATACATGTAAAATGGTGATCGGTTGGCAGTAGCGTATCAGTAGGTCCTTACGTTTCCTACCCTGGTAAGTGATTGGAAGAAAAAATTTTGTATCTGATTGGAAGGCATCAACCAATCAGCAACTACCTGCACATTGAAGGTAACTTATAGCCATCCTCCCTATTCATGTAGTTAGGTCGTTTAATTATTTCGATGGCTTCTCTTGTTGTTGCATCCGCGGTTCCCGGGCAAGCACGCGAGGTTCTTGGAAGTAAATAGTACCGCCGCATTCCTTCTGATGTTCTGCCACAGGTGACTTGTTGACTTGTCCCAATCTTATGTAACGCTCATGTGCCGAAACTCAACTCAAAACAATTATAAAAACATTCAAATGTCTGTAAATCTATGGGACCAAACTGCGTGGTCAGCAGTCCGTAGCTGACAAACTGCTTAAACCTAGGTAAACTAACCTACGGACAACACACACACACGCATGCCCCAGGGAGGACTTGAACCTCCACGGCGAGCAACTGGTCGCTCCGCAGCGAGACGCTTTAGACCGCTCGGCTACTCCACCGCGGCAAACAATTACAGGTGAAGTGAGATATAATATTGTAGAAAGATATAAAAAAACCAAGATTGCTAATCATCGATTTTTATTTAAGACGACCGGTTTTGCTGGACTATGTCAGCATCGTCTGGTCCAATAAAATCGTTTTAGAAGGCCATAATCTTGTAATGTCAATTAGTTGCTATATAACATAATTTACAGTGCATAGGTGCACTATGTCATTATAATAAAACATAATTATCACAGTGAGTATAATACACAATATACATACGGTTATGTATTTTATTCATATATTGCTTACAATTAAAATTTGAGTGTGATACAGGGTGATATTTTTCACTCTCAATTCTTTAATTGAGGTTTACATAGCATTTACTTAGAGCTGTCGTATTAGAGAAAAGGCATTCTCGGTTGCCCTCTCATACGGTGTGTGATCACCTCAGACGGCCAGTTCGGTTTGCGCTGCTGAGTGGCATGGACAGTATGCAGTTATCAGTCAGCTCTTGAGAGATATTTGGCCACTCTTCCAGGAGTGCACTATTCAGCTCTGCAACCGTTGTGGGAGGTGTTGGCCTGGATGCAGTACGTCTCCAAAGGATATCCCAGACATGCTCTATCTGGCTCGAGTCCGGAGAACAAGCTGGCCACTCCATTCGTTCAATTCCGACACCTTCAAGCGTGCTAGATATCAGTGCAGCTGTGTGAGGACGAGCGTTATCGTCCACCAGAAGGACCCCATCTCCTATGGCACCAGCGTAGGGTGCAACGAAAGCCCGAAGGATCTTTGAGCAGTCAAAGCGCCATTCTGAACGACATACAGGTCCTCACGTCCGCCAATACTTCTTTGCCCACACTATTGGGTAGTCGTTGGTGCGAAGAATGGCAGCTAGCTCTCAATGTAGAAAAATGTAAGGTGATGCGGATGAGTAGGAAAAACAATCCCATAATGTTCGAATACAGCATTAGTAGTGAGCTTCTTGATGTTGTCGGGTCGTTTAAATAACTAGGCGTAACATTGCAGAGCGATATGAAATGGAACGAATATGTAAGGACAGTTGTGAGTAAGGCGGAAAGCCGACTTCGGTTTATTGGGAGCATTTTGGGAAGATGTACTTCATCTTAAAGGAGGCCGCGTATAAAACGCTTGTATGACCACGTCTTGAGTATTGCTCAAGTGCTTGGGATCCGCAGCAGATCAGTTTAAAGGAAGACATAGAAGCAGTTCAGAGGCGAGCAGCTAGGTTTGTTACTGGTATGTTCGACCAATGCGCGAGTGGCACGGAAATGCTCCTGCAACTCAATTGGGGATCGCTGGGGAAAAGACCGCGTTCTTTTTGTGAATTTCTGTTGAGTAAATTTAGAGGACCGGAATTTGAAGCTGAGTGTAGTTCAATCTTGCTGCCGCCTACTTACATTTCGCATAGTGATCACAAAGACAAGATAAGAGAAATTAGGGCTCGTACGGAGGCATATAGGCATTCATTTTTTCCTCGTTCTATTTGGGAGTGTAATAGGAAAGGAAATGCCTAGTAGTGGTACAGTGTACCCTCCGCCACGCACCTTACGGTGGATTGCGGAGTATGTATGTAGATGTAGATATTCGTACACCAACATGACATGGTTTCCTGTACTTAAGCAGGACTGTTAAGAGTTCCACGTTTTCCCCATTCGTTACGACTCCAGTCCTGATATTCGTCTGTCCAGTTTCTGTGGGCTAACGGTGTCGTGGTTTGCCACACACGCCACAGGCATTCGCGTGTAGATGTCACATTCGCGGAGGCAATTTAGGACTCTTTGTGTTGGCATCACGCGTCCTGTTGCTGCCTGGAGGGTGCGTTGCAGTGATGTTACCAATGGAACACCTAGGCCTTGCCTTCTTTTAACAGTTCCTGTTGTCTGAAATCTCGTCCATGTCCTAGGAATTACATTTCGAGAAACACCGATAGCCGCAGCCACCACCCAATCTATCCCTTTTCCAACCTCCCTATAACTCTCCGTGTCATAGCTTCAGGTTAGTCACCTTGTAGTTGCATTGCACTGCCTGCTGAGTAAACTACCTGAACCCAACTGCTTGTATAATTCGTTTGGAAGAGTAAACGGAAGTCAACACGAACCCCATCTGCAGCAGCTTTCTGTTATTGCCACTAACTCTGTTGCCGCGATTTTATGTCTCCACTCCGTAGAACTGACAGAATGACGGCAAACTATTTTAGTCCATGAAATAAATCGCAATTTGCGATAACGTATGGCATCACTGTACTAGGTTAAGATGGAATACCAAAGGGCGACGAATGAATTTTGTGTCCGGCCGGGATTCGAACCCGGGATATCCTGCTTACTAGGCAGAGGCGTTGACCACTCCGCCACCGAGGACACAGTAACCAGCCCGATTGCAGAGCACTCTTCCCTGCACGTCTCCTGCCACACCCAAATGTCCATTCGTCACGCTGTCTCTTCCTATTACCACAGCCTATTTGTTCTGTAATGCTCGCAGCCACAATACTGCATTGCCGCATCAGAGAGAACAGACCATGAGGTATCGAGACACAATTAATTGTCGTCAGGAGTCCAGCCTCGGGTTGTATACAGTTATATAGTTTTGACGACATTACAGCGTTCATTTAATGAAATAATAGGAAAGAGACACGTGGCGAATGGAGATTTGTGTGTGGCGGGAGATGTGCAGGGAAGAGTCCTCTGCAGTCGGGCTGGTCACTGTGTCCTCGGTGGCGGAGTGGTCAACGCGTGTGCCTAGTAAGCAGGAGATTCCGGTTCGAATCCCGGCCGGGCACAAATTTCATTCGCCGCCCTTTGGTATTCCATCAAAACGTAGTACAGTAATGCCATAATGATCGTGAATTGCGATTTATTTAATTAAATGAACGCTGTAATGTCGTCAAAAATATACAATTGAATTTTAGTTCAGTCTGCCTATGACAATACTTCAGAACCTAGATATTTTAACTGGTGCGCTAACTGTTTTGGTGTATGTATAATCGTAACATTAAAATTAAATACGTAGACTACTCATATTTTCACTGAAGAAGAGCTCGTCGAATAGCGAGAAGGAATAGTAGATGTGCTTAATACTGCGACATAAAAGGGCTCTAGGCATACCAAGTGGTCGAAGCCCGCTGTCCTTCTTTGAAGTTAGTTAATTCTTTGAAGTTATTTAATTCCGGTTTCCAAAGACGACGAAAGGTTTGCCTGAGTAGAGCAGTAAAGGGGAGAGCATCAACATATGGGAGATCCTTGTAAACGCAAGACCACCGCTTGAAAACGGTTATAATTGGTATAAAATTAGATACCTGAACGAAGCATGCTTGTTTCGTTTTCAGGGCTCAAAAAAGGTGTACGTGTAGAACATTACCCTAACAATATGCGCAGCGGCCAAAGAATATTACTTGTTTCCAGGAATATCAACACATTACAGCTAACTTATATGCCACATACGATGCAACAATTCGTACTTCGTAAAAATGGCGATATTAAAATAATGCTAATATATCATTTATTGAAAAACTAGATGAAGCGGTGAACTTCGTATCACTTACCTCTTAAAATAAACCATATTAATTTAAATCCAGTAGCTTTATAAAAGCATCATCAGATAGTCTAAGTATCGGCTCGATAGTTGGCGGAAATAGTGGACAAATCACGCAGACATGTCCAGGATAATGCTCTAGTCTCATTCGTGGAAGTTCAGGGTAGGTTTAAACGGTGATAAAGTATGGAAAAACTTTATCGTAATCAGATGAATGGTACTGATATTTTAAAGAAAAATCTTTCTACTTTTTTTAATGTTCCAATTTTCGGGAATACTTTTCCAAATTTTTATTGCATAAGAACGTTACTCTTGTTTTGAACGTCGAATATGCAAACTTTACCGCAATCAGACGAATGATACTGTACCCCATTAAAAAAAAGTAATTAAACCTCTCCTCCGTGCAAATAGTCAGTTATAATGTTCAATTAAATCAAAAACACATTGAAAAACGCACTTTTCGTTTTTCTCAAATTTTCCAGTAGATTTTGCAAAAAAATTATTTCATACAAAGTTCGTCCTGTCAAGCCGTACTCAAGTGATGCTCTTACAACCATGTGGCAATTTTTATTCATAGAAAAAAATCGCTTTTGGTTTTTCCTAAATTTTACTACTTTCCGGGCGACTTTTCCAAATTTTTATTTGTTGCGAATCTTCGTCTTGCTTTCATAATGAAATGTACAACATTGATCGCAATTGAACGATCGGTATGATAGCTCACTGGAAAAAGTTGTTTCAGTTTTTCCCAATTTTCCTCTTTTTCTGGGCAAAGTTTCCATATTTTATCACCGTTTAAACCTTCCCTGGACTTACATGAATATTTCAAGACTAAAATGAGCCAAATCGGTTTATATATTTTTGTTGTGTTGCTGTCTTCAGTGAGGAGACTGGTTTCATGCAGCTCTCCTTCCTACTCTATCGTGAGCAAGCCCTTTCCTCTTGTCATAATAACGGCATCCCATATGCATTTGAGTCTGCTTATTGTATTCGTACCTTGCTCTCCCTCTGCAATTTTTACTGCACAATGCCAAATACATGATTCCTTTGTATCTGAGAATGTGTCCTGCCAATCAATACATTTTCTTAGTGAAGGTATGTCAGAAATTGCTTTCTTTCCAATTCAGTCCAGTATCTTCTCATTAGTTACACGATCTACCCATCTAATGTTAAGCATTCTTCTGTAGTTGCACATTTCAAAAGCCTCTATCCTCTTTCTGTCTGAACTATTTATCGTCCACGTTTCACTATTATATAAAGCAATACTCAACGCTACATGCCTTCAGAAAATACTTCCTACACTTAATTAATGTTTGATGTAAACAAATTTCTCTTTTTAAAAACACTTTTCTCTCCATTGCACTTCTGCATTTTATATCGTCTGCACTGCGACTATCACATGTTACTTTACTTCCAAGTAACAAAACTTTTATTGTTTCGTTACATAATCTAATTCCTTCAGCATTACTCGATTTTCTGTGAATGCTTTCTTACCCTTTCTTTGGTCTTGTAAATGTTCATCTTATCCTCTCATTTCGACACACTGTCCATTCCGTTCTGTCTCTGAGAGAATTACAGTGTCATCGGGAATATGCCATGTCTGTCTTTCTTCACCCTGAACTAAAAATACTTCTGCACGTTTCTATTTGATTTCCTTCACAGTTTGCTCACTTTACTAATTGAATAACATCGGAGGAAGGCTACAACCCTGTCTTACTTCCTTCCCAACCAGTGTGTCCCTTTCATGTCCTTCAACTCTGATAACAGCTGTTTGGTTAATGTACAAGTTGTAAATAACCTTCCGTTCTCTATATTTTACCCCTGCTCACGTCAGACTTTGAAATAGTGTATACGAATCAACATTGTGAAAAGCTTTCTCGAAATTTACAAAAGCTAGAAATGAACATGAGTATAACCTCGCGTGCTTCTGAATTTCTTCTAAATGCAACCTGATGGAGGTCAGCATCACCAACTTTCCCATTCTTCTGTAAATAATCGGTGCTACAATTTTGCAAATATGATTTATTAAACTGATGGTTCTATAATTTTCACACCTGCCTATATTTCATTTCTTGGTAATAGGGATTATTATACTTTTCTTGAAGTATGAGGGTATTTAACCTGTCTCATAAATCTTAAAAAAAAAAACAAACAATAATAACAATAAAAAAACATCTGGTGTTATGTCATAGCTGGCTCTCCCAGACTTGAGCAGCTCTGAGGGGCCTTGTTTCGTCTTAGGTCCTTCATTGCTCTGTCAAATTCGTCTCTCAGTATAGTATCTCCTATTTCATCTTCAACTAGTTCCTCTTCCCTTTCCTTCCTGCAAAATTGCCTTAAAGTTCACTTCCTTTGTAGAGCCGCCTTATGTATTCCTTTAACCTTTTAGCTCAGAACTGATTTTCCATCTGTCTTCTGAATATTAATAGAGCTGCTCTCCTTGTCTCCAAATGTCTCTTTTATATTCATGTAGGCGGTATCTATTTTCACCCTAGTTAAATATTGTTCTACAGATTTGCATTTGCCTTCTAGCCACTCTAACCATTTTGCGGTTCCTGTCTATCTCATTTCTTAGTCGTCTGTAGTCCATTTTACCTGCTTCATTTACTCGTCTGCTGCAGCTCTTCATTATCTTAACTACGGTGAGAAATTGATGAGTAATGGATGCTACCTAGTGAAGTAATAGTAATTGCCATAATATTATTAAAGGTTCAGATAACATTACAACCTGAATTAAGTAGTTCGATTTCTGTTTGTTTGTTTGTTTATACTACACTAGCTGAAAACCCGGCTTTGCCCGGGTATTTATTTATTTACTTATTCCTGCCATTTTTCAGGTATATATTCATTTGGATAAGGTCTGTATGGCTGTAAAATTACTTGGGAATACAATTAGTAGTAAAGAAGTAATAGATTAAAACTTGGTGCATGATGCGGTTTTCTATGAACGTTACTGTTTATGTGCTCATATCTCATGAACTACGTGTTGTACTGTGATACAATTTAGAAGGTACACTTAACTATATGCGTCTCTACCGTTTGTAAAATTTCCTGCGGCTCCAATTTGTAGTGTAGAAGTTATAAATTCATAAATTCATACCGAAAGCCGTAGTTTTAGACCATGAACAGCGGAACGTTACTCTTTATGTGCTCATGTCTCTTGAAACACGTGTCGAAATGTGATACAATTTAGAAGCTACATTCAGTTATGTATGTGTATACCGTCTGTAAAATTTCCTGTGGCTACAATTTGTAGTGTCCAATTTATAAATTGTAACGTCATACTGAGAATCGTAGTTTTTTCCATAAACAGCGAAAAAGTAGTAAGCGAGAAATTTTTTTCCTTTCATCATTTTACTATGGTTCCCAGCGAGAAAAAGTTTAATAAAGGTTTGAAATGATGTTTAAAGTGTGTTGCAAGTCGCTAAGTAGTGTCATTCTCATACAGTGTATTTCGAAAGTCTCGTCGCATTATATGGCATTATTTGCGATTTGTATTGTTTATGACGTAATATCTTTTGAACCATGTGTCGTATATGATTCTTAACCATGCAACAATTGTTACCTCTCGGTAAGGAATGTGTGTACCAAATTTGGTTGAAATCGGTCCAATGGTTTAGGAGAAAATGAGCAGCATTGTCGCAAAATGCGGCAGTTTTTTGGCGCATCTCATTGTTTATGATGTCATATCTCCTGAACTATATACCGTATGAGATTCTTATACTTACGGCGACCGTCCTCATGGATCGAAGCGTACGTGTACAAAAATTCGTAAAGATTGGAACAAAACTGTTGATTTGTATGCAACACGTACACACATACGGACACTCTGCTTTATATAATAGATAAGCACTCTTCTATATTAGAAGATGTACGTAAGAATTGTTTTTATTTAAGCTGTGCTCAGCGTGTGTGGGATGGGTTCAAAAATACTCCGTTGCGGTCAACATAACGTGCATCTCCCGTTGGTCTCTCCAGTCATTGGTCTTTCCACGACGCTTTCCACCTGTTAATTTCCTCGGATTCTCAAACCTATCTTATGACGGCAATCAGCAGACTCAGTACAACTTGGAGGCGGAACAGAACGTAACATGATGAAATTAATAACTGACAAGAGCCAAGAAGCACCCACTCAGCAGGCGGAACAGCCACACCTAGTAAACGCTAGTATTGCAGCTAGTGGCCGGCGCGGACGTCGGATGGAGCGCCTCCCACACCGCCGACCAATGGCAGAACACCTAGCCACCGCAGATAGGCATCAATACTGGACGCGTTCCACACTGGATTCAGCTTCAGGAAGCACCTGATGAAGATCGCGAGTAACGCGATCGAAATATCGTGCATGTACGACCCAGATGACCGGCAGAAACCCGATTTTTCCAAGATGACAACATCCCGCCGCGAAAGTCTTAATATGTACGTCATATCTATGTACTTCAAAAAGCATGCCTGGAAGGTAGACGACCGGCCGCGGTGGCCGAGGCGACTGCGACGCGCCACTCACGGTCTGCACGGCCACTACGGTCGAGGGTTCGAATCCTTCCCTGGGCATGGATATTTATGCCGTCCTTAGCGTTATTTTGTTGTTGTTGTTGGGGGTTTTGAAGGGGGGCTAAACGAGTGGGTTATCAGTCCCCCGTTCCTATCGAAGAGTGCACTAAGTATGGTTTTCCATTGGAAAGACGAGCACTTCATAGCCCATTTTACAGGATGATGAAGTGACAAGAGGCGCTAAAATGGCAACATAAAAAGGGAAAAACCATAAAAGTTGACGCTCAGATAAGCAATGTTGTTCAAACAGCACAACAGAAGATTGAGGCTGGCTGATCACTAGGATAATAATGGATGAACCAGCCATTCTGCACGTACTAAAACTGCCAATTAAAAAAGATTAGCGAGACGAAAGTAACAACATATTAAAACTGTTTGAATGGTGGGCACCTGAAAGCTTCAAGGTGCCACCATTAAATCATGTGATAAAATCCAGCTGCGCGAATAAAACCTAAAACACGGTTAACCATGAAGGCATCGTCAGCTAAAATCGAAGAAAGCGCAGAAGGAAGTATAATAGACTGCCGCAATGCAGCTAAAAGCGGACAGTCGGACACGATGTGGACCACCGTGAGCAGCGCGCCACAACGGCAGTCCGGTGGGTCCTCACGTCGTAAGAGGCAGCCGTGCGTTAGCCATGTATGGCCTATACGCAGGCGACACAGGACAACCGAGTCTCTTCGAGAAGGCAAGAAGGAGGTCTTCCAAGCTGCAGTTGACTGTTTAACTGTATGGAGCTTATTTGGCGTGGTCAACGTTGACCATTCACGGTCCCAGGCCATAGTTCCTAAGTAGTTTCTAAGTTTAGGGACTGGTGACCCCGTAGTTAAGTCCCATAAGCTTTACAAACATTTGAACATTTTTTGAAAGTAGACGCCACGTTCGGGCCTAACCTGCACTGCGGCGCGTCTCCCCGTAGATCAGACTCATATCTGTGTAGATTAGCTGGAGACTCTAAGTACACGAGGCCACGCGACCTTATCAGAGCGAAACCAGGAGGAAAGCACACGCAGACGGCGGCACAGGACCGTGGGGGTTCGCTTGGCCGTGCACTGCCCTTTGGTCATCAGTGTCGAGGCTAACCATCTTGCATTATCGTATGCGGGAGACATAAAACTACAGTGGACGGCGTGCATGGGCCACCTGGTATGTGCATAGGGCCTTAAAGAAGCAACAGACAAATATTACACAACTGACAGAAGTAAAGAAGAAACTGACAGGAGCCACAGCCTTACAGGTTTATAAATTATTATTCAGTGTTCTTTAGAGGCAGGTATAACTGTGATGACAGAAAAGTTGAAGGAAATAATTGCGTCGTACACTTTTCAAAATGAGATCAAAATAACTGTAAGAGTGATGGGAACTTACTATCCTGAAGCACGTCTTGTACAGAACTAAGGAGATCATTATGAAAACTCTAGCTTGCATATGATGGAATAAGTAAAACGACTGGATTTACGTAGAGATTAGAATGGCAGAGTATCGAATAGACCTGTTACAAAAGATGTGGATACATATAAATGGTATTCAGATGATATCTTTAACCACTTAACAGTAACATCAAAATAACTAATAAATTCTTCCTAAAGAAGAACGTTCTGTTACGGGAGTTGCTAATTAACCCAATTAGATTGCATCCTTCCTGAAATGGCAGATAATGATAAAGAAGTCGACTTTCATTTGGTCGGGTTAGTCAGTAAGCAAAATTGGCGGATTTGGGGACGAAAAACGTGCATTTCGCGATAGGTGTCTCTACACTTTCAACGGGTGTGTGTGGCGCGCAATGAACAGTCACGGAATAATCGGTGCGATATTCCTTGATAGCACGGTGACCAGCGAATGGTGTTGGAAGATGATTTCATCACCATTATCGAAAGTGACCTTTATTTCGACAAGAGCCGCGGCGGAGCGGCCGAGCGCATAGAGGCGCTATGCTACGATGTGCGAGGCCGTTCCCTGTCGGGGGTTCGAATCCCCCCTCGGGCATGGCTGTTTGTGCCGTCTTTAGTATAAGGTAGTTCATAAGTAGTTTGTAAATTTAGGGACTGATGACCCTGCAGTTAAGTCCCTTAAGCAAAATGTTGTTGTTGTGGTCTTCAGTCCGCACACTGGTTTGATGCAGCTCTTTACGCTACCCTGTCCTGTGCAAATCTCTTCATCTGAGAATAAGTTCGGCAACCTACATTCATTTGAATCTGCTTACTGTATTCATCTCTTACTCTCCCTCTGCGTTTTTTACCCCAAACACTTCCCTCGAATGCTAAATTCACGATTCTTTTATGTCTAAGAGTGTGTCCTACCAATCGATCCCTTCTTTTAGTATAGGTATACCAAATATTCCTTTTCTCCCCATTCAGTTCAGTACCTCCTCATCAGTTACACGATCAACCCACCTAATCTTTAGCATTCTTCTGTAGCACCACATTTCAAAAGCCTCTAACCTCTTCCTGTCCGCACTTTTTATCGTCCATGTTTCACTCCCCTACAATGCTACATTCGAGACAAATGCTTTCAGAAAGGACTTTCTAACATTTAAAGTAATATTGGATGTGAACAAATTTTGCTTCTTCAGAAACGCTTTTCTTCCCATAGCCATTCTGCATTTTATATCTTCTTCACTTCGGCCGTCAGAATTTATCTTGCTACCTAAACAACAAAACTCATCAACTACTTTTTTTGTCTCATTAAGTAATCTAATTCCTTCAGCACCACCTGACATTCTGACGCTACATTCCATTATGCTTGTTTTACTCTGGTTAATGTTCATCTTATATCTTCCTTTCAAGACACTGTCCATTTCATTCAGTTGCTCTTCCAGATCATTCGCAGTCTCCGACAAAATTACTCTGTCATCGGCAAACCGCAAATTTTTATTTCTTCTCCCTGAACTTTAATTCCCCTATCCAAATTTCTCCTTGCATTCCTTCACTACTTCAGTGTACATATTGAACAACATTGGGGAAAGGCTACAACTTAGTCTTACTCTCTTCACAAACTCTGCGTCCCTTTCATGCCCTTCGACTCTAAGAACCGCTGTCTGGTTTTTGTATAAGATGAATACAACTTTTCACTCCCTATTTTTTACCCCTATTGCCTTTAGAATTTGAAATAGTTTATTCCAGTCGACATTTTCAAAAGCTTTCTCCAAATCTACAAAAGCTACAGACATAGATTAGCCTTTTATTAGTCTATCTTGAGTATTAGCTCTCCTAAATCCAAACTGATCTTCCCCAAGAATGGATTCCACAAGTTTTTCCATTCGTCTGTAAATAATTCGTGTTAGTATTTTGCAACTATGACTTATTAAACTGATACTACTGAAATTTTGACATTTGTCTGCACTTGCTTTCTTTGGAATTGGAATTACTATATTATTCTTGAAGTCTGAGGGTATTTCCCCTGTCACATACATCTTGCATACCAGGTGGAACAATTTCTTCATGACTGACTCTCTTAACGATATCAGCAGTTCAGACGGAATATCATTTACTCCAGGAGCCTTGTTTTGACTCAAGTCCTTCAGCGCTCTGTCAAATTCTTCTCGCAGTATCTTATCTCCTATCTCCTCCTCCTCCACTTCGTCTTCCATTTCTAGAATATTGCCTTGAACTTTATTTCCTTTATACTGGCCTTCTATATATTCCTTCCACATTCCAGCTTTCCCCTCTTTGCTTAGTACTGGTTTTCTGTCTGAGTTCTATTTATTCATACATCTGCTTTTCTTGTCTCCAAATATCTCTCTTATTTTCCTGTAGGTGGTATCTATCTTTCCCCTGGTTATACATTCTCCTATGGTTCTGCATTTATCCTCTAGCCACTCCTGCTTAGCCAGTCTCCACTTCCTGTTAATCTCATTTTTTTGACGTTTGTACTCCCTTTTGCCTCCTTTACTTGCTGAATTTTTATATTTCCTCCTCTCGTCAATTAAGTTCGGTATATCTTGTTATCCAGAGATTTCTATTAGGCCTTGTATGATCAATTGTTGCTTTCACTACTCTACCTCTCAGAGCTACCCATTGTTCTTCTACTGTATTACTTTCCCTTGTTTCAGTGAATCCTTGCCTAATGCTCCCTCTAAAACCCGCAACCACCTATAGTTCCATCTCCTAACTTTTCTACCTTTCTGCAGTCTCTTCAGTTTTAATGTACAATTCATTACTAATAAGTTATGGTCAGAATCTATAGCTGCCCCTTGGTATGTCTCACAGTTTAAAACATGGTTCCTAAATCTATTCCTTAGCATTATAAGCTCAATCTGGTACCGTCGAGTGTCTCCTGGTCTCATCCACGTATACTGCCTACTTTCATGACGTTTAAACCAAGTGTTGGTAATCCTTAAATTGTGCTGTGCACAAAATTCTACCAACCGATCTTCTCTTTCATTTTTCCCCTGTCCACGTTCACCTACAACATTTCCTACCGAGTTGCAGTCCCCCATCACAATTAAGTTTTCCTCTCCCTTAATTGTCTGAATAATATCCTTTAGCTCCTCATACATTTATTCGATGTATTCATCATCGGCAGAGTTAGTTGGCATATAAACTTACTATTGTGGTCGGTGTTGGTTACGTGTCCATCTTTGCTACGACAATGCATTCACTATGCTGTTCAGAGTAACTTACCCGCATTCTTATGTCCTTATTCATTATCAGACCTACTCCTGCGTTACCACCAACTAATTTTGTATTTATACTGTACTCACCTGACCAGAAATCCTGTTCATCCTGCCACCGAACTTCACTGATTCCTGTCATAACTAACTTAAACGTATCCATCTTTTCAAATTTTCTAACTTACCTACGCGATTAAGGGTTAACACTCCACGCTCCGACCCGTAGAATGCCTGTTATGGTTTTCCTCCTGAGTAGTCCCCGCCCGGAGATCCGAATGGGGGACTATTTTACCTCCGGAATATTTTACCCAAGAAGACGCCATCATCGTATAGTCATACAGTAGAGCTGCATGTCCTCGGGAGTAGTAACGACTGTAGTTTGCCCTTGCTTTCAGTCGTTCGCAGTAACTGCATGGCAAAGCCACATTAGCTGATGTTACAGGGCCAGCTCAGTCAATCATCCAGACTGTTACCCCTGTAACTCCCTGAAAAGGCTGCTGCCCCTCTTCAGGAACCACACGTTTGTCTGGCCTCTCCATAGATACCCCTCCGCTGTGGTTGTACCTACGGTATAGCCATATGCATCGTTGAGGCATGCAGGCCACCCCACCTCGGCAATTTATGTGGTTCATGGGGGCGGAGAAATGAGATTACTTACACATTTTATTATGGCGAATAGAACTCTGCTTAATGCAATCTCAAGCATTTTCATTTTCACAATAAACATTATATAGAGGCACTATCCTGTGTTTAAGTTATTTTTAATCGTTCTTTTTATACAGCGCAATGAAATTTTACTTCCTCATAACTGCTCGAAAAAATGTTCTATTACGTTTCAATGCGGCAGCATCTGTTGCAGATCCCTTTCAAATTCAGCTGGCAACCAGTTTTTACAACGTTATGGTGCCAAAACCAAGTTTTTCACTATGTGAGTAGCAACCTCTTTCTTGAAATCGTTGTAGGTGCTACAGTATTCAAGTACGTTGACGACACCAGGGGCAATTTCTTTTACTTGAAATATTAATTTTCACCGATTTAATAAACGTGTATCAGCTGCTTTTTTTAATCAAAAAAAGTTATCAGCGTGGAGTATAGTAACAAAGAATGTATTGTTAGGTGTCACATACTCCATACGTTTCAGAATCATAGTAACATTAGATTTTATTAACGAATATTTAGTACGTACCTTTTCTGTTTGCTCAGTTTGTATTTCTACCATCGTGTTTTCTGTTAACGTAAAGTTTGCGTTTACTTCTAAGAAGCTTTCTTTCATTTCAAATTGATTCATTTTTCTTTGTTTCCTGCCTTTTGAAAACATAACAAAAACGGTTGCAAAGCTTCGTGGCATTCAGCCCGCTTTCGCCTCGCCAGTGGGTCGGCACGTGACGCTCACGCCATCTTCCTGGCTAACATACACTAGTATCTCAAAACAATGTTCAAACGTTTGTAGAGCTTATGGGACTTAACTACGGGGTCATCAGTCCCTAAACTTACAAACTACTTATCAACTAGCTAACTCTAAGGACAGCACAAATATCCATGCCCGAGGGGGGGATTCGAACCCCCGACCGTAGTGGCCTTGGAGAACGTGACTGGCGCGCCGCAGACCGCTAGGCCACCGCGGCCTGCAGTAGCCCACACCTCAGTTTGTTCGTAACGGCGCTTAGGTTGGTTTTTCAGGTCTAAGTGAATAAAATGTTGGCCATTTGCGCGTTACAGATTTCAACTCTTCAAATAAAATTTACATATTTATTATTGCTGAAATCAAGCATTTTATGTCTAGTCTTTACCTGCTGGCTGAGGCATTAAATTCCAGATGTTTGATTACAGCAGAAAACGGGATAGCAGCAATAATTCAAACTAAAGACCTGTCAATATAGTAAACATAGCTGACAAAATATATACTTGTGTATTAATAACAGGCTAAAGAGTGCTACTTCTATAGGAAGAAACCGAATTCCCCCCCCCCCCCCCTCACCTCCTTCCACGGGGCTCACTGTTCGTGAGTATGTGGCGAGCACACGGTTTCGAGCTAACACAGTCTTTCTTCCTGGACTGCATTTCTTTTGCCTTCCCCTCCTTTCCTGTTCTTCCCATCCCCACCGGGAGACAGATGACCTAGCCAGTTTGATCCCCCTGTCCTAAACCACCAACCAACCAAGAAACCGACTTCATAAGCGGAAGACGATGTAACGATAACTTTGTGCGACAAATAGAACGGAAAGGAAGGGAATTATCAACCTACGTGAACCTCACACATAAAAAAAGACAATTGCAATGGTGTATATAGAGAGCTTGTGGGAAAATTATGGCAAAACGTGGATACTCAAATCAATAAAATGTATCAAGACTGTGCATAATCTTATGAAACAGAGTGTCCGTATATTTGTACGTGTTGCATGCAAATCTACAGTTTTGTTCCAATCTTTATGTAAGTTTCTACAAGTAAGCTTCAATCCATGAGGACGGTCGCCGTAAGAGTAATAACCACATACGATATATAGTTCATGAGATATGACGTTATAAACAATGAAATGTGTCTAAAACTCCTGCATTTAGCGACAATGCTGCTCAATTTCTCCTAAACCACTGGACCGATTCAAACCAAATTTGGTACACATATTCCTTACGTGAGATAACAATTGCTGTACGAGTGCGAACCACATACGACACATGGTTAAGGAGATATAACGTCGTAAACGATAGGAATCGCAGAAAACTGCCACATAATGCAGCGAGACTTTATAAATACGCTATATGAGAATAAGAGTACTTAACGACTTGCAACAAACTTTAAACATAATTTCAAACCTTTATTAAACTTTTTCTCTCTGATACCCATAGCAAAATGGTGAAAGGAAAAAAGTTTCTCGCTTACTACTTTTCCGCTCTTTATGGATTAAAACTACGGCATTCGGTATGACGTTACAATTTATAATTTGTACACTACAAATTGTAGCCGCAGGAAATTGTACAGACATTATACACACATATAGTTGAATGTACGATCTAAATTGCATCCTAGTACGACATATAATTCATGAGATATGAGCACATAAATAGTAACATTCCGCTGTTCATGAACTAAAACTACGGCATTCGGATGACGTTATAATTTATAATTCATACACTAGAAACTGAAGCCGCAGGAAATTTTATAGACAGTATACACTCATATACTTGAGTGTA
Organism: Locusta migratoria; assembly: GCA_026315105.1. Lineage (NCBI taxonomy): Eukaryota > Metazoa > Arthropoda > Insecta > Orthoptera > Acrididae > Locusta > Locusta migratoria. The sequence continues at coordinate 255,728,904 of CM048745.1, read as the reverse complement.
TCTTCTAAATTGTATGGCAGTACGAGACGTAGTTCACGAGATATGAGCACATAAACAATAACGTTCATGGAAAACAGCCCCATCGCGCACCAAGTTTTAACCTATTCCCAAGAGACTTTACAGACACACAGCCCTTATACAAATGAATATGTACCTGAAAAATGGCAGGAATAAATAAATAAATACCCGGGGAACGCCGGGTTTTCAGCTAGTGGAATATATACTATTCTTGACGGTCCCAGTTGTACAGGGGAAAAGATTTCACTGAACTAAGAGTGTCATATTGGTATAATAAGTTTTGTATCTATGTGTGTTTTCTTGTTTGTATGGACCAGAAGGGGTAAATTAACAAGAATAAATATATTAACATAGTTCTCGTATTATATCATAAGGCATTCTAATACTGACAAACTCTGCAGACGAACTACAAAAGTCGATACACCTCTTCAACTTAATTGGAAAAGATTAAAATTTTATGACAGCAGTAAATAAAACTTGGGAAACATCTAGTATGAACCAACATTATAATCGAAGGTCAGATTTTTATATTTTATCACTCCCGTTACATAGAGGGCTGTATTATTTTCAACACACATAAGAATGAAGATATTAAACTACAGAGATAGCATTGCTTATATGATTCTGTAAGAGAACTTTAAAAATACATGAAGAGTCACAGAAATTAAATGGTTTGAACTGATAGTTGCGCCTGTCCTCCCGCGAGGCGGTGAATACTAAGATATTAAGCGGAGCCGCCGCGGAGCGGCCGAGCGCTTTGGGGATTGCGCATTGCTGCGATCCGCGAGGCCTTTCCCTGTCGGGGGTTCGAGTCCCCCCTCGGGCATAGATGTTAGTGCTATCGTTAGTATTAGTTAGTTCATAAGTACTTTGTAAGTTTAGACACTGATCTCCCGCAGTTAAGTCCCATAAGCAAATCAAATGTTTGTATATCTATCGGACCAAACTGCGTGGTCATCAGTCCGTAGCTTACAAACTACTTAAACCTAGGTAAACTAACCTAAGGACAACAGACACACCCATACCCCAGGGAGGATTCGAACCTCCACGGCGAGCAACCGCGCGCTTCGCAGCGAGACGCTTTAGACCGCTCGGCTACTCCACCGCGGCAGTCCCATAAGCTTCACAAACATTTGAACATATGAAGAAGCGGTTTTAGACTTGTTGAGAGAGTACAAATGAAATTTACAGGAGCAGTGAAAGGTTATGCTAAGGTGAATCGATTGCTTATGATAACATTAGACAAAAAGGAATATTTCTGCACTAAATGACAAAAGTATCTAGACAAATCTGTAACGAACGGAAGAAACAAAGGTTCCAACGACGTCTTGATATAAAAACCGAAAGGAATGAAGAACATGGGATGGCCTATTGAAAGATAAAGCTGCGGCCGAAAGAAAGTTACGTTAAAAGCACACTAGACAAACATTTGTTCAGCTTAAGTGTTAATAGTTCACTGGACAGATTTCAGTGATTTTGTAAGGTCGTAAATTCTACCAAATACCTAGGAGTTACAATTACGAACAACTTTGACTGGAGAGAACACAGAAAATATTTTGGGGAAGGCGAACCAGAGGTTACGTTTCATTGGCAGAACGCTTCGAAGATGCACCAGCTCCACCAAAGAGACTGCCTACATCATACTTGTGCGTCCTCTCCTGGAGTACTGTTTGCCCCTTGTTGGACCCTCACCAGGTGGGACTGACGGAAGACATTGAGAAGGTTCAGAGAAGGGCAGCTCGTTTTGTTTTATCACGTTAAGGGGGGAGCGTCACGAATTGGGCTGGAAATCATTAAAAGAAAGACGTTATTCATTGCGGCATGATCTGTTTGCGAAGTTTCAATCACCGACTTTCACTTCTGAATGTGAAAATATTTTGCTAGCACCCACCTACGTAGGGAGACATGAACATCGCAATAAAATAAGAGAAATAAGATCGAAAACGGAACGATTTAGGTGTTCTTTCTTCCCGCGCGTTATTAGAGAATGGAACGGTAGAGAAAAGTTATGAAAGTGGTTAATGAACCCTCTGCCAGGCACATAAATGTGATTTGCAGAGTATCTATGTAAATGTAGGTGTAGATGTAGACGTGTGCATCTACACTACTTTCCCTGTCAACAAATCTCGCTACTAAAAGCAGGCGATTGTGGAGATGACCACTTAGATAGTTCATATTCATATGCAAATTGTCGAAGTTTATTTCATCTGTTCTCAAGATGATGATCTTCAAAAACGTGGAAAAGTTTTTCGATGCCACTGTCCTTTAATGAGATCCAGACGTTCAGAGTTAGCTAACCCATCTCTTCCGCGGCTACAGACGTCCTGTTGGCCATTCTTCGTTGTACCTCAGCATGTTACGCAGACAAGGTATGGAATTTTTAATGTTGGGAGCACTACGATATTTCAATTCGATCCCGAGATACTGCTTTTTATATTCGACGAATTTCCCCGAGCAGTGTGCTGCCGCGGCGGAGCGGCAGAGCGCATTGAGGCGCTATGCTGCGATGTGCGAGGCCTTTCCGCGTCGGGGGTTCGAATCCCCCTCTGGCATGGATGTTTGTTTTGTCTCTAGTATAAGCTAGTCCATAAGTAATTTGTAAGTTTAGGGACTGATGACCCCGCAGTTAAGTCCCATAAGCTTCACAAACATTTGAACATTTGAGCAGTGTGTTGTTTTCAGTTTATCTGTAGCCGCTAGGAATGACCGCGTGGTGTCTAAAGCGTCATGCTACTGACTGGGCGGCCGTTCCCGCCGGAAGGTCGAGTCCTCCCTCGGATATGGGTATGTGTGCTGTCATTAGTGTAGGTTAGTTTAAGTAGTTTGTAAGTTTAGGGACTTGTGATCATAGCAGTTTAGGTTTACAAACAACTGAACATTGCTTTTTTTGCATGCGTAGGCCCTGTTTAGCGGATGTTATGAAACACTTACTAAGAAATTTTCAAAGAGATATTTGGTGAACACCCTTCATTCAGCCGATAAAAAAAAAATCAATTCCTCGTTGATATTTTTCACATCCATCAGTTCAGTGCATTGAAGTGTACCAAAAACTGTCAAAACTTTCCTAATCTAGGAGGAACGCAAACCAGTGTAGCGGTGTTGGGAAACAACTCATAAATGCTCCTGTTGCAACAAAAATGCCGAATATGTTTCTGTTTTAAGGAATCTATCATAAATGTGAAGAAAATGCTAGTCCCATTCCTCATTTCGCCATTCTAGCCAAAAATGTTATCATGCGAAGACATTTGCGCTTTTTTGTGCTGAAATAGTGTACCAATAACTGTGAAAGAGAGCAGACTGTTCCAGTGCAGAAGAAAGAGAGATAGGTTATGGTTGGGGAGAGACAGTGACAGTAGAAAAGATGGAGATAGTTGCAGTGGCATTGAGAGGTACGTAGACAGTGGCAGAGAGAGAGAGAGAGAGAGAGAGAGAGAGAGAGAGAGAGAGAGAGAGAGAGAGAGGGAGATGTTAAGTACTTAACCCTTTCATTCCCGCATTATAAATTCAGCTATGGAAAGATTAAAAGTCAGTGGCTTTTGAATTAATACAGTGCACTAAACGTCAAAATATGTGTTTTAAAAATTTGATCGAATTATTATTTTTATGTCATGTATTTCATGCACAACACCGATGTATTTTATTACTTGGGACGTTACTTTGTTGATTGTTAACACTGTCAGATCAATAATATTAACATAATCTTCGCCACAGCACCAAAGACAAGACAGTTCACAACTGAAATAAAATAACATGAACCACACTAACGCTCACATTCACAGCCACGTGCAGACGGCAACGAAACACAACGTCTAAAACGGACAGATTAATGCTTCAGAAGTGGCTACACGCCGTACAAAGCGGCAAAAGTCGTACTAGAAGCAAGTTGTTCATCAGCAATAATGCGACTTTAAGGACTGATAAACAAAATACGGTCCACATCAGCTTTTAATACGTCGTTGTCGAGAAACAACACTGGAAATGAAAGGATTAAGGCCTCACTTTCAAACAGACACTGGTTGAAAGAATTTACTATCTTCTGTGCTGAAATAACGCCGTTACGTTTTCATGCCAAAAGTTTTGGTGCGGAAGGCGGAATGAAGATCGAGCAACTTATTGCCCATTTTTCTGTCAGAGGCTCTTAAAAAGATGATAATCGCCTTTTTCTCCGCAGGAGCATTTTTCAGTTGGTATATCTATATACTATTATACACTCTTGTGAGAAATTAACGTATACTAGCTTAAACCCGCGGCTCCTCTCGCGTGTTGGTTGATTATGATAGATAACCTATCTTTCAGTAGTGTGCTATGAGACTGGTTTTGAAGGATGAAATGAAATAAAATACCTCTTTAGAAACAAACATTTGTAATCAACATTCAAATAAAAAAAAATTGTGTGAAGTACTTAATGATTTACAATAAATAATACTTACATTATTCCTTATAGACTGCGTTGCAATATCTCAACACGTATGGTGAGAGTAATGTCCAAATTCATTTTAATTTAATTTTAGGGCATTCTGGTAAACTACGTTATTTGTAGTATTGTACTTGATGTAATGCGCGAAACGTCAAATCGATTTTTTTAAACAGATGTATTAAAAGAAATTTCTTTTTTACTGCTTTATTTATTTATTTTTATATTTCCTTATTCGTATGCTTATCCTCACAGAGAAAGAGCTGAAGACATTGTAGCACGCATAGACCAAAGGTATGGTTTGTGGTATCACGTTTCGCTGAATGTAACCTCCTTGCTGTAGAGCCAGAAACGTTATCGCTAGCCTTCAGTCCGAATATTTTCTTTTTTAATTTGACGACTTTCAACCACCATATCTTCCACCTCCTTATAGCTATCGGCATGGAACTGCTACGGTGTACAACGGGAGATGTCTGACAACAATTACACACAGACCATTCGTTTGCGTTCTGTAGTTTTCGCTGCAGAGCGAAATATTAACACACACACACCACACACACACACACACACACACATACACACACACATAGAATTTTATATACACCGATAACTTTCCATCCCAATATACTCCACCCTTTTATCATTATCAACTCTCAAGCAACAATGCAACCAATAAAACCATTTTCAAAGAGTAATTATTGTTCCGCATTTCGCGTTATATTCTTCAAATTACGAAATATGTACCAGATCGCTATAAAACCGTGCCTAAAACCTTCTTCAGGTATAAATTAGTAACTGTACAAATATTAAGTCTCTCCGTCTTGTCGTTCGGACGTGATAAGCGTACACCGAACAGACATTCACATTAAAACATATATATAGATAAATAGCTATCCGATCGCCATAAAACCGTGCCTAAAGCCTTCCCCGGGTAGACATTAGTAACAGTACAAATTTTTAGTTCTTTTTGTCTTGTGTTTCAGACGTGATAAACGTACACCGAACAGACATTCACATTTATAGATATAGATTTATCATGGAATTTCGTGGAAAATTTGGACAGAAACATAGTAAGGACAATGGCAGAACAATTAAGAATAAAACGTGCAAAGTGTTGAAGTTCTGAAAAACAGTGCAGCATAAACCTATAATAGCGACAATAAACGCGGCGTGAAGGGAAACCTGCGCCCGGCACGCACGATTACGGTTAATTTACGCAGCAGGCAAATTGTATGGAAGAGGGTTGTTTGCGCCTGAAATACTGCGCCGTAAACCAGACTCAACCGTTTACTGGACCACTAAAACCCGGAATGACCGAGCTTTATTTAGCATACATAAGCGTAAAAGTTTTTATAACATTTCAAAGTGCACATAGAAACAACTCTTGCTGGGTAGTATGAGAACCACCAACTGAGAAAAGGCTAGCAAACTATCAAAAAACTGAAAGTAGAAAATCAATAACACCGTAGGGCGCGAGAGACACGACTACATAAAACAGATAAGTTTAGTGAATAATAGTAACGAGGCCTATTACATCGTATACAAATCTTAATGGAACACATTCACAGTTAGGAACTGATTAATTTTTTTATTTTTATTCATTTATTTATTTATTAATAATTTTTTTATGGAAATAAAGTGAAGGAAAACCCACTTTCATACGTTAGTGTAACACTACTGAAAGCGTAATATTTCGTTTCTTTTGTTCTGTACAGCATTTTCTTAACACTTTCGTGACCGAATTCATTAAAATTTCGTATATTACTGTAACAGTGTGTTGGTGCTATTGGAATGGGTAGTGAGTCAGGCCATGTTTCTAACTTTCGGCTTTTATAGTTTTACAGTTATTTTAAGTGGAACGTACATGTGCCACTGGACGCGAGGAGCAGTAAATTTAGGGAACCAGTTTTTTTTTTTTTTTCAGTGTTAAGTATCTGTACACATCAAAATGTTAGTACCATTATTATATCAAACGAATTTATTTATTCAGAGCTAAAAAATATTGTGAATTTTTTTCAAAACATAGTTCAATATATAGTGGTACGTTGCAATAGCTACATATGAAATTTGTCCATGTGTCTCTCTTCCGTGTCTGCGTTGTCTGCATCGGCTCCTTCTGCTCCTTGTTGGGAAACTTTTCCAACTGCCCATAGCCGCGCTGGAGTGGCCGAGCGGTCTAGTGGCTCAGCGCGCCCAGTCAGAGGGTTCAACGCCCTCTGTAATAAAAAAAAAGAGCTGAGCCAACAACACTCCGAACAAGAACGAACAATAACGAACAGCGTCCGCAACGAAGAGAACTACACATAGAAAAAAAAATAAAAAAAAGCGGCACGCAGTTTGGTCCGATAGATTTACAGACATTTGAACATTTTGAACTGCGCATAAGCGCACATCACCGCAAGCTCCAAAAAATCCTTGTTCGTTTTTTGTGATGAATGCCTTTCCTTTCTCGGTATCATTTGCAAGTAATCTTGGCAGACTCACATTTGAGTTATCAAGCTTTCCTGCAGTATTCTTATCTTATTCACTTCATCATCGAGCAGCGAAAACAAATAGGCCAAAATTTCCTGTTCTGTCAATCTCTACAGTTCTAGAAACAGAAACAAGCATCCTCCTACAAAAATGACGTTTATCCAATATCAAATCAAGAAAAATGAAATAATATTCCAAGTCGTAAAATGGGGTTCGTCTTATATACCGCACTTGGCTCTTTTTTTTTTTTTTTTTTTTTTTTTTTTGGAAAAAAATCTACGAGCCTTAATTTCTCTTATTTTGTCTTTGTGATCTTTACGCGAAATGTAAGTAGGCGGCAGCAAGATCGTGCTACACTCAGCTTCAAATTCGGCCCTCTAAATTTCCTCAACAGAATTTCACGAAAAGAACGTCATCTTTCCTCCAACGATCTCCAATTGAGTTTCCGGAGCATTTCCGTGACACTCGCGCATTGGTCGAACCTACCGGTAATAAACCTAGCTGCTCGCCTGTGAACTGCTTCTATGTTTTCCTTTAAACAGATCTGCTGCGGGTCCCCACTTCAGCAATACTCAAGACGTGGTCGTACAAGCGTTTTATACGCGGTCTCCTTTACAGATGTAGTACATGTTCCCAAAATTCTCCCAATAAACCGAAGTTGGCTGTCCGCCTTACTCACAACTGTCCTTTCATGCTTGTTCCATTTCACATCGCTCTGCAATGTTATGCCTAGATATTTGAACGACGCGACAACATCAAGAAGCTCACTACTAAAGCTGTATTCGAACATTATGGGATTGTTCTTCCTACTTATGCGCATCACCTTACATTTTTCTACATTTAGAGTCTGCTGCCATTCTTCGCACCAACTAGAATTTTTTTCTAAGTCATCTTGTATGCTATTACAGTCAGTTAAAGACGATACCCACCCATACACCACAGCATCATCAGCAAACAGCCGCAAATTACAAGTCACTCTGTCCATCAGATAATTTATATAGATAGAAAATAGCAGCACCCCTATCACAGTCCCCTGGGGCACACCTGACGATACACTCGTCTCTGATGAACACTCGCTGACGTCACCTAATACGTCAATTGCAACTTAATTGTAATATATTTGTTCAGGTACATCAAATATCTAAAGCAGTGCCTTCAAGTAGTGTTCATACACTTTACGCAGTAGAGTTTCTTGACAATTTGCGCTTATTCAAACGGATATTTCGCCTGTCGTTGTTTACAGTGCGCGCCGACTATGACGTGATGGTTGACGAGGGCGTCATAAAGGCTTACGACATTGACACCTAGGTGGCTCTGCTTTGCTCCGATCAGACGCCGTGCCGAGTATCAGTTCGCGAGCTTCGTACAGGGAGTTTTCATGATCAAAATGACGCGTTTTGAGTATTTATTGTGAAGCGGACATTTTTATTTCTGTGATGTTCCATAAACTGTGAGAATGATGCATGGTTTGCGTCTGTATATTGGTCGGCGCACTCAAAAATACAACTGTGATACGCAGAAGCTGTGCAAACACCACAAAAAAATACTTGTGTACATATTTGCGCTTGAGAATATGAATAAATTCTCAAATATCGTCAGGCGAGACATGGACAAATACGCGAGCAGTGTTTCATTATTCAAATAATGAATGACCCCATTACAAGATTGCCGAAAAAATCGATTATGATGAATGAAATTACGTCGATAGTTTCTACTCCCTATGAAGTTAGAAGTTTCAGTTAAGCTTGGCACTAAAAATAGTATGAAATTCAGAAAACCTTTGCTACATAATAAAGCTCCTCACGTGTATTTTGGCGCATGCTATGTTCATATATCAAATAAAAACAACGAAAATGTAAGAGAGAATCTTAAAGCAAATTAAAACATTATTTCCAGTATTTTACACCATATTTTGAAATCCCTTAAAAGAAATCGAACTTGTGGGTACCTACTTTAACTGGCAACCGGCCCCAGTTTTTGGTATAATTTTTGTAAGAAAAAAAGTGCGTCTTATTCTCCGGCAAATACGGTTATATTGACACAAATATAAACAAAAAAAGACACAATAGAAATTCTGTACTCACACTGTCATTAGGGAAACCATGAATGCCGAAGGGATTCAACAATAAATATGTACACACATTTGTATATTTCTAGTAAACAGAGAATATAATAAATACATTTACTAATCTTATCTGTTTCATTCAAGGCAAAGTAATACATAAAACGTCCATTACACAAGGCACACTACGGACAACTGAAACAAGTATGCGATAACACGCGAAGTAGTCGCCAAACAACAAGCCACTTGGCTCCAAGTTGTTGTTGCGTTCAATACTAAATAGCAGCACCACACAAATATGGGATTTTTATAACCCTGTTAACTCAACAAGACAGAAATTCGTATGTGTGACACAAATGTCGCACTGTTCACGAAAGGGTTAATATGCAAGACTTGTTCTTCCCTAAAATGGCATTTTATCATTTTACTCGACGCAGTATTGCGATATTATTAATCGCTTAAGCCGATTTTTTTACGTATTGAACGGCATACTTTCTTTATACTGAATACTTCGGGGCACATTCATCTTACCCGCCAACCTCCCGATGTCAGCAGTAAACGTGGCTAGGTCGTGAATAAATTATCATTCATCTTTCCCGTCCCTGACGGTAGTATAACATGAAGGAGACAAGGCTGAAACTTCCGAAGGACCACTAAAAAACGCACTTCCAAGTAATTACATATCGAGCACAAAGTAACGGCAATGTTTCCTGATTTATTGCTAGTCTTCTTATCGCAATGAAATTCCCATATTGATGGACGGCATCGTAAAATGAAATTGCTATCTTCAGGCTATACATTTACAGACATATTCTAATAAACTCAACCACAGGGATGTGACTGAGCTATCAAATTTAATTTTATTCAACAGGCAGGAGAGAGGAGAAAGGGATAGAAGGGGAAGTGGATTTAGATTTCTCACAGTCTGTGTAATGAGTTTAAGATGGAGTGAATGGTGTTGAGCGCAAATTAAAGATGTTGCGTGATAACTATCGTGCTAAGCAAAGAGTGTAAATTTTGTATAGTGGCTATACGTCCGCCATGAATGAGGTACATTATGCTCCATTTTTTTTTTTTGGGGGGGGGGGAGGTAAAAGTAATTAATATTCAATAGCATGATAATATAGAAAAGCAGGGCAATCATAAATTTTAATTACACACTTACCACATGCCACTAACTACTTCATAATAGTAGATTCTTAAAATTCATTAAAAGTTCGCTTTCTGGACTCTGGTCATAAATCTTTACTCATTTTTTGTAAATGATGTAGAAAATTGCTTTGGACAAAAAAAAACTCCTCTCATCATTTTAAGACATTTTGTATCGTACATATATCTTTAAAGTGATTGGTTGTAATCGTAAATCATTTCTCCTCTTTCATATTTACTACCCATCTCTGTTAGCGCTTTATCGTTCAAGGACAACCTGTAATTACTGCAAAGCTCATTGCTTTCGTGCACTCATTTCAACAGTCAATAAAATTGTATAACCCCTTAATCTCTTAGAGTCTTCCTCGCATCTGCCAAGTAATAAGTAATATTTAGTGTTTTAATACAAATAAACAATCTCTGAGACGGATTTTCGCCTCGAATATGTCAAAGACATTATTGATAAATCTGAAGCATTGAATTAAAATCTGTGATGCGGCCGGGAATCGAATCCGGACCTCTATGCTTACCAGGCAGACGTCTTAACCGTTAGACCACCACACCACTAACGATTAGGGCGCCTTGGAATAGTCTATGTACGATTTCCCTCCACGTCACAAACTTTAATTCAGCTTCTGTGTTCCAAAGACAATTGCCACTACTACCAAGGCTCTTCATGCAGCGGAATAGAACCTCGGCAATGGATATATTGGAACAATCCTCGTAAGGTGATATAAATATCAACCTAACGGTTAAGACGTCTGCCTAGTAAGCATTGAAGTCCGGGTTCGATTCCCGGCGGCATCACAAATTTTAATTCAATGCTTAGATTTATCAATAATGTCTTCAATATTTAGTGGTTTAGCACTTAAGTTCGTGCAACTGAAAACTGGACACATTTAGGCATTTTTAATTATGGTTTAGTAAACAAACTGCAGAGAAAGATAAAAGCTTTTCAGCAAATAAAGCAATTCAACTTCTACGCTGACAAATCAGAGACTGGTTACTCTCAATAATATGACCACTATTAAAATAGCGGCTGAGTTTACTTTGATTGCCACAAGTACCGCTGTAGCTCGTGTGTTAGCCATTCTAACGAGGAGACCACATGGGCATCGAATTTTAGAATTTCTTTATAGTTATAAAAATCAGCCAAAGCCATACGACGCAACTTCCAAAAATTCTCGAGAAATCGACTATGAAGTTTTGCAAGTACATGTAAGTTCCAATTATGAAAAGTGTGGTAGCATCTGTCACTGTAGCTTACGTGGTAGCGTCTTTAACTTAAAACCCTGGGGGGTCTGTGGATCGAATCCCACCGTGGCAGATTTTATTTTATTTGCTGTTTTCGAATACTTTCATAATTTTATTACACAATTGTAATTTTTACGAAAAATACACGAAGTTTTGTTCATTCGTAATGTTCAATATTTTATAAAAGGTTGGTAATAATGATGGTTCCAATTAAAAAAAAGATTAAGTTACATGTTTTTACATTATCGGTTTCACTGTTAATTGACGACGGTTGTCTATGAGTGTTCAGTTTGTGAAGAGCTACGACACTGTCTTTGGAAAGTCATCTCCATAGCTACTAATGGCTTTCCAAGCAGCTAACCTACTCAGCCATCGTTTGAGGCGAAGATAAGGTGTTCAGTTCGTCTGTATGCAACTCTCGGAGTGACGTAGGCACAGCCAATTGTAAGGCATTCTCTTCTAGGTGGTGTTCCTTAGACATTAGACTTGCGTATAATAGTTCGCGATCGGGAGCACTCACTTTAATTCGCGGCTCTGTGTCCCAGTGACGGCTGAGCAGCGTGGTCTGCGCATGCAGGTAGAGGGAGAAGTTCCCCCACCTAGCTGCTTCATGCGCTTGCTGCTTGATCCGCTAACGATATCACGCAAACCAAAAGAAACAGTTTGTGGATAATTTCTCGTGTTAAGTTTAGAGTTATCTCTATATCTTGGCATTATGGAATTTATTAGTCAGATATTGTAGAGTGCAGAATACTTCAAAACAGAAATTCTATAGCACTGAACAATGTAATCTAGCAGGCAGACGCTCACCTCGAAATGACTCTCATCAGCAGAAGGCAAACACGTGATTTTTAATTCTGCTGCGCGCCTTCTCGCTATTGCCCGTCGGTCTTCGGAAAAGAATCCAACGAACTATGAAGCGAGATACATTTGGCATAATAGTTTGCGACCGGTATCGCATCTTTTAGTTCGCTACCGATCGCCCATATTTTAGTTCGCCACCGATCGCGGATATTTTAGTTCGCGACCGGTAGCTCTCCTCGTAGTTCGCAGCTCGGCCGCGAAGTATGTTGGGGACTTTGTGCAAACAGGTGCTGAGGGAAGTCATTAGTCAACCCTCACCCTTTCTCAACCAAGTTTCCACGCGCAGAAACGTATTTGTGTCTTTGGTGCTGGCCGAGTCCACTCTTTTGTTTTGGAGGGGCGGCCGCCTCAGTTGCTTCGAAAGGTAAACCAGTCCGGTCAACCTCACACTTATTACGGAAATTAAGTTTGTATTAACAAATGAAATAGAAGAAGTTTTTGATCTTCACGATAGCAACATTGATGACAATGGGTTTCGACCTTTACATTCTGACGACAGGCAGTAAACTAGTTTTATAGCTAATTATTTCTATACAGGTTCATTACTTTGCAGTGTTAGTGTCGCTTATACGACGTTATCCTCAATATTCTACCCCGCGAGCCGTCAACAGTATCATGCAAGCGAGAGAAAATGGTTGATGCATAATTTCTCGTATATAAATGCAAACAATGTGAAGTTTTGAGTTCTCTTTACTTAATTACACTATGGAATGATGATTATATTTAGACAATGCTGAATACCTTAGAAAAGAAAATTTGTCGCAGTGAACTCTGAAACTACAGCTGAGCTCGAAATAACGGTAACTGGCAGAATGGAATCACGCGATTCTGCGCGCTCTCGCGTGCTCTCGCTGTTCCCCGTGAGTCTTCGAAAAAGAAGCGGACGACTAAGAGGCGAGGTATCAGCGAACTAGTTCGCGTAATTCGCCTGTGGGAGCGCTCGTCCAAAGTAGTTCGTTCGCGAACTACACAAGACTATTAAACATACCGTCAGGCGAGTGCAGCAAGGTGGTGGGCCCCTCATATTTTGTTGCAAACCGTACGTCACTGGTGTTCGTAGCAGGTAATCAAATGGTTATTACCGCGCAGGGATAATATCCTCCGACGTATAGTGAAACCCTATCGGAAGAATTTAGCTAACGGATTCGTCTCAATGGACGACATTTGTCGCGCTCATCGTGCACATATTGCGAATGCGTTCGTTCATAATGACAACGCGAGATTAGAATGGCCAGCATGTATTTCAGGCACGAACCATATCGAACATGCCTGGGTCACATTGAAGCCGCGCAAAATGGCCGCGTGGTTTAAGGCGTCATGCTACGGACTGGGCGGCCGTTCCCGCCGAAGCTTCACGTCCTCCATGGAGCACGGGTGTGTGTATTGTCCTTAGTGTAGGGACTGATGAACATAACAGTTTGGTCCAATAGGTTTACAAGCATTTGAACATGTGATACACTGAAAACGGCTGTTTTTGGACGAGACGATCCACCGACTAACTGAAAGATCTACACCGAATCACCGTTGAGAAGTGGGACAGTTTGGACCAACAGTTCCTTGATGATCTTGTGTAACAGCGTGTCGGGACGAATACAGGCACGCATCACTGCAAGAGGATGTGTTACCAGGTATTAGGGGTGCTGACGTACGATGCAGTCTGGTACACAAATTCAGAATGTCTAGGTTATTGCTGTACAACATGAGCAATACACAGAACTGAAGTGTTGTTTTTGTATATGTCTATTCCACGTTTATGTTAAGGGTCAGGAACCCCTAGAATCGTGGTAATACAGCACTTTTTACCTGCGTAATAGAAGGATTGGAACTTATTAAATTAATAGTAAGGTCTTGGTCGTAGTAAAAGGCTGCTGTTGGATCTCCTTAACACCTTGACTGCCGGCCACGTAAACCATTCCATACCTAAGAACGTCAGACATTCTGCTTGCAGGAGTAAGCCGAGCTGCACTTGGCTTCCTTATCTTCTGTCTGGCATAAAAAAAATTGATTGCTCTTTAAAATGAGCAATAAGGTTCCCTGCCCGTAAACAAAAAAAAAAAAAAAAAAAAAAAAAACACACACACACAATCAGTTGAAGAATCATCAATCTCGAAATAATTTGACGGAGTTCTTGTTGCACAAAGACTGGCTCATCATCTGAATTGTCGATTTCATCGTCCTCACTGTCATTATCAATAAAATGTTTCTCAAATTCATGTAAAATTTCGTCCAGCGTAAGAGCGTGAAGCCATGTCTATTCATTTACCTATTGAGAGAGCGGGCACCACTTCCTACCTGTCCCGTTTCATACAATGAATGCGACCAGTCGACCGATTTAGAAGCCAAATTTACAAGATCTATAGGCTGCTTTAGACACTAGATTTAATAAGTAAGGCATTTAAAGTGGATCAAATGACGTGATCGTCATTCTACAGAAATTTCGATATTCCGTCAATTGACTTGATTGGCAGTCAAAGTGTTAATTCCTATCATCTGTTGCAAGAAGTATTATTTCCAAATAGAGTGCAAGGCAGTAGCAGTTTTACCACTGACGATTTTTTCGTTCATTCTTCAATATTAGAGGGGCGCTCTGTTAGCAGAATAGTAAATGGCCTTTCAGACCATGATGCAAAAACTTTAAAACGTCTTTGTGCTCAGACAAATATAAATTACTTGGGAAAGCTAATCCAGTTGTAGTTGAGACCTTTTAACTCTCATTAGAGAACAAGAATGGCTGGATCTTTATAGTGCCGATAATATAGATGAAAAGTATAAAGCGTTCCTCAACACATTTCTCGCGCTGTTTGAAAGTTGCTTTCCACTATAACGCTCAAAACGGAGTAGTCCCAATAACAGGCAGCCTGGGTGGCTGAGAAAGGGGATAAGAATATCGTGTAGAACAAAGTGGGAATTGTATCAAAATGTCAGATCCAGTCAGAATCAAGCTGCAGTAGCGCATTACAAACTGTACTGTAAGATTCTGAAAACCGTCGTTAAGAAGGAAAAGATATGTTATGCAAATATTGTCATGTGCGTAGGACTAATTTATGTTTTTTCTAATACCACTAGTAAGTTAAAATTTCATTACTATGAAGTCTTGCCCCTCAGTTAGGTCCTGCCGAACAGAAAACCAAGGCCTTGCTATTCATTTAATAACTGCGAATTACGAATGTTCGCTTGCCTCAACCACGGAAAATATTTAATATCAATTAAATACAAACAATGAGTTGTACATTACCCAAGGTCTATGGGAAAGATTAAAAGACAAAGTTCTAGGTTTGTGTAAAAAAAGATTTAAAACCTCATTGTCGACTAATTTCAGTCAACTACGCAATTTTGAAAGATCTCTCCAGCTTTCTTTTTTGGTGCTGCGGATTTCTTCCATAAGTCCTCAATGATGTCTTCTGTGATGTTCATTTAGATTATGGTATATTTGATTGTTCCGGGTGGTTCTCTATTTTTCGTTAGTGTGAGTAATCGGAGTTTGAATTTGGAAATGCAGAGGTTGGAAGCGAATTCACCATTTCTAATCAAATGGACAGTCATGATCTATTTTGAGTTTTTCCTAGATTTGAATATATGATCCAGTTGGAATTTCCTAATGACTTTGCTGTCTATGTGACGTTACATCATAGTATTCTTTCCTTTCATTCCTCCTGCGTTTATATTTGCAGATACCGATGTTTCCGCTTTCCTTGGGAGTTTCTTGAAGTATTTATAGACATTATTTAAGTAGGAATGCTCTGCAGAGGTCTATGAGCCTTTCGCCATTTTTGTTTATTCTCTTATGTATTTTGGGTATTGCATTCTTCTAGTTTTATTTCTTTAATTAATGGAGTCACGGCAGTTGATAAGTTTGAGGTTGTTGTTTGTACACTTGAATGTAAGCAGCGTTAGCCTTTCGAATTTGGATATGATTTCTGTGAGGTTATTCGATACCTTTTTATTTATGTAAAAGGCAGCCAAGATCAAAGGAATGTTTCCCATTCTTTTTATCGTTGGCTTTCCTTTGAATACTGTGAACAGTTTACACGGCCCATAACTTTCTTGGATATAAATTGACTCTTTTTACTGCTGATATCTGAATTTCATTCTTCTCTACATCCTTCTCATGTTCTTTCAGCAGTCCTGCTCCAATGAGTGAGACGACATTTATGCTCGCAAATGAAATATTTGTCTTTTCATTTCAGTTTTAAAGATGTCTCAAGACGGTCAGATGCGTCTTTATCGCAGGTGTTGGACTCCCCAGAACTGTAGATCCCGACACATTATGTGATGTATTGGTAGATTTCTCTTTCGAGATACCATCTGGGATGCTGTATTCTTTCACCGGACATCCAAATCTGCAAATAAATTTTCACTTCCCTAGGGTATAAATTATATTCGAAAGTAATATCGGACTGTAAGTCGCTAATCATACTTGTTTCGTGATTTAATCTACTAGTTTCTTCCGTTCTCGCAGCCATCAGGGAATGATGGTTTCGAGGTATATGTGCATTCGTATGAAGCTCACTTGTGGTTAGTGATTCATTGTCTCGATGCAGTAACAAATCATGATTACGAATGCACATTTTGAACATATACGCTGCTGTGACCATGTGACTGAATGTATTTCATCAACATCCGTTTCACAATGGAAGTGGAGAAGAATGGTTGCCTTCCCTTCCTTGATGTGTTTGTCAGGAGAAAGGCAGATGGTACGTTGGGACATGCTGTTTATAGGAAGCCAACTCTTACTGATTTGTATCTGCAAGCTGATAGTTGTCACCATCCAGCTCAGCGTGAAGGGGTTCTTCGTACACGTCATTAGGGCCACGTCATTTCTGGCCCGGAAAGTTTGCCCACTGAGCTGTCCCATTTGGAGGTCACTTTTCGCCAAAACGGCTATAGTGAATGGCAGATTAAAAGAGCATTGCACTATCGACCACATGTGCAACGGGCTACTGATGATAGCACATAATTGGCACCCACGTCAGTGGCCTTTCTGCCATATGTTGGCAGCACTTCCAACAAGACTGGCCGCATTTTGCGTAAAACCAATGTAAAATGAATGCTTAATCCACCATCTAAAATTAAGGCACTGTTGGATCCGTTAAGCATGATCTCGGTTTGAGCAAGGCGGGTGTCTACCGTATCCCATGCATCTATGGCATGTCGTATGTTGGTCAAACTATTAGGACTGTTGAGGATCGTTGTATTGAGCACAAACAAATCTGCTGTGGCCGAACACTGTCTTGACACAGGTCGCCCTATGGAAAACGAAAATTTTGGCATTCTCTTCCAGCGAATGGGACTGTGTTATCAAGGAAGCCATTGAAATAAAACTAGCTCAGAACCTTATGAATAGGGATGGAGGATTTAAATTCCGCATGGAATCCTGCTCTCTCAATTGTCAAAAACAGAGGTACAGAACTAATTCGACTTCATCCGTTGAGAACTGATGTTTATTATCGATATTCTGACCGTTTTCATCTTTGGTCGTGTCGGCGCTGTGTGCTTGCTTGCTAGGTGTGTGTTGTCTTTCTTGTTTACTCATTCAAAATCTTCGTTTTAAAGATCGTTGCACATTGCTTCCTAACTGCAGTTTCGCCTTGAAAATGGCAGGGTGGCCTCCTGCCGAAATATCGACCGACGTCGAATTTCATACCTGGCTGCATACCCGTAAGTTTTTCGAAGCCATTTCATTTTGTTTTGATGAGATCACATGTCGGAAACGTTTTCGTTGTTTCAAGGTATGACATGTTTGTGAAGCAATGGTTTCCATTTTTTGCGTATTTTATGTTGTTCACTCAACAACGAAGTTAACTCGAAAAATATTTTATAGGAGATTTTTCTAAAGGAGTTAATTGACATTTACTAGTGAAGTATTTAGGCTTCGTCTCTTCAACAAGTTACGCAGCAACAATAGTACCAACCATTTGATTGTATAAAACATAGTCTGCTCAAAACAAGTAGGGGATCCGTTGACATAGCTAGATACTAAAGTACTGTCATCGGCAGAATGAACTACAATGGTTCGACGTCTTAACTGTCGGTTCTACGGAGTGGAGACAACAACATTACGACAATTGGGATAGTCTACAGAGGGGGTTAGTGTTGTGTTTACGAAACGAATTACTCCAGCAGTTGGTTTTAGATATTGTACTGAGCAGGTAGTGCACTGCAGCGACAACGTGACTTACTGGAAGGTATGGCATGACTAGCCATAGGAAGATTGGAAACGGGACAGACACAGAGAGAGGTGACTGCAGCCATTGTAGTGTCCATAAGTTTAATTTCCAGGATCTGGCCGCGGTTTAAGACAAGAGGAACCGTTGAAAGGAAGGGAAGAGAGGACCGATATCTCCAGTTAACAGCCCGACAAGGCACGAGGAAGAATGCTACTCATCTGCAGCACACCCTCCACGTAGCAGTAGGACGTTTAATGTTAACACAAACAGCTTTCGGTAATGTGCTCTCTACGCACGGAAGCTATGGTGTGCGACCCATTAAAACCATGACACCGTTGAGCCCATAGAAAGTGGACGGAGGAACATCAGAAATGGTGCCAGTTTCTCTTCTCAGATGAGTCAAGATTTGTGTTCAGCCGGAAAATCATCGTTCCCCATCTGGAGAGAAAACGTGGAACTCTGAACAATCCTGCTTATGTGGAGGAAACATCACCATATCATGATAGTGGACGAATGTTGTGGGCAGGAGTCAGTACTGATGGACGTACGGACCTTTATGTTGTTCAGAATGGCTCTTTGACTCTCATGAGAGGTAGAGAGATGAGATCCTTCGACCTTTTGGTGTACCCTGCGCTGATACCATAGGAGATGGGTTTGCTTGTGATAGACGATAACTCTCGTCTCCACAGAGCTGCACTGGTGGACGACATGCTTGAAGCTGGGGGAATTGAAGGAATGGAATGGCCTGCTTGTTCACCGGACTTAAACCAGATTGAGCGTATATGGGATGAAATTGGCAGAAGCATTGCGGACAGACCAGCACTTTCCACAACGGTTGTAAAGTTGTATATGGCAGTCACGAAAAAAGAATGGTCAAATATCCCTCAAGAGCTGATTCATAACCTCATACTTCCATGCCACGCAGGTGTGCAACTTTGCTGGTCGTTTGAAGTGATCACACGCCATATTACAGGGCAATGTGAATGACTTTTTCACTATTATGGTAGCCCCATGGTGCCTCGCTCTAAGAACGGTATGTAAACCTCAAGCAAAGAGCTGTATCAGTCACAGGTTACAATTGTAACCAATATCTGAGTAAAAAACGTTACCATATGTATAGTGTGTATGATATCACCTGTTTCCCTAATTGTTTTGAGCATTGTACATTATCTCGGCATAGGGATAACTAAAAAGACTCGCAGTGATAAAAGTACGATTTGGCTTCTGTAAATGACTGATCGTTAAAATATGTAACTATCATTTGTAGATGCAATTGTCCCATTGCTTTGTGAGACTTGATAATTGGCATATGACAGAAATCATGATGGTATAACTGGCTAAAAAGTTTATACAGTGACACTCTCTTTTGCACCCCACTGCATCCCTGTGGTCCTGAATAATGAAACATTCTTTAATCAATCAAAGAAACCAACACACATTTCAATAGGCGTTGTATATTTTAGTAAAACGGGAAAGCGGCAAATTTTTCAGTGATTATATGTCCAATCTATATCTATAACTGTGAATGTCTGTTCGATGTACGTTTATCACGTCTGAACCACAAGACATAAAGGGCTAAAATTTGTACAGTTAATAATATTTACCCGGGGAAGGCTTTAGGCACGGTTTTATGGCGATCGGATAACTATTTATCTATAAATATTAATGTGAATGTCTGTTCGGTGTACACTTATCACATCCGAACGACAAGACGCAGAGACTTAAATATTTGTACAGTTACTAATTTATACCTAAAGAAGGTTTTAGGCGCGGTTTTAAACGATCTGATAGATATTTAGTAATTTGAAGAATATAACGCGAAATGCGGAACAATAATTACTCTTTGAAAATGGTTTTATTGGTTGCAATGTTGCTTGAGGATTGATAATGATAAAAGGGTCGAGTATATTGGGATGGAAAGTTATCGGTGTATATAAAATTCTACGTGTGTGTATGTTAATATTTCGCTCTGCAGCGAAAACTACAGAACGGAAACGAATGGTCTGTGTGTAATCGTTGTCCGAAGTCTCCCGTTGTAAACCATAGCAGTTCCATGCCGATAGCTATAACGGGGTGGAAGATATGGTGGTTGAAAGTCGTCAAATATAAGAATAAATAAATAAATCAGTATAAAAGAAATTTCTTTTAATACATATCTTTTAAAAAAATCGTAGAAATCCATTTACAGCCTGCGTGTTTTTCACGTGGTCAATTATACGTCGCTTGCTCAAGGGTGGGCAACCCAAAAAATCTCTACGTTTACCCTCCAAACAATACTAAAAATAACTTAGTTTACCAGAATGCCCTAAAATGAAATTAAAATGAATGCGGACAGTACTCTCACCATACGTGTTGAAATATTGCAACGCAGGCTATAAGTAATAATGTATGTATTATTTATTATAAAAAATTAGGCACTTCACATAATTGTTTTTATTATTTGAATGTTAATTAAAATATTTTGTTTCTAAAGAAGGCGTCGTATTTCATTTCACCCTTCAAATCCAGTCTCATAGCACACTACTGAAAGATAGCTTACCTACTCTAGGGTGAGCTTGCCTAAATAACTTTGCAGTTTATTCGACAATGCTGTTATATTGAATAATGTGTTCACAGGCACTCTACACGAAGTTTTAGGGTTTCTCTTTGGTACCGGAATTCCTCTAATGTTTTTCACCATGATGTATATGTATGCAAGTAGGGCCTACTACCTGACTTGCGGAAGTGTAGCATCGTGGCGGAGCTGCCGACAGCACTGGTGAGGAGAGGATGATGAATGGCTGTTTGGCGCATCGGATCCCGCAGGGGCAACTTAGTGCGCCGGATGACAGCGGATCTGACAGCGGCAGAACGTGCTAGGGCACAATGCCGTTCCGATTATAGGGCTCCCTGTATCGCGAAGTACGAGACTTCCTCCCATTTCCTGCTACGTAGCTCCTGCATAAAGCATAAATCACGCAAATAACAAGTATGTCCACAAAGTAAGTTCCGTTTGGTTATATAAACCAAGTGAACAGATACAGAAAAAATATTAATTGTATAAAAATCTGCAACTGTTCCACTACTTTTCTACATAACTTACGAAATTTTGTAGGCACTTATCATATTTGTCATATTTTCTAACGTCACTGTAAACGTAAACGTATTACATTTCCAAATAAATAAAAACAGGGGAATTCTTACTGTGTGACACAATAGATGAGTAATTAAAAAATCGTCTCTTGGTAACATAGCTAACTGTATTTCTCTATATTGCTATGTAATATGTGTACAACAGGCATGAGATGTTCGAAATTTGCATATGAAATCCTCGAAAAGCTTCGATCTAAGTGGAGAAATTTTATTTCAGTTTATTCCTTAGGCTCCCTTGATAACATCCATATGAATTTTACTGCAACCATTTCTTCAGCCTAACATTTATTTTTTACGTTAGTGTTTTCACCGTTACGTTCACTCGTTAGTAAGTATAAAACAGGTGGCGACTGCTCTAGTTTTTTCAAGAACGACAATATGAAATTCCACTTGTCTCTGGTATATCAAGACTGTAGCAGAAATACTTCTTTACAAGTATTCGAAGACTAATACGAGGTACGTCCACAAAGTAAGTTCCATTTGGTTATATAAAGCAAACGTGAACAGATACAGAAAAAATATTTATTGCATAAAAATCTACAACTGTTCAACTACTTTTCTACATAACTTACGAAATTTTGTAGGCACTTGTCATAGCGTGGGAAAAGTTTTTGTGTGTCTTCTTCATAGAAGGTTGCCGTCCTATTGCGTAAAAGTCTTTATTCAGAAGCATAAGATTTTCCAGTCGCCATCTGCCAATGTTCGCATTTAACTGTTGATACACACAGACATATACACCACTAGCGGTTGCGGTGGTAGACAGTGCTCTTTTCCCTGCTGTTAGGAGCGGAATTCGGTCACTTTATAATGCTATAATGCTTACATTAGGGGATACGACGGCATAAACAATGAGATCCCATAAAATTGAATGTAGGACAAGTTTCACTACGCTAAGACACAATTTTCACCGTGGCATATCACCTAAAAAATTTCCGGGTATAATGGAAGCTAACCCATATTTTTCTACTCCTAATGGGGAGTTTTCGCGCTGTTTGACACAGTTTGCTAGATACGACGTCATAATTAATGGGTTTATACAAATACAGACAGTCGTTATTATAGTTGGCCGCGGCGGAGCGGCCGAGCGCATTGAGGCGCTATGCTACGATGCACGAGGCCGTTCCCCGTCGAGGATTCGAATCCTCCCTCCGACACGGATGTTTGTGCCGTCTTTAGTGTAAGCTAGTTCATAATTAGTTTGTAAGTTTAGGGACTGATGACCCCACAGTTACGTCCCATAAGCTTTCCATACATTTGAATTTTTTATTATAGTCGAATGACATGAAAGGGACGCACTGATTGCTAAGGAAGTAAGACAGGTGTAGCCTTTCCCCAATGTTATTCAGTCTGTACACCGAACAAACTGTGAAGGAAAGCAAGGAGAAGGGATTAAAGTTCAGTGTGAAGAAATAGAAACATTGCGGTTTGCCTATGACATTGTAATTCTACCAGCAAAGGAGCTGGAAGAGCAATTCAACGGAACTAACGGTGTGATGAATTGAACATATAAGAGGAAAATTAACAACAGGAAAAAAAGAGTAAGTCGAAGAAAATCAGGCGATGCTGAAAGAACTAGATCAGACAACGAAACAATAAAGGTGGTAGATGAGTTTTGTTCCTTGGGCAGTAAAATAACATAAATGACTATATACCAATGATCTTGTACATTCATCAAGCTTTCTGTGAAGATCTGTGTGATTATCCCTCTTGTCTTTCCAGCTAGTTTCAAGCTAATCTGTATATATTCCAATTTGTTTTTTGTGATACCATGCATTGCACAAAGCGCTTTTGCACAAACTGGTACATCACACTTATTGTCACACCCTACAGGAATTCTGAGTCTGTATGCAAATGCAGCATCTCGTAATTTCGCGTTTTCTTCTGTCTGACGTGGTCGATTTCTGTTGAAACCCAGAACTGTTATTAAACCTGCTAAATACACATTCTGATCATTGTGTGATTCTAGACTGTTGAATTTGCATATTATTTCAGCTCTTTCTGCTCAAGTGATGACATCAAAGCATTTAAGTTGGGAATATTTGCACAACTCCCCGATTTCTCGTGGACTTAGCCTTAATTTCTTACCAAAATCAGCAATTCGGCCAGTTTTCCTCCGCTTCGTATGTTCATTTTATGGAATTCCATCGTCTTCATTTCCTAATGTCGACATCACGGCACAGCACAGAACGATTTATTAAACAGTGCCGCAATAACAAACCACACTCAGAAACACAATGTAATGTCAAAGATATAATGGTGCGAAAGTGTGGTGATTGGACAGTCATCTGCCGAAATGCAGTGGACTTACCTAGTTTTTTCGCTGAAACTGTGGACTTACCTGCTTCTTTTCATGTACGCCAAAACTTTAAGGGCAAATAAAGCCGTGACTAAACTGGTTTATGCCCTGTTTCATGCTGCTAACAGATAGCCCTATCGATGGAGAATCGAATGGCATCTCTAACTCATTTCGGGAGAAAAATGGACTTACCTGGTTTTTTTCCTGGACCCTTCATATGATGGTCACTGTACAGAGGATATTAAATGCAGAATGTCATTGGGGAGAAAAGAGTTTATGAAAAAGAGAAAATTGTTAACATAGCATATACATTTAAGTGTAAGGAGTTTTTGTGAAGGCATTTGTGTAGAGTGTAACCTTGTATGAGAGTAAATATGGACGATAAATAGCTCAAAGAGGAAGAGCAGGGCGGCATCTGTAATGTCGTGCTACATAAGAATGCTAAAGTTATGTGGGTAGATCACGTAACTAATAACTAAGTACTGAAAAGAAATAGGGAGAAAAGGTATTTCTAGTATGCCTTGAGTAAAAGAAATGATCAATTGGTAGGACTCATTCATAGACATAAAAGAATTACAAAGATTTGAAGAAGAATCCTTCAGTGTATGACTATACAATTGCAGGATAATCACAGTAAGCAGATATTTCCATAAAGTTTCTGGGACTCGGAATTAAAAGCCATTTTCCTGAGGAACTGAGTTTACGAATTAACGAAGTAGTTTGCAAATCTATCGTCGACCAATACTTGGATATTGCTCGTCGGTGTGTAATTCATTACGTTGTTGTTTGTTAAGCTTAAGGGACTTAACTGCGGGGTCATCAGTCCCTAAGCTTACAAACTACTTATGAACTACCTACAACTAAGGACGGCACAAATATCCATGCCCGGGGGGGGGGGATTCGAACCCCCGACCGTAATGGCCGTGCAGACCGTGACTGAAGCACCTCAGTCCCCTCGGCCACCGCGGCCGGCAATTCATTACATTGATAGAACGAGAAGGAGAGTAGCTCCTGTAGTTACAAGATAATGCAGTTATCGTGAAAGCGCGTTGAAAATGATCAGCAAACTATAGTGGCAGACTGAACACGAAAGGTATTCGGAATGACGGTCTGGGCGTCTGTCAAAATTTCGAAGACGTACTTTTCTAGTCAACCATTATACTTCATCTTGCTACGTATATCTCACGTAAGGACAGTGTGCATAAAATTAGAGAGATTAGAACGCACACGGAGGCTTTTTACCTGCAGATTTGTGGTTTTTTTTTTTTTTTTTTTTTTTTTTTTTTCCACGAACCATAAGCAACAGGAAGCTGAAGCTGAGGAAAGTAACACGAAGTACCCTCCGTCACATTAGGTAAGGTGGCTTGGGAAGTATAGTTGTAGAAGTGGTATAACGTGACAAGTCATTGCAAAGAAACCCAGTGTTTGGGCGGTGGTTGCTACGAAGAGAGCAGCGGTCAGCACGGCTGCAAGTTTCTGCGTCACTCTTGTGACGCGGGGCAGCCTACTCCAAGGCGCTTCTCGCACTGAAGAGAGACACCGATCCTGCCGCGAAGCATGTGCGACACAACTTTAGTAGCGCCTCTGTTTGAACACTTCTGAATGCCGCAATCAAACACTTTAGCTGTAATTCGCAGTCATCCGTCGTCTGGTGGGGTCCACAGTTGGTTAACAGTATTTTTTTGTCACAGCAGTATTTGAAGCATAAGGAGCGTTTCTCCACATACCGCTCAATCTTCTGTTTACACAAGGCTACAAACCCTTCGGTATTCTGCAGCTTCCTTGTTCTCTTACCACCTAATTTAACGATTTACATAAATTTACAAAAATTTCGAAAGCCATCGTATCACTTGATACAGAAACTCGTAATCCAATACCATCCATCGGTCATCATACCCCAATATTTTTAATGCAAACATGGAAATGGCAAGAGTTGCACATTCATAATGATGAACAACAAACCGATTTAGTCACGTTTATATATTTTGTAACTGTGTAAACAGCATGACTTTCGTATCAGTATATACAGGGTGTTCCAAAAGGTAGGGCCAAACTTTCAGGACACATTCCTCACACACAAAGAAAATATGTTATGTGGACATGTGTCCGGAAACGCTTAATTTCCATGTTAGAGCTCATTTTAGTATTTCTCTTTAAATGTAAATTGAAATAATTCGTGCAGACTTTTGTGTCCCAACTTCATCGCCGCTTTTGTGTCCCAGCCTCGTCGTAGGTGTCGGTGGCCGAGTGGAACGAGACCGACACAGTAACAAAAATAGCACGCTGGTGCAGGTACGGAGGGGAGCAGCCAGAAACTATAAACACTAGAGTAAATTAGAAAGAGATATATTGCACAGAATGTAACAATACTTAACTTTTACATAGTACTGCAGAACGTTGATACATAGTTGTTAGAGGCCTGCCTAGTGCCTGTACAATAGCAAAGTCTTCACTGGTGCCTATCTGATTACGAAGGTCCTAACTCGTTGCTATCTCAGTCCGAAGTTACGATCCTTCAGTGGTGGCCACGAGCGGAGTTGTCGCAGAGGGCGCTCGTGGCTGTCGTCGTGGGAACGCCGCGCCGTGCGTGCATGGCGGCACGCGGCGAAAGTAGGTGGCGCGCACTTTGTACTTGTGCGACACCACACCCCTCCCCCCCAAACCGCCGCGCCGTCGTGGCGTAGGGCTGAGGGCCACGGCGACGGCACTGGGAGGAGGGCCTGGGCGGGGGCGTTACTGGTGGGACGGGCGTCGTAGCTGAGGCCGGGATCGAGACGCCGTCCGCGCCCCGGCATCTGCCTTGAGATCCTCCAGGGAACCCGCCGAAACCTGGGGAAGGGCGCCCGCCTCCGCCCAGAGGGAGCAGGTCATCTTCTGAGGTGCGTGGCCCAGGCGGCGGCGGCACGCACGGTCCCGGAGTCCCTCTCGGTGACGCTGTCATCTGCGGCGGCGACAGCGGCGGCGTCGCGTCGATCTCCATCGGGACGATCTCGTAGTCCGGGGACGAACGATGTGGTTGTGCTCCCTGGCGGTGAACTGGGTCTGGAATCAAGAAACCGGAGACAGGATCGCGCGGCCTATGCAGACGCAATTGGTTTGCGTGGCGCTGCAGCTCCGACCCTGTGGAAGAACGTACAACATACATATTGCTACCCAACACGCGATGAATGGTGCCCGGCAACCATGTCTTCTTGTTTCCAGCAAACACCCTGTACAGCACCGGCGTAGAAACCTGAAAACGCGTAGCGCCATACGAACCGACTCGGTGCGTGGGAGGCTGCAGCAGGTGAAGGAGAGTGCGATGACGGCGGCCGTGTAGCAGCTCGGCAGGAGACGGGCCGTCACGTGGCATGCATCGATACGTAGACAGGAAAATTTGAAGAGCTTGCTGCCTGGAGTGCTGACCTTTCATCTTTTCCATATGAGACTTGAATGTTCGAACGAAACGTTCTGCTTCACCATTGGACTGAGGGTGAAAAGGTGCGGTGGTGATATGCTGAATACCATTCACACGACAAAATTGTTGAAATTCCGCACTAACAAACTGAGGTCCATTGTCACTGACGATAGTTTCAGGCAAGCCTTCGATGCAAAACACTGATGTTAAGGCACTGATTGTACTAGACGCCGTCGTTGAGTTCATGGCAATCACAAAAGGAAACTTGCTGAAAGCGTCTACAACAATTAACCATCGCGTATTCCAGAAAGGTCCGGCAAAGTCAATGTGTAAACGTTGCCATGGTCCCTTGGGGCGTGGCCAGTCTGAAAAACGTTGTGGAGGAGCCGCCTGATGCTCCGCACAAACAGTACACTCTGACGTCATGTTCTCTATCTGAGCGTCCATACCAACCCAGGTACAATGACGTCTGGCCAGTTGCTTTGTCCTAACAATGCCCCAATGTCCTTGATGCAGGAGGCGTAACACTTCTCGTTGCAGGGAACGAGGAACAATCACTCTTGCTTGGTCGTTGTCGGTATGCAACAACAGTACACCCTGACTTAAAGATAATGCATGACGTTGTGCAAAATAACGTCGAACCAGAGGCCGATCAATGTCTTTGGCTCTGGCAGGCCACCCTGAGCGAACAAAACGTGCTACCACACTTAAGTCTGCATCCGCAGCTGTTTCCTGTGCAACCCGACGAGAGTTCAAAGGGAAATCTGCGACAGCGGTAGCATCTCTGGAGTCTATCTGACAACATGCCATTTCTGAAGAATCAAATGATACATCCTGGCCAACCGGAAGTCGGGAAAGTGTGTCCGCGTTAGCATGTTTAGTGGTAGGTCGGTACAAAATCTCATACTGATAATTAGACAATATCAAGGACCATCTCTGAAGCTTTTGTGCCGTACGTGGCGGAATTGGCTTTGAGGGTGAGAACAACGACGTGAGAGGCTTGTGGTCTGTCAACAAATAGAATTTTCTGCCATAGAGATAATGATGAAACTTTGTGCCGCCGTAAATGATTGCTCAGGCCTCCTTTTCTATCTGACTGTAATTCTGTTGCGTCGGCGTCAGTAGCTTGGATGCAAAGGCAATAGGACGATCGTGACATCCAATACGATGCGACAGAACAACACCCAGACCGTACGACGAGGCGTCAACTGCTAACACTACAGGCTTCTGTGGGTCAAAGGGAATCAAACATGCATCACTGAGTAGTGCAGACTTTAGTTTGTCAAAGGCAACCTGACAATCTTTAGACCATACAAAAGGAACATTCTTCCTACGTAAGTGATGCAGTGGAGCTGCAATCTGAGAGGCATTGGGAATAAATCTGAAATAATAGTTAAGTTTTCCCATTACTGCTTGCAATTCGTGCACATTCTTAGGAGGAGGCAAGTCTTTGATTGCTCGAAGATGTGACTGTAAGGGATGGATTCCTTGGGCATTAATCACATGGCCTAGGTACTCTATTTCAGTTTGAAAAAACGAACACTTTGCTTTATTACAACGTAGACCTGCTGCAGTCAAAACTTTGAAAAGGCACTCCAGGTTTGCTAAATGTTCTTCAACTGTACGTCCGGATACCACAATATCATCTAAATAGTTCGAGCAACACGGTACAGAAACAGTCAACTGTTCCAAAAAACGCTGAAAAATAGCGGGAGCGGAAGAACTGCCAAAGGGTAAGCGTTGAAATTGAAAAAGGCCCATGTGAGTATTAATGACGAAAAACTTTTTTGACTCGTCATCAAGTGGAATCTGTAAGTATGCCTCTGCTAAATCAATCTTAGAAAAGAAGCGAGACTGTCCTAATTTGTCCATTAGTTCGTCAGGCCTGGGCAGTGGATAAGTGTCTACAATTGTTTGACTGTTCACTGTTGATTTAAAGTCCGCACAGAGACGAAGTTTTCCTGACGGCTTGGGTATAATTACTAAAGGCGAGGCCCACTGACTCGCAGAAACAGGAGAAATCACCCCACTATCTTGCCAACGTTTAAGTTCTTCGGCAACTGTATCACGCAATGCGATAGGCACTGGTCTAGCTTTACGAAATTTTGGAACTGCAGATTCTTTTAAAGTCACATGTGCCACGAAGTCTTTTGCACAACCTAGTTCCGGCGAAAACAAGTCACTGTATTTGTCACACAATGCATTGATTTTATCCTGAGGCACTATTGACGAAATTTGAAGCACATCTCTTTGAATTGATAAACCAAACAAGTCAAAAGCATCTAGTCCAAAAATGTTCTGTGTAGATTTGGCCTGAAGAACAACAAAAGCAACTGTTTTCGTAACACCTTGAAAAGAGGCAGGAAGGCTACACGTTCCTAGCACGGGAATATTTTGACCTGTATAAGCTGTTAACACTTGTTGACACAGCGATAATTTTGGCGAACCCAGAAGTTCATAAGTATCTTTATTAATTAAGGTAACAGCGGAACCAGTGTCGAGCTGAAATTGCACAGTCTTATTGTCAATGGAAAGATTCACAAAAAGTTTTTGCTTTCGGCGCTCGACAGGTGCGCGAATGTGGGCAACGTCTGCTACGGTTTGTTTACTGCGCTTGCGCGGGCCGCGTAGTGAAGGAAGCGGCGCAGACTCGGCACGCAGCGGATTAACAACACTGTCACTAGATGACACTACCGCCGGATCGGCGTCCGCGCAAGCCTGCGAAGCTACTCCAGATTTATTAACTACTGCACTACACGTTTGAGTAGCTACTTGGTGTCTACTGTCACTAGCTACACAGTACTGGGCACTATTACAAGAGCAGTTGCAGAAGGCACTATTTTCACTACAGGAATGCACTGTTCATAGTCATTTTGCTTGTCCCGAACCCTTTTCTGTTGCACATTTTTACGCCCTCGTCGGCGCTTGCTACGTGATGCACTATATAGTTTTGCCATAGGTGCAGAACTACTTTCTTGCAATTGAGATCCAAGGAAAGCACTGTCCAATTCCACAGCCCGTATAACATTTACTGTATGCACTGCTCTCGCACTTTGCGAAGCACTGTTTCTAACGCTACTGTTCTTTGAGTTTTTAATTTGCATACACACAGACTGCACATGTCCTGATTTGCCACATTGATAACAGGTTGCGTTGCGACTAGGGCAATGAGCACGCTTGTGGCGAGACACACACTGGGGGCAAGATTTACGTACATTTTTCTGAAATGAGCGTTGGCGCCCGTTATTCAAATTACTGTTCCTAAAACGACGGGGCGACCTTTGCGTCGCACTTTTACACTGGCTACTGTTCACTGTCTGTTCAGCACGGCCTGTAGAAAAATAAGAATCACTAGTGCTATACTGAGAACTACGGCTAGGAAAGCGCCCGTTGCGGCGCACTGAATTTACACTGTGGCTTTGCATTTCTACATCTGCTAAGTCAAAAGTATCATGCGCTTCTATAAGCTGCAGTACACTGTCTAATGAAGGGTCAGATTGTTTTAGAATTGCTGCTCTAATTCTGGGGTCCTGAATGTTCTGCGTAATTGCATCCCTCAACATAACGTCACTATACGAAAGTCCACAAGAGCAAGTAAATTTACATTGGCGGGTTAAGCCCTTCAATTCCGTAATCCACTCTTGGTGTGACTGCTGCGGTAATTTTTTAAGTCTGAAAAATCGGTATCGTGCAGCGGCTACAAGAACTTTCCTCTCATAATGAGCATTTAGTGCCTCTACTATTTGTTCAAAGTCTACATCACGCGGAGATGCTTGCGGGAATAGTTTATGTAGTAAGACGAAGGTTTGAGGGCCCACCACGGACAATAAAAGATGCTTAACAGTCTGACCTGTAAGTTGATGAGCCGCGACGAGTTCTTGAAACTGTGCGAAATAGTCGCTCCATTCTTCCTCACGTTCGTTGTACTGGCGGAACGTCGGAAGCGGTGCGGCGGCAGGTGTGGGCTGCTGATGTGACGACTGTTGTTGTTGGTGAGCAGCCTGTGTCGTCAACTGCGACACGGCCTGCAGCAGTTGAGTGATTTGCGCCGTCTGTAACTGAATAATTTCCATTAAGTTTGGGTTCGGGGTAGTGGCCATGCTGACCGATTAGGCGCCGCGTATACAAGTAACTTATAACAAAACACAAATGCAATATGAAAGAGGACTCGCTCTGCAACAAAAAAAGTCCACAAAACACGTAACTGAAAATGTTCCCCCAAAAATCTTATAATAAGGGTGGGTGGGCGGGAGCAATTTCTGCGTGCTCCGACTGCTGCTGTCTGGCTGCTGCAAGTGGGTTGGTTCTCGGTTCTATCCCATCCTCGTCGCCACTTTTGTGTCCCAACTTCATCGCCGCTTTTGTGTCCCAGCCTCGTCGTAGGTGTCGGTGGCCGAGTGGAACGAGACCGACACAGTAACAAAAATAGCACGCTGGTGCAGGTACGGAGGGGAGCAGCCAGAAACTATAAACACTAGAGTAAATTAGAAAGAGATATATTGCACAGAATGTAACAATACTTAACTTTTACATAGTACTGCAGAACGTTGATACATAGTTGTTAGAGGCCTGCCTAGTGCCTGTACAATAGCAAAGTCTTCACTGGTGCCTATCTGATTACGAAGGTCCTAACTCGTTGCTATCTCAGTCCGAAGCGACGATCCTTCAGTGGTGGCCACGAGCGGAGTTGTCGCAGAGGGCGCTCGTGGCTGTCGTCGTGGGAACGCCGCGCCGTGCGTGCATGGCGGCGCGCGGCGAAAGTAGGTGGCGCGCACTTTGTACTTGTGCGACACCACACAGACAATTGTCAAAATACCCAATTGTTTCGTTAGTATGTACTGTACTTCCTCGATTCACCGCCAGTTGGCCCAATTGAAGGAAGGTAATGATGACTTCTGTGCTTGTGTTGACATGCGACTCATTGCTCTACAGTACTATCATCAAGCACATCAGTACGTAGCATCAACTGCGTAGTGGTCATCACTAACGTGGTTTTGCAGTCAGTGCAATGTTTACAAATGCGGAGTTGGCAGATGCCCATTTGATGTATGGATTAGCACGGGGCAATAGCCGTGGCGCGGTACGTTTGTATCGAGACAAATTTCCAGAACGAAGTTGTCCCGACAGGAAGACGTTGGAAGCAATTGATCGGCGTCTTTGGGAGCACGGAACATTCTAGCCTATGACTCCCGACTGGGGAAGACCTAGAACGACGAGGACACGTGCAATGGACGAGGCAATTCTTCGTGCAGTTTACGATAACCCTAATGTCAGAGTCAGAGAAGTTGCTGCTGTACAAGGTATCGTTAACCACGTCACTGTATGCGGAGTGCTACAGGAGAACCAATTGTTTCCGTGCCATGTGCAGCGTGTGCAGGCACTATCGGCAGCTGATTGGCCTCCACGGGTACACTTCTGCGAATGGTTCATCCAACAATGTGTCACTCCTCATTTCTACATCTACATCTACACCTACAACCATACTCCGCAAGCCACCCGACGGTGTGTGGCGGAGGGTACCTTGAGTACCACTATCGATTTTCCCTCCTATTCCAGTCACGTATTGTTCGCGGAAAGAAGGATTGTCGGTATGCCTCTGTGTGGGCTCTAATCTCTCTGATTTTATCCTCACGATCTCTTCGCGAGATATACGTAGGAGGGAGCAATATACTGCTAGACTCCTCAGTAAAGGTAAGTTCTCGAAACTTCGACAAAAGCCCGTACCGAGCGACAGAGCGTCTCTCCTGCAGAGTCTTCCATTGGAGTTTAGCGATCATCTCCATAACGCTTTCACGATTACCAAATGATCCTGTAACGAAGCGCGCTGCTCTCCGTTGGATCTTCTCCACTTCCTCTATCAATCCCACCTGGTACGGATCCCACACCGGTGAGCAGTATTCAAGTTGTGGGGGAACAAGTGTACTGTAACCTACTTCCTTTGTTTTCGGACTGCATTTCCTTAGAATTCTCCCAATGATTCTAAGTCTGGCATCTGCTTTACCGACGATTGATTTAATATGGTCGTTCCATTTTAAATCCCTCCTAATGACTACTCAATTTATGGAATTAACTGCTTCCAGTTGCTGACTTGCTATAGCGTAGCTAAATGATAAAGGATCTTTCTTTCTGTGTATTCGACGCACATTACACTTGTCTACATTGAGCTTTAATTGCCATTCCCTGCACCATGCGTCAATTCGATGCAGATCCTCCTGCATCTCAATACAATTTTCCATTGTTACAACCTCTCTTTATACTACCGCATCATCCGCAAAAAGCCTCAGTGAACTTCCGATATTATCCGCAACAGCAACGGACTCACGACACTCCCCTGTGGCACACCTGACATAATTCCTACTTCGGAAGACTTCTCTCCATTGAGAATGACCTGCTGCTTTCTATTATCTAGGAATTCCTCAATCCAATTACACAATTGGTCTGATAGACCATATGCTCTTACTTTTTTCATTAAACGTTTGTGGGGAACTGTATGAAACGCCTTGTGGAAGTCGAGAAACACAGCATCTACCTGAGAACCCGTGTCTATGGCCCTCTGAGTCTCGTGGACGAATAGCGCGAGCTAGTTTTCGCACGAACGCCTTTTTCGAAACCCATGCTGATTCCTACAGAGCAGATTCCTAGTCTCGAGAAATGTCATTATATTCGAACATAATACATGTTCCAAAATTCTACAACTGACCGACGTTAGAGATATAGTTCTGCTCATCTGTTCGAGGACCCTTCTTGAAATGACCTGCGCTATTTTCCAATCTTTCGGAGCGCTAAGCTCTTCTAGAGACCTACGATACACCACTGCGAGAAGGTGGGGGGGGGGGGGGGGCAGTTCCTTCGCGTACTCTGTGTAACAACGAACTGGTGCCCCATCAGGTCCTGCAGCGTTTCCTCTTTTGAGCGATTTTAATTGTTTTTCTATCCCTCGGTCAATTATTTAGATATCTGCCATTTTGTAATCTGTGCGGCAATCTAGGGAAGGAACTACAGTGCAATATTCCCCTGTGAAACAGCTTTGGAAAAAGACATTTAGTAATTCCGCGTTTAGAGTGTCATCCTCTTTTTCAGTGCCATTTACGTCACAGAGTGTCTGGACACTTCGTTTGATCCACCTACCGCTTTGACATAAGACCAAAATTTCTTAGGATTTTCAGCCAAGTCAGTACAAAGAACTCTACTTTCGAATTCGTTGATCGCCTCTCGCATAGCCCACCTCACGCTACATTTCGCATCGTGTAATTTTTGTTTGTCTACAAGGCTTTGGCTACGTTTATGTTTGCAGTGAAGTTCCCTTTGCTTCCGTAGCAGCTTTCTAATTTGGTTGTTGTACCACGGTGGCTCCTTTCCATCTCTTACGACCTTGCTAGGTACATACTCACGTAATTCATATTGTACGATGGCTTTGAACTTAGACCACTGTTCCTGTTAAACTTCTGTGTTGAGCCGTCAAGTACTCTGAAATTCCCTTTTTGTCACTTTTTCGGAACAGAAAAATCTTCCTACCTTTTTTAACATTTCTATTTACGGCTAAAATTACCGATGCTGTAACTACTTTATGATCGCTGATTCCCTGTTCTCCATTAACTGTTCCGAATAGTTCGGGTCTGTTTGTCACCAGAAGGTCTAATATGTTGTCACCACGAGTTGGTTTTCTGTTTAACTGCTCAAGGTAGTTTTCAGATAATGCACGCAAAACAATTTCACTGGATTCTTTGTCCCTGCCACCTGTAATAAACCTTTGAGTCTCCCAATCTATATCGGGCAAATTAAGATCTCCTCCCAAAACTATAACATGATCCTTCAGGTGTTCTGTCACAACAGCTGCTGAGCCAGGAGGCCTATAGAAGCATCCGATTACCATGTTCGAGCCTGCTTTAACCGTGACCTTCACCCAAAGTATTTCTCACTTCGGATCTCAGTCTAATTCCTTCGATACTAGTGCACTTTTATCGCTATAAAAACGCCTCCCCCTTCACTGTCCAGTCTCAGTTTAGAATCTCATTACTGTTTACATCTGGTTTCAGCCAACTTTCCGTCCCTAGTACTACGTGGGCATTGTGATCGTTTATTATTGAGAGCAATTCTGGGACCTTTCTATAGACGCTCCTGCAGTTCACAACTACTAAATTGATCATTTCCTTCCATGTTGTGTTATGCCTACTGATACCTTGTCGCGGCTCACGAGGCATCTTGTCGGGCCTAGGGAGGGAATTCTCAAACCTAAAAAAACCCCATGTGCACTCCACACATACTCCGCTATCCTTGTAGCCCTTTCCTGCGTGTAGTGCACGCCTGACATATTCAGAGGAGGTCGAGAATTTTGCAGCCCAGATCTTCGCAGAATCGTCTGAGCCTCTGCTTTAAGCCTTCCACAAGGCTCGAAACCAGAGGACCGCCACCGGTTCTGGAAAGGACACTAAAAATAGTGCAAATGTTCTATTTACGGATGAGGCTTAATTCCAACATGATCAAATTGTAAATTTTCACAATTGACATATGTGGACTGACGAGAATCCGCACGCAATTGTGCAGTCACGTCATCAATACAGATTTTATGTGTACGTTTGGGAAGGAATTATAGGTGATGTCTTGATTCGGCCTCATGTTCTTCCACCTACGCTCACTGTAGCACGTTATGATTTCATACGGGATACTCTACCTGTGCTGCAAGTATGACACAACATCTGGTTCATGCACGATGGAGCTCCTGCACATTTCAGTCGACGTGTTCGTACGCTTCTCAACAACAGATTCGGTGACCGATGGATTAGTAGAGGCGGACCAATTCCATGGCCTCCACGCTCTCCTGACCTCAACCCTCTTGACTTTCATTTATGGGGGCATTTGAAAGCTCTTGTCTACTCAACCTTGATACCAAATATAGAGACTCTTCTTGCTCGTATTGTGGACGTCTGTGATACAATACGTCATTCTCCAGGGCTGCATCAGCACATTAGGGATTCCATGCGACGGAAGTTGGATGCACTTATCCTCGCTAACGGGGGACATTTTGAACATTTCCTGTAAAAAAAAGTTTGAAGTCACTTTGGTACGTTCTGTTGCTGTGTGTTTCCATTCCATGATTAAGAGAACCGAATGAATATATATATTCCGTTCTCTTTATTGCTGATTAAAATAACAATTACTGAGTTGTATGACAATAGCCCAGACATTCTGAATTTTTGTTCCAGATTACACTTACACAAGTGCCCCTAATTCACCCGGTGACACGTCCTCTTGCAGCGATGAATGTGAAGCCATCGTTCCATACTGTCCATTAAATAATCAAGGAACTGCTTGTCCAGATCGTCTTACTACTCTACGACGATCTGGCGTAGATCTCTCACATTGGTTAGTGGCTCGTCTCGTCCAGAAACAGCCCTTTTCAATGTATCCCAGGCTTGTTCGATGGGTTTAAAGACTAGAGAACATAATCGTCATTCTAATCTTCGGATGTAGTAATCATGAAGAATTACAAGATTAGCGGCAGAATTGTAAGTCCATTAAGACGAATCCATCACCGAAATTCTGTCGAAATGTTTGCACCATACGTCGGAAGATGTCACACCTGTACCGTAATAAACATTTGATTGCCTGCTACGACCACCAGTGACGTACGGTTGCCCCACATAGTACCACCCGAAAACATGAGGGAACTACCACCTATCTGCACTTGCTAGACCCAAAGACGTTCACGCAGATCAGGCTGCCTCCAAAAGCGTCTCTGACGATTGTCTGGTTGAAGAAACATGCGATTCTCTTATGTTAAAAGCACTTGATGCCAATTGTGACTAGTCCATTTAGCATACTTTTAGGTCTATCTGTGCCTCTCTGCATGGAACGTCGGGAGTGAAGTTATACAACAGATCATGAGCAACGAGTCGAAACTGGACGTCCTATGGCTGCAAGAAAATCATCGTTCAGCATAGTGGTGCTCCTCTCGACGTTCCAAATGTTCAAATGTTTGTAAATCTATCGGACCAAACTGCGTGGTCATCAGTACGTAGCTTACAAACTACTTAAACTAAGGTAAGCAAACCTAAGGACAACACACACACACACAAACACACACACACACACACAAACACACACACACACACACATGCCCCAGGGAGAAATCGAACCTCCGATGGCGAGCAGCGAGGCGCCTACACCGCTCGGCTACTCCACCGCGGCCTCGAGTTTCCTCCGAGTTGAAATCCGTAAGTAGCGGTCATCAGCTGCTGCGGTATTCTCTGGGTGGTTAGAGCGAGGCGAGTCATCGACAGATCCTGTATTTGATATTGTATGGAAGACTGTTCTTACGAAAAATAGTGGCGATCTAAAAAAGTTTTGACTAATATAATAATTGAAGCAGTCAAGAAGGCATATAATATTTTGTTTCATTTTATTCTGATGCCTGGTTTCGATCTACATGAATCATCATCATATCATGTCCTTGGTGAGAAGCTGGCCCATCTCTTGTGGAGCAACACTGGAGATGGGTCAGGACATGATCTGATGATGGTCCATGCAGATCGAAACCAGGCATCATCATCTCTCTCTCTCTCTCTCTCTCTCTATATATATATATATATATATATATATATATATATATATATATATATATATATATATAATGTTTTTCTGTATGTCCTCAACGCATTCATAAACCATTCATTTGATTGCAGTGAAACTTTGCTGAAATGTTCACCGTACGCCCTCGAAGGTATATGACCCAAAAACAAAAACAAAGAAAACAAAAAAAAGAGCACGACACACAGCTCAGGAGAATTGAAGTCTTAAATAATGAGAGGCCAACCCGTGAGAATATCCAGATTTTGCGTCAATTATTAGAAAATGGGAGTAGTTAGGGACCTGGCACAAAGTTTTCATGTAATTTCGGATGTTTATGAACCGTTTTGTAACTAATTCCCCCCTCCCCCCTGCCCACACAAAATGAAAAGAAAAAAATCTACCGCTCACAACAGTTCCGCTGTGGATGCCGTAAAATTGTCGCATCAGGCATCACCATGTACCAAATAAAGTTAGCATTACAATTTTGCATGTTTCTAAACTACTGGCCACTAAAATTGCTACACCAAGAAGAAATGCAGATGATAAACGGGTATTCATTGGACAAATCGATTATACTAGAACTGACATGTGATTACATTTCACGCAATTTGGGTGCATAGATCCTGAGAAATCAGTACACAGAACGACCACCTCTGGCCGTAATAATGACCTTGATACGCCTGGGCATTGAGTCAAACAGAGCTTGGATGGCGTGTACAGGCGTGTACAGGCGTGTACAGGCGTGCCCATGCAGCTTCATCACGATACCACAGTTCACCAACAGTAGTCACTGGGCTATTGTGGCCAATCAGTTGCTCGGCCACCATTGACCAGAAGTTTTCAGTTGGTCAGAGATCTAGAGAATGAGCTGATCAGGGCAGTAGTCGAACATTTTCTGTATCCAGAAAGGCCCGTACAGGACCTGCAACAAGCGGTCGTGCATTATCCTGCTGAAATGTAGGGTTTCGCAGGGTAGAGCCACGGGTCGCAACACATCTGAAATGTTACGGCCGCTGTTCAAAGTGCCGTCGATGCGAACAAAACGCGACCGAGACGTGTAACCAATGGCACCCCATACCATCATGTCGGGTGATACGCCCGTATGGCGATGACGAATACACGCTTCCAATGTGCGTTCACCGCGATGTCGCCAAACATGGATGCGACTATCATGATGCTGTAAACAGTACACGGATTCATCCGAAAAAAATGACGTTTTGCTATTCGTGCACCCAGGTTCGCCGTTGCGTACACCATCGCAGGCGCTCCTATCTGTGATGCAGCGTCAAGAGTAACCCCAGCCATGGTCTCCGAGCTGGTAGTTCATGCTGCTGCAAACGTCGTCAACTGTTCGTGCAGGTGGTTGTTCGTCTTGCAAACGTCCCCATCTGTTGACTCAAGGATCGAGACGTGGCTGTACGATCCGTTACAGCCATGCGGATAAGATACCTGTCATCTCGACTGATAGTGATACGAGGCCGTTGAGATCCGGCACGGCGTTCCGTATTGCCCTCCTGAACCCACCTATTCCATATTCTGCTAACAGTCATTGGATCGCGACCAACGCGACTAGCAATGTCGCGATACGACAAACCGCAATCGCGATAGGCTACAGTCCTACCTTGATCAAAGTCGGAAACGTGGTGGTACGCATTTCTCCTCCTTACACGAGGCATAACAACAACGTTTCACCAGGCAACGCCAGTCAACTGCTGTTTGTGTATGAGAAATGGGTTGGAAACTTTCCTCATGTTAGCACGTTATAGGTGTCGCCACCGGCGCCAACCTTGTGTGAATGCAGAGGAAAGCTAATCATTTGCATATCACAGCATATTCTTCCTGTTGGTTAAATTTCGCGTCTGTAGCACGTCATCTTCGTGGTGTAGCAATTTTAATGGCCAGGAGTGTATTTATTTTTGTCTGCAAGTCTCCCTTAATTCTCTTGCATCCAAAATTAAGCAATCTGTTTCCTTAATCTATATATAAGCGAAAGTACACTCAATCACTCACTGACTAAACACGAAATCTCGAAAATTACTTCACCAATAAAGCTGAAATTTGGTAGGAAACGTCAGCTAAGAAAGTATTTTGTGATAAGCATAAGGAGAGACATTGAATTAAAATTTCTCCTACAGAGTCACGAAATCTACAGTTTCATTCCAATCTTCACGAAATTTCGCACGCTTGACCTTCAAAACAAGAGGAAGGTCACCGTATATCTTAAATTTCATACGGTGCTTGGAGGAGGGTACTTCGCAACTTAAAAATGGATGCCTAAATACCTTGCTTGCGCCATAACTTCAGAACGGCTTGACCGATTTCACAGATCCTTTTTTGTTGTTTTCGTTATTCCCAGAACAAGGATTGTATGGAATAAAACTGGAATATTTGAGAACAACAAAGTGGGTTTTTCGGTGTGACCCTGCATTTCTATTGCATAGAAATCTATTAATATATTAATGAAATTTTGCATACACTAACCTAAAAACAAGAGGATTTTCATTGTCTGTATAAAGTTTCGTTCGGTGCATGGTGAAGGGTACTTAACTTACGAAATTTTACAGAATGTATAGTTTTGCTCCAATCTTTATGAATTTTTGCACACATGACCTTTAAACCAAGAGGAAGATCGCCGGGTACATAAATGTTTTTAGGCTACATGACAGAGGGTACCTTGCAGAAAACGTCTTGATTGCTTCAATTATTATATTATTCAGTTCCTGGATTTCTGTAGCTGCTCCAGATAAGAACGACATCGCTTTGGTTCACTCCAAGGCGTGTGGAACTTTTTTGTTGAAACACATAATGCGGATACGATCAAACTGCGGAATTGTCTAGGTACCGCAGAACTACAGTGAACACAATCACAGTACTTCTTTCCTGGTGTTATGACTGGTAATGATCGACCATATTTCCCACTCCGACTTATTGACACTCTCATGCGTGGTTGTTTACATCCTTGTGACGGCTGAGTGACATCTATGGACAATCTAAGATATAAATTTTGTTCTTGATGCAAAATATACGTTGAACATCAGTGTACAAGACCCAAGGAGCTGAAACAGTTTATTCAATTGTGTGTTGCCCTGCAAGTACAACGGTACCTCATGCGATCATGAGTTAAGTCTTCACACGTTACTCTCCATTTAACCAGCCGTTAGCATTATCGTACTGAACCTTTCATACAACAGTTTGCTTTTTACGTCACAGAAATAATAGTTGATATCACCTTTAAAATTGTGCAATATACTAAAGTCCGATCTACTATGACACCCACTCATCTTAGTATTAAATGACTGATTCAAATCAACTTGCCGGTGAATAGAGGAGAACACTGCAACAAACAGTCAGAATACATCGAAGGGCATACGTATTTTCAACCAATACTGGGAACTGTAACTGTTTTCAGATACAGTCATGATTTCAGTGGAATTCCGAATAAATTACTGTCTGCACACAGCAATCACTATTTTCATTTGTAGTAGAAAATAAAAAATATATATAAAAATGGGCACATTTGATCGGAAGATATTTCACCCTGCGAGCAGAAAAAGTACCAGTAAATTGCAGGTGTCATATTAACAACATGACGTTAATAACAGAAGCAAAAATTTCAACAATTTCATCTCTATTAATGTCGGTTTCCTGCAACGAATAAAATTATTTACGTCATCTGTACCTGCTGTTTAATTTAATTGCTGTTGCTGCATTGTAATCAGTAGTAATTACTGGATGTTGTCAATGCCTTCACACTGTGCACAACAAGATGAAATATCTGCCACAGAATTACATATTATTCGTTATATTTTCTGAAAAAGTCATGTATAAATGTAACTGGGAAACAAGCTACATTGAAGATTAAATAACTTGAAATTAGCTGACGATTTTGTTATATTTGCAAATGAAATGCAAAATCTTGAAATGTTAGTTACCGAACTTGTGTTAGTATGCTACAAGGTTGATCAAAAAATAACATCAACAAAACCACGAGTATTACCATTGAATCGACATCTTA
Source organism: Locusta migratoria (assembly GCA_026315105.1). NCBI lineage: Eukaryota > Metazoa > Arthropoda > Insecta > Orthoptera > Acrididae > Locusta > Locusta migratoria. The sequence goes on along the minus strand of CM048745.1, from coordinate 255,687,095 downwards.
GGGAAATTTATCTACTTCTACATAGATACTTTGCAAATCACATTTAAGTGCCTGGCAGAAGATTCATTAACCACTTTCATAACCTTTCTCTACCGTTCCGTTCTCTAATAGCGCGCGGGAAGAAAGAACATCTAAATCGTTCCGTTTTCAATCTGATTTCTCTTATTTTATTGGGATGGTCATGTCTTCCTATGTAGGTGGGTGCTAACAAAATATTTTCACATTCATAAGTAAAAGTCGGTGAGCAAATAGATCTCGCCGTAATGAATAACGTCGTCCTTTTAATGTTTTCCACCACAAATCGTGAAAAATTTCCGTGACACTTTCCCCCCTGTAACGTGATAAAACAAAACGAGCTGTCCTTCTCTGAAGCTACTCAACGTCTTCCGTCAGTCCCACCTGGTGAGGGTCCCATACTGAGCAACAGTACTCCAGGAGAGGATGCACAAGTGTGGTGTAGGCAGTCGTTTTGGTGGAGCTGCTGCATCTTCAAAGCATTCTGTCAATGAAACGTAACCTTTGGTTCGCCTTAGCCAGAATATTTTCTGTTTGATCTCTCCACTCTACGTTGTTCGTAATTGTAACTCCTAGGTATTTGGTGGAATTTACGACCTTAAGGTTTGACTGATTTTTCACGTAATTGAAGTTTATCGGATTTCTTTTGGTGGTTACGTTTATTACTAAATACTTTTCATTATTCAGTGTTAACTGCCAATTTTCGCACCATATAGAAATTTTGTCTAAATCGCTTTACAGTTGCTTTTTATCCTCGTTGACTTCACTAACGGATAAATGACAGCATCATCCGCAAACAGTCTAAGATTGTCTCCTAAATCTTTTATAAACACAAGGAAGAGTAGGGAACCCATAACACTTCTCTGGGGAACGCCAGATATCACTTATGTTTTACTCGATGACTTACCGTCAATTACTACGAACTGCGTCCTTTCTGATAGAAAATCGCGAATCCAATTGCACAATTTTGGCGATATTCTGTAAGCACGCAATTTAATTAGAAGCCGCTTGTGAGGTACAGTGTCAAAAGCCTTCCTTGAATCCAAAAATATGGAATCGATTTGAGATCCCTTTTCGATAGCACTTATCACTTCATATGAATAAAGGGCAAGCTGTGTTTGGCAAGAGCGATACTTTCTAAAGCCGTGATGACTACTGAATAATAGGTCATTCTCTTTGATGTAGTTCATAATGTTCCAAAATCCTACTGCAAATCGACATCAATAGGATGGGCCTGTAATTTTTGGGATCACTCCCATTCCCTTTCTTGAATATTCGAGTGACCCGAGCAACATTCCAGTCTTTAAGTACGGATCTTTCGGTGAGTGATGCTAAGCTAAGATAGCTAAGTATTGAGCTATTGCATCAGCATACTCTTAGAGGAATCTAGTTGGTATATAATGTGGCCCGTAAAATTTGTTTTTATTTAGTGACTTAATTGTTTTAGCACTACAGGAACATCTAATTTTAAATGTTGCATGCTGGCAGTTGTTCTTCGTTCTAATTCTAGAGTGTTCGCTTCGTCTTCTTTAGTGAAAGAATTTCGGAAAGCTGTGTTTAGCAATTCTGCTTTAGCATTACTGTCGTCGGTAGAATTACCATTGCTATCGTGTAGTGAACGTATTGTTTGTTTTTTGCCGCTAAGTGTGCTTCACATATGTCCATAATTTCTTCGGATTTTCTGCCAGATTACGAGACAGGATTTCTGTCTGCAAAACTATTATAAGCTTCTCGCATTGAAGTCCGCGCTAGGTTGCGAGATTCTGTAAAAGATTGCCAGTCTTGGAGTCGCAGGTCAGTTGTTAAATACGAAAGGAGATTTAAAAAAAATATATGTCGCCATATATAACTGGGCTAGAAAGCGTATAGAAAAAACTCAGCATTACCGTCTAATATGCACGTCTTACTTGTGCATGAAATGAGTTCATTGTTAGAAAACTAATGGTAACCCAAAGAAGAATAGAAAGATCAGTTTTGGGTTACAGAGAGAAAGAGAGAAAAGACGATATCAGACGTGTAACAAGTGTCAGTGGCATATGGAGAGAGTGAATACCAGAAAATGTCATGGTGTTCGAACAAAAGATTTCAAATCAGTTTTGGAACCCAGTTTACCAAATAAAATACCAAGAGGAACATCGACAGATGGGATGAATAGTTAAAAAAACAGCTGGATTCAATTGGCTATGGGAGATTCTAGATGGACATTATACAAGTACCTACTGGGGTCTTATACGCCGACTCAACAAACGCCCTACCACTAAGTGACATGACGGTCATGGTGGTGGCGATAGTAATATTTTAAATCTATCTAGTTTAAGCAATTTCAAATTAGTTTGATACACGTTTCATACATTTTACGTGCAACAATTCATGGCCTAAAGTGAACCAAACGTTAAGTACAAACCTAGATTTTTTTTCCGTGGAACTCTATGAATGCATTTCAACAATAATGAAACGAGTGCTAGTCGATAATTAAGTAGTGATACGATTGTGTTATAAATGAAACTATGAATTCTTTTCGTTCCTGTTTTGCGGTACAGTTTCTCAAAATTGTTAGTGAACGATGTAGTTCCCACGTGCGTGTGAAGAACACAATGACGCCTGCAGCATAGCTGCGTGGTGGCGGGACGTTAAACGTGGTGTACAGTTATCGGGCTGCAGAGTGGCAGGGAATGCTGTGCTGGTGTCAGGTGGCCACTGCTCCCACTTGCAAGCAAATGCGTCAGCCTGGGTATTAGCCCCGTTACAAATATTGATTATCGTATCATACGTCATGCACAACAGCAGCAAAGACATGATATTCATTGTTTTAATTAAAACACATAAAACCTCTGAAAATAACCCATTAAAACACACAAAAATATTTTCCTAATTTCTAAATGAAAATATTGTAGATGTATTGAATATCTTGAAAATGAATGTGATTCGCTAAATGTAGCAAAAATGCTGTCATGTGTAAAACAAACGTCAGTAACCAATGTACAACTTGGTTACACTTATACATACAATAAAAACACAAACCACTATGACAGCGTAAACCTACACTTAGCGCAAGATTACAAATGTTCCTGTAATGCATCCACTGAAGATGAGCCTGCAGTGGCTCCAAAAGTAGTTATGGAATAATAAAAACATACATAAAGGCAGACTCCCATTTAAAGAAATTGAGCAGAATGTCAAAGTACTCCACCGACTAGACAAAGGACTTAAAATGGACCTATATGAAGAACTGGAAGTGTATTCACATTATAGAAAATATGAAGACAAAATATTGAATGAAAAAGTGGAAAGTGAATCTGTAAATTTTTTGCGATGTTTCGATAGCATACTCAAATACAAATGTTAATAAGTGTAAATGTGCACCATTTTAAGTATGTATAAATTAGGCCAATGAACAAAATTAAAATATCCTATATAAAAACGCAGCATACTCAATGGAACTATTGTTTTGATAAAATCCAGCTAAGGATTCCTCTATAGCATACTCTGTAAAAATGTATCTTTGCTAAACTTAACCTTAGAACATCTCTGTAACTGTTTAATTATATGTATGTTTGTGACAACTGATGTGTGCAAAAATATTGTATGTGATGTTTGACATGTGTGAGAGCTGCCACAGATGGACCAGACGAAAACTGTAAGTAAAAAACTTTTCAAAAAATTCTGCCATTAACTCCATACAAAGATAACCACAAACACGATATTTCGTGCTTATTTATATATTAACGCAACGACAGCAGAATGAAGCAGACACACACTCAAAACACCATAAATAATATGAAACAGCACAAAAAACGCACTTAAAGCTGGGAATTATTTCTCGAAACGCGTGGTGCTAAATAAATAAAACAAGTCGTGAGTGGTTGTAGTATTGTTATTTATAAACAAATCCATAGTAGTCATCTTATTTACGTTACATTCTTATCCGATCCTTTCTGTAGAAAAGTCGGATGCAATTGGTACCTACCATTAATGCTTCTTCTATGTTGCATAAGGTCAAAATGAAACAGTAAAAAAGCCATTGCTTTTGAAACCATCTTGGAGAAAAAGCTATCAGAAATGATTCAGTTCACTTAAAGAGATAAGTCAGGATCGCAATGCTTGTCTTCAGACCATTAAACCAAAGTGTTGGCCACCGATTGCGTTGAGCAGGAGCTAAAAGGATGAAGTCGACATCTAGCATCCTGTTAGCTCTTGCTCATTGCAATCGGTGGCCAGCACTATAGTTATACTGGTCTGAAGATGGCCATTTAACATGATCGAAACCAGTTACCTATAAATCTTATAGTTAAAAGGCATTTTACGCCACTGGAGAGCGATCAACAGTTCATATAAAACACTTCATTCTGCCAAGATCGCTAAAAATTTATTTTCGTCCCTTAACCGGTTTCGGTGAGCTCAGTACACTCACTTAGCGTCATATGTAAAAATAGAAACATAACCTTCTAACACACGTAAACATCTTGTTAAAGTTTATCATCACAGGGTGGTTCGTCATAATGAATAAAATGTGGTCTTTAAAAAGATGTTTACGTGTGTTATAAGGTTATGTTTCTATTTTTACATATGACGCTAAGTGAGTGTACTGGACTTTCTGAAGATGCTGTCTGAGCTCACCGAAACCGGTTAAGGGACGAAAATAAATTTTTTAGCGATCTTGACTGAATGAAGTGTTTTAAATAAATCTTTAATTGCGATCGTTACATCTTCGTTAAGTGAATTTAATGAAACGCCGATTTCAAGAGATTAAGGTACTTGTGTCGGGTTATGTTATTTATTTGGGCACGTAAATAACACAAATAAGACTAAAAAAAATTATATCTAGATTTCTTATAAATTCTGTAAAGATATGCTTTTAAAATGTATTATTATCGCTAAGAAGGCAAGTCACAGCGTTACTGTCATAAAAACGCTGATATTCCTGTTTCCCTTGCAACAGTAGACATAACACGTGTTACAAAGGTCACATGTGATTCCGTGGCGGTGTCCGATTACAAAAGTTAAGTGTTAAGCATTCATTTCCCATCCCATAGGACTACGGGTTATCCCGTGACGAGTAAAGCTCCTATTCCTTATCCTCTGTAGCCTTCGTAGTGACGTCATTTTCTGTTTAGTATTCGAAGTTGCTATTCTGGACACTGCTGAATCCTGTCACTGATTTATCTAGAATTCTACCGAGAAATGTTGAGGTCTCGGGAATGCCATTCGTTCGGTTCAATGCGCTTTGACTGCGATGAAATTTTTTTATTTTAGATATAATTTTTTAGTTTTGCATTCAGTAATTAGGTGTTATTAAACAAACAATGAGACACATGTGCGTGAAAAACGGGTTCATTAAAGTTATTATGCATGAATGGGAACACGTCAGTAAAGTAATTATCTTCGTTAAGAGAACTTTTTGTTGTCAACATTATCACACTTCTCAAACCTTGCCTTAAATAAAAGTAGCCGTTTTTCCGAACTCTTCAATAACTGTGCATTTTTTGTCACACCATTGGGTCAGACACAGTTGTTAATCACTAAAATCAGTACTGGACACCCTTCCCCAGAGCACGTGCAGCCGGCCGCGGTGGCCGAGGGGACTGAGGCGCTTCAGTCGCGGTCTGCACGGTCACTACGGTCGGGGGTTCGAATCCCCCCTCGGGCATGGATATTTGTGCCGTCCTTAGTTGTAGCTAATTCATAAGTAGTTTGTAAGTTTAGGGACTGATAACCCCGTAGTTAAGTCCCATAAGCTCTACAAACATTTGAACATTTGAACATTTAGCACGTGCAGTGCAACGGTTTAAACCAGTGATTTCCCCAAGTGGTCTATATATACCCCCAGGGGTGTATTCCATCCTGCAAGGGGTCAACGTCAGCGAAAAAATAATTTGGAGGTCTGTTTGTTGTAAATGGGAGTTCACGATAGTGCTTCACATTTAGGAAGGTCGCAACAAAATTTAGAATTATTCTCACAATGCTGAAGCTTGGTCCTGTACGCTTCATTGGCTACGCGAGAGAGTGGAGGAATTCTGTACTTTCGGTCTCCTGCTGCAGGCCCGTAGTCAGATTTTTCTTTTCTTTTTTTTTTTTTTTTTTTGGGGGGGGGGGGGGAGCGAGCTCAGACAATTATGACATATATATTCTAACTTGTAAAGCATTTTTTCACTCCATCCTTTCACAGTTAGAGTTATCAAAGTAAGTAGCTTCGTATCAGGCGCGAAAACTCATTTGAAGTTAGGAATTCGTAAAAAAACTATGTACAGAAAAGGCAAGGGGTCAACACAGGGAAGAAAAAGTTGGCAAGGGGTCTACGAGACAAAATAGTTTGGGAACCGCTGGTCTAAACGTTGCGTCTGGCAGCAATTCATAACAAAACTAGCGACTTTCAGGTGCGCAGTAGCCGGAGGACTTCGATTGGCTGGCATGAGTACACATCGGAACACGGTTCCGGCCAGCCTCAGTAGCTCAGGAGACAGATCAAAGCGCTACCGACAAACGACAAACTTATAGAAATTCTTTGTAGCACGGTTACGGTATCGCTATCGCTCGGTGTCCTCACAAACCGTCAGAATGAAAAATAACAGCCACGTTCTCAAAATGATTTTTCAATTTATTTGATAATAGGGTGATCCACTCTGAGACCATGATCAGACCGTTTCGTCTTTGTTCCCAGACGATTATCGTGCGCCGACTGCTCAAATAAATTGCAAAATCATTTTGCGAACTTTATTTTCATTCTGAAACATATAGCATTTCGCTAACTTTCCAATAGGAAACTATGTTTCCCAAACTCATTAAGTGTTCCTATTTCCCTACTGGTATAAGAACCATAGCACAATTGGTGACACAGTTTTCCCTTGCCTGATGTGGAGGTTCCCCTTCATTCCATTGTAAACAGAAGGGTGTTTTCGAAGCATCTATCACTTCCTGTATCGTAAACTGTGTCAAACGTTTATTCGGTGATTTATGTAAAGTGAGTTGCGAGTAACATTAGAAGTTGGAATAAAACGTATTCATGTTTCAAGAGAAATTGTAGATGGTGAAAGCTGACTGCGCAAACTGCGAAAACGTATTAACTGATAAACGTTTTTCGTGTCTTCGTTTTGAGGAGTGATGTCAGCGAAAAAATGTTTAGTAAATGTTGAAATTTCATGTGACGTTTCTTGGAAGTCGCCAAGTGTTATCATTTTCAAAATGTTCAAATGTTTGTATAGCTTATGGGACTTGACTACGGGGTCATCAGTCCCTAAACTTACAAACTACCTATGAACTAGCTAATACTAAGGACGGCACAAATATCCATGCCCGAGGGGGGATTCGAACCCCCGACCGTAGTGGCCGTGCAGACCGTGACTGGAGCGCCTCTGTCCCCTCGGCCACCGCGGCCGGCTTTATCATTTTCGAGTGATGGGTGAAACAAAATTGGGTATAATAGTTGGACATCATCAGCTTCAACAGAAACACAAACTTTATAAAGGTTTTAGTTGTATTCTGTTTATCTTAGCGTACTATTTTCAGGTGTAAAATGAGTGAATCATGATAGCTACTGTATCTCATGTATGGAGATAATAAGCAGTGCAATAGGTCCAGAACAACACGTCTAGATCAACACACATGAGTTATACAGTAATGAGATTCAGCGAACTTGTATTTCCAAAAAGAAGGAGAACACTTGTAACGCTATGAACACAAACTTCTTTAGTTAATTGACAGGTACATGCCAGGACACAAGTGCCTTCCGGAAAACGGAACGTAGAGACAAGTCAAAGAAGTCTCCCAAAAAGGGACGTATTGGATGTTCGTAGTAGTAAACTGTCCGCAGATACTTAAAATTTAAATTTTTAAATCAACAGGTTAATTTGGCAAAATATTGAAAATGATGTCTTTCTTTCCCCTATGAGCCTTCACATAAGCTACTTGAAACAAATTCTAGGATAGACGGAACCCCATTGCAGTCATATGGTATCTTCGCTCATTATCGTTGCAGCGTTTTTTTTTTCCCTGTAGTATGTCCGCATTTAGCGAAGGCACCTTGAAAATAGACACAACATTTTGCTCTAGTTGTAAAAGAACAATTAGTTTTCCACAATGTATCTGTTTTCTGTATGTAGTGATTAAAAATCAGAAAATTATTGTCATACCACACGTATAACAAGGATCAGTAACCACAGAATAACCCCTGCTCACAAATACTATCTGGGGCTATTACATTCCATTGTGCACATTACAACTGGACACCCTGTGCAAGAGATGCTGTAAGTATTGTCCATATACATAGATATGCACCTTTCATTGACGCTACATTGAACGACACACCCTCTCGAAGATGCCTGGTTTATCGGCTGACACTCTAATCCCGCCCATTAGGTCCTCTGGCGCTACGTAAGGCGGCACAGGGAAACAGCGAAAGATCTGGCGATGGTGATGCTCGTGCTACTGGCCACAGCAGTGCCTGCAGATGTGCCCACACTTGTCTGATGAAATGTCTGGATGATCCGTCTTGCTGAAATGTAAAGGCATGGAAACCTTCAGCAGGTCGGGCAGAACCTTTCTCACGAGTTCAACATACATGAGCTCGTTAAATAGGCGATTGTAGTGACCTATTTGTGGGGTCGGGTACTCGAAAAGGCATAAGGTATGCCACCCCTGTCGTAAGAGGCGACTGAACGGAGACTTCAAACTTTTCTGCCATACGGATACGGTCCCTTCTCTGGTTATCAACTCCCTGTTTCCAAATTCTTCAGAAGTTCAGGCCATTTGGGAAAAGACACCTTATGTGGTGCATCCGTATTTACTGTGCTGTGCACCATGGCTTTAGGAACCCATTATGAAATGCACCTATAGCTGCTTCCTAAACTCATTGTGCAAGGATAGCCCATGCGGTGCACTAATTACGTCCGTTGTGGCCTGTGACTTCCTCATGTAGCCTCTTCGTCGTATCACCCTGACAACACAGGGATCGTACTACTACTCCAAGGAGAAGATCCCATGTAACTGGGGAATCAGGAATCTCGGCAATGATTGTCCCGCCAGGTGTCCTTTGCTGTGACTGGATGACGCCGCGTAGGAGAGCCACTGGTGGGAGTGGAAGTCATCGGGGCGTATCAACTGCAATGGAAATCTGGCAATGCCGAAAGTCGCTCGGCTACTCGCGTCTCTAAGCATAGCAAGACAGAGTTCAGTGCGACGACATAGGACCCTCATCATTCCCATCCCTGGCTACACCTAGCGACGAACGTAGGGCGCTCATCCCAGTAACAGACAGCCAGGGTGGCTGACAAAGGGGATAAGAGTATCATGTAGAACAAAGCAGGAATTTTATCAAAATGTTAGAAGCAGTCAGAATGAAGATGCATTAGCTCATTACAAACAGTACTGTAAGTTTCTGAAAAATGTCATTAAGAATGCAAAAAGTATGTGGTATGCAAACAGAATAGCAAAGTCTCGGGATAAAATGAAAACTATCTGGTCAGTCGTGAAGGACGTGTCTGGTCAGCAGCAGCAGTTAGAAGATATAACGTCAGGGCGTAGTAGAAATGTTTCTGTTAGTGACAAGTTAGATATATGTGCACTATTCAATAATCACTTTCTGAGTATAGTAGGTGAACTCAACAAAACCCTAGTTTCTACAGGTAATGATATAACATTTTTAGAAAATGCCTTTCCGAGGCTGTTACCTGAAATAATCCTTCATGATACTTCCATAGGCGAGATTGAGTCAATAATTAAATCACTAAAGACTAAGGACTCTTGTGGATATGATGCGGTATCTAGCAGAATTCTAAAGTACTCTTCTCCATATGTCAGCCCAGTATTAAGCCATATTTGTAATTTTTCCTTTCAGAATGGTCAGTTTCCTGACAGATTACTCAGTAGTGAAACCACTTTATAAAAAAGGAGAAAGGGATAATGTAGACAACTAAAGACCTATTTCTATGCCATCGGTTTTTTCTAAAGTTATTGAAAAGGTTGTATATTCAAGATTAATTGATCATTTCAGTTCACATAATTTGCTGTCAAACCTTTGGTTTTAGAAGTGGTTTAACGACTGAAAATGCTATATTTTCGTTTCTCTGTGAGGCACATGATGGGTTAAATAATGGGCTACGGACATTAGGCGTCTTCTTTAATTTAACAAAAGCGTTTGATTGTGTTGATCACAAAATATTGTTGCGGAAGTAGGAACATAATGGAATGCCAGGAGTAGCTCACAATGGTTCACCTCTTACTTTAATAATAGGCAACAGAAGGTTATTCTCCGCAGTGTAGAAAATGGCTATGACGTACAATCGCAACGGGGCACAATTAAGTGTGGGGTGCCCCAGGGGTCTGTTTTGGGACCGTTGCTGTTTCTCATTTATATAAATGATATGCCCTCGAGTATAACAGGTGACTGCAAAATATTTTTGTTTGCTGATGATACCATCTTGGTAGTGAAGGATGTTGTTCGTAATATTGACACAGTATGAAATAATGGAGTTCAAGAGATAAGTTCGTGACTTGTAGAAAACAAGGTGATGTTAAATCACAGTAAAACTCAGTTTTTACCATTTCTAACACATAATTTGACGAAATCTGACATACTGATTACACATAACGGGCATATGATGAGACTTAACAGTTCAAATTTCTAGGTATTCATATAGACAGTAAGTTGTCGTGGAAGGCCAAAGTTCAGAATCTTGTTCCAAAACTAAATTCTGCTATATTTGCCATTAGAACAATATCTGAAATAAGTGATTTTTCAACACGAAAAGTAGTCTATTACGCTTACTTTCACTCACTTATGGCGTACGGCATTATTTTTTGGGGTAACTCGCCTGATGCAAAAAGTATATTTCTGGCTCAAAACGGGCGGTTCGAGCAATATGTGGTATTGACACTGGCGTCACAATACGTCCTTTCCTTAATGTCGTTTGTTGTTAATAATATCAGTTTATTCCCATGAGTTAGTAGCTTTCACTCGATGAATACTTGACAGAAGTCGAATCTATATTTGCATCACACCACCTTGACACTTGTGCAGAAAGGTGTACAGTATTCTGCAGCATCCATTTTCAATAAGCTGCCACAAGAAATTAAGAATCTTAGCACTAACCCACACCCTTTCAAATCTGAATTGAAGAGTTACCTCATGGCTCACTTCTTTTATTCCGTCGAGGAACTCCTACAAAAGTTAAACAATCTATCTAATTCTTTTTTTTTCTTTATTGTTCATTTTCACTTTGTCTTAAGATTGTCATGTGCATAGGACTACTTAAAAATTTACTACTACCATTCCTTTGTAAAAATTCGTGTATTGACTTGTTTCATGACCATGGAGTCTCACTCCTAAATTGGGTCCCTTGGAACAGAAAACCATAATAAATAAATAAGTAAAAACGTTTCCAGTAGCATCTTAGCTACCAGACTGTACGACGTCAGACTCGGAGGATGGGGTGGAGGTACTAGCATCCACTGAGGACCTAGTACTCACTGAGCCCTTAGAGTCGATGCATATTTATGCCACTGGCACTCAAGCGGGTAAATTTATGGTATCTCAGTACGCCAATAGCATTATCCTTTAGTGGAATTGCAGTGGTTAATTCCACCACCTAGCTGAGTTGCGACAATTATTGCGTCACTTAGCTGTGGTATGGCCGAGCTGTCTGAAGCACCTCGCTGGGGAGCGCGCGGTTGCTCGCCGTGGAGGTTCGAGTGTGTGTGTTTGTCCGTAGGTTAGTTTACCTAGGTTTAAGTAGTTTGTAAGATACGGACTGATGACCACGCAGTTTGGTCCGATAGATTTACAGACATTTGAACATTTGAACCTGTGGTATGTGTAGCCCTACAGGAAACCTGGTTTTCTGTCCAGGGAACCCGTGTTCTTAATGGCTATTGGGCCTTGTGTAAAAGCCATTCAGTCCGTGACACGATATGTGTCTGCCACTGTGTCTTTTCCACTGTGTCTTTTCCACTATCTCCAGCGCCCCATGACTCTCCGTGTGGATTTAAGGTAGTGTAGGATACCATCTGTTCTGTTTACTTCGCTCTGGATCAGGTTGTGTCTCCCACTGAGCTCGTTGCCCTCGTTCATATATATCTTCTCTACCACTGCAGTGTTCATTGGAGCTCTGTACCCTCTTTTTACATTGATTCTGCCTTTTTCTGTAATCTCTTAGCTAGGAACAGGCGATTGATGACCCTGCTGTTAGTCCCGTTTCAAAATCCTAATCAACAAGGACATCGATGTTAGTGACTGTAGTGTCCTCTTTCAGACTATTTCATGCTATGTCATTACTGATTATTATTTCATGCCTGATGTACCATGCCAGCATGTACACTTTATTATTCCTGCACCATAATTTAAAAGTACCGAAATGACAGGTGCGTACTGTAAATGCACTTTCTGACATTTAACAAAAATATTAACGGCACGCAAACAAAATACTTCATCTATATAAAAACTGTCATATTTAAAGGAGTAAAATAACAGCCAACCAGTTGCAAATTAAAGTTTAATAAAATTTACCGCGGTTTCAATTGATATAAATCAATCTTCTTCAGAAGATACATGGACCTACAGTGAATAAGAACGTAACAATTAAGCTATGCACAACAGTATTAAAACTATAGATTGTTTACCTATAGAATTAGAACAAAGTTTAGTCTACAGGAAACAAGTACTTACATTACTTTCTTACTGTGGAAAAGCTACACGCGTCAATCTTTGTACACATAATGTAGCCCTTTAGACAAAGGCACGTCAAACATATAAAATGATAACATATGCTGTGTAACATAGCAGATTACGCGGCGTGCTAACCGCCGGCTGACCGTCTGAGCAAGGCATGGTCGACAGGTAAACATGACACGTGGCGCATGCGCCTAGTGACGATGCTACAGCGTCGGTAGTCAATACATGTTAATAACAAATTATAAAATACGAAACCCACAGAAGCTTGAAAAGAAATGAAATACAATTTTGAGGAAATGACACCGCAGAGGTTACCGTTGACTGTTAACATTTTTTGATAATATTGGTTTGTTGTTGTTGTGGTCTTCAGTCCGGAGACTGGTTTGATGCACCTCTCCACAATACCCTATCCAGAGCAAGCCTCTTCATCTCCACATAAGAACCGCAACCAACATCTGTCTGAATCTGCTTACTGTATCCATCTCTTGGCCTTCCTCTGCGATTTTTACCCCACACACTTCCCTCTAATGCTAAATTCACAATTCCTTGATGTCTAAGAATGTGTCCCACCAATCTATCCCTTCTTTTAGTCAAGGTATGCCAGAAATTTCTTTTCTCCCCAATTCTGTTCAGTACCTCCTCATTAGTTACGCGATCCACCCACCTAATCTTCAGCATTCTTCTGTAGCACCATATTTCAAAAGCCTCAATCCTCTTCCTGTCCGCACTGTTTATCGTCCATGTCTCACTCCCATACAAGGCAACACTCCATACAAAAGCCTTCAGAAAGGACTTCCTTAGGTTTAAATCAATATTCGATGTTAACAAATTTCTCTTTTTCAAGAACGCTTTTCTACCCATTGCCAATCTGCATTTTATATCCTCTGTACTGCGACCATCATTTGTTATTTTACTGCCCAAGTAACAAAACTCATCTACCTCTTTTATTGCTTCGTTTCCCAATCTAATTCCTTCAGCATCACCTGATTTTCTTACACTGCACTCCATTACCCTAGTTTTGCTCTTGTTAATGTTCATCTTATATGCACCTTTCAGCACACTGTCCATTCCGTTCAATAGCTCTTCCAGGTCCTTTGTTGTATCTGACAGAATTACTATGTCGTCGGCAAAACGCAATGTTTTTAATTCTTCCCCCTGAACTTTTATTCCTTCACCAAATTTCTCCTTGCTTTCCTTTATAGCTTGTTCAATGTACAAATTGAATAACATTGGAGAAAGGCTACAACCCTGTCTCACTCCCTTCCCGACCACTGCATCCCTTTCATGTCTTTCAACTCTGACAACCGCTGTCTGGTTTTTGTACAAGTTGTAAATAACCTTACGCTCCCTATATTTTACTCCTGCTTGCTTCAGAACTTGAAAGAGTTTATTCCAATCAACATTGTCAAACGCCTTCTCCAAATCTACAAAAGCTAGAAATGTAGGTTTGCCTTTCCTTAATCTATCTTCTAGGATAAGCCGTAAAGTGAGTATTGCCTCCCGAGTTCCTACATTTCTCCTGAAGCCAAACTGATCTTCCCCTAGGTCGGCTTCTACCAGTTTTTCCATCCTTCTGTATATAATTCGTGTTAATGTTTTGCAACCATGACTTATTAAACTGATGGTTCTGTAGTTTTCACACCTGTCTGCACCTGCTTTCTTTGGAATGGGGATTATAACATTTTTCTTAAAGTCTGAGGGTATTTCGCCTGTCTCATATATCTTACACACCAGGTGAAACAGGTTTGTCATGGCTGGTTCTCCCAGAGACTTCAGTAGCTCTGAGGGAATATCATCTACTCCTTGTTTCGACTTAGATCTTTCAGGGCTCTGTCAAATTCTTCTCTCAGCACAGTATCTCCTATTTCATCTTCATCTACATCCTCTTCCCTTCCTACAATATTGTCTCGAAGTTCATTTCCTTTGTAGAGCCCCTCTATATACTCTTTCCACCTTTCAGCTTTCCCTTCTTTGCTGAGAACTGGTTTTCCATCCGTGTCCTTGATATTCATAGAGCTGTTTTTCTTATCTCCAAATGTTTCTTTTATTTTTCTGTAGGCTGTATCTATTTTTCCCCTATTTATACATTCTTCTACATCCTTGCATTTGCCTTCTAGCCACTCCTGCTTAGCCATTTTGCACTTCCTGTCAATCTCATTTCTTAGTCGTCTGTACTCCATTTTGCCTGTTTCATTTACTGCATTTTTATATTTTCTCCTTTCATCGATTAAATTTAGTATCTCCTGTGATATCCAAGGATTTTTTGTAGGTCTTGCCTTCCTACCTATTTTGTCCTCTGCTACTTTCACTATTTCATCTCTCAATTTTACCCATTCCTCCTCTACTGTTTTATTTTCCCTTATTTCTGTCAATTGTTGCCTAAAGCTCCCTCTGAAATTCTTAAGAACCTCAGGTTCCTTCAATTTATCCTGGTCCCATCTCCTTATTTTCCTACCTTTTTGTAGTTTCTTCAGTTTCAGCCTACAGTTCATAACCAACAAGTTATGGTCAGAGTCTATATCTGCCCCTGGGTATGTCTTACACTGTAAAACCTTGTTCCGAAATCTATGTCTTACCATTATAAAATCTATCTGGTTCCTTCCGGTGTCTCCTGGTCTCTTCCACGTATACAACCTTCTTTTGTGATTCTTAAACCAGGTGTTTGTTATAACTAAATTATGTTCCGTGCAACATTCTACCAGGCGGCTTCCTCTTTCATTCCTTTTGACAAGACCATATTCACCTACTATCTTCCCTTCCCTTCCTTGTCCTACTACCGAATTCCAGTCTCCCATAACAATTAAGTTTTCCTCTCCCTTAATTGTCTGAATAAATTCCTTTAGCTCCTCATATATTTCTTCGATCTTCTCATCATCGGCAGAGCTAGTTGGCATATAAACCTGTACTACTGTTGTTGTGTTGGCTTCGTATCTATCTTGACAATGATAATGCGATCACTGTGCTGGTCATAGTAGTTTACCCGCATTCCTATTTTTTATTCATTATCAATCCTACTCCTGTGATACCCCCAATTGATTTTGTATTTATAATCCTGTACTCATCTGACCAGAGATCCTGTTCATCCTGCCACCGAACTTCACTAATCCCCACTATATCTAACTTCAACCTTTCCATTTCTCTTTTTAAATTTTCTAATTTTCCTGCTCTATTAAGGGATCTAACATTCCACGCTCCGACCCGTAGAATGCCAGTATTGTCTTTCCTGATGATCACATCCTCCTGAGTAGTCCCCGCCCGGAGATCCGAATGGGTGACTATTTTACCTCCGGAATATTTTACCCGAGAGGATGCCATCATCATATGTTCATACAGTTGAGCTGCATGTCCTCGGGAAAGGTAACGGCTGTAGTTTCCCCTTGCTCTCAGCCGTTCGCAGTAGCTGTGTGGCAAAGCCACATTAGCTGATGTTACAAGGCCAGCTCAGTCAATCAGCCAGACTGTTGCCCCTGTAACTACTGAAAAGGCTGCTGCCCCTCTTCAGGAACCACACGTTTGTCTGGCCTCTCCACAGATACCCCTTCGCTGTGGTTGCACCTACGGTACGGCTATCTGTATCGTTGAGGCACGCAAGCCACCCCACCTCGGCAATGTCTGTGGTTCATGGGAGTGGAATATTGGTTTAAACCCTTCAAAAAACTGTCTCAATGCGAGATGGAGCTGATCATTTAATATGTTACCATACCTAGATTATAAATGTTTAAAAATCTCCAACTCCTCCCAAGATCGAGCTTTCGGACCTTGTATTCTCTACGTAAAACCAAAGTGTCTTCTAGCTTTTTCGGCGTATGGCTAGCAATAAAAAGGTGTTCAGCGAATGTGGAGTTACGTATATTTTCTCCATTTTATCCGTAATAGATGTTCTTTATATCTGACTTTCACTGCACTGCCTGTTTGGCCAATATAATAAGAGGGACAATCGTTACAGTTTAGTTTATAAACGCCGTTATTAGATAACTTATCTACGTGTCATGTTTACCTGGCGTCCACGCTTGCTCAGACGGTCAGTCGGCGGTTAGCACGCCGCGTAATCTGCTATGTTACACAGCATATGTTATCATTTTATATGTTTGACGTGCCTTTGTCTAAATGGCTACATTATGTGTACAAAGATTGACGCGTGTAGCTTTTCCACAGTAAGAAAGTAATGTAAGTACTTGTTTCCTGTAGACTAAACTTTGTTGTAATTTTGTAGGTAAACAGTCTATGGTTTTAATACTGTTGTGCATAGCTTGATTGTTACTTTCTTATTCACTGTGGGTCCATGTATCTTCTGAAGAAGATTGATTTATATCAATTGAAACCACGGTAAAGTTTATTAAACTTTAACCCTCGTATGTAAACGTTCGGTTCGGATCCGACCCGCCAGTTAGAAGAGTGCGCATGTCTCTCCCCCCCCCCCCCCCCCCCCCTCTTCCAGGGCTGCGTGGCCACAGGTATCCTCCCAGGCAGTCATGACACACGCTCCGTCCAGCCAACATCAGACAGGTGAGCGCCACATTTGTTTGTTTGCTGTATAACGATAGATTCCCCGATCCAGGGTCGGATCCGACCCATTGTTTATAGTATTGGGTATAATATTGCTGCCCAAACTGATTTGGTGAATTTGATGTTAGTGATACAGATATGTGAGTTATAAGTTCCTGATTAGTGATAATAAGTTCCTGATTAGTGATAATAAGTTCCTGACATGTGATATAAAGTCCTGATATGAGATGTATAATTGCCTGATGTGTTATATATAAGGTACGAATATTGGATTTCTAAGTTGCAGATCTGTGATGAATAAGTTTCTCAATTCATGAATTTTATGTGATATACGTTCGTAAGTCACAAAGTTTACGTGATATGAGTTTTCTTTCGTCTCTAAGTATATGGTTAGAAATGACTAGAATATAATACTGAAATAATTGTTTTTAAGCTATTTTATTTCATTTGTGGTTCTTCTTTTTTTTCTTTTTTTATAATGTCTTACTATATTCGAAAAGACTGAAACATTTCTTTCAGGTGCCTTAGTCATTCATTACTTTGAATATATGTAATTGAATGTTAAATAAACTATATTATATATAAAACTATGTGCTTGTTGATCCCCGTACTCAGAAATCGTAATTACGAGGCAAGGGGTCGGATACGACCCAATGTTTATATTTGTGTGGTCAACAGCAACGTTTATAGAGGAGGGTTAATTTGCAACTAGTTGGCTGTTATTTTACTGCTATGAATTACCGTTGCTGTACGGAGCCATGTTTAAAATGTTGACTGTCATATTTGTTTGTGTGGTCACCAGCAACGTTCATAGAGGAGGGTTATTTTGCAGCTGGTTGGCTGTTATTTTACTGCTATGAATTACCGTTGCTGTACGCAGCCACGTTTAAAATTTTGACTGTCAAATTTGTTTCAGGTGCGCTGAGTGGTTAATGAGCGGTTGCAGTAAAGGAGTCAGTGGCTGACTGCCGGAATGGACGATGGTGCCTGGTACGGAGCACGCGAGGCGCGGCCAGAGTGGTAGAGCGGACTGCTCGGTGACTTGTGGGCTGGCGATGGCGGCCGCGGCCGCGGCGGCAGAGGCGCGGCAGGCGGCTCGCGCCAGATGGTGAGCGCGGCGACCGCGCTCCTGGCGCTGGCGCTGCCGGCGGCGCTGGCCGTCGCGGCGGCCATCGTGGCGCCGGCACCGCTGCCGCTGCAGCCCGCCGCCGCCAACGACAACGCGAGGCACCCAAACCTCTCGGCGGCCGCGCACGCCGACGCCGACGCTTCCGCACTCGTACGTATGGCCTGGTAACCCTTCCAACACGGTTATATATATATATATATATATATATATATAGAGAGAGAGAGAGAGAGAGAGAGAGAGAGAGAGAGAGAGAGAGAGAGAGAGAGAAAGTTCTGTTTTTGACCAAGTAAAGTTTTATTACTCGTGATAGTGTCACAATTATTTTTCTTTTTCAATTCTGACCTCACTATGTTCAATGAGGCCCTCGGACACTGATGTCCCAACGTCCTTATTGGATACAGTACATCTACACCTACATACATACTCCGCAATTCAACGCAAGGTGCGTGGCGGAGGGTACACTATACCACTACTAGGCATTTCCTTTCCTATTCCACTCCCAAACGGAACGAGGAAAGAAAGAATGCCTATATGCCTCCGTACGAGCCCTAATTTCTCTTATCTTGTCTTTGTGATCTTTACGCGAAATGTAAGTAGGCGGCAGCAAGATCGTACTACACTCAGCTTCAAATTCCGGCCCTCTAAATTTACTCAACAGAAATTCACGAAAAAAAACGTCGTCTTTCTTCCAGCGATCCCCAATTGAGTTGCCGGAGCATTTCCGTGACACTCGCGCATTGGTCGAACCTACCGGTAACAAATCTAGCTGCTCGTCTCTGAACCGCCTCTATGTCTTCCTTTAAATCGATCTGCTGCGGGTTCCAAACACTTGAGCAATACTCAAGACGTGGTCGTACAAGTGTTTTATACGCGGTCTCCTTTACAGGTGAAGTACATCTTCCCAAAATTCTCCCAATAAGCCGAAGTTGGTTGTCCGCCTTACAACTGTCCTTACATGCTAGTTCCATTTCATATCGCTCTGCAATGTTACGCCTAGATATTTGAACGACGAGACAGCATCAAGAAGCACACTACTAATGCTGTATTCGAACATTATGGGATTGTTTTTCCTACTCATGCGCATCACCTTACATTTTTCTACATTGAGAGCTAGCTGCCATTCTTCAGTTACAGACGACACCCTCCCATACACCACAGCATCATCAGCAAACAGCCGCAAAGTACAACTTACTCTGTCCATCAGATCAGTTATATAGATAGAAAATAATAGCGGTCCTATCACACTCCCCTGGGGCACGCCTGATGATACACTCGTCTCTGATGAACACTCGCCGCTGAGAACAACGTACTGCGTCCTATTACTTAGGAAGCCTTCCAGCCAGTCACAAATCTGTCAACCTATTCCATAAGCTCGTTTCTAGAGAATATATATAAAAGAAGACTTAATTTAGATTTCTATTTCACTAGTTAGTAACATATTGCAGAACACATTTACTATCAACGATTTTTTACACATGGCGAGTTATTATAAAATTACGTATCATATAGTGCAAAGCATCTTCTGGTAGTATATATGTCTTTTTTATGGTGGTTTAACAGAAAGTGCAACATTGCACTTATTCAAAATACACAAATACAGGTTATATTGATGTGATTACGTAGAGTTTCCCGTCGTATTAATTGTTGATATTCTTATCGGGTTTCCAGCCGGATCGTAGAGTCATCTAGACATAATATTGCTGCGGACCACCTGGCCGCCATCTTCAGGTGATATGGATGCTGCTGAGTCTCGTTGGAAACTGGAGTCTTGCCGTGCTCGGCGGCCTTATATACGCCGCGAAGTACTAACGGCGCGTGCGCCAGAGAGTCGTGGCTGCGTCCTCTGCCGCAAGCAGCCGGTACAGCGCCTCAGTGGAGAAAACTGGCAGGAACGATGTATCGCTTACTTGCGCTAGTTGTCACAGCTGGAGAAAAGAGTGCGCTGTTTTTTTTTTAAGATTAGACAAAACCGGATTCCACACGTTACTTGGAAGGAAACCCTTGTACCGATTTATTAAATCTTCCGCCAGCCTAATCTCAATCGAATCCTTTGAAATGCATTCCCGATAGCGAGGCGCAGAAGCAAGTAGCGGAGCTTTGTCTAACCGAAGAACACTGAATGAAGTATGACAAAACACGCTTCTGCGTCTCGCGCTATTGGGAATGCATTGTAAAGGAATCGATTGAGATTAGGTTGGCGGACGATTTAATAAATCGAGACAAGGGTTTCCCTCCAAGTAACATATGGAATCCGGTTTTGTCTAATTTTTTTAAAAAAATAGCGCACTCTTTTCTCCAGCTGTGACAACTAGCGCATGTAAGCGATACGTCGTTCCTGCCAGTTTTCTCCACTGAGGCGCTGCACCGGCTGCTTGCGGCAGAGGACGCAGCCACGACTCTCTGGCGCACGCGCCGTTAGTACTTCGCGGCGTATATAAGGCCGCCTGACACGGCAAGACTTCAGTTTCCTACGAGACGCAGCAGCATCCACATCACCTGAAGATGGCAGCCAATGGTCCGCAGATATATTATGTCTAGCTGACTCTACGTCCCGGCGGGAAACCTGACATGAATGTCAACAATTGGTACTGGAAGAGCAGTAGACGGGATAGACAGTGTGTTGAAAGGTGCATATAAGATGAACGTTAACAAGAGCAAAGCAGGGGTAATGGAATGCAGTCTTAGAAAATCAGGCGATGCTGAAGGAATTGAATTAGGTAACGAATCAATAAAGGTGGTAAATGAGTTTTGTTACTTGGGCAGTAAAATAACATATGATGGTCACAGTACAGAGGATATAAAATGCAGTATGGCAATGGGAAGAAAAACGTTTCTGAAAAAGAGAAATTTGTTAACGTCGAAGGAAGCATAAGGAAGTCCTTTCTGAAGGCATTTGTGTGGAGTGTTGCCTTGTATGAAAGTGAAACATGGACAATAAACAGTGCCGACAGGAAGAGGATAGATGCTTTTGAAATGTTTTGCTACAGAAGAATGCTGCAGATTAGGTGGGTGGATCGCCTAACTAATGAAGAGGTACTGAACACAATGGGGAGAAAAGGAATTTCTGGCATACATTGACTGAAAGAAGGGTTCGATTGGTAGGACACATTCTTAGGCATCAAGTAATTGTGAATTTATTGTTGCAGGGTAGTGTGTGGGGTACAAATCACAGAGGGAGACCAAGAGATAAATATAGTAAGCAAAATCAAAAGGATGTAGGCGGTCGTTCTTATGAGGAGATGAAGAGGCTTGCTCAGAATAGAGTAGGGTGGAGAGCTGCATAACACCAGTCTCCGAACTAACGATAGCTTCGTACTATATGTCCTGCTCACTACACTATCTGAAGTCAGCTGGTAGTGTAATTCGTTTGGTAGAGTACACACAAGTCAACATCAAGCTCGTCAGCAACAAGTTTCTATTGTTACTGCTATGTTGGTTGCAGTGATGTTGTTTTCTCCACTCGATAGAACCGACAGCAAGACGTCGAACCATTTTGGTTCATTCTGTTGAAGGCAATATTTGAGAAACTAGATATCTCAATTGATCCCCTAATAGTATTGACGAGAGTAGTATGTACAAATTATGTCCGTGTCTGCACTTTCGTTCCTCGCTAGGATAACGAAGTTGACGTTGTACCCACGGGCAGACGTTGTTAAAATGCTGATGAAATCTTCAGAACAAAGTAATGTACATGTTTTCTTGAATATAAAGTTCCTGTCCCTAATGTTTCGAGGTTTCCGTTTACCCTGAAGAGTGTAGCTGTCCTTAGTCATTAGGTAAAGGTAATGTCACAACAATAAGACGACATAGATAAAAACGGTGTGTTATCTTTGGTAATGTTGAAAGTTTCTTGCTTGACCTTCTCTCTCACAAAATTTACAACTGCTGCGGAAGTTACGTGTTTTACCGTACGATCTAAGAAATGTAACTGATTGACACTACTTGAATGAAATGTAACTGAATCTGTTTGAACTTGTTCTACCTGAATGCCTTTGCACAACGTTATGTCAATCTGACTGCGTATTTTTTAACTGTATTCTATGTGAATGTAAAGGTATTGCAAAATCTATCTGACTGCGTAATGTTTATTATAATGAGACTGCTAATTGTTTCGTATGAGAATGTCGTAAGAAAATAACTGTCTGAAAATTACTGATACTAAAAATCAGTGTGTTAATAATTCTGGCCCTACAAACTTGTTTCTGACTGAGCTAACAATCTTTAACGGAATGTAACAAACACAATATTTATCAATGCAGTCTGACTCAGTGCAAACACTTGTTAACCGGAACACTGTATGAACTGTCCTACTCTGAAATCTGTAAATCATACTGAACTGTGCTTGACAAAAACTGATTCTTTCTCACTTTCACTTTTCGATTACTTTCACTTACTAACCATAAATTTGCGCAACCCCAAACTGCTTCCTGCTGTACTAACATCTATGGCACTTTTAATAAAAATGTGAGGAGGGATAAACTGGTAATCTAAGAAACTCGAACTAATTATTAAAAATGAAATACATGGTTTATTTTCTAACTGATGTAACTTCATGAAAATTATTAACAATGTCATGTTTTGGATCTTAAAATCTTTCAGAGAAAAATATAAGTCAGATATTTAATCTGCCTACAAAATTATTTTTAAACAAAGATAAACATTCCTTTACTGTTAATAAATTTAACTCGATTTACACAAACAATGTTACAACAATACCATATTTCAAGAACACTACCCATGAAATTCCTATCTCATAAAAAACGCAATCTCAAAACTAAACTATTACAATAAATACTTTTCCCAACACAGAAAGAAGTCCCTAGCACGAATCGTGAGACCACAAGCTAACAGTAAGATCTTTCCCGACCGTTACTGTTACCAAACAGCTTGGCTCAGCATTCAAGTCTCAAAATTTCATCTCTTCGGCTATCCCGCCGGAATGACAACTGCACACAACCACAGTCCCCAGGCTTCTGCAATCTCATCCGCGTGCCTAGCAAATTCTGCAATCTCAATAATCATAACCCTACTTCCCGGCAACAGTACCACTTTCTCCAATATCGATAGTACTGCCATCGAAAAATAAACCTGCAACCAAAGATAAACGATCCATGCCTGACTAGCTTGACACTGGTCTCAAATTCTCAGCACATTTGAGTATGAAACGTATACCTTCCCATAGCAGGTATCTTACACTGTGGCACGCAGTGACAGAGTGGCCGCTGTGTTCCCGCAGGCCCCCAGCGCCAGCGGCAGCACGCCACAGCCGGTGTCGGTGAACTCCTCGCGGCCGCAGCCGGCCGTGGTGACCAGCTCCTGGGGGCCCAAGCGCGACCCGCTCTACATCGTCGTGCCCATCACCGTCATCTACGCCGTCATCTTCCTCACCGGCATCGTCGGCAACATCAGTACCTGCATCGTCATCTCGCGCAACAAGCACATGCACACCGCCACCAACTACTACCTCTTCAGGTACCACATTTGTTGAACTGCTTACCTCCTCAACGTAAACGTCATTTGACAATGGATAAGCTTATCTCGAGCTACGTATTCGGAATTGTAGTGTCCGTATGTATATGCTGTGTGTGTGTGTGTGTGTGTGTGTGTGTGTGTGTGTGTGTTTATATGTTGCTTGTGTTAGTGCATAAGAATAAAACTGTTCAAATGTTTGTATAGTCTATGGGACTTAACTACAGGGTCATCAGTCCCTAAGCTTACAAACTACTTATGAACTAACTAAGACTAAGGACGAGAGAAACATCCATGCCCGAGGGGGGGGGGTTCGAACCCCCGACCGTAGTGGTCGTGCAGACCGTAACTGAAGCGCCTCAGTCCCCTCGGCCACAGCGGCCGGCAATAAAACTTTTGTAGTGGTGTAGAAGTATTACTGTACTTGACGTGTACCTGCTCAAACATAAATTCATAAAGGTCTACAGTATTTCATTAAGCCGGCCGCGGTGGCCGAGGGGACTGAGGCGCTCCAGTCACGGTCTGCATGGCCACTACGGTCGGGGGTTCGAATCCCCCCTCAGGCATGGATATTTGTGCCGTTCTTAGTTGTAGGTAGTTCATAAGTGGTTTGTAAGTTTAGGGACTGATGACCCCGTAGTTAAGTCCCTTAAGCTTAACAAACATTTGAACATTTTTTTTTCCATTAAACTATTTTGACTTAAAAGCATTCCATGGAATGATCACTGGTAGTTCACTGTGACATGTAACTAAAAATTGATCACCAAAATCCAATTCATGGAATATGGAGACGAAATTCACGTAATAAATATCTGGATTATTTCCTTTCAATGGCTAGCTCTGAAATAATATGGGCTCTGAGACACTTTAGTGATTGTACAGTCTTCGACCTACACACAACTAGTTTGAACACAACAGAAAGTTTCAAGAATAGGTCTTTCATAAATGTGAAAAGCTATTTCTTTTGAAATTTTAACACTTTGTGTCATTTACACAATTTCACTACTCACTGGAGATCTTATCAACACACCAATACTTACGCAACTGATCACTGCAGTAATAATTTGAAATTGCTATAGAAAATAATTTTCATATCAGTTTTTGTTTCTCATTTCTCCTCTTTACTGTAATTATAGTCAGAACAGTTTAGTTTTGTCCGCCGTTGGTTCGAATAATTGATTGTAAACAGCGGCACCAAATATACTGAAAATGCTCAAAATCTGGGATTAATTCTAAATACTTGAATTAAATACATAATACTTTTTATGTTACTGTATTTTCAAATAATAAAACAAAATCAATATTCGTTACAGATTTTAACTTAATGTCTGCTGAATATCAAACTTTTTTATTTGTTCCACATATATTATGTGTTAACTGTTCAATGACTTATTACAAAGAGACGAAATAAAAAGTTACGTATGGATTACAATCTATACTGCTGTCCATCATGCATATCTAATATCCACTATGGTAAAAGAATAATTAAGTGAGTTGACATTCCGTGAAACAACTTAGCGGCAACGTGTAAACCTCCGTTTACACACAACTGTAGTGGCGTCAGTAGAAGATGTTATTTTAACAGTTCAGCTGGGACTTTACAGAATGCGTCGCGGTTCGTAGCACGTGTCCTGACTCGAGATACTTATTCTTCAAATGCTTCAAACATAAAGCTACGTTTTACGAGCTTCGTTTTCTATCCCAAACTTATATTTGATCACTTTTTAGACTAATAAGGAGACCATATGAGTATCGGATTTTAGAATTCGTTTACATTTATGGTATGTGAAGTTCAAAACGTATATGACAATTAACCAAAGCCATGCAACGCAACTCTCAAAAATTCTCGAGAACATCGACTTTGAAGTTTTGCAAGTACCGTAAGTACTAACAACTGAAACATTCAAAGAACGACCGCAAAGCATTGATCTACCCGGAAAAAGAAAAGAAAGATGTTAGCGTTCTAGCCTAATAACCATAGATTCGGTGGTTCCAATCAGAATGGACAAATATGTTTTTCGTTCTTTTCGAATTCAGTTATGTAAAACATTTTGGGATCTCTAATTCCACGTGTTGTGTCAGTTCTTATTTATGTGTATGTAGAGGAGCTGAGCACTTTTTCGTCATCTAAATCGACGACTGAGTAGGTTAGCTGCTTGGAAAGCTATTAGCTGCTATGGAGATGACTTTCCAAAAACAGCTTCGTAGCTCTTCCCAAACTGAATAATCAAAGACTACCGTCTTGAACTAATAGTGCAGCCAGTACAGTAAAGAATGTAACCTGTATCATTTTTATTCAAACCATCATTATTAACAAATTTTTATAAAATATGGAAAATTACTAATAAAAAAATTACGCGATTTTTCGTAAAATTTACCATTAGATATTAAAATTGTTTAGCTATTCGGAAAAAAGTCTGTCACTGCAGCTTTCGGACCACCGATCCTACGGATGTAAGGCGAGAACGCTACCACTAAGGTACACCGACAGACGCTGCAATTGTTTCAATCGCTGGTACTTACGTGTACTTGTAAAACTTCAAAGTTCTATTATCTCGAGAATTTTTGAGAGTTATGCCGAATGACTTTGGGTGATTGTTATTTGTGTTCTGAACTTCACGCACCGTACATAACAAAAAATTCTAAAATCCGATACCCCTGTGGTCTCCTTGGAAGTGCTAACTTCGGTTGTGCACATCAACGCTCCGAGGTACGCAGTCATGCTACGTGCGCAGACGTGTTACCCGTTCATTTTACAATTACCGAAGGCAGAACGCGGAACTCGACTTTGATTACGGTCAGATGGGACAAAAGCGTCCGTCAGCACAGTACACGATCGAATCACGTGGCTCGGCATTGTACCGTGACGGCTGTGTATTCTGAGCGTCCACTGAAATCGATAGGCTTCGCGCCAATATACGTAGTGAGAGGAGGTTGAGATGGAAAAGTCGTAAAAAATAATGTTCTTCAGTACTATTGAGAAGACAACTGAAGGCGTTGACAATACCGTTGGAAAGAGCGTGGAGAGAGCGTCATCAGCTGTGGGAATTGGTGTAAGGGCAGTGCGTAATATTGTGGACGATACTAAGAAGGTACATGTACATGTCCATCATAAATATTAATTTATAATACAGCAGTGAGGGAACGTAAGCACAAGTTGTTCGGTCATAAGCAGCATAACAACTGCTTTTACATGTCAAAGATATAAGGAACAGGGAACATTCATGGCATTCAACGATGATGTTGTGAAGGTATCAAAGATACTGTCTAAGCAAGGCGAGGTATAAATAAACACTTTATTGCATAGGAACAGTGTTTTTCTAATTTACACTGTTTATTTATACCTCGCCTTACCTAGACACTATCTTCCCTTCACAACATCATCGTTGATAGCCATGAATGTTCTCTGTTCCTTATATCTTTGACATGTAAGAGCAGTTGTTATGCTGCTTATGACCGAACAACTTGTAGTTACGTTCACTCACCAGTGAATTGTAAATTAATTTTTATGATGGACGTGTACGAAACGTACGTACGTTTTAGAGTTTGATGTTGCTCATTGGCAGAACGGTTATTTAATTTATAAGGTGGATGTCTTTGGTGTATTTTCAGTTCGTTGTTTCCGGTTTTTAAAAAAATCGTTTTTATATGTGATTTATGTGATTCCTTGTTTTTAGCACTTGAGAATGAGACAATGTGATCTCGAAACAAGTCGTGACGACTAAAGTGTTATAATATTGGCAACTGGTGCGAGATTTTATGACGCAAATTCGAACTCCGTGTCTAATGGCCACGCTGCCGTCTTCCTCACTTCTTCTTCCATTGCTCACACAGTGCTCCGTAGAAACTGTCCCTGTAGGCGCACTTCTCTTGGCGATCACGTGCATCCATCTCGTCCTCCAGACGTTTTACAGGGTTTATGTCTGGCCTTTGGCTAGTGAATACATTTTTTCAATACTTTTTTTATGCTGCTGCAGAACTGTTTTCAAATGTGTAGAAGTGTGCATCGGATCGCTGTCAAGCTGTAATTCCAAATTACGAGGCACGTTTTTATCTTTGCATAGCAGCAAATTACGAGGGGTGTTTTAAAGGTACGAAACGGCATTGTAGCTATAATTGAAGTATTTATTCAAAAGTAATCCTCAGAGGCTTGAGCACAACTATAAAACTGTTCCCGGAATTGCTGTGGTTGTGACAAGAGCCACTCCTATAATGTGTTGCTCAGTTCGTCGTCCGCGTTGAAGCGGTTTCCTTTGAGATTGTTTTATAGCGGTCTAAACAAATGGAAGTCACAGGGCGACATGTCCAGGTTGTAGGACGGATGCTCAAGCTGCTCCCACTTGAATTCGGCCCTGGAGACGCGTGGAGGCGCTTTATCATGGACCAGAATCACTCCCTCCGTGAGCAACCCAGGCACTTTGCTCTTGATGGACTCGCGCAGACTACGGAGTGTCTCATAGTACACGTCACTGTTAACGGTGTTTCCGTGCTCGACGAATTCGATGAGTGTCGGACCTCGGGCGTCGAAAGAGACAGTGAGCATCACCTTGCCTGATGAGGACACAACGTTGATTTTTTTTCTTTTTTAGGGGAAGATGACGGCGCATTCTTCGCGTCCCATGATCCCAAAGCGGCATATTCAAATTTCAACCTGTTTGGTTATTACGACGTTTCTTACATTTTCATTTGAACACGCCTTGTCGGCCTATTTGATCATTCCATACCCAGGAGAAATAAAAATAACCTCGTTTCGGGTTGATCATGAAAACACTTCAAAATTGTTTTCGAAAATCCGCTTTAGTTCTCCATTACCACAATCGACTTTCGCTCCCATGCAAGCACAACCGTCTTGGTTGCATTTGGTTGCGTCTTTTTATGAAGAATGTTTGACTAATGTTGGCAGAGTGACTCTGTAGTGAGGGACAGATATAATCATTAGATGCGCGTAAATTTGTTTACCTGTACTATTTATTTTAACAGAAGCTGTGCTGACTAACTCAGGAACTGGAAGAGCAGTTTCCAAGGCACCATGTTCGACTGGGATAGCTACATCTACATACATACTCCGCAATCCACTGCAAGGTGCGTGGCGGAGGGTACACTGTACCACTACTAGGCATTTCCCTTCCTATTCCACTCCCAAATAGAACGAGGAAAAAATGAATGCCTATATGCCTCCGTACGAGCCCTAATTTCACTTATCTTTGCGATCATTACGCGAAATGTAAGTAGGTGGCAGCAAGATCGTACTGCACTCAGCTTCAAATTCCGGCCCTCTAAATTTCCTCAACAGAAATTCACGAAAAGAACGTCCTTTCTCCTCCAGCGATCCCCAATTGACTTGCCGGAGCATTTCCGTGACACTCACGCTTTGGTCGAACCTACCAATAACAAACCTAGCTGCTCGCCTCTGAACTGCTTCTATGTCTTCCTTTAAACTGAGAAATACTCAAGACATGGTCGTACAATAGTTTTATACGCACTCTGCTTTACAGATGAAGTACATCTTCCCAAAATTCTCCCAATAAACCGAAATCGGCTGTCCGCCTTACTCACAACTGTCCTGACATGTTCGTTCCATTTCATATCGCTCTGCAATGTTACGCCTAGATATTTGAATGACGCGACTGCATGAAGAAGCTCACTAGTAATGCTATATTGGAATATGATGGGATTGATTTTCCTACTCATGCACATCACCGTACATTTTTCTACATTGAGAGCTAGCTGCCATTCTTGGCACCAACTAGAAATTTTGTCTAAGTCATCCTGTATGCAATTACAGTCAGTTAAAGACGACACCACAGCATCATCAGCAAACAGCCCCAAATTACAAGTTACTCTGTCCATCAGATCATTTATATAGATAGAAAATAATAGCGGTCCTACCACACTCCCCTGGGGCACGCCTGACGCCTAATCCGTTTCAGACTAGACAGCGAAGTATGGTTTATGCAATTCGATTTTCGTCTTTCGGAAACGCGACGTATGTAAATTTAAAAGGTAAAAAGGTAAAGCAGTCAACAATCCTAAAATTGGTTTGAACACCACAGTGCTTTACTAGGCATGGTCCTGTTTGGAGGTGGTATGCCGTTGCCTTCCTCCGACCTTCGAACTGACTTACCCAGCCAGTTATAGGGGGACCTACAGTTTAACGTGGGTTCCGAACCACGGTGCTATTCGGTATTTTTCACATGAGCAATACTGCCAGAGGTGAAAGAAGTGGAAAGTGACAGATAAAAATCCTAGGACCTGGCGGGGATCGAACCCGCGACCTTTGGATTTGTAGTCTGGCACTCTACCACTGTGCAACCGAGGCGCACAGGTAAATTTATAAGTGCGGAATTGGTGTGTTTGCTGCTGGGGTCTCCTTATAAACCAAACAATGAAGGATAGGCAGATGGCAGCGTCCTCATAGAATGCGCGGAAGTGTCCCGCATTATGCAGATGGCGTGTAGCCTGATTGGCAGCGCCCAACACTGCGCCCGCAGCAACATTCCGGTAGCAGGTGTCTGCAGCAGCGATCAGTCGTAAGAGCGCGTCACGCTGCAGCCTCGCTGTCGCTGCTGGCACAGCCCACCTCGCTGCTAGCAGGAAGCTCGTGTTGCATTTACACTGCAGTCTCACTGCCTGTACCTCGCTACGAGTGTAGGTCGACCGCACTGCAGGTACTACCGCTTACTCTAGAATTAGCTAGACCTCACAAATGTTGCAACAAATTTCTCAGTCTATGTTATTCCTTATACAGAAATAAATATTAATTTCCTGATGTATGAACGATCACCAGTTGATAACGGTTCCGCCTATGCCTACCGACACAATTTAGGTGTCTGTTTTCCTTAGTCATTGCCAAAAAAATGTTCAAATGTTTGTATAGCTTATGGGACTTAACTACGGGGTCATCAGTCCCTAAACTTACAAACTACTTATGAACTAACTAATACTAAGGACGACACAAATATCCATGCCCGAGGGGGGATTCGAACCCCCGCCCGTGGTGGCCGTGCAAACCGTGACTGGAGCGCCTTAGTAATTGCCAGTCCAAGGTTTTGAGAAAGTACAAGTTACACTGAATTCACTAAAGAGTAAATGTGCATATTTACTTTTACATTTCGTTCATTGTGGTCCTGAAAATTTTCCAGGAAAAATTTGTGACAGAAATGAAAGTCGAAAATTTGAACAAATGCAGAAACTATCGTGCACTCTAGATCACACCTAATGACAGTAATGGTTTATTAAACAATTACACAGGATGCCTCAGGAGTAAAGGTACATGCTTTGAGGGATGATACCACTGGTGATTCAGAACGAAAAAAACTCTAACAAACGTATGCCCTTTTCTTGACCATGATGGGCGAACTAATGAGAACATCTGGGAACGTGAAAAGTTGGTGACAGTAAATTAAGATACTGTCATAGTTTGTTTTAATTGTGTGAGTTTCCTCATAGAAGATGTTCAGAGAGTCCACCGTCAAAATTAATGCATTTTGCTGTTCTTGTAGACAGGACAGTCGTAGATCGGAGCTGAGTTCTGCATTCCTTTATTTCAGCACAAGCAGAACTGAGCTCCTATCGGCAAAACAACACCTGTCTACAAGAACAGCAACATGCACTTCAGTTGATGTTGGATTCTTCGAAGCCGGCCGCGGTGGTCAAGCGGTCTGCGGCGCGCCAGTCACGGTCTGCACGGCCACTACGGTCGAGGGTTCGAATCCCCCCTCGGGTATGGATATTTGTGCCGTCCTTAGTATTAGCTAGTTCATAAATAGATTTCCAGTTTAGGGAGTGATGACCCCGTAGTTAAGTCCCATAAGCTTTACAAACATTTGAACATTTTTGATTCTTCGAACGTCTTCAGTCCGGAAACTTACACAATTAAACAAACCTAATAGTACTTTGATTTAGTCACATGCACATTTCCAGTTCCTCGTTGTTTCCTTTGGTTTACTTATCGAGGGTTGGGAAGTGAATCGACCGTGCTGTTTGACGGAAAATCTACTTCACGATAGACGCAGGCGGGTTTGAACCGCCGTACGAACGCGAGTCCAGTGTTTATCGACTAAAAAGATCTCAGTACTATCATCATGAAAGTTGGCACATGCACATATATTTATGTGGAGAAGGCTTCTATACTCTACTGTATGGTGTACAGCAGAGTGTACTTGGCAGTAGGCGTCGACACTTTTTGACTGATTAACCCGAAAATTATCAGATGTTTCTAACTTCTCGTATGTACGGAATAGTAGGAGAAGCACTGAAAAAGGGAGAGGAAGATGAGATTGATAGAATGTGAGGGGTGGAGAAGTCATAAACCTATGTGCTAGCGAGCATCGATGTGGCACCCTAAAGACACACACAATCTAGTTGCAGGTGTGCATAATACGACTGACATGGTACAATGATGTCCAAAATTTAAGCAGGAATAGGAAATACTGCAAGATTGCGTTATTTTTCAACAGTACAGTAGAAATAATGTAAAGAATACAAAAAGTAATTGTGTTCAGTATGGGCTGTGCTGACCTCTGGCAGTAATACGGGTGGCTTGACTCAAATGCAGCAATGGGGAAAAAATGAAGGTTAGTGTCTTCCGTCCCGTCTACAACGTGGTCATTACATATCTCTGGTTGTTTTGCTAAGTATGGGAAAGGAACCATTTGCCTGGAGCCAATTCGGGAAATCACGGAAATCCTAAATCTGGATGGTCAGAGGCGAGTTTGAACCTCGTTCCTCCCGAATCCAAGTCGTTTTACCATTGCACCACATACGACGTCGAATAGTACCGTCGGAGGTTCGAATCTCCCCTCGGGCATGGATGTTTCTTTCGTCTTTAGTATAAGGTAGCTCATAAGTAGTTTTTAAGTTTAGGGACTGATGACCCCGCATTTAAGTCCCTTAAGCTTAACAAACATTTGAAGATTTGAATAGTACGCGCAGACAATGTTTGTTGTTCAGCAGATCGAATTTGTCGTCATACGGCAAAGACCTCCGTCACTGACTTGCGCGCAGATTACCAGTCACCACGTGACCACGTGTAGTGCTGTACCAAGGCGGATGAAACTGGTCTCGTTGGTCCGTCGTTCCCTCATGCGTTCAGACACAGAGACTTACATATTTGTACAGTTACTAATTTATACCATGAGGAAGGTTTTGGCACGTTTTTATAGCGATCTGATAGATATTTAGTAATTTGAAGAGTATAACGCGAAATGCGGAACAATAATTACTCTTTGAAAATTGCATTTACTCTTTGAAAATGGTTTTATTGGTTGCATTGTTGCTTAAGGGTTGATAATGATAAAAGGTTGAAGTATATTTGGATGGAAATCTATCGGTATATATAAAATTCTACGTGTGTGTGTGTGTGTTAATATTTCGCTCTGCAGCGAAAACTACAGAACGGAAACGAATGGTCTATGTGTAATTGTTGTTCGAAGTCTCCCGTTGTACACCATAGCACTTCCATGCCGATAGCTATAAGGGGTGGAGGATATGGTGGTTGAAAGTCGTCAAATTATAAAAAAATTCGGACTGAAGGCCAGAGATGACGTTTGTGAATCTATAGCAAGGAGGTTACAAACAGCGAAACGTGATGTCACAGATTTTTGGTCTATACGTGCTACAATGTCTTCAGCTCTTTCTCTGTAAGGATAAGCATACGGATAAGGAAATATAAGAATAAATAAATGAAGCATTAAAAAAGAAATTTCTTTTAATACTTCTCTTTAAAAAAATCGATTTAACGTTTCCCGCATTATATCAAGTCATCGATCTGTGATATTATTACAATCATTACTGTTGAATTTCGTGATTGGATTCTTCGAAACGAGTGCATTTTTACGTGTAATTTGATATACAGTACTTACTTTCCTGATTAACGGCAATCTGATAGGAATATTTTTCAGTTCCGCTTTATCAGCGACATTTGCTCAAAAATGAGTGAAATTAATTACATTAATTGTTATTTAAACTTCGTAGATAATTGAGCATTGAGTTACTTTACACATATTTCAACAGTACATCTACATCACATTTAGACCATTTGCCTCGGAAAAGAAAAATGTCATTATTTCTTATATATTCTCCGATAATGATATTAATAAAATGGAGATGGAAAGAGAGAGAAGGAATACGAGAAGTACTAACTCAAGGCATGAATAAATAAATACTCGGGCAACCTCGGGTTTTCAGCTAGTACTAAATAAAGACAAGACAACCCGCAACTTCCCATTCACGCTTCGAGCAATGACACTGACAGTTGGCGCTCCAGACATCCACCTCTTATAAATGCCAAAGATCTGTCGGAATACGGTTTTTGTCTTGCAGAACGGTGGAAAGTGAAATGGCCAGAATTGGCACCCCACAGTTAAACATCTCACTGAAACCTTCGAATAAGCCTCGAGGCTTCGACTAACCCAGTAAATTCTGGACTACACTCAACAGGATCAGGACGGGCCAAGGGCGATGTGCGGACTTTCTAAACAAATGTGGAAGAGCGCCATCTCCAAAATGTGACTGCGGCGCTGTGAAGCAGGCGATCTGGCACATCAATGCAGAGTGCCCTCTCAGAGCCTATTCTGGTCAAACGATGGACTTGCTGGATGTGACTCAAATGCATTTCAATATATTAACAGTTTAAATATTAATTTGTAACTGTACATATGTTGTTCGTGTCATAATCTTTGTTAATGATTTATGTCTTGTATTTGTCAATGATATGTAAGTTATTGTATCTGTATAGTTTTCATAAACGTGATTTGACTTGCCATACGCTAAATAAATAAATAACTAAAGTTGCTTACACCGAAAACATGAAAAAAACTGCCTAAACGACAATTCCAATAGGTACACACGTCTGTTCGACGTTTATATTGTCACGTTGAAAACTGTAGGTTGTTCGGAATTAGAATTTACACATAGAAGAGATTTATTGCTACACAGACTACCTCCTGATTGGAGGATTCCGCTGTTTATCAATAGAAAGAATTTTCTGCTAAATACAAACACACAAATTATAAGAAACGCGTAGAACATTCAGGAAATATCAAATATAAAGAAATAATTTATTTGCTAGTGGCGGGATTGTAACCAGCGACCACAAGCACAGCAATCTGCGTCGCTGACCACTGCATTACGCGTTCCGTCGGAAGATTCGCGGCATTGCTGCCCTTGCTGAATAGAAAGTGCTGTTCTACGCTCCCTTTGAAATATCTGCATCATTGTGGCTCCGATTTGGCAGCGTACGAGCCGTCGCCTACACGGTCAAGAACCAGAATACATAGGCTATACTCACTACAGCCTTCGGAAGGTCAGTGCCACAAAAGAGCCATGGATACGAAAACAGCGGTAAGCCAGCTGTAGTGTCCTGGATCTGGATCTTGTCATGGGTCCTCTGCATGGCAGTGTCGGAGAATCCTTCCATTCCTTCTGCACGTCTTCCTTCCAGTGACGATGACAGGTGACATACCCTCTTGCCGTGACTTCATCATTATCATAACGGTCTTTAGAGTCCATGAACAAGAAACCGTTTCTATCTGCTCTTTGGGATCGTGGTAAGGCCTCATACAGAGAATCTGAACATTGTCTCTTCCGTTTTTGCCGGCTCATAATTCTCCACTTCGCATGTTACGTCGGCGGTGTATGACACGATACGAACCAAAGTATTGCTTGAGTAACTTTTCTGATAACCAAAATTTTCGTACAGGGGTACAAATCCATACCAGATCTCCTGGGCTTTACACAACAGGTCGGTGCTTCTCGTTATACCGCTGACGGTCCTTCTCCTGGGCGTCCAGTGTCCGTGTGTGAGCCAGCTTGCTTCGACCCTGGTGATGAGCTGTTTCACATAATTATCCTGTCGTCCGGTTGGAACTGAAACAACGTGTCCATTGTCGTCTCAGCTCCACGACCGTGGAACAGGGTAACGGCGTGAAGCCTGTGGGTTTTCCTTTGCTGATCATAAGCGAAGGTCACGAGTGGCAGTATTTTATCCCAGTCCTTCTGCACAACATCGACTAACATCGACAATACATACGCTAACGTCTTGTTAAAACGTTCTCTAAGATCATTTGTCTGAGGATAGTAGGCAGTTGTTATTCTTTGGACAATGTCGTAACGTGACATTATCTCTGATACTAGTTTTGACTGGAATACTTTTCCACGATCAGATGTCATCACCCTGGATGTAATTGCGGCACATGCTTCTGTACCTGTCACTCCTTACAGTGAATCACATCGGTAGAGACCTCACCCGGCGCCTCCAACAAATAGTGTCACGTTGAAAATTACAGGTGGTTCGGAATTCAGAGGCTGGTAGTTAATAGAACTCGACATTTTACTCTTAAACATGTTTATTGCTACGCAAGTGTACACTCGGAACAGACTGCTTCCAGATTGGAGTACTCCGCTATTTATAGATGGAAGGATTTTCTCAAATTTACAAGTGCATCAATCATTAGAAACAAGTAGTAAATGGTAAAGACAAAGAAATATATTTTTGGCAGTGGCGGGTTTGAACCGGGAGACCACTAGCACAGAAATCTGCGTCGCTAATCACAGCACCTCGCGTTGTCATATATTGATTTTACTGTTGGAATTGTTGAGAGGCTGTGTGAGCTACAGAGACGCACTCCAGGCTTAGAAATAGAGACCATTGCAGATAACAGGCTAAAACAGACACGTATATCTTACGAGATGTAGGCACTAAAGAAATCTCCTAGCGAACTGCTGATGCCCTCGGCCACCGTCCCAGGGTGGAGGTTACCTTTCGGAGAAGATGGGCGTAACTTCATATAGCGTCTAGACGCTGTTGTAAGACGTTACATTAGTACTTGGTGGCCAACTCGCACGTTTTAATGTACGTAGCAAAGTTGATACCAGTCACTTGGGAACAGCAACGTCAGTGGTTCCACGAGGCTAGAGTGAGAGGGTAAAGAAGAAAAACTGCAAGTTAGCAGCTTCCCTGAGGCGTGGCCTAAGGCGGAGCCTAAGGTGTGGCCAACTGACGTAAAACATTGTTGTTGTTGCCCATATTGGGTTGCGTCGTGACGTTTTACTTTCAGCTGAACAATGTTGCTACCAAATATGGATTTTTGTTAGTGCTCAAACAAGCCACCTCCCCACCCGGGGAATAGCAGAAAGGACAGGGCTGAAACGTGGTTCGCTAGAGGACTCAGAGAGAGGGCAAACCACAATTTAGATTGGTTGAACCAAGCAGCGGCCAATAGGAAATTGTTAACTGTCGGAAAGTGGGGAAAAGAGGTGCGCCCTCACCGGCCGTTAAAAACCCCGGTTTTTGGATCAAGAGGCGAGTTCTCAGTCAGACGAGTCGGGCGCCAGCCCGTGACTATCGCCGTCAGCCTCGGAGTGCTCCATGACAGTCTGTTTCTCGCGGGGAGTGCGTCTGTCAAGGGAATGCTGCTAGGGAACGTAATCACTGGCTTCTGTTGTGGCAAACGATTTATACTTCTTGTTTTTAAATAACTAACCCCAGTGTAGTAGACTTAGTATGGGAATCAATAAATTCAAAGCAAGGTACCTAGGAGTTCCATAAAGTTTCCTAAACAAGTATCCTCTCGAGTCCCGAAATCCGCATCTCTAGCAGATGCCTGTACTGTCTCTCTGCAACCACTGCTTTCCGCTCGGGATATGCAGACTGACCTTGCTACCTTTCCCTCTTTCCTATGGAGGACACGACAGCGTTCCGTTCCAAGACCGGCCTCAATATTGCGGTTGCAGTGTGTTAAATGTTGATCGCGCATGTTTCTCCTCTCCACAAATGTGTTCTACAAATTTCACGAAATTTGTAGGCTTCTGTCAGGGCGTTGGATTCTGGGTGGCCAGCAGTATATATATATATATATATATATATATATATATATATATATATATATATATATATATATAAGAAGTTTAACATATGGTAGGGTCGTCAATTATTCACTAATGTCTATTGCAAAACTGCAATCCAATTATTTTCGAAACTCTCTTCAATATATGACAACCTGAACGATCTGTCAGTTATGGACAGAGTGTGATGCGTGTCACAAAATCTCCATTTTGTTTAACGGTTGTGATTTTTATAGAGAAAATCTTTCCTTCTCCAAAACTGTTGTCTACACAAGTACAAAAGACATTTCTACAATAGAATGGTAGCAAAAATGTTTATAATTATGTTCATCCGCACGACGACCATTCTCGCAACCAACATGCGGTCTTTTATCCAGTGGCTTCGCTGTCGCAGGAAACTATGAAAACAGCAGCGGAGGAACTTCTTTCTCATAATCTCTTTGGCGTCTCTCAGGAATCCCTTCAGGTCTAGATAGCTTTCGTATGTAATCTCAGTATCTGCCATTCTAGCGTTCGTGCCACGACTGACAGAGGCTTTTTTTGCGGTGTAAGGATTTCGCAAGACCTAATTCTGTATTCAGTCCATAGTTCTGTTATCTCTATTTTTGCGGTACAGAGACGCTAAGAGCTTTAAAACATAACGTGGATTCTCTTCCTGTCTTTTAGTAAGACTAAAAATGTTATTATGAAGGATGAAAAACTATCAATATAGAGTATATCCCAATATTTTGGTCCTCAGAACTGATATTACTACATTAACATTATCCGCAAGTAAAAGGGGAGGAAGGCAGTTAAGGATTTAGTGTCCGCCGACCGCGGTGGCCGAGGGGATTGAGGCGCTTCAGTCACGGTCTGCACCGCCACTACGGTCGGGGGTTCGAATCCCCCCTCGGGCATGGATATTTGTGCTGTCCTTAGTATTAGTTAGTTCATAAGTAGTTTGTAAGTTTAGGGACTGATGACCCCATAGTTAAGTCCCATAAGCTATACAGACACTTGAAGACTTAAACTTGATTTAGTGTCCCTTCGACAACTTGGTCATTAAAGACGGAAACAATAGCTATGTTTAAATATATTGTTTTTATTTATCTATTTCTTCTATTCAATACGAATTACGAAAACGAGACAAAAGGACGAAACACAATTACAAAGTTTATCTATTGTCTTGATTTGGTAGTCGTAAGAGAATGAGATATACATCACCTTTCATTTTTCGTCCATGTTGATAGATCGCTTGCCGAAATTTGCTGCACAAATGTCAATATTTTATCTTTGAAGGAATTCACATATTTACGATTTGGCTGGTTCTCTAATCTCAGTGATAAACTACAAAAGAGTGATATCACATTGGATAAACTTATTTATTTTATCTTAGGAAGACACACAGATAAAAGCCTACAAATAAAGACTTACTAAGACACGTTGTAGCCTAAGACTTGACAAAGTAAAGACTCTTGACTGAATATGCGCGCTAATTTGCGCGTATTTGTACATCGCGGTGTTTTCTAGAACAATCGAGTACAAATCTGTTACAATACATGTATTAAAGCCGTAATTCGTTAGACATAAATGAGTCCACCACAAAAAATAAATACATAAAATTATTATACATTTATTTTAAAGGTTTTCGTAAAACCACCTCGCACCGGTCGTCCTAAGCAACAGCTGTTGCAGACGACCGGAATCTCCCCGAAGATACCCCGAACAAATTGCTAACACGATAAATAGTGTCTTTCTAGGGCCACCAGGAGGCAGTGTTTCAAATGTTTGTAGAGCTTACGGGTTATCAGTCCCTAAACCTACAAACTACTTATGAACTAGCTTATACTAAGGACGGCACAAACATCCATTCCCAAGGGGGAAGGGGGGGATTCGAACTTCCGACCGTAGCGGCCGTGCAGACCGTGACTAGCACGCCGCAGACCACTCGGCCACCGCAGCCGGCTCGAGACAGTGTTTAATCATACCGTAGGTCTCCACAAGAACCTCCTGTATTCCAGATAGTCATAGAGAGGCCTGGTCCTTAAACCCATACACCATGTACAACGTTATGGGTGAGCCCAAAATCACAAGGAATTGAATGGAAAATTGGTAGTAAGTACTCTTTACAAATGAATGCCGCGTCTGATGTCAGATGGCCGTCGACGACAGGTGCGGAGGGAGCCGGACAAAGCTACAAGCCAGAAGCAATCGCGAGGTTACGCATCACTGATGGACGGGTATCTTTTGTGGGATTTCGGACATCGTCGTTGCCAGTCAAGGGCAAACTCAGGACCCACAATACATCATCCAACCCATCGCTGAAGTGTTTGATCAGCAGTACCGGTCTTCCACTATTGCACTTAGCCGCGCGGGAATGTCTGCGTGGTCTAAGACGCCATGATACATATTGCGGTCCTCCTTCGACCATGTGTGAATGGCTGATTGTTAATAGTCACCTAAGTCACTTTTTCATAGTTTCGAGAAAAACAAAAAACAAAACTTTTTTCTCTTTTGTGCTATAAAATAGTGCACTGATAAAATTATATATTATACTATAGATATAGATCTACAATTAGGTACATTGTTGACCCAATATACGTAATTGGACACTAGAAAAAAAAATATTTTACTTTGCTGACTTAGGTCCCTTTTAACAATTTATAAAATTTAAAGTATTCTTTTACTAGAAATAATGCAGGTTTTAATTAAAAAAGAGTATTATCTGATAGCTCATAATACAAACACAATTCTTTAATATTCAAAGAATATTATTACATTACAGAGACATACTTTCTGAAATTTATTCATTATCAACTACCGGCCACTGTAATAGTCGGTAGTAAAAGCTTCTGTGTTCTACAATATACGGCATAATTTTTTTCGGGTCCTCAATTTTGCTTTTTTTTATTGGTATTTTTCCTTCTGGATAAGCTTCTTGAGAAGGTAAATATACTTCGTTAGTTTTCTTGAGGATAAAGGTATTCAGGCTTTGAAAACCAGCTGATCTTATGTACTCACTAGTTTTTATGACACCTTTGTGCTCATGTTAGTACTCAAAATAACTTAGTGATATGTGTAAATATTAAACTGCACCTTTTCATTTCTCGAAGGTGTCTCCTTTCAAGAGACTGTGTAGACTTCTTAAAATAAGTAGGCCACCAAGTACAACGCCCAATGATCATGTGTGTTTCGACCAGCGTAATTTTGTAATAAATACCTCACGTTACTAGTGCTACAATAACTTTATCTCCACTATTCAACAATGAACAGAATATACGCAGAACAACAAACAAATAAAAGAGGCAAAGATATTCATGTGCAGGAAATAATTTGTAGTGTTACCAACAGTTGCGTGTTAAAAGGGGCGAGAGTCAGTGACTTAGGTACCTTTTAACACTCACTCAGTAAAAGCAACTGCTTGTAGGTCGTATAATGAATGCATGTTTGAGGCACGTTTTGACACTCAAACGTATGTTAACACACATAGATATCGAAAATGCAATTATCTCAAAATGTGAAAAAATTGACTTAGGTACCTTTTAAAACTCACCCATTCGTGTGTGTTGTCCTCAGCAAAAGTTACTGTAAGTAATTTGTGAGTTTACGGATCTCTCACCTCTGCAATCTGGTTCCGTAGGTTTATAAACATTCGAACATTATGAAATGCCCTGTATGCCCCACCCGTCATAGGAATCCAATTAAACGTTATTGGGATGAACTGAAAAGAGCTGCGCGCACATGTCCTGACCAACCGATAAATCTGTGGCAATTAAGCAGCACTGCCGTTCAGTAATGGAGTAAATTAAACACGCATTGTGTCAACGAACTCGTGTGATGCATGCCACGAAGCGTGCACGCTTGCATCAATGCAACTCTTTACTGAATGAGACTGCCACACAATGGGCGTACCTGAAGAAAAGTTGTTTTAGATTCTGTTTAATACAGAAGAAGTGAATTGTTTTTCCTTAAATTGCAAGATGTGTTCACTTATAGACATCAATTCACCGTATTAGGCCTACACAGTGATAATGTAAACCTTTTTCATTGCGTGTAACTAGTATTCTCGTAAAATCATTGGGAACACTTTACTTAATGTTGCTTTAGATCTCTCAAACAAGCAGTAGTTGTCGTTGTGAGACGTCGTAACATGCCAGCATATCGTGTTATTCCTGCTAATACTTGACCGGTGAGTGAAGTACAAACACTGGTCAAAACAATTACGGAATAAGTACAGTTATCTAAGTTCTGAAGTATTCTCATCGGCAGAATGAACTAAAATGGTTCTACGTCTTTCTGACGGTTCTGCCGAGGGGAGACAACAACAGCCGCGGTGGAGTAGCCGAGCGGTCTAAAGCGTCTCGCTGCGGAGCACGCGGTTGCTCGCCGTGGAGGTTCGAGTCCTCCCTGGGGCCCTCGGGCATGGATATTTGTGCCGTCCTAGTTCATAAGTAGTTTGTCAGTTTAGGGACTGATGACCCCGTAGTTAAGTCCCATAAGCTTAACAAACATGTGAACATTTGAACAACCTCCCTGGGGCATGGGTGTGTGTTGTCCTTAGGTTAGTTTACCTAGGTTTAAGTAGTTTGTAAGCTGCGGACTGATGACCACGCAGTTTGGTCCGATTTACAAACATTTGAACATTTAGACAACAACATTACGTCAGATGAGACAGGAGTAATAACAGAAAATTGCTGAAGAGGGGGTTGGTGTTGACATGTGTTTACCAAACAAATTACATAATCACTTGTGTTCAGATACTGTAATGAGCAGGTCGTACAACAACGACTAACCCTAAGCTACGGCTTGAAGAATCATAGGCAGGTTTGAAGCGAAACACACAAAGAGGGAGGTGGTTGTAGCTATTGAGTGTTCCAAACTTCCAGCACCTGTACGCGATTTGAGACTACAGGAACAGTTAAAGGAAGGCAAGGCCAAGGTCGTCCACGGGTACATCAGCAAGATATGACCTTCATTTTCGGTTAACAGCTCTTCGTGACAGGTCGCTGAATACAGCTCAGCTGCAACGCACCCTCCAGACAGCAACAGGACGCGCAAATCAACACAAAAAGTCCGAAACCGCCTTCGTAAATGTAGCCTCTATGCAAGGAGGCCTACGGTGTGTGCCCCATTAAAACCACGCACCGATTACTCCGCAAAAACTGGGCGGAGGAACGAAGGCGCCTTGTTCTGTTCACAGATGAGTCCAGATTTCGTGTTCAGTCTGATTATCGTCGTTGCCTCGTCTGGAGAGAACGTAAAACTCGGAAAAATCCTGCTTATCTGCAGGATACATCATATCATGGTGGTGGGCGAATGGTGTGGACACGAGTCAATATTTCTAGGTTGATTTTGTCTATCTCGTGTATGGACGATGGGGCTTCAACCGTATATACATCAGAAAAAAAGGATGATAGAAAATTTTGAAATTTGGTGCTAGACGAATGATGAAAATTAGATGGGTATATCAAGTAACTAATGTTTCTGGCATATCCTAAGAGAAGGGATAGATTGGTAGGACACATTATGAGACATCAAGGAATTGTCAACTTAGCATTAGAAGGAAGTGTGTGACATAAAAATCGTAGAGGGAGACAGAGTGACGAATACAGTAAGCAGATTCAAAAGGATATAGGTTCCCGTTCTTATTTTCAGATGAAGATACTTGCACAGGATAGAGTAGCGTGGAGAGCTGTATGTGAAGACCACACCAACCAACGTCTTCTATCTCCTTGTTGTCATAATTTAGGCGTTTACTGGCAGGAATCCTTTTACAAACCCTAAATTGCGTATAGTGTTTTCTCAAGGATTCGCGACAAAAAATTGTTTGTACACGGTGGAAAAAATCATCTTTTAATCAGCAACGTAACATCACCTCCAAGTCGGAGTGATTAATTTCTCTAAATTTGGTTCATGTCCTACCAAGAGAGAAAATTTCGTTCTGGATGCAAGTTGTTGAATACACACACTTAGTTGGTATTTTTTTTTTAATTGATAAATGACACTAATCTTATGTAAATGGCTAAGTTGTAACATTTCAATTACTAATGGTTACGTATCTTTCCTTTAAGACTTCCAGTTTTATTGCATTATGGGAATGTTGCCGTTTGTCTGTCTCACCCTGTACATTGTGCTACTCATGACTTTGTGCAGAGTAAGTGGTTGTAACGAGACCTTCACTAGACTTGCTTACGCTGCAGTATTCAGCTTCAGAGCTCTACTTGCTGCCAGCCGCGGTGGCCGAGGGGACTGAGGCGCTCCAGTCACGGTCTGCACGGCCACTGCGTTCGGGGGTTCGAATCCCCCTCGGGCATGGATATTTGTGCCGTCCTTAGTATAAGTTAGCTCATAAGTAGTTTGTAAGTTTAGGGACTGATGACCCCGTAGTTAAGTGCCATAAGC
This sequence comes from Locusta migratoria, assembly GCA_026315105.1. Taxonomy (NCBI): domain Eukaryota; kingdom Metazoa; phylum Arthropoda; class Insecta; order Orthoptera; family Acrididae; genus Locusta; species Locusta migratoria. Next base: position 255,643,089 of record CM048745.1, on the reverse strand, counting down.
TATACAAACATTTATTATCAACTCTACTCGCTGAGCGGCGGGTGCTGGGTGTGTGCGCAGCCTGGCGGTGTCGGACCTGCTGCTGCTGGTGTCGGGCCTGCCGCCGGAGACGTACCACATGTGGTCGCGCTACCCGTACGTGTTCGGCGAGGCGTTCTGCGTGATCCAGGGCTTCGCGGCCGAGACGTCGTCCAACGCGACGGTGCTGACCATCACGGCGTTCACGGTGGAGCGCTACGTGGCCATCTGCCACCCCTTCCAGTCGCACGCCGTCTCCAAGCCGTCGCGCGCCGTCAAGTACATCCTGCTCATCTGGCTGCTCGCGCTCTGCCTCGCCGTGCCGCAGGCCATGGCCTTCGGACTCGTCCTATATGTACGTACCGAAGCCTACACCCTTCCTCTCTCTCTCTCTCTCTCTCTCTCTCTCTCTCTCTCTCTCTGATATCTCGTTTCCGTATGAATTTCAAGTCACTTTGCTTTCCAACTACACTACTGGTCATTAAAATTGCTACACCTTAAAGAAATGCAGATGATATACGGCTTTTCAGTGGACAAATATATTAGAACTGACATGTGATTGCATTTTCACGCAATTTGGATGCATAGAACGTCAGAAATCAGTACCCAGAATAACCACCTCAGGCCGTAATAACGGCCTTGTTACGCTTGGGCATTGTTTCAAACAGAGCTTGGATGGCGTGTACAGGTGCAGATACCCATGTAGCTTCAACACGATACCATAGTTCATCAAGAGTAGTGACTGGCGTATTGTGACGAGAACTACAAAAGAAACTGCATACACTACGCTTGTCCGTCCATTTTTTGGAGTATTGCAGCCCAGTGTGGGATCCTTATCAGGTGGGTTTGACGGAGGACATCGAAAGAGTCCAAAGAAGCTCGTTTCGTATTGTCACGATACAGGGGAGGCGTTACGAAAATGATACAGGATCTGGGATGGGAATCATTACAACAACGGCGCTTATCGCTGCGGCGTGGGCTACTTGCGGAACTCCAATCGCCAACATTTTCCTCCGAATGCGAAAATATATTGTTGACTCCCACTTACTTAGGTAGAAATGACCATCAGAATAAAATACGAGAAATCAGAGCCCGAACAGAGAGATTCAGGTGTTCTTTCTTCCCGCGCGCTATTCGAGAATGGAATGGGAGATAAACAGTATAATGGTGGTTCTATGAACCCTCTGCCAGGCACTGAAATGTAATTTGCAGAGTATCCCATGTAGATGTACCCAGTTGTTCGGCCACCATTCACCAGACGTTTTCAGTTGCTGAGACATTAGCAGAATGTGCTGGCCAGGGCAGCAGTCGAACATTTTCCATATCCAGAAAGGCCCGTACAGGACCTGCAACATGCGGTCGTGCATTATCCTGCTGAAATGTAGCGTTTCGCAGAGATCGAATGAAGGATAGAGCCACGGGTCGTAACACATCTGAAATGTAACGGCCACTGTTCAAAGTGCCGTCGATGCGAACAAGAGGTGACCGAGACGTGTAAACAATGGCACCCCATACCGTCACGCCGGTTGATACGCCAATATGGCGAAGACGAATACACGCTTCCAATGTGCGTTCACCGCGATGTCGCCAAACACGGATGCAACCATCATGATGTAAACAGAACCTGGATTCATCCGAAAAATTGACGTTTTCCAATCGTGCACCCGGGTTTGTCGTTGCGTACACCATCGCAGGCGCTCCTGTCTGTGATGCAGTGTCAAGGGTATCCGCAGCCATGGTCTCCGAGCTTATAGTCCATGCTGCAGCAAACGTCGTCTAACTGTTCGTGCAGACGGTTGTTGTTTTGCAATCGTCCCCATCTGTTGTCTCAGCGTTCGAGACGTTCCTGCACGATCCATTACAGCCATGCTGATAAGATGCCTGTCATCTCGACTGCTAGTGATACGATGCCGTTGGGATCCAGCATGGCGTTCCGTATTGCCCTCCTGAACCCACCGATTCCATATTCTGCTAACAGTCATTGGATCGCGACCAACCCGAGCAGCAATGTCGCGATACAGTAAACGGCAATCGCGATAGGCTACAATCCGACCTTTATCAAAGTTGGAAACGTGATGGTACGCATTTCTCCTCCTTACACGAAGCATCCCAACAACGTTTCACGAGACAACGGCAGTCAACTGCTTTTGTGTACGAGAAATCGGTTGGAAACTTTCTTCATGTCAGCACATTGTAGGTGTCGCCACCGGCGCCAATCTTTTGTGAATTCTCTGAAAAGCTAATCGTTTGCATATCACAGAATCTTCTTCCTGTCGGTTAAATTTCGCATCTGTAACACGTCATCTTCGTGGTGTAGCAATTTTAATAGCCAGGAGTGTACGACGAAAAAGAAAAATAGACTGATGCATTAAAGATAAGACATATCTTTATTTTCCCATATAATTTCCAAAATAACATTACAAGACAAACAATTTTTTATGTAAAAATTATGTAAAATTTCTATGTAAAAATTCGTATTGAGTAGAAGGAGTTGCCATTCAGGAACTCTTTCAGTTTGTCTTTAAATATACGGTAAGGAGGGATTTTCTGCGTTGAGCAAACACAATTGTATTTACTCATCCAAACATGTTTCGGAGAAATGTCAGTTATCATAATGTTAAAAACTTTTAATAACAGATGAAATAATAATAAAAAATCACTGACAACGGCGAAACATCATCAGTGGGATTTTTTTATTATTTCATTTGTTAATGGCATATAAAGCTTTTTAAGATTATGATATCTGACAGTTTTTAAGACTAAGCTACTTACATTAATGGTACGATTAAAGAGATTATAGAAGCTATAACACACATCTTAAAACCACATTTTGTGCCTGATATTTGTAGATCAGTTTTAAATGCCACTCAGTAGGTCATCTACAGTTAATAACGGATTTTCAAGATTTTTTTACATGCTCGTAAGGAAAGTACATTGAGACATATACTTCAACATATTGTATTTTCAACTCGTTTTTTAAAGTATTTGTCAGATTTATTTGCTGTGGATAGGTTTTTGTGAACTGCTATGGAGGTGGAAATTATGTCTGAAGAAATAAGTGTACTTCTTTTTATGGTATTTTGAATTGATATTTCGATCACTTTGAGGCATTCTGTATCTTGATATGCTGTTTCACTTCAGCCATCTTGTTTTGTGTGCTCTGGGCGAGATTTAAGGTTTAGGCTGTGGATGGGGTGTAGTTTTGAATACTTCTTTGCGCGCGCGCTCTTGTGTGTGTGTGTGTGTGTGTGTGTGTGTGTGTGTGTGTGTGTGTGTGTTCTGTTTCGTGATTTTTGAGGTACGTTAAATAGCACTGTGTATTCATTCATGATTTTTTTCCTTCCATTACGGCATTTTATATGTGGTAATTTTCTTCTAAGTTTCTGTGGACGACTATTGATGCATTTAAGAATTTTTATCTCTTTGTTTCATTTTCATGACATGTCTGCAAATGTGGAGTGGCTGCTGGTACTTTGCAGTGCTCTTCTCTATTCTTTGAATCTGGTGTTGAACTTTCTAATTGTTTGTCCAATATAAATCGAATTACATTCTTGACATGTGAGTTCTTATATTCCTGAGGTGTTATTTATGTTTGCATTTGTGTTTCTTATTCTCGGTTTCTTTTATATGGAGTTGTCTATATTGTAGTCTACTTTCAGTCCTTGTTTTCTGAAAATATTGTATTTACATACTATATGTCACATACTATATGTCACACAGTTGTTCGTAAGGTGTGATTGATATGCTTATATCAACAGCAAAAAGAATGAGCTGTGCATCATACCATTGGAGGTTCGAGTCGTTTCTCGGGAATGGTGTGTGTTTGCCCTTAAGTTAAAGTAGTTTGTAAGCCTAGGGACTCATTACAACAGTAGTTAAGTTCCATAGATTTGCAAACATTTGAATAGAATGGCAAATCATTAAATATATGTCAAGAACAGCAAAGGACCCAAGACCAAACTCTGTGGGACCTCATACTTGAATAGCTCTCCAGTTTGAGGAAACAGCTGATTTTTGCTGTTGACCTTATAATCTTAGTACACACATTTTCATTATGCAAGTGATTTAACACACAATTGTGAATCAGCAACATCTTTGGATTGCCATTTTGTCTGACTGTCTCATACGGTCTTTGACTTATTGTGGTATGAATTTTTAACCATGTTGTGTATGTACTGACTTACGTTATTTTGACAATTTTGACATTATGGTTCAAATTTTTCATAAAAAAGGACCACTATAATATATTACACTGACAAAATGTACCCTCTGTAACTGTTTTAAAATTTTGTTGTTTTACCATTATGTATGTAGATCTCTAACTTTTTAGTGTCACATTTAGTTTATAACTTCTTGGTATGTTGTATAGCAGCCAAGACTATGGTTTAAAATCGAATCCGGTCGCAAGTTTACTAACATTTTTGGACACCAATGTGTCATGCATTTCATAAAATATAGTGCTGTCTATGGTCCCCAATCCAAAATGTTAAGGAGAGCGTTGTGTAAGTTATGTACTGTTTATATATTTTCGGTAGCACTGTAAGTGTAACAGTGTTCTGTGTCTGAGAGACTCTAAGAAAACGCCGCGTGGGAATGGCCGCACGGAATGAGGCACCTTGCCAAGAAACGCGCAGTCACTACTGTTGGAGGGCGGAATGCTCCTTCTGGCATGGGTGTGGGTGTTGTCCTTAGCATAATTTCCCTTAAGAAGTTTTTAAGTCTAGGGACTGATGACTTGGCCGTTTGGTCCCAAGTTTTACAAACATTTGAACGTACAAAGGTCTCAATGTAAATGGCACAATTTATTTATATTGATGACCGGTTTTAATCCTAGAGTGAATCTTCTCAGATCTTAGTCCAATGTTGACATTTGGCGATGAGAAGGCTCTATGGAAACATGCACATTACCTAATTTCATAACTAGTCCGTCGTTGCCCCAGTATTTGTTATAAACTTCGCTTAGTCAATCTCCTCTCCCATTCTTTTTATGTGCATTCTCCCCAACCCCTTTCGCTGTCCTCCTGCATAGCTTCCCCCAAACATATCCCCTATCTCAGTGCTCTCTCTGTGTGCATGTAATTCACAGTAATATCCCGAACATTGTGATTTTAACTTAATCTTCTATTAGTTTAACTGTCCCTCCTCCACGCTCTCTCTGCCCCACACCTTTGACAATCTCTGTCACAAGCTCCCCGTCATTGTCCATCATCTCTTTCCTCTTTACTCATCACAGTCCCTCTCTCTGTTCCTCTCCATCTCCTACTCTTATCTCTGTCCACCTGTGCTCTTCCTACAATGAATTACATGAATGGTGTAAACGGTATAAGCTGTCGAAAAAGCCTCGTTACTAGAATAAAAGTAACTGATTAAAAACGTAATATATTTGTCAATTTCCTGCAGCTACATTCTGAACAGTGAACAGATGTAAGTAACCGCTTCGTATAATTTAGTTTTCCGCCTATTTACATCGCAAGCGTGAGACAAAAACACATAGATAACTACAGCGTGTTATATACGACAGTCGTCGAGTTACCTGTGCAGAATTTATTTCAACTCTATTAAATGTTATGATGTCCTACGTTTACATTACTGTGGCTCGTCCGTTAACTCTGTCAGTCACGTCGATGTAGGTAATGCTCAAAGTTTTCAAAAATGTTCAAATGGTTGTGTAGAGCTTATGGGACTTAACTACGGGGTCATCAGTCTCTAAACTTACAAACTACTTATGCACTAGTTAATACTAAGGACGGCACAAATATCCATGCTCCAGGGGGATTCGAACCCCCGACCGTAGTGGCCGTGCAGACCGTGACTGGCGCGCCGCAGACCGCTCGGCCACCGCGGCTGGCTCGAAATTTTCAACAGTCACCTAAGAATGCAAGGAGAAGTACGTCTATTATAATGCTACAATTAAGCGTTTCTGGAAAAACAAAATAAAGCACGTCATACGTCATTTCCCTAGACTTTTTCCTGCCAAGCATACAGAAATGTACGACCATATAATTTTAGCCGCTTTTATCCTGTACGCCATGTATATTTCCAAGTCATCGGTCAAAGGATGTCGGAGCGAAAGCGAAAACAAATGCAATTCCATTTCAATCAAGGTAGTAATTATTTATTCCATATTTTTCTGCAGTTCTTACGAATTATTTTTTCAGGTTAAAACATTTATTTCCATCTCCATCCAACGAGCAATAAATAAATAAAATAACACGTATCCAACTTTTCAAGCGTGGTGACTTAAGGTCTGGCTTTATGAAAAAAATCCTATAAAATGCGTTTCCAGGTGTTCCAGAATTTTCAGATTTTTAAGGAACTTTTACAGCTTTGTAAACCTTCAAAAAACTGAGACTATTACTATAATTATTTAATTATTAAAATCTCCCACGCCCTTCTCAGTTACAGTTGATGCGTTTATCAATGAAAATCAAGTATGCTTATTTATACGGATTTGTGAATCTGAATTTCATTTATCTATAATGTAAAAATAAAATTAGTCCAATCATTGTCTTCCAGTGTAAGGAATATTCAAGATTATCTTTAAAGTGATAGAAAATTTATTCAGCTATTGGACTGTCACAGAAGTACAATAGCTGCCATCTCCTGATATAACGTAGCATAAATTATTGGTCATGGTAGACAAGCATTTATGATAGATGTAGTGAAGCGCAGAGCCTCTTGTGACTAGTAGTTTGGAGAGCTGGGTTCGAACCCTCATCTGCCGCTCACATGTAGCCGGTCAGTGTCTTCCATAAATCGTTTAAGAGCAATGGTTGGATATTTCCTGAGAATGACACCACCTTTTCCGTTGAATTCACTAAAGTCAGTCCTGATTTTAACCGAAAGTACTGCTAGATTACATGGGGCTCGTACACTTGTTCACACGAAATGTCGACCTCTCCTTTTACGATTCAAGTAAGAAGTCCTCTGGCTCTTTAGTCGCTCCCGACACTGCTACCTGGTTCCGAGGTCCCGACAAGCTCATTTAGACCAACTTTGCAATGAGCAATAAACGAAAGCCTCTTTGTGTCAAATTTCTCTGTGTATCTTTACGTCTCATCTGAGAAGAAGAGAGAGGAGTCTTGAAGTTAGGGAATACGGATTTTTTCCCATTCATCGTAAGACCACGACTTGCACCGAAATGTAAATAGTTTAATTCTACGACAACCGAGGCTTAGACACCAACAACTACTTTGTTAAAGCTCCCCCTTGGAAACGAGAGATGGCGGTTAAGAAAGATAACAGCTCTTCAGTCAGCTTACTGGCGAGTTGCTCTCTGCGACTTTACTGCTAATTAGTCTCTTAAACAAGCTCCCTTCTGGGCCTCACAGCAGAGGAGTCTTACTGGAGAAGTATCTCTCACATTTATTGCGGCGAAGCAGGCGACAATAACGAGACTTCGGAGTACCAGTGGCAAGGATACGACTTTTACTGCATTCTGCAACGAAGGCCGATTTAAGTAACAAAGTAAAGGGTGATAATTGTGAGAAAGCAGTAAGAGAGAGTTGCATCTCAGCACTTCCTCTCTCTCTCTCTCTCTCTCTCTCTCTCTTTGTTGCAGGATAAGTCAAAGAAGTGGGGGAAAGATTCAGTAGAAGAATACCACTGATAACATCAGCAGACACACTAGTTCTTCTGGGCGATTTATAGGCACATACGTAATATTCGTGGATATTGGATAGTTTTCATATAATAGAATATACTGGGTATTTAAAAGAAGTGTATAAGACTTTCATAAATGGCAGTACACATCGAAATCATAAAAATAAGTTCAATATACATGGGTCTGGAATCCATTCAAGGCAATTCAAACTCCTGCCCTTCGGCTGTGGCGTCCCTCAAATAAAATAAACTTTATATACATTTGTTATTTGTAATTTTTATATAAACAGATTAAGTGTTTGGTGAATTACTTTGAATGAAAATATAATGCAAGTATCATACAATGAAAATTTTGGAGTGCAAACGTAGGCTTCCGCGGTTGTTGTCACTATCAATAAAATTCTTCCGGGTATGCCACCGCGTCGTCATTTTATAAACTATACCGACGTTTCGGCCACTGTTGCAGGCGGCCTTCATCAGGGTCTGTCTGATGAGACAAACCCTGATGAAGGCCGCCTGCAACGTCAGTATAGTTTATAAAATGACGACGCGGTTTCATACCCGGAAGAATTTTATTGAAAATTTTGGAGTGTTTCTTATTTATTGATTTACTTGTCACAACTCGATAACACTCCGAATTAGATGTTAAAAATTTTGTGAGATGGGATGTATAAAACAATTTTCCACCTTTACACTGCTTTTAAAGTAAACGTAACTTATAATTGGGTCGCCGTATTAAAAGTGAAATCTTCTTTAGAAATATTGTAACAGTGCAATATTTAGGCATCATAGATTCGATATAATCCAAGCTTCTGCAGGTCAAGGGATCTTCTTGTAATAATTAATTTGATTTATTTTTTAAATATCTTTAAAATAAAAAGACGTAAAAGGAATGTTGCCTTTTATAACAAACCCTATTTGAATACCATAAAAGACAAACATTCACAAAAATAACGCCCATCTATTGGAAACGTCTTTTACATACATATTTACTTTTTCAAGCGTTTTCTTTAACTTTCATTTGATTTTTATCAACACGTTTTTTTTAATATCCAATGGATGTGTGCCTTTGTCCATGACATTTCATGCCGTCCACTTTCCTGCACTATTAATGTCTTTGACACATCCACCGCTCGTCAGCTGTGTACCGTCCTATCTGCATAAAAGATCGAAAAAGACCCGCGCACAGTATACGAGTGACTCATAACTAAACCTAACATTTTTAAATAGTAATGACTATTATTCCCGACATTCTTTCCTTTCACGAGTCAGTACCCAGTGGAACCAGCAATTTTGCTTGTTTTCACTATAGCTTTCACCGCCGGTTTTAACTTCATTATTATTATTATTTTTTTTTTTTTTTTTTTTTTTTTTTTTGACTTGTGTGTACTTGTGCGGTATCATGTGTGAACCACGTATGTAATCGTTGCTAACGTGGCACATCTTCCAGAATGGTACGCAATACATCAATGACAAGGTTCTGATAACGCGCCCCATTTAACCTTTGGGGTATCGCCAAGTAGTTGCTTGTTGTGGACGTTGCTGTTATTTAAATCCACAAGATCATATTTTGTAAACCCTGCCTCATTAGTAAATAAAATAATTGATGGGCACGGTGGATGTGCGTCACACTCTGGCAACATCGCTTTGCACCATGGATGATGTTGTGCCTTAGGGCCAGAACGCCTGTAGATGGCATGAATACAGAAACTGGAAATTGATCATGAAGTAACCCCACTTCCTCCCAGATAAGAGAGTGAGTCACGCCTTCTGTTGCTGCTAACCATCGCACACTGATTCTTCCACTAAACTCACACCCAAATCTCCAGATGTCAGACACTCAGATCGGTACCGAACGCTGTATATCGATACAACATCAACCAAAACTCCGATATAATTCGTGTTATGTGCTGCCGTCAAGGATAACGTGCATAAACTATAATAATAAAGAACACCTGAACTACGGAGTACAGTTACAGCATAACTGTCACAGTATACACACCCAGCTTCTATGGACAAGTTGATAGAGCGTTAGTTTGTTATACCGAGGGTCCTCGGTTCATGTACTGCTCATGACACATTGTTATCACTGCAATACTAGCAGCTGTTCTATGGGGCAAAGAGTTGCTGAAATGTAAAAGGACTGTTCGGATTTGATAGCAGTTTGCTTTCTTTTCGTTTATTTGAAAGTAGCCAACCTGTATGATTTATTCGTAGTTTCACAGGATAAACAAAACACAACACGAATAAAGAATGTGCATCACACTTACAGCAGTATTAATGATATTATTATTACCATCGGTATTATTACCATTAAGACTTCCGCACGTGTAGTGCAATTGTTTCCATATTCTTGTGTCCCGATTGCTTCTGCATAGTCTCTGAAACTACGAATACACTCTACAAGTTTGCTTCTTTCAAATAAACGAAACAAAAGCGACTATCCATAACACAGTGCTATGAAATCCGAAAAAGTCCTTTTCCATGACAGGAACATGCTTTACCGAAGGGTCGCGGGTTCGAAACCCGGTCGGACTTCGGAATTTTTTCAGTCTGCGTTTTAACCCATCCTTCACCTCTCAACGATGTGAGGAGTCGCCAGAACCGACACGTGGTTCGGATTCCACGTTAAGCTATAGGTCTCCTTTCCCCGGTTGGATAACTGGGGTAGGCTAGGGACACGCAAGTCGCTGAAGTGGCGTACAATTGAAAGACTTGCACCAGGCCAATGAGCCACACGAAATATTATATATATATATATATAATTATTCTTTTTTGCCCCCATATAACAATGGCCAGCGTACAGCAGTAAAAATAAATATATAAATACATACATAAAGAAAATAAAAATGAAAAAATGTGTCATGAGCAGGGCTTAATCCCGGGACTCTTATAATACTAAATTAACACTCGTCCAACTCGCCCTCAGGAGCTTGATATGTCATGCATTGACAGTTATGCTTTTACTGTATGTATTCCGTAAGTTAGGCGTTACTTATAACTCACGTTCTCCTGGACGACAGCACATAGCACGAATTGTATCGGAGTTTTGAGTGATACTATGTCGATATAAAACGTTTGTTACTCGTCTTACTGCCTGACATCTGGAGGTTTGGGTGTTACAGGACACTACTCCAGTTGACGTGCGCCGACTGAACGGAGCAGTCCACAGTCTTATGAGGAAAAATCTGTCGACAACTTTATCAGAGGTCAAGGCGCTGTGCATATTTTTCAACCTAGACGGCACGGGTTCGCAAGCTAAGTCCATTTGCTAAACCATAGCAGAATCTCACAACCGCCATTTCATTTGTCGAGGCCGGCCGTGGTGGCCGAGGAGACTGAGTCGCTTCAGTCACGGTCTGCACGGCCACTACGGTCGGGGGTTCGAATCCCCCCTCGGACATGGATATTTGTGCCGTCTTTAGTATAAGGTAGTTCATAAGTAGTTTGTAAGCTTAGGGACTGATGACCCCGTAGTTAAGTCCCATAAGCTTAACAACAACATTTGTCGAGTGCTTCCACTGCTAACAAGTGGTGGAACAGAGAAAACATAAATGTACTACATATTTGTACATACGGACATCACCATTACTGTAAACGAAAGGTGAATGTGTTTTAGTATTAAGGTAGAACACCGTGATAAATATCCAGGGTTGACAGTACTGTACCATAAGATACACTACAAGACGACAACTAATGTAGCCAAAACACGAACAACTAATCTGACAGCAGACTACCTGATGATAGGTAGAATACTGGACGACAACAGTGTACCCTGCTGACACATTTGGCCGGCCGCAGTGGCCGAGCGGTCTGCTGCGTGCCAGTAACGGTCTGCACGGCCGCTGCGGTCAGGGGTTCGAATCCTCCCTCGGGCATGGATGTTTGTGCCGTCTTTAATATAAGCTAGTTCATAAGTGTTTGTAAGTTTAGGGACTCAAATGTTTGTAGAACTTATGGGACTTAACTATGGGGTCATCAGTCCCTAAGCTTACAAACTACATATGAACTAGCTAAGACTAAGGACGGCAAAAATATCCATGCCCGAGGGGGGATTCGAACCCCCGACCGTAGTGGCCGTGCAGACCGTGACTAGAGCGCCTCAGTCCCCTCGGCCACCGCGGCCGGCGTTTAGGGACTGATGACCCGTACTTAAGTCCCATAAACTCGACAAACATTTGAACAGACTCCTTTGACGGAGCGGCAATGCAGCGACTGTGCTGATATGTGCAACCATGCGTCGCTCAGGACCTCTTATAAACACAGTTTTTATCTCACAAAGTATGCGTTTCCCTCCCATGTTTATCTGACTACTTTTTTTTTATTGCAAATAGTACTGTCACCTCTTTAAGTAATCGACATTTAAAGTTAAAACAGTCCAGATCACGCATTTCTTCTTTATTTCGTAACAGGTTTCGGTCAATGAAGACCACCTTCAGACAAAGTCCTCCATGGTAGCAGGCGTTGTCGGTGGATACAGCAGGAAGCACAGGCGTCAACGAATGAGCAATTGGCGACTGTGCGGCCTGCTGTATCCACCGACAACGCCTGCTGCCATGGAGGCCTTTGTCCGGAGGTGGTCTTCATAGACCGAAACCTGTTACGAAATAAATCTGAGATCGGCACTATTTTAATATTACAATAAAGCGGCTGCTACACTGCAAAATCTTTTAAACATTATTCGACACTTTTTCTGAACACCCTGTATACTGGTTATACCATTTATCACCGCGGTGGAGTAGCCGACTGGTCTTAAGGCGCCTCGCTACGGAGCGCGGTTGCTCGCCGTTGGAGGTTCGAGTCCTCCCTGGGGCATGGGTGTGTGTGTGTGTGTGTGTGTGTGTTGTCCTTAGGTTACTTTACCTTAGTTTCAGCAGTTTGTAACCTACGGACTGATGACCACACAGTTTGGTCCGATACATTTACAAACATTTTTTCATCATTTATCTTCACCACCTAAAATATCTCTGGAAAAACTACAGCTATTGTAAAACGACATTTATCGGTATCAGTGTAAGGCAGGGGGCTCATGAATTCTGAAACAAAAGCATATGTATTTAAAGAAAACTTATGTTTTTTTTTTTAAATGGACATACTATATTACTTCAACAGCAACATATAGCAAGACAAATCACATAAACAATGGCGTTGATCGCATCGCAATATGCCAATTACATCCCGAGTTACTTGGAAGCGAAGTTGATGCTTGAAATAAGTGAAACGCACGGCTAGCGCAAGTCATAAGACTCGAGCGAGAACCCCATGCTGCTCAGGACGTGCGCTAACCGTAGGTTTCGCGTATTTCAAGCGTCAACTTCGCTTCCCAGTAACTCGAGATATAATTGGCGTATTGCGCAGAAATCAACGCCATTGTTTATGATTTTTCAAAAATTCAAATGTTTGTATAGTCTATGGGACTTAACTACGGGGTCATCAGTCCCTAAACTTACAAACTACTTATGTACTAGCTAAGACTAAGGACGGCACAAATATCCATGCCCGAGGGGGATTCGAACCCCCGACCGTAGTAGCCGTGCAGACCGTGACTGAAGCGCCTCATACCCCTCGGCCACCGCGGCCGGCTGTAATTTTTCATGCTATAGATTGTTAATAAAATAATGTAGGCTATCCATTTAAAAACACATAATTTTATGTTGAAAAGCACATACGTTTTGTATTCAGTGTGGTAAAGTTCAGCAAGTGACATAATAATATTGATTAACCAAAAGGCTGCTATTTAATCATATTTATTTGAACACTACAGTCCCGTTTCGGCTTACACTGCCATTTATGGTAAACGAAATGTTCAAATGTTTGTAAAGTTTATGGGAGTTAACTGCGGGGTCATCAGTCCCTAAACTTACTACTTATGAACTAACATATACTAAAGACAACAACTTCCGACGCGGGAGGCCTCGCGATCTGCAAAGTGGCGCTCCAGAACGCTCGGCTACTCCCGCACGGCTGTAGTTGTCAAAATTCAAAATCAGAAGTAAAAGTACCAACCAAATTTGACAGTCTATATACAGACGTCTTAGATGTCTTATGTGAGTCAGGCAATCTGGACATAACCGTCACTTGAAAATGGCAGTGTAGCTGAAACGGAACCGTCGTTTCAAATAAATTTTATTAAATAGCAGCGTTTTGGTTTATTATTATTATTATTCACCCTGTATATAAACTACCGCCAAATGATTTGAAAATTTTTGTAGGTCATCCACCTGCTTAATGTCAAAATTGATTATGTCAGAATGTATATCGAGTAATTTCTTGTTCCTAAGAAAGATCTAGTCTCCAAACCATCACCAGTGCTGAAGCACAGAATTTAAATTTGTATTAAGGCCGACGTTCGAATCTGGATCTTCTGCTTACTATGTAGATGTGCTGTGGATTACACCAGGCTTGTACACTTACTGTCAAAGATCGTCTCCCTTCCTAATATACACTCTAATTGAACCTCAACACATCATGTTTGCTCCTTTATTTATTTATTATTATTATTATATTAACTCCTGCCAGTATTGCCGAGTTACCCCGACTGGTAACCAGAATTGGCGAAACGTATTTCTCAACTGCTACTAAGCAGAATAGCCGCGATCGAATCCAAGATATGGTTCACACTTTAAATGAATTCTTCAGCCTACGTTGATTATCATCGGTAATATCGAGACTAGATTCAAAAACAATTGTTTGTAAAGCTTTTAGACCATACAGCAGAGTTCATCAGTCCCTCGGCTTACAAACTACTTAAACTAATTTGTGTTAAAAACAACACACATACACACACACACACACACACACATACATACATACATACATACATACATGCCCGATGGAGGGGTCAAACCTCCGATGGGTAGCAGCCGCGCATCCCACAGCAATGCGCCTTAGAGCGCACGGACATTCTCGCACGGCTCGAGATAGATCTTTTCACATCTTCGACGCAAGAGGCGCAGGACTATCCCCATTTAGTTCTGTTCCAGTGTTGGATAGCCTCGACAATAACTGATACGAGTTGAAATGCATAGTGCAACTGTCTAGGAAGCGGCAGAACCAGATTCGAATCCAAATTTAATTCTACACATCATAGCCGGCCGCGGTGGCCGAGCGGATTGCGGCGCGCCAGTCACGTTCCGCACGGCCCCTTCGGTCGGGGGTTCGAATCCCCCCCTCGGGCATGGATATTTGTGCCGTCCTTAGTATTAGCACAGAGTAACATATACAGAGAAGCAGCCCACCCTAATCCACTGTCCTGAGCTCCCCTCGTAGTTCCGTAAGATGCTAGCAGGTGTCAGGCGGTTCGCTGGCTTAGGGTGCCTCTCACACGTCAGAGGGTAGCCTGGAGGGGAGGCTGAGGGTAGACTCGTGGCGCCTGCCACGAGGCCACGGCTGTGTCCGGTGTGCAGGCGTTTGATGGGAGGTGGTGGTGGGGACAGCCGCTACCTGCCGCCTGCTCTGGCCAGTTTAAAGGGCTGCTTCTGACCGCACCGCCATCATGGGACATCTTACGGAACTGCTGGAAACCCTCCCTCCCCACACCCTGGAGCGTAGGACCGGGCCCTTACGGAGGTTTCCCGTCTGTATATATTGGTCTGTGGTATTAGGTAGTTCGTAAGTAGTTTGTAAGTTTAGGGACTGATGACCCCGTAGTTAAGTCCCATAAGTTTTGTGTCCCAGCCTCGTCGCCGCTTTTGTGTCTTGTTTCCGTCGTATGTGTCGGTGGCCGAGTAGGAAGGCCGACACAGGAATAAAGGTAGCACGCTGGTGCAGGTACAGCCAGAAACTAGAAACACTAGAGTAAATTAGAACGAGATATATATTGCACAGAATTTATACAATACTCAACTTTTACACAATTCAGTACTGCAGTGCTGATACATAGTTGAGTTAGAGTCCTGCCTAGTGCCTGTCCGATAGCCAAGTCTTCACTGGTGCCTATCTGATTACGAAGGACCTAACTGGTTGCTATCTCAGTCCCAAGTGAACGATGTCGTTTAGTGGTGGCCACGAGTTGCAGCAGAGGGCGCTCGTGGCTGTCGTCGTAAGAACGCCGCGCCGTGCGTGCATGGCGGCGCGCGGCGAAAGTAGGTGGCGCGCACTTTGGACTTGTGCGACACCACAATAAGCTCTACAAACATTTGAACACTAACATCATAATATGCTGGTTAAGCGTGATAGTACAATTGGCAAGAGTAAATATGTACATATAGATGAAGATATCAGGGAATATAAGATTTCTTAAAGCAGAACACGAAAAAAGGAAGTGACAATAAAACACTTAAATCATGTAGCTTACCACAGACGAAAACTATACACACGGTATTTATCAAAATACGCGAGAATAAACTTTTAAAACTGTAGTAACACAAGCTATATAGGGTAAAAAATTGTAGGGAAAGACAAAAACTGGAATATAACCAGCAGATGAGATGGTTGGTACAAGCGCTTCTCTGAAATGAAGAGAATGACGTAAGAGAGGAATTCGTAGTGGGTCGTATCACACGTCATAAGACTGATGACTCAAAATAAATTTTAAAAAATATAGACGAATTTCACCTTATTTTGGTAAAAACAATGTCTTGATAGCGCAAATACGATATTTTCCTTATTCACATGTGACGCGTTTCGCGTATTCTAGGGATCGTCAGATGTTTAAAAAACTGCAATTGATTTAAAAGTATATGAAAAGTCCATAAGTAAGATATATTTGTTATAGGAATGGTGAAAGCATTTTAAACTACAGCTCACACGACCACATTAACATTTGAGAGGGACACGGTGGTGTGGGTAAAATTGTAACATAAAAATACCATTGAAAACTGTGGCTTGATGAATAAAATATCTGGGTAACAAGAATTTTATTCGTGAAGCCACGATTTTTAGTGGTATTTTATTAGTTCAAAATTTTACCCCACACCACTCTCTCTCTCTAAAACGCAATTGTGGGCATGTGACCTGTAGTTTAACAAAAATGTTCATTACGGTTGCTGTCCCAGTGCCACAGAAGTATGGTGTGGAATGATGTCAATTTCACCTTATTTATGGTCGGGGAAAATAGAGACGGAGGGACTACATTTTGCAGTATAAATAATCACTAACCATACCATTCTCCCAAACATGTCTGTATCACTACTGAGGCAAATTACTCACAAGATGTCAGTGATTAGTACACAGGGTGTTACAAAAAGGTACGTCGAAACATTCAGGAACATTACATACAATGAAAGAAAATATGTTATGTGGACATGTGTCCGGAAACGCTTAATTTCCATGTTAGAGCTCATTTTATTACTTCTCTTCAAATCACGTTAATCATGGAATGGAAACACACAACAACAGAACGTACCAGCGTGACTTTAAACACTTTGTTACAGGAAATGTTCAAAATGTCCTCCGTTAGCGAGGATACATGCATCCACCCTCCGTCTCATGTTATCCCTGATGCGCTGATGCAGCCCTGGAGAATGGCGTATTGTATCACAGCCGTCCTCAGTACGAACACGAAGAGTCTATACATTTGGTACCGGGGTTGCGTAGATAATAGCTTTCAAATGCCCCCATAAATGAAAGTCAAGAGGGTTGAGGTCAGGAATTCGTGGAGGCCATGGAATTGGTCCGCCTCTACCAATCCATCGGTCACCGAATCTGTTGTTGAGAAGCGTACGACCACGTCGACTGAAATGTGCAGGAGCTCCATCGTGCATGATCCACATGTTGTTGTAAAGGCACATGTTCTAGCAGCACAGGTAGAGTATCACGTATGAAATCATACGTGCTCCAGTGAGCGTAGGTGGAAGAACATGAACACAAGCACTCCAGTCAACATTACCTTCCTTCAATTGGGCCAACTGGCGGTGAATCGAGAAGGAACAGTACATACAATTGTCTGCACGAATTATTTCAATTTACATTTAAAGATAAATACTAAAATGCGCTCTAACATGGATATTAAGCGTTTCCGGACGCATGTGCACATATTTTCTTTCTTTGTGTGTGTCCGCCTCCGAAGCTTAGCGGTAGCGTCGCTGACTACCACGCAGGAGGCCCGGGTTCGATTCCCAGCAGGGGACTGGGTGTTGTGTGTTGTCCTAATCTTCATCATCTCATCATCATTGGCACGCAAGTTGCCCACGCGGCTTCAAATACAAAGACTTACACTCAGGCGGCCGAACAAACACGCAAGGGTTCTTCTGGCCAAGAAATCTATACGCTCATTTCCATTTCTTTGTGTGTGAGGAATGTTTCTTGAAAGTTTGGCCGTACCGCTTTCTAACACCTGTGTAACTTTTTGTTAGTACATGTTCCGAACACCATTGACATTTTCAAGTACTTAAAAATTAATGTACCATTAGGCAATATAATCAGTAACATTCTCGGCATACATGCTTTGTCATCATAAACATATCGTCCAAAGAAATGATACTGCTTCTATGAGACACAGTTTTAAATGCGATGGCATCTAAACAGATTATGTCTGTGGCACAATCGGAACAATCTTTCTGGGTTGTGACTGATCTCTTCTTGAGGTTGTCAGAAAAGTTCTCCTCTTCGTCATCCCCGGGGCTATTCCCGTACCCTAGTAATTGTAAATGATAGGTGGCGCTGGCAGGCTGTGTCCGTTTAAGGCAAATAAACGAGGGCCATTCATTAGGCGCGGACGGGTGGGGAAGTTCCCCGTGTACCACGGCCGCGCTTATGGCAGGAGCGACCTGGCACAGTGCGTGGCGTGACGGCCAGCACTAACTGTAATTGTAACAGGCCAGGCCAGCTGACCCGGCTACGCTGCGCCCGTCAATAGCCCGCACCCTGCTCTACACTCACTGTACTTTCCGACCGCTTCTGACTCATTCTCTATCTTTGCGATCAGGCACTGAGAGCCGGCCATGGGCCCCATCACCAAACATATAACTCCAATGTTACTGTTATTTTTAAGGCGGTCTGACACGTTTTAAACATCACGTAATTCTGCGAATTTTATAAATATATAAAAATACTTACTTGATTATTATTTATTTATCGTATGGTTTTACAAGTATACAACATATATATACAGGGTGTTTCACTTAGTGTATTTGCCTCTGTAACTTATAAAATAATAGGTGACGGGAAATTTTAATGCGGTAGGTCAACACAAGAAATGTACACTTTCTGCGGAGCTATGAACATAGTTTAGTGAATCATTTTCCAAAGAGGTACACCACAAAGATAATTTTTTTAATGGGACAATAGTTTTTCTATCGTGTATTGGATTCGTTTAAACCAGCTGCGTCCAAATCTATTTAAACTACATTCCTATCACTGTTAGTTTGGGAGCTACAACTCTTCAAAGTTCCGGGGGCGGAGGCTGCGATAGCATAGCTAACTGGCCGAGTGGCTGTCCTCTGCGGCACGGCCCATTGTCTCATGACCACCAGCCAGTCTGATACGCTGTCGTAGCCTCCGCCCCCTAAACTTTGAATGGTTGTAGCTCCCAAACTAAGAGTGATAGGAATGTAGTTTAAATCGATTTGGACGCAGCTGGTTTCAACGAATCGAATGCACGATAGAAAAAACTATTGTTCCATTTAAAACATTGTATCTTTGTGCTGTAACTCTTTGGAAAATGAAACAATAAACTACGTTCATAGCTCCGCAGAAAGTGTAACATTTCTTGTATTGACCTACCGCATTAAAATTTCCTGTCAAATGTTCAAATGTTTGTTAACCTTATGGGACTTAACTACGGGGTCATCAGTCCCTAAACTTACAAACTACTTACGAACTACCTTATACTAAGGATGGCACAAATATCCATGCCCGAGGGGGTATTTGAACCCCCGACCGTAGTGGCCGTGCAGACTGTGACTGGAGCGCCTCAGTCCCCGCGGCCACCGCGGCCGGCTAAAATTTCCCGTCACCTATTATTTTATAAGTTACAGAGGCAAACACACTTAGTGAATGTATAATTAAATGAAATTTGACAACCAGTCCAGAGCACTTTCTGTCACTTGATGTAAACTCTCCAAGTTACCATTAAATGCTCACAGTGGACACTGTTTGATGATGTGCCCCATGGTTTGCTTCTCTGCCCCGCAGTCACAGTCAGAAAATGGAAGGAAACCCCATGTCTTCATGTTGTAAGCACACCTCCCTTGACCAGTCCCGATGCGGTTCAGTCGCGAGCAGGTTTGGCGTGGTAGATGGAATCCCTCAACTTTCTTTCATGGATCTTGCACGAGGTGATCATTGTGCGGCGGATTTTCGTTCTAGCGTTCTTGCCACTTGGAGGTCACATCGAAGGAAGTGGTGCTTTCTGTGTCACACCAAGGAGGTTTTCGTGATTTCAGACGACATGCTGGCGGATCCTGTAGAGGGGAGAGTTCTTGTGAGCCTTGACATTCTTTATCAATTTTACCTCAGCTTCTCTCCTCCTCAGATCTTGCGGAGCAATGTTAGGCAGGACAGGCTGAATGGGCGTAGATCTGACAGTGCCAGTGATAATCCTCATGGCTTCATTAAGTTGGACGTCAATCTTTGTTGTGTGAGCGCTGTTTTCCCACACTGGCGCGCAGTATTACCCAGCAGAATACACAAGAGCGAGCGCAGTAGAGCGTAGGGTTTTGGCCAGCAATCTTACGAAGCAAATTCACTCTTGAGGCAAGTTTCTTTGAAAGCTTTAAGAACCGTTCTTTGAATGTCAAGGACCGATCTAGAGTGATACCAAGGTATACCGGATTGTAGTTATGTGGCATTTCAATTCCATCAAAAGTCACATGTAGTTATTTTGGGGCTTCTTTATTATTCAGGTGGAATGCAGTAACCTCAGTTTTATTTGGATTTGGTTGAAGTCTCCATTTATGAAAGTAATCACTCTAATTTAATCAGGTCACTCGTCAGTACCTGCTCGCAGTGCTTGAGGTCGTTACTCTGAAAGGTAATGCTAGGTCATCTTCATACTGGATTTTCGTGGAGTTCGTGTCTGGCATGTCATGTGTATATAGGTTAAATAGGATTGGGGCCAAAACAGAGCCCTGGGGTAGACCGTTACTTAGCGTCCTCCATCTGCTAGATTGTCCATTCAGGAATAACTTAAAGCGTCTGTCCAAGAGCATGTTGTTTACTAAGAATGCAAGCTTTTGGCTTGGGATGATTTGAATAAGCTTCAACATCAGTCCTTCCCTCCACACAGTGTCATAAGCTGCTAAGAGGTCCACAAAAACTGCAGCTGATTTAAGACCTCGTTGGAACCCAGTTTCTACTAATGTTGTCAACGTTAAGACCTGGTCACAGGAGCTCCGATGTTTCATAAAGCCACCTTGTTCAGCAGGGATGATTTGGTCAATGGTCTCTTGTATGCGGTTAAGGATGGTATATAGCGTAATACATAGTTTCTTATTAAATAGAAGACATATGTTTATAAATACACGTTGCACAAGATATTTCCGGCAGAAACCGAGCAAGCCAACGGTTGTTCACGGCACAGTTGATTGAAACTTCAGTCTGGTAGTATGCACCCACATATTTTCGATAGATTATTAGTAGCACTAACTTCGATTGTGTGTCGGATGCAGTGACACTCTTATAGAACCTGTAAGCATTCTAGTAAATTATAATGTTTGTAAACCTAGATTTGCAAACTACTTAAACTAACTTATGATAAGGACAATACACACACCCATGCCTCAGGGAGGACACGAACATCCGACGGCGATCAACCGATCAACCGCGCGTTCCGCATCAAGGCGCCTTAAAGCCCTAGGCCACTCCACCACGGCGAGGAAAGTATATATTAATTTCTTACAGAGTTGTATCAGAATAATCGTTCCTACACTGAAAACAAAAGGAACCGCTACACCTGCTTTAACACGACGTGCCATGGACTGGACTAAAGTTTGAAGTATTGACATTGACACCATGCATCCTGCAGGGCTGTTCATAAATTCGGAAGAGTACGAGGAGGTGGAGATCTAAAAAGCAAGTGGCAAGGCGTCATGGACATGCTCAATAAAGTTCATTTCTGACACGTTTGGAGGTGTTTAAACACAGAAGAGTGTTCCTGGAGGCACTCTGTGTCGCATTGTCCTGCTCGAACTGCCAAGTCCGGCGAAATGCACAATGGACATAAAAGTATGCAGGTGCAGGATATCTAAAACTTTCAGCGTCCTACATCACTGTGCACGCGTCCAACACCATTACAGCTTCTACAGTCACTTGCTGGCTTGTACGTTGTCTCCATACTCGTATGCGTCCAGCCGCTCGATACAACAGAAAAACGTCCCGTCAGACTAGGAAATACAGGTGATCAAAAAGTCAGTATAAATTTGGGAACTTAATAAATGATGGAATAATGTAGATAGAGAAGTAAAAATTGAAAAACATGCTTGGAATGACATGGGGTTTTATTAGAACCCAAAAAAGAAAGAAAGCTCAAAAAATATCCGACATATGGCGCTTCATCTGATCAGAAAAGCAATAATTAGCATAACAAATTAAGACAAAGCAAAGACGATGTTCTTTACAGGCAATGCTCAATATGTTCATCATTCCTCCACAATAGCTGTAGTCGAGGAATAATGTTATGAACAGCATTGTAAAGCATGTCTGGAGTCATGGTGAGGCATTGGCGTCGCATGTTGTCTTTCAGCATCCCTACAGATGTCGGTCGATCACGATACACTTGCTACTTCAGGTAACCCCAAAGCCAATAATCGCACGGGCTGAGGTCTGGGGATTGGAAGGCTAAGCATGACGAAAGTAACGGCTGTGCACACGATCATCACCAAATGACGCGCGCAAGAGATTCTTCACGCGTCTAGCAATATGGGGTGGAGCGCCATCCTGCATAAAAATCGTATTTTCCAGCAGGTGTTTCTCAGCCTGGCTGGGGATGATGCGATTCTGTAACATATCGGCGTACCTCTCACCCGTCACGGTAGCAGTCACTGACGTTTTGCTGTCCAGCGCCATCTGTCGGACATTTTTCGAACCTTTCTCTTTTCTAATAAAACCCCATGTCATTCCAAGCATGTGTGTCCATTTTTACCTCTCTATCTACATTATTCCTTGGTTTATTAAGTTTTCAAATTTATACTGACTTTTTCAAATGTTCAAATGTTTGTAAAGCTTATGGGACTTAACTACTCGGTCATCAGTCCCTAAACTTAAAAACTACTTACGAACTAGCTACAACTAAGGACGGCACAAATATCCATGCCCGAGGGGGGATTCGAACCCCCGACCGTAGTGGCCGTGCAGACCGTGACTGGAGCGCCTCAGTCCCCTCGGCCACCGCGGCCGGCACTGACTTTTTGATCACCCGATACGTGTCACCTGCCATCCATAGTCCAACGTCGGTGTCGACGGGTCCAGGCGAGGCGCAAAGTTTGTGTCGTGCAGTCAGCAAGGGTACACGATTGGGCCTCCGGCTCTGAAAGCCAGTATCCATGATGTTTCGTTGAGTGGTTCGCACGAAGACTTTTTGAAATCAGCAACAGTTTGCTGAAGCTTGCACTTCTGTCACGTTGAACGATTCTCTTCAGTCGCCGTTGGTACCGTTCTTTCGGGATCTTTTTACATCTGTAGCGACTTGAAGTTTTACCGGATTCCCGATATTCAAGGTGCATTCGTGAAATTATCGTACAGGAAAATCCCGCCTCATCTATACCTGTTGTGTCTAATCTCTCATACACTGACTATAGCACCAGGTGCAAACTCACTTAATTCGTGATACCCTGACAATGAAGCAACAGTAACCGATCTAACGTCTGCGCCATACACCTGTTGTCTTGTATAGGCATTGCCGATCGCAGCGGAGTCATCTGGCTGTATTCCATTGCCGCAAGACCACAACCAGCGTGGCGCAATGGATAGCGTCACCGATTGCGGTGCTGAAGGTCACCAACACCAGGTGTCACAAACATAGACACCAGAAAGATAGTCTACCACTGCTACTTTGAGTCGGTTATTCATTATGGCATAACCTTTACCGCGGTGGAGTGGCTTCAAGGCGCCTAGCTGTGGAGCGAGCTGCTGCTCGCCGTCGGAGGTTCGAGTCCTGTCTCAGGCATGGGTATATTTGTCGTCCTTAGCATAAGTTAGTTTAAGTAGTTTGCAAGCCTAAGAACTGATGACCAACGTAGTTCAGTCCCATAGGTTAACAAACATTTGAACATAATCCTTTTGGGGAAATTCAGCATATGAGATATATACTATCGTTTGAGACCCCTCCCCTAATAATTTAGTTGTGGTGACGCCTATGCTAATCTAACTTATAGCACAGCAACTGATCAGTGTAAGGCGCATAAATCCCTCATTTATCAGCACTGCAAAACAAACAAGACAGTTTTAAAAACAAATGGATGACCACCTTATTTCGTTCACTGTCAGAAATGGAGTATGAATTCT
This sequence comes from Locusta migratoria, assembly GCA_026315105.1. Taxonomy (NCBI): domain Eukaryota; kingdom Metazoa; phylum Arthropoda; class Insecta; order Orthoptera; family Acrididae; genus Locusta; species Locusta migratoria. Next base: position 255,619,086 of record CM048745.1, on the reverse strand, counting down.
CGCATCAATCGCCAACTTCTGCCGATTTCAGTTTTCTCGTTGTCGCGCCGTACTAAATCTATAGCGACGACCACAGTTCGATTTTTTTTTACGTAACGTGAAGTATACTGCCAGGGCCCGCGCAAGTCGAACTGCCACCCCGTGCAGGATGCAAAATTGTTCCCCCCTCAAATAACCGTGATAATGTTCAAATCAGATTTTATTTGTATGTTACTTCTGCTTTCACATGTTTTAATACCAAAAACATATTTGGCGGTTATATAAAAGATATAAAAGTATATAACATGTAGGCTCAAAAAAAATTTCAAATGTTTGTAAATCTATTGTACCAAACTGCGTGGTCATCACTCCGTAGCTTACAAACTACTTAAACTTAGGTAAACTAACCTAAGGACAACACACACATTGATGCCCCAGGGAGGACTCGAACCTCCACGGCGAGCAACCGCACGCTCCGCAGCGAGACGCTTTAGACCGCTCGGCTACTCCACCGCGGTAATATGCAGGCCTAATATAAATGTTGGAAACGTTTTTACCGAAAACCTTGATGTTCTTGACCTATTTATTACACTTTTTTTAAACCACACACAGATGAACACTCGACTAAGCCATTCTAAGCCTCTAGTAAACAGTTTGGTGCTAAACTGCAAGAGAAGCTGCAGACAATTGCCGTGTAGGTGCATTTCGGTCTTGCTGTTGCGTGGTTACTCTTGGTGTACCTGGTACTGACCTATACTGAACATCCCCCGTTTTTCGGTATCGTCTCCAAACTCTGGAAATTGTGGTAATTCAAGGCAAGCACAGAAGGCCACGACTCCACTCACTCTCTCTCAGATTACAATTTGAACGTGGTCTTATATGCATTTTTGCCTGCTCACCGCGCCGGCCAATAAGAAGAAGGGGGCCCGGCTAGATAAGGCGGCGCACCACAGCCACGACAGTTAGTGCGAGAGAGTACGGAAGTTCCTGTCAGTACGAGGCAGCCCCAGGAATACTACAGCTCCAGACGTTCATCACAGGAGAGCCCGCCTTCTGTCTATGCACAAGCCGGAAGAGTTTTCTATAATGTAGCAGAACTATGGAATAGTACAAGTAGTTTGTACCAACACAAGCACATCAATAAATCCTTCGAGGACTAGTCATTCTGATGATGATTTCCGTAGTTTGGTCGAAATCTACACAATTTTTTTTTTAATTATTTTAATAGCAACTTGTAGGCCTGCAATTGTCAACATTATTTTACATCCAGTTGTGCTGGAATGGTTAGCTCGGAGCCTTGGCATCCATGTTTAGACGTGCTGCGTCAGTTGTGCAACGATACTGGCAACAATGGCCACGTGAACATTCTAACATCTGTAGACGAGTCCTGGTTAGAGGATGTCGATTTCGCAACCCCCCCCCCCCCTCCCTTGTCCATCCCTTTCGTAGGGCTGGTTGTGGAGTCCGCATGTGAAGCTTGGATTACTGCCAGCGGTGCTTCCTCTAGTGAAGATTGACATCCTCAGATTGCATCGACGCAACGCAATGTTGCGGCCACGAGATCGCAACAGACATGCCACTTGCAGATTTTTTTGACATATTTCAAAGTTCTATATATACATGTGGCGTCTGTTTCGAAAGAACAGACGTCACTTCTGATCCTGCCTAGAAAGCAGGAGACCCGGGTTCTAATCCCGGCTGGGTACACATTTTCAGCTTTGCCCAGTCGCAGTTGATGTCATATATTCTGTGAATATTAAATAATAACAACTGCAGGATCAGGAGTGACGTCTGTTCTTTCGGAACAGACGCCACATGTATATATAAAATATGCCGGTGACGGGCAATGATCCTATCGTTAGTGGGGAGGGGTGGGCAGGTTTGAAGCCCTTACTCTTACGGGAATTAGTTTCATAACTACGAGTTTGAGTACAGTGGGCAGGGCGAAGCTGGGAATTTGTATCTGACGGGAGGCGTGCTTAGGTAGTCCTTGCAGGTGCGGTGATCACTGTGTCCCCAGTGGTGTACGGGTCAGCGCAACTGCCTAGAAAGCAGGAGACCCGGGTTCGAATCCCGGCTGGGTACACATTTTCAGCTTTGCCCAGTCGCAGTTGATGTCATGTATTCTGTGAATATTAAATTTCAAAGTTCCTTTCGTCTCTTCCTTTGAATTCCTGAATACGGCCACAGCCATCCAGTAAACTTCGTCCTACAGACCTCGAGATAAACCAATGGGTACCGACCGGCCGCCGTGTCATCCTCCGACCGAAGGCGCCAGGGGATGTGGTATGGAGGGCAGCGTGGTCAGCGCCACACGCTTCCGACGGTTCTGTCGGTTTTCGCGACCGGAGTTTCTATTTCTCAGTCGAGTAGCTCCTCAGTTGGCCTCACAGTGGCTGAGTTCATCCCACTTTCCAGCATCACTCGTTAGACCTGGAAGGTGCCCAACACTGATTAACGTCTGTGAGTAGTGGGATAATTAAGTGAAAAAATTATCCATATCATACATGAATAAAAATCACTGATGAGGTCGCATAAAAGTTTTAATGAGATGAAAGACCCTGTTATTAAATTCGAGACTTCATAAGATGCTTTTAGGTGCCGAAAGAGTTCTGACGGTTTAAATACATGATTACGGAAGGAGCAAGAAAGCTATTGTCAAAGGAGATTCGAACCCGCGTAGCTTTAAAAGTTATTCAACCTGCAGTCCATTACCATGAAGTTATCGTACTGACGAATAAAAATTAAATAGCTTTGCATTTACTTGTTCTTTAGAAAATATTTTCTTCCTTTGTTTAATAGAGCAAATATTATTTGTATAAAGTTTTCCCGAAAACAAATAATGTACATAAAATAAAACAAATAGGTGATTTTGACAGAATAAATGAAAAAAGTGTCTCTTCTCTACGTACTCCTTAACAATTTGGACTCCCTCCCCGCTCCACTCTACTTTCGACAAAATCCTACGTCTGAACAGTGGAACACCACTGAGGCGTAAACAAGTTAAGATTAATAACACTATCAGATTTGTCTTAGCTAATTCGCAAGTGTAGCAGCGCCTCTATTCTCTCGTACTTGGCTGTTCATTGCAGAAATATTCCAGCTTAACTGCGGTGTGCTAATACGAAGGACGAAGCGAACGTGCACCGGAATATGCATGGTGAGTGGGATTAGACACTCGGTCGTTAAACATCGTATCTTCGCTCCCTCGCATTAGAACTGTCCCTTCTATGTTTGCTTACTCGAGAGCAGTGTAGGAGAGAAGAGAGGTAGAGAAGTGTAGGAAACCATCCCACACGATACTGTCTGCCAGTATCCAGTCGTTGGTGTAAAACGTGGCGTGGCAATTAAGCTAAAGACATGCAATGCCCAAATTAAGGACTAATTATCCACAATTCTATTATCATTGGTCAGAGCAAAACTGAATGCTGTGTATTTATACTGCGTGCCTTTGAAGTGATAAGTACTGAGTTGGAGCATTCGTGTATAGGGAATGGTACTTACCGGATGTTCCGGGAGCAATATTCAGGAATATGACAGCATCATTCGTAACAAAACAGTCTAGTTATGATCAGCTCTAAAATGTGTATCTTAAGATCTATGAACAATTCTTCGACTAGAAGAGGGTTTGACTGCTCCAACAAACGCAGTGCTGGGGACTGACTTAACTTGGACCTCCCAAATAACATATCCTTCAAATCCGCATAAAAATGTATGCACAAGATATTGGTTATCAACCAAGGGGAAATTAACAAATGTGATTTATAATCTTCAAACCTTGTTCATAACGAAGATGCTAACAACAGCATGTCTTTTTATGTCACCTTGTATGTTTTATTCATCGTTTCTCTCACCAATAACTGTCCAAAAATGCAGCTCAGTGAGTCATTCTCGTAAACAGATGTAAAACCTGTAAATAGATAGGTGTCCAAATAGTCAACTCGTAGTCAATACACCACAATTACACACCCTCACACACACAGAAGGCTTAGACACTGCTCTACTCACACACAGTACCTGTGTCACTTCACATCCGTGTTTAATACATTATTTACTTACTGTTACCTACTTTGAATCATCTACACCGTCACTGTAGTTTTGTTCTCTTATTTGTATTCCGTATTTGTCTGCTGATAAATAGCCCTTTCTTAGGACCACAGACATTTTCATTCGCTTAATATTTGCATAAAAACGATATTTCAGTTCTTCCAAGTGAGTTAAAAATTACGTAAATATAAAAAATACATAGAATCCTTTCTCTAGAATCGAATAATTGACATTACACGCAATACCTATACGTTATGCTCGGTCTGCCCTAACTAAGATGTTACAGCTCAGCACACAACAACTCATGCAGATTACATTGAAGTAAATAATGTATCAATCACGGAATAGTCCAGGTATGTATTCTATTGGTAACACAAGCATGTTCCTGGTAGTCTAGCGCGGCTGCATGAAACGACAGAGGTAAGTAGCCATTTTACATTTACAGTTACATTTGATTTATTGATGTTCTATCAGCTAGGTACCTAAATTAACCGTTTCTTCATAACATTGGGTTGCAAGTTGTAAAAAATGACAAAGAACAAGCAAGAGCAAGAGCACTGACGATGATCCTATGTCACTGAGATCTAGAAATTTAACTAAGGCTAAGAATCAGAAACAGAGATTAGACAACCTCCTGGTTATTTTATCAGATACAGAGATGTAAAACCTGTAAATAGATAAGTGTCCAAATAGTCAACTCGTAGTCAATACACCACAATCACACACACAGAAACTCGTCTTCGGATGTTAGAATGTTCACGTGACCATTGTTGCCAGAATGGTTGCACAACTGAGGCAGCACGTCTAACATGGATGCCAAGGCTCCGAGCGGACCATTCCAGCACACAGAAAGCCTCAAATTGACTCCATTCACTCTCTCTCTGCTTAGAATTTTTAACATGGCCTTATATGGATGTAAAATAATTTTGACAATTGCAGCCCTACAAGTTGCCATTAAAGTAATTAAAAAAATTGTGTAGATTTCTTTGATCAATGTTAAATCGATCATCTCTAGTACAAAGTGACAAGAGAACAAAGAAAACCTCCCTTCCATTCCAATCATGACAAAAGAAAAACAAAAATTAATTGCCGACCAGAATGGAGGAGAAAATAATGCATCGTTTTTAAGTATCACCTATTTGTACTCCTTTGTGACAAAATAAACGTAAACTTGTAAAAAAGTCGGTTTGTTGCTTTAATGTTGGACGCGAGTATATAACAAACAAAACAGAAACAAAAAAGATATCAATGTGATTACTGTCCCTCGTCCGTCGTCCCCTGTGCCTATAAATGTTAGCTTCATATGCTTTATTTTCCTTTACAAAAAGTGGTTTAGGGTTGTGGAGATAAAAAGGACTTCCGCCATAACTTCCAGTTGGCTACGAAACATTGAGAACGCAACTCGTGTGTTGCAGGAGCCGAAGAAAGGGGCGTCGCCGAACCCTGAGCTGACGACGTGCACGGTGAAGCGCGTCGTGATCCCGTACGCGTTCCAGATCTCGACGTGCGTGTTCTTCGTGGCGCCGATGACGCTCATCAGCGTGCTGTACGTGCTGATCGGGCTGCAGCTGCGGCGCTCCAGCGTGCTCTCCAGGAGGGACGCGTCGGGCAGCGTCCGCCTCAAGACGCACCAGCACCAGCACCAGCAGGACGGCCGCAAGAACTACCCCAAGAACACGCACTCCAAGGCCACCAGGCACGTCGTCAAGATGCTCGGTGAGTACAGCGCAGGACAGTCGCAGCGCCAGATACTGCACTTGACGGGGTTTGCCGGTCATTTGGGAATCCCTAAGGCCTGCGTGGACTGAAGCTTGCGATGCCTCGAGGCACAGAGTAACATATACAGAGAAGAAACCACCCCTACACCACGGTCCTACGCTGTCCTAGTAGTTCCGTAAGATGCTAGCAGGTGTCACGCGGATCGCTGGCTTAGGGTGCCTCTCGCACGTCAGAGGGTAGCGTGGAGGGGAGACAGAGAGAAGAGCTCGTGCCGCCTGCCACGAGGCCAGGCTGTGTCCAGCTTGCCGGCGTTTGAGGGGAGGTGGTGGTGGTGGCAGCCGCTACCTGCCGCCTGCTCTGGCCAGTTTAAAGGGCTGCTTATGACCGCAGGGCCATCATGGGACATCTTACGGAACTGCTGGAAAACGTCCCTTCCCGCATCCCTGGGCGTAGGACCGGGCCCTTACGGAGGTTTCCCATCTGTATATATTTGTCTGTGATGATAGAACGTTTGAGAAAATGCGATCGCTAGGTGATTGGCTGGCCACTATGAGATTGGGCTGTGCTTTAGCGACCAGCCAGTCAGCTAGCGATCGAGTTGTTTCAAATATTCCCCGATCATGGTCTGTCTTACTCGTTAGCCACTGACTACCTCCAGTGACAGTACAGAGAAGGTTTGAGACAAAGTGACTTCTAGCTGACTGGCTGGCCACTACGAAACACGAGACAGTTGACTCTGCTCCATTGAACAGCCAGTCAGCTAGCGATCGCGTTGTTTCAAACCTTCTCTGTTGACGAGAAGTTACTTATGCAGTATAACCTTTCTCGTTAGCCTTGGACAGCATCCAGTGACAGCATAGCCTAAAGGTAGGTTAGCTGCGGCAGCGTCTCGGCCTCCCTCCCTTTTCTAGCTGTATAATACACATTGCCTAATAGACAGCAAGATGCAAAGTGAAAAGTAGCGGCATTTTGAAACAAAACAACGAAACACAAAATGTGAACCCAGCGTGTGCGATTTTATAATTTGGATTCCTCTACTAAGCCTTTCATTGTGACTAGAGGGTACTATTATATAGATGCCGTTGTTATTGACTACCACTAGGCTTTCGATACGTTTACGAAAAAAAATGTTCAAATGTTTGTATAGTCTATGCGACTTAACTACGGGGTCATCAGTCCCTAAACTTACAAACTACTTATGAACTACTTACGAACTAGGACGGCACAAATATCCATGCCTGAGGGGGGATTCGAACCCCCGACCGTAGCGGCCGTGCAGACCGTGACTGGAGCGCCTTAGTCCCCTCGGCCACCGCGGCCGGCGATACGGTTACGGATAGTCGCCCTATGAACAAAGTGCGAAAATATGAACTACATTGTAACTGGATTGAAGAGTTTCTAACTGAACTTATGATGTCATTCGTAAAGGAGAGAAGTCTTCACACGTGAAAGTGATTTGGGAGTCCCTCAGGGGAGTGTAACAGGGCCGTTCCTTTTTACAATATACACTGGTCGAAATTAGGGGGTCAGTAGAGATATCTACGTTCCGAAGAATTGAATCGTGCCATCGAATAACGCTGTATGGCACATTTTGACATTTCGTAGAATTGCGTGGAATAATGATGTAAGAGGCAGTCTGCATCGCCTGCTCTAAAAGTTGACTGGTTTACCGTCCGAGGGCAGCACTAAACAGCGAGGAGACCTACGAAGTTTTCGCGCCTCCGCTGGAACAATGCTGTATGTTACAATAATGGCGGAGTGTAGCAAGGTGACGGAAGAGGAGAATTAACATCGCTAATTGGCAGGATGTTAAGAGGAACAGGATTCGTGATGCTGGGATGGAATATAAATCACGGAAAGGAAAGGTAGTTTTTGGGAAACAACCTCCAACACAGGTGAGTGGAATAATGCTGTATGGGTTCCGTGAACATCAAATAAAAAATTTACCGTTGTCTTCTGGTTTTCGGTTGCTTTACAACGGGGCACTGACACTTCAGGAGGAGAAGAAAAAGGATCTGTTGGATATGATAAAATACATGGATACAAAATACCGGGATTTTTATGAAAACCTACAGTGTGACAGCTGAGTTTGGCTACCAGATTTGTGTCTCAACTGTAACAGACTCATGTACTACTACTTTTTTAAGACCAATGTAATCAGTTTAAAATAAATATTTTTTGTATCTTGTAATAATTTTCTTACTTACACTTTTTGGATTCTAGACAACCTTACCATTAGAGCAGAGTACAGAGTGATATGGAATAAAGCTGTATATCCAGTGCTATACAGCGTTTATCCATTTTAAAACTTACTAATTTTCAAAAAAACTATACTTAGTGAAATTTTCGAAAGCACAACCAAGTATTTTTAAGAGTCTGTATGCACACATAATACGTATCTACTGGTACATTATTATTTCCATCAATTCTCTGGAATTAACATTTTTTTTCGATTTCCCATGAACTGAAAAATGTGCCATACAGCGTTATTCGATGTGACGATTCAATTGTCGTCGTCAGAATGAATTAAAATTGTTCGACGTCTTTCTTTCGGTTTTACTGATTGCAAACAACAACATTTCGCCAAACGAGATAGTGGTAATAACAGAATGTTGCTGCAGAGTGGATTGGTGTGACTTGTGTTTACTCTACCAAACGAATTACACCAGCAATAGGTTCATACAGGGTAATGAGTAGCTAGTGCAATGCTACAACAATGTGACTTACCCAAAGGCCAGGACACTGACAGCCATAGGAAGGCTGGAAACTGGACAGGCACAGAGGTAGGTGGGTGTAGCTGTTGGAGCGTCCCAAAGGGCAAAGCTGCAACGCACCATCCGGGCTGCAACAGTATGCGCAATATCAAGACAAAGAATCGCCTTCTGAAATGTGGCCTCTACGCACGGGGGCCTATGGTGTGTGTTGTCCCATTAAAACGCAGCAACATGACGCGCAATGAGTCCGAAATAGTCTTCGGAAATGTGTCCTCTACGAGCGAAGGCCAATAGTATGTATCTCATCAAAATCACGACACCGTGTAGCCCGCAGAAACTGGGGGGGGGGGGGGGGGGGGGGACATCAAGATTGCAGTTGTAACGAATAGTACCGGGTCCTGTTCACATATGAGTTAAGATTATGTGTACAGCCGGAGAGTCGTCGTTCCGAGAACGTGGAACTCGAAACAGTCCTGCTTATGTGGAGGAAAGATTACGATCTCATGGTGGTAGATGAGTAGTGTGGACAGGAGTCAGTAATGGCGGACGTACGGACTTTTATCTCGTTCAGAATGGCGCTTTGACTGCTCGGAGGTATAGACACAAAATCCGTCTATCTATTCTTGTGCCGCACGCTTGTGCCATGGGAGCAGGGTTCCTTCGGGTGGATGATAACCCTCGTCCCGACAGACAGAAAACATGCTTGAAGCTGAGGGAACTGAACGAATGAAGTGGCGAGCTTGTTCACCGGACTTCAATCCAAATGAGCATGTCAGGGACGCATTTGGCAGAAGCATTGTAGCCCGACCAGCACCTCCCACACCGGTTGCAGAGCTGCATGATGCACTCATGGAAAAATGACCAAATAACCCCCAAAGAGTTCACTGATAACATACTGCCCATGACAGGCAGGTGTGCAACAGTTGATCACATACCATATTAGAGAGCAACGAGAGTGACTTTTTCCCTATCACGGTAGCCCCCTTGCTATAAATAAACGCTATATAAACATCATCAAATTACCATACTGTATCACACACAAATTACAATTTTAACGAATATCTGAATAAAATACGTTACCGTGTGTGTGGTATATTGTATACTAGCTGAAAACCCGGCGTTGCCCGGGTATTTATTTATTTATTCGAACCTTCAGTTAGTACTTTTCCTATCCACTCTCTCTCTCTCTCTCTCTCTCTCTCTCTCTCTCTCTCTCTCTCTCTCTCTCTCTCTCTCTCTGTCCATCTCCTTTTTTGTAAAAACATGTTACATTTATCAGAGAATATATAAGAAATACCAGGTAAAAATGCACTCGTTTCGAAGAATCCATCACGAAATTCAACAATAATGATTGTAAGAATATCACAGATGGATCACTTGATGTAATGCGCGAAACGTCAGATCGATTTTTTTTAAAGAGATGTATTAAAAGAAGTTTTTTACTGCTTTATTTATTCATTCTTATATTTCCTTATTCGTATGCTTATCCTTACAGAGAAAGAGCTGAAGACATTTTAGCACGCATAGACCAAAGATACAGGTCTGTGGCATCATGTTTTTCAGTACGTAACCTCCTTGCTATAGAGTCGCAAACGTCATCGCTGGCCTTCAGCCCGAATTTTTTTTATAATTTGACGAATTTCAACCACCATATCTCCCACTCCCATATAGCTGTCGGCATGGAACTGCTATGGTGTACCACGGGAGACTTCGGACAACACCACACACCATTCGTTTGCGTTCTGTAGTGTTCACTGCAGAGCGAAATATTAACACACACAGACACACATAGAACTTTATATACACCGATAACTTTCCATCCCAATATACTCCACCCTTTTATCATTATCAACCCTCAAGCAACAATGCAACCAATAAAACCACTTTCAAAGAGTAAATATAATTTTCAAAGAGTAGCTACTGTTCCGCATTTCGCGTTATATTCTTCAAATTACTAAATAATTATCTATCAGTGCCTAAAACCTTCCTCGGATATAAATTAGTAACGGTACAAATATTTAACTCTGCGTCTTGTCGTTTGGACGTGATAAGCGTACACCGAACAGACATTCACATTAATATATATATATAGAAAAATAGCTATCCGATCGCCGTAGAACCTTGCCTATAGCCTTCCCCGGGTAGATATTAGTAACTGTACAAATTTTTAGCTCTTTATGTCTTGTGGTTCAGACGTGATAAACGTGCACCGAACAGACATTCACATTTATAGATATAGATGATATCTCACCTGATCCGCTAATTACTTTGAGCAATGCATATAAATGATCTCGTTGATAACATCGGCAGTTCAATGAGGCTTTTTGTGGACGAAGCAGTATCTCCTTATTCCAAAAAAATGTTCAAATGTTTGTAAATGTATCGGACCAAACTGCATGGTCATCCGCCCGTAGCTTACAAACTACTTAAACCTAGGTAAACTAACCTAAGAACAACACACACACACCCATGCTCGAGGGAGGACTCGAACCTCCACGGCGAGCAACCGCTTTAGACCGCTCGTTATTCGTCCAACAGAACAGTCTTACCAACCCAGGGCGGAGCTCGCTGGATTCTTTTTTCTCAGTTAAGCCCCGAAGAACAGAGTCAGTGCAAAGCGCGGCCGGCTTGTTACATGTGGAGGGCCCGGCGTGTAACAAGACGGATCGGCCTGCATTATTTATTACAGCCGCCGAGGGGCGAGCGGCGGGTTCGGGCGTCGTCGTTCCATTCGCGTCCGCGCTGACGTAGGCCGCGCCGCGATCCGGGCGAGATGAGATGAGATGGGGGCCGGCCGGGACGCCAGATACGCAGCGCCTCCACATGCGGATTCGTTCCGACCGGACCGGTGACAGCACAGCGGCCATCGCCGCCCAACGCGGCCCTCCGGCGTGATTGGGTCGGCGAGCTGGCAGCCAGAGATAGGCCTGCATAAACGATCGCCCAGCCTCCTAACAGGGGATCTGCGCCAGGCGCCATTGCCACCTCCGTTGTCCCTCTACACCTGTGACTCCAAAAACCGTGATGTGGTCTACAGATAGTAACAGGAGGAGATGAATCTTAACCCTCCTCTATAAACGTTGCTGGTGACCACACAAATATAAACATTGGTTCGTATCCGACTCCTTGCTTCATAATTGCAATTTCTGAGTACGCGAATGAATAATGCACATAGTTTTACATATGACTAGCTGCTCCCCGCGGTGTTACCCGCGGTTCAATAGTCAGACATTAAAGTGCCAAGAAACGGCATAAATAACTACATGACTGTTTGCGACATTGTTAGCACGGAATATATGTCTTGGAACGGATGGAGAGCCAAAAATCTATTGCAATACGTCCCTGTAAACGACGTTTCGAGATTTCTTGTTCTCCGAGTATACGTAGAGATTTCTAGCTCTCGATACACGGGAGCAGCCTACTTAGAGCTGTCAGTGCGAGAAACATGGGGTGGCCAGATGAATACCTGCCACTTTTAATGTTTGTCCTTGACTCTTATTTATAGTAATCGAGAAGGCCACTTTCAATGGGAACTGTAACCGTTTAAACTGGAATGGCAAGTTTGTTGGGATGATGGGAATTCGTGGTATTAATACAGTCTCTTCCTTGGCTCCACCGGTGATGATGTTGGCCTGCACGATATGCCTTCTCAGGTACTTGATGCGTAACCTGGTGCCATTGCATAATCGTGGTGCATCCAAGTTACGCACCAATAAAACAGGCACACCCACCTTCAGCTCCAACTTGTGGGATGGCACCCCTGACAGTAAGTAACTACAATAACAACAATACAGTAATCGAAAACAAATACCGAGTAAAGGAACTAAATAGACAGGAAACCTAACGGAGAAAAGTGACGAAATAAACAACAAACCTAACGGAGAAAAGTAACGAGATAAAAAATACATCTAACGGAGAAACAAACTGTTGAGATCCTACAAATGCAAAGCGAACCAACAAAGGAACTAAAAGCAAACGTTCGAATTCTATAAATAATCGAAATCACCAAAGAAACTATTATTCATTGAAATCCAAAGAGAATACAATTTTAAAGAATTACGATAACATTACAATGTTCAAACATCTTTAGTTGAAGGTGACAGTCCGATACACGTCATCGAAAACCAAGGAGAAAACAATATTTAAGAACCTGGATAATTCACAATTGAATATACATTATACGTCCTGAGAAATATTTTCATGAGTGCATCTGTTGAGTGCATTTGCTACTACTTTCGTTGCAGTTTGCCGGAACACACAACGTTTCATATGTTAACTGCAGCGTACCGCCTGCCATCTGTTGAGTGCATTTGCTACTACTTTCTTTGCAGTTTACGTACGCTATTTATACGTGGCATTTCGCGCTTTGTGCACAAAATAGGGCTTGGTATCTAGATCTCATTCTACACAAAAAGTCAATGTTTTTTTATTGCCATGGTACTTAGAGCAAATTTCATTTAAAGTCTTCAATTTATATACATACTCCCTTCATTTGTTACAACAAATGAAAATGAATGCGGCATAAACGCCAACAGTCATATTTCTTGTGTATGTAATTATAAATCAGTTAAGCCGTTTTGGCAGTATCCCAGAATCTTTTTGTATATTCGAAAGTAAAAAAGATAACAATAACGAAGAAAAGAAATTTCACTATAGCAGGACGCGAACCATTGCCCAAAATAACGGATGTTTATGACATGACGCGTTAACCTTCGCGGCTAAACATGACATTACCCTACAGAGAACTTCTGCTGTTGTATTAGAAGCTTCTTATAACCGTTACGTATTTCTATGGATATATTCCAAATAAATAACTTGTAATAAACATTTTGAAAAGTAGCCTATGTCCTAATCCAAGACATAAGAAACCTCTGTATGAAATTTCATCTAAATCAGTGCTGAAGTTTTAGCGTGATGCGGTAACAAAGATACAAACTTTCGCATTTATAATATGTATGGGATATAGTTTGGTTGGTTGATTTGATTTTTAAAGGGACTAAACGGCTACGGTTATCAGTCCCTTGTTCCAACCGTAGAGATTAGAATAAAAGGCACTACAATGTAGCATAAAACGATGTGTTAAGACTCACCAAGTATAGGGGTGTAAGAAGTCAAGAAGTAAAAGAACGGAACTAAAAACGGATAAAAGAAGAGAAAGGTGGAAAGACGATACCAGAGCGTCCTGGTCAGGTTTCCACAGACAAGACAGTAGGGCATCTGTCCGCTTTTGCGCATTAAAACCACCTGCCTAAAACGGTAGGCGAGCGGAGAACAAATATGTAATAAAGAGAGTACTAAAAATCAAATGGATCGGTACAACCCACTCACACGAATAAAATGTAAAACTGCGTCAGCCATAGAGGCATTGTCAGCTAAAACAAGTTTCCAATCGTCAGGGAGATTAAAATTCCTCCTCTGCGCTGCTAGGTCCGGGCATTCCAATACGATGTGGGCGACTGTCAGACGCGCACCACATCGACACTCGGGAGGATCCTCCCGACGGAGAAGGTGGCCGTGCGTAAGCCAAGTATGGCCGATACGCAGCTTAATTAACATTCAATTACATATATTCAAATTAATTAATGACTAAGGCACCTGAAAGAAATGTATCAGTGTTTTCGAATATAGTAAGACATTATAAAAAAGTATACATTATAAAAAAAGAAAAAAAAGAAGAAACACAAATAAAATAACTTAAAAAACAATTATATCAGTGTCATATTCTAGCCATTTCTAAACATATACTTAGATTAGAGACTAAAAAAAATTCATATCACTTTGTGACTTAGGAACGCATATCACTGTATACAATCATCAGATTCTGAGGCTATATCAGTAATTTCATCACTGAATACCTCATAAGATTCTACTTCCTGTCGTCACATTCAGGCCATATCTCGTCCAATGTAATAAAATTATTTTTTGTACTACTTGCCATGATTGCAGAAAATGGAACTCTGCAACAATAATATATAAAAATATAATATGACAATATTATACATAATAATCAATAAAAGCCGCGGTAGAGTAGCCGAGCGGTCTAAAGCACCTCGCTGCGGAGCGCGCGGCTGCTCGCCGTGGAGGTTCGAGTCCTCCCTGGGGCATGGGTGTGTGTGTGTGTGTGTGTGTGTGTGTGTGTTTGTCCGTAGGTTAGTTTACCTAGGTTTAAGTGGTTTGTAAGCTACGGACTGATGACCACGCAGTTTGGTCCGATAGATTTACAGACATTTGAACATTTGAATCAATATAAGACTGGAAAACAATAATAAACACTGAGTCACATCCGACCCTGCGAGGAGGGACAATACTATAAACAATGGGTCGGATCCGACGCTGGATCGGGGAATCTAACGTTGTACAGCAAAACAAAGAAATGTGGCGCTCACTTAAGTCTGATGTTGGCTGGACGGAGCGTGCGCCATGACTGCCTGGGAGGGTACCTGTGGTCACATAGCCCTGGAGGAGGGGGCGAAAGAGACATGCGCACTCTTCTAACTGGCGGGTCGAATCCGACACGAACGTTTACATACCAAGTCTAAAGGTAGGGAATCTGCCGTCCAATGGTGGCTCGCGAGAATACGTTTTCACAAATTTTGGCCCACTTTAGGTTACGGTAGTAACGCTAAAAATTGGGCCTTTGCGATCGTCTTTCGAAATTTAAATAAACATAACGGCCTAACCTTTCACCTGACACGAAAATTGAATAACCGAATTTGTAGAGGAGAAAATTCTCTACAACTATGATCTTTCATATCTTGCATCGTTGCAGAGATATTTGGAAAAATAACGGCGATTTGACGATGTCTGGTTGTAACGTGTTCCCACTTTTTAGGTCGAACCGTTCTACTGATCGGCACCAAATTTTAGAGATATAATTGTAGGCTACCAGAGACCAGAACCTCGCTTTTTCAAATATTTCGGACAAGAAATACGTCAGTAATACAAAAAAAAAAGAAAGAAAGAAAGAGAAAAGCCGTTTGTAATGTAATTTTAATAGCATACAAACCGTTCATCTGACACTAAAGTTGAATACCCGAATTTATAGAGGAGAAGATTCTCCACAACTTTGCTCTCTTAGGTTTTTTTCATATCTCGTATCGTTTGAGAGATATTTGCAAAAATAACAAGAGTTTTGACACCCTCCACTGAATTAACGAAAAGCAGCCGTTTGCAGATGTCACGTGATATTCCTCGCCCAGAACTCTCTCTCTCTCTCTCTGTTGCGTATTTGACGATTCTCTTATTTTAACTTACACGTTGCCATTTCAAAGCAATGGCGCACTGAAGAATTAACAAAAACACGTCGTTCTTCGTACGATAAATGATCATTTAGTGTCTACAAATTCCATATTAGCATCAGCCATCAATAGTATGAGATTAAAGAACGCAACTTCTAACTGTTGGTTGTAGCGTAGTGGGCAATGCTTTGGACTGTGATGTTGAAGGTCAGTGGTTCATAAACCGCAACTCCCTTTTTTTTTCCTAAAAGGGTTTCAGACACTCTTATTAATTATTTTTTTATTGTTTACATTATTATTTTGGTCCAAAATGTTTGCAAAAACTTATAAAACCACAAATGTAAAGTGGGCCTTAAAACACGCCAGTGCGATTTTTAGACTCAGATAAGCATAGAAGACTCAAATAGCATCTGATTTATAAAAGTTAGGATTATGAACAAAATTGTACAAATTAGGCACTACCAATAATAATAAACGAGGTCAAGCAGTCAACAATCCGAAGACTGATTTGAACGCCACAGTGCTTTACTAGGCATGGTCCTGTTTGGAGGTGGTGTACCGTTGCCTTTACAGTTATAGGGGTACCTACAGTTTAACGTAGCTTCCGAACCACGGTGCTACTCGATATTTTTCACATTATTAGATGAGCAATATTACCAGAGGTGAAATAAGTGGAAAGTGACAGATAAAAATCCTAGGACCTGACGGGGATCGAACCCTTGACCTTTTACTTCATAATCCGTTACTCTACCACTGTGTTCTTATTATTATTGTTCTTCAATATTACTATCGTACGTCGAATAATAATTATAAGTTTAAATAATAGAAAATTCTTCCTGAAGGCATTTGTCTAGAGTGCAGCCTTATATGGGAGTGGAACGTGGACGATAAGTAGAAGAATGCTGAAGATTAGATGGGTAGATAATTAGCAAGTGATGAACAGAATAGCAGAGAAAATATATTTGTGGAAATGCTTGACAAAATAAGGAATCCATTGGTGGGACGCAGTCTAAGACGTCAAGGAATCATCACTTTATCATTGGAGTGAAGTGTGCAAGACAAAAATCATAGGGGCAGACTGACACACACACCATAAATCTGTTTATTTATGGGCCTTAGAAGGGGTTTTCTTGCTGACACAACCTTTCAAGCCGGCTTCAGTTAGTCTCTATTTTACTGTTACAACAGATATTGTTGTCGCGTTCATTTCTACCAATACTGCACCAATTTGGGGCGCTGTTTTGAATCTATTTCTTTTACTGATAATTCTGGTACATTTATCATCACTTTTAGTTGTTTTACGAGGACGTCCTGGTCGTGGTATGTCCGTATTGCTACCTGTTATCTTCCGGCAGCGAGGGGTGTATTGCACTCCCCCTGTAGATACACTACACTGTTTCGCTATTTGGCGAATAGATAAACCTGCTTGGCTAAGTGGTACAACTGCAGTACGTTTTTCTATGGAAATATCCAGTCGTGGAGCCATACTAGCGATGTCTACACTTCAACTGTCACGAAGGAACTGACATGCAGGAGCCATATGTTATGTATCGTAGCAGAGCTTGACGTTCGCTGCGGACACCACATCACTACAGGAAACAGCACAGGTGCAGAAAATGAGACATCCCTCGCCAAATAGGTAAACAAACGTATCAGATAGCTACATAACGTTTATGTACACAACATTGTTTGTTGTATACTTTTGTATCTCGATGACCACAAACAAAAATCATGACACGTGGACAACTGTTGTACTATTCCTTTGCTTCCTGAGCTGTGCCCACGTTATTAGATCTTATCTACAGAGAACTATATGCCAATTATTGGGTGTATTGAGATTTATGAGCGGTAGTGTATATGAAGGACGGCCCTAAAATATTTGTCAAAAATGAAACGGCAGGTAGAGGGGACCGAAAAAGCAGATTTCGTATTGTAATGAAGCCTTCAGCCGATAGCTCTGAAGAGTGCGCTGTTTATAAGCGCGTCGGTAGCTGGATTCATTGTTCCTACATGTGGTCTTACCTGAACTTCTGGAAGATCTTCCAGTAGCTGTTTCCAGACGAATGTGGTTCGAGCACGATGGAACCCCAGGAATCACCTGGACGCGATCTACGTCCAACAGTGGATACGACAGGGTCGCCTCGTACACCTAATTTAACCTATGGGTATTTCCTCCTTTGGCGTGATATTAAAAGCCTGATGAATGAGAGCCCCGTCACATCTGTAGATGTAGCCGCCCGCGTGTCTGTTGCTGGTGGACATGTGGTCGACATGCCTGACGTCTTTTCTAATGTACGCCGAGCTGTGAATCTTGTATCGCTGTTGGTGGGCGCTCTTTCGAGCACTTCTTGTAAACTATCAATAATTTTTTTGTCTTTCCTTTTTTTTCACCCTCCTTTCATTCATACTTCTGTACACGATAGCGCTGTAACATGGCATTACCGAGTACAACACATTCTTATACGAAATCTGCTTATTTCGATCACCTGTATCTGTCGTTTAATTGTTGACGTATATTTTAGGACCACCCTGTATGTAGCGATATATTAATGTGGTGTTTATGTATTTATACATTTATACGCGATAACGGCATAAGGTTGACTTATTTCACCGTAGATGTGATAATAACGTTCAACCTCGTACTGGAAACCGGAATGCCAAGTATAAGAGGGCATGGACGATGGGGGTGCTACTACTATAGTGTGTGACATGTGGGAATTTGGCGCTAGGCGAACGCGGGTTTCTAAATGATTAAGGCAAATGCTGGCCCGAAGTGGGAGACCCGGCTTCGAAACCCAGCCGGGCTCACATTTTCACTCGCCGTCACTGAGTAATTTGCGTGCCCTAGTGCAGCTGAAGTCATTCATTTCCTTCTAAATCATTCTTCCTTCCTCTCCTTAATAAAATAAAATACTCAAAGGTTAAATTCTTCGCAGGAACCTCAAGTATAGATATCCGGTAGAAGATAAGGGCCAATGAAAATGTTCAAATGTTTTTAAATCTATCGGACCAAACTGCGTGGTCATCAGTTCGTAGCTTACAAACTACTTAAACAAAGGTAAACTAACCTAAGGACAACACAAACACCCATGCCCGAGGGGGAACTCAAACCCCCGACGGCGAACGGCCGCGTGCACCGCAGTACGGCGCTCCAGTGTGCACGGCTAATCTGCCGCGGCCGAGGTATGGTACCAGATGGTGTGTATTACAGCGTGGGGTTTTCGCAACACCATCTCGATCAAATGAGGCTTCCACGATTTGGAGTACACTTTGTCGCTCCATCCATTGCTGGAGCACCACCGACACAGTGCGACCCTTGAGCCACAATCATTGCATGGATTCGTTCTGGGTGATATGAGTGTAATTGTTGTTCGGGAAGTTCTCATCACATGCTGTTATTTTCAACACGACGACTTCTTGCGTCCGCTGCTACGCGTTCCAGAACCCCCTCTTAAAAATCGGTTCTGCAGGTGGTCCCTCTGTTGACAGGTCCCTCGTTTCTTTTTTCAATTTTTTTCAATAAACCAGTCTCCAGAATCCGTTGATCGACATAAACACATGTCGTGACGGATGATGCCTATTAGGAACTCAATGCCTCTTTCAGCAGCGAGAGCATTGCACCGTACTTCTCCCTCACAAGGCGTAAGTCAGTGAGTTCTGCAAAACTGTACCGCATTGTTACTCAGTAGTTAATGGGCCTGACATCATTTCAATAGCACATTGTGTCTTCAGACACAAAAACGTGTGATCTGCAGCACACTATAACCTTATCATCAGTTTTTACCATTCGAAATCCGGAGTGATCAGTAAAAGACACGTTTTGCCAGTGCTGTTGGGTGCCAGGCTTCCTCCTCCTCCATTTCGTCCGTGGTATTATTGGCCATTTGCAAACGCGTCTCTACTGTAATCTTCCGGAACTAAGTGGGCGAATTGCCTGACATCCACTGTCGCCTGATGGAACTACCAGTTTTCCGCCCTTCAGATGGCGTCCTCCTGTACGAATACGTTCGTGAAATCTGCTGTGGAGATTCCTCATTGACCGCTGCAACATCTCAGCTTGGGTACTGTAAATTTCATACCGAATTCTCTGAATTCTTCCAGTGGTCTTGTTCGAGTCGTGTAGACTTTGATCTTGAGGTAGCTCTACAAGAAAAAATCACAAACGGATAAATCAGACGATCTCGGGGACTAGGGAATGTTATCGAATAGTGAGTTCATACGGTTACCGAACAATTCTTGCACACATGCCATTGATTGCCGTGCAGTGTGTGATGTCGCTCCGTCCCGATGAAACGAGACTTCTTGAACGATTGGATACGTGTTCAATGTAGGAGTAACGAAAGTTCGTAACATCTCCATGAAAAGATTGGCATTCACAGTAGTTGTGTTTCCTCGTTCATTTGCAAAAAAATACTGTCCAACAATCCATTGTGATTAGAAAAACCACACTATACTGTTACTTTACTAAAGTGTAAAGGACGCTCATTTCGATTCTTGTTTACCCAGTACCGCTACTTTTGTTTATTCACATACCCTGTGAAATGAAAATGTGCCTCATCTGATTTGTTTAGAAATTCATCGACATTGTTTATTTTCGTTATCATTTGTTGACAGAATCCCAATCGTAAACGGTAATTGTTGTCCTTCGTTTGTTGCACCATTTGTAGTTTTCAAAGGTTAAATTTTAATTCAGAATGAAGAATTATGCTAACACTCTCCCTGGACATTCCATCCACTGCTGTTTTCTTATGAATTGACAGGGTCACGTACAGCCGGCCGCGGTGGCCGAAGGGACTGAGGCGCTCCAGTCACGGTCTGCACGGCCACTACGGTCGGGGGTTCGAATCCCCACTCGGGCATAGATATTTGTGCCGTCCTTAGTCTTAGTTAGTTCATAAGTAGTATGTAAGTTTAGAGACCCCGTAGTTAAGTCCCATAGACTATACAAACATTTGAACATTTGGTCACGTACAACAACAATGTTCGCTGGAGAATACACACACACTTCTTGGTCGCCCTGTTGGTATCTTCTGAGAGTAGAGCAACTCTCTTCAAACTTATTGATCCAAAAAATTTATCGCGTATTTCTACGGCACGCTAACATGACATTCTAAATCACGAAAACGTCGAAACTCCCTCTGTGTCTTTGCTGAACTATCATCGCTTTTATAAAACTATTTTGTAGCTAAGGCACGCTGTTGTCCTTTGCACTGGCTGTTCACTCGCTGCCACCTGCCACTACTCGGTGTTGCAGTGGCGGTGGTGGTGGCGTTCTTCATCTGCTGGGCGCCGTTCCACGCGCAGCGGCTGCTCGCCATCTACGGGGAGTCGCCGACGCGCAGCCCGCTCACCGTCCTGCTGTACAACGCGCTCACGTACGTGTCGGGCGTGCTCTACTACCTGAGCACCACCGTCAACCCGCTGCTCTACCACATCATGTCGCACAAGTTCCGCGAGGCCTTCAAGGTGAGCGCCACACGCCGAAGCGAGCGCCTTGTTGCAGCCATACCATACGGGGGAGTTTCCCTTTCAAACATGCATAATCAGTACCATTTCTGAAAAGTATACACTCTTTTAAAACCAGCAGGCAGACCGAGTACTTATGAGATGTTGTTTTTGTTGTCATCTACAGTCCGAACACCGGTTTGATGCAGCATTCCGTGCCAACTTATCCTGTGCCAGTCTTTTCATCTATGATTAAGAACCTACATTATAGTGTAGATATTTAGGTTATCCGTCTATGCAACTGATTAATAACAGATTTTTTTGTCATATGCATTTCGCCTTTATTTGCAAGGTATCATCAGTGGCCTGTAATATATACAGGATGTCTAGAAAAGGGCTCCCTGATTTCAAAATTAAACATCTCGAAAACTAAGATCGATAGAGGAATGTAGTAAACGGTATGTTTATTGTGAAAGCTGTAAGACGTTTATACAGCAGTTTGAAATAATAGTTACAAAAGCTGATAACAGACGGCGCTATACGCTGTACAGCTCATATAAGCATACACAAGTGAAATAATCGTATGAAAACACTCTTTGCGAACAATCACATCACAATGTTTTCAAAATGTTCACCATTGGCACCACAAAGGTGGCGCAAACAAAGAATGAAATTCGCCATCACATTTCGTAGTGTCTCAACCGAAATGGATTCACATGCCACAGAGATCGCCGATTCAATCTCGTCCAGCGTGGCGGGATGCTGCGGGTAGACCACGTCTTTCGCTGTGCCCCACAAAAAAAAAGGTCACAGGGAGTCAAATCCGGCGAATATGGAGACCAATCCATGCCTGCACCAGTAAATTTGCGATATTCCAAAGCAATGACTCGATTCCAGAAGTATTCCTCAAGAAATCGAAACACTTGTTCCGTCCGATGTGGTCGGGCCCCATCTTGCATAAACCATTCTGTACCTGGTCGATCCCCTAACGCTTCCTATGTGGCGACAAATTGTTCGAAAATTGCAACGTAACGTGCATCAGTGACCGTTTCTCGAATAAAAAAAAAGGCCAATAATGCCTCTGCTGCAAACTGTAGCCCACGCAATAACTTTAGGAGAATACAGGGATTTCGCTTCACAACAATATGGCTTTTCGGAACCCCAAAATCGCCAGTTCTCCTTATTCATGTATCCATTCAGGTGGAAGTGTGCTTCATCTGTAAACCAGATGCAGCCAACATCAAAATCCTTCACTATCAATCATTGTGAGCATCTGATTAAGCAAAGACAACCCTTTATTGCACAGCTCGTACGGGTATGGCCTGGTGCGTTTGAATTTTGAATGGAAATATGTGTAGGCTCTTTCTCAGTATTTTCTGCGTGCTGGAACGCTTCAAACCAGTCTCAGATGCAATTCTACGGACGGATGACATTGGATTTCGCTGAATAATTCCAGAAACTGTGGCGATATTTTCAGGCGTAACTGCGGTTTGCTTGCGACCAACATGCCCCACTAGATCATCAGGTATGTTGTCTGTTCGTTGAAATTTTTCGAAGAGCGTACGAATGGTTTTCGCATCGAGTCCTTTTGGAACATTAAATCGTGCTTGAAAACTTCGCCTTGTTGCCGTAGGACTCTCTTCTAACCTGTGGTACTCTATCACCAGAAAAACGCGTTGTTGTATGGAGTACTTGGTTTTAATCTCTTCCTTCGGTACGCTAACCTTCTTTCACGTTTCAATAGTGGAACTGATCGCTCTGGGCTTCGGATCACTATTTATACTAGGCATTACGTATGGCGATTACAGCGCCATCTGTTAAGAGCTTTTGTAACTATTATTTCAAACTGCTGTATAAACTTCTTACAGATTTCACAATAAACATACCGTTTACTGCATTCCTGTATCGATCTTTGTTTTCGAGATATTTAATTTTGAAATCAGAGAGTCCTTTTCTGGACATTCTGTACATGATTATGTTTTACAATATTTCGTATTTACGTTTCTTAGTATTTTAGGTTACAAACAGTTGTGTCGATTGGTGACTTCCGGGTGTTTTGCTTCAGTTATGTTCCTTTTGCGTTTTTGCTTTCCAGCACTTCACAACTACCACCACAGGGCACATGCCATTTTGTTGGTGTTGTGTTCTTGGTTTGGTTCGTCTTGCCAACTCTTGAATATGTGTTTTTTCTATCTTTGTTTTATGTCAGTGTTTGTGTGTTTTCGATGTAATTGCGTAGAGAACTGCACCAGTTTAATTAATTTATTTATTTAATGACTCCTGATTGTGAAGGGAAGGGGAGACCGAGAGATAGATAGAGAGTATTGGGAAACAAAAACACAAAAGGATGACAACTGAGGCAAAAGAACCAGAAGTCACCAATCAGCACTACATGAAAAACAGGATCAACGAAATACTGTAATAATATCAATAAAATCTATTTATTAATCAGTTGCATTGTGGGGATAACCTAAATATCTGCACTATAATATAATACAGCAACTGTGTGAAAAACAGAACAAAGTGAGTTAACATGGTCAAGAACCTACATCCTTTTGAACCTACTAGCTGTATTCGTCTCTCACACCCAAACCTCCAGATGTCAGGCAGTCAGATCGGTACCAAACGTCGTATATCGGCAGAGTATCAACCATAACTTGAATATAAATCGTGCTATGTCCTGCCGTGGTGTGTGGAAAAGTTTGGCTTGGCCAAGAAATTAGTAAGCCTCATGGATATTACCGCAAAATTAAAAATTGGAATAAGGTGACTCCAGCATTCAAAATAAAAACTGAACCACGTCAGGGAGGCGGACTGTCACCTCTTTCTTTCAATCTCGCATTAGAGAAGGTAATGCGAGAGATGGCATATAATGAACTCAGAGGATTCCAGATCGGGGATATGGCGATGATCTAGTTCTACTATCTGAGTCATAAGAATAATTAGGAGAAATAGCGGACATTCCGAAAACAACAGCAAGAAAAATTAGACTTCAAATCAATCGTTAGAATAAACGGTTCTACATCGTACACATAGTGGAACTCAAGAACCTCTTCCATCCTTACAGACAACTGAAGGTTCTTAAGTCAGTGAGTTTCAAATATCTGGGCGCAGTATTCAGAGGTGAACCATCCAGTAAGACTGCAGGCAGGTAATTGCTGTTACAACGGCCTTAATGCTCTCCTCAAAACCATAAGTTTGTCAAGATGTTTCAAAATAAACATCTACAAAACACTCCTACAGCCAGGAGTGCTATATGGATGCGCCACCTGGAGTACAACCAAGCAAGATCTGAACATACTGATGATATTTGAAAGTCCTCCAATAGATATTTGGACCAGTTTATGATAACGAGAGTGGAAACTGGAGGATACGTCACAATACAGAGTTATATGATGTTAACAAAGAGCCGAACATCGTTGCTATAATGAAGACACGACGACTCCAGTGGGCAGGGTATATTGCTCAAATACGGGACAGCCGATGACCGAAAATGGTACTCAACATCAAGCCAACCGGCAGAAGGCCCGTGGGAAGACCTAGAACTCGATGGAGTGACTGCGGAGCCAAAGACCTTCAGAGAGCGAGACTGCTGGAAGAATGGCAGGAGAGAGCCGAAGACAGGTTAAAGTGGAGGCAATCTCTCAAAGCAGCGCGTGGTCAATTGGGCCTGATAGCGTAAAAGAAGTAAGTATGTGCTGTCGTTCAGGAGAACGTGCATAAACTGTAACACTTGACCTACGCAGGAGAGGAAAACCATGCCTGTGAGAGCGCATCAATTTCCTGTGGGCAACTGGATAGAGCGTTAGTTTGTTATACCTAGGGTCCTACTTTCAAGCACTGTTGATGTTACGTTTTTTACTGCTGTACGTTGGCAATTGTTGTATGAGCCAGCATGTTCTTGACATGTATAAGGACTGTTCGGATTTTATAGCAGTGTGTTATCGAAAGTTTGCTTTTGCTTCGTTTATTTGAAAGTAACAAACCTGTAGAGTATATAAAAAGTTTCAGTAAATAAACAGAAGCGATCGGAACAAAAGGATAAAGATACACTAGCACCACATGTGCGACAGTATTGTTAATAATAACAATAATAAGAAAAACACAGTGATAGACTGATGGACTATGAAGTCAAAGGTCATGGGTATCGAACCCGCTAAGTCCTTCAATTTTATCCGTCATTTTTCACTTCTTTCACCTCTGGAAGTGTTTCTAATATGGAAAATTACGAATAGCTGCAGGTTCGGAATCCACTTTAAGTAGTACGTCCCTTTATAACTGGCTGGGTAATTCAGTTCGAAGGTCAAAGGAAGGCAAAAGCATACCACCTCCAAACAGCACCATGCCTAGTAAAGCACTGTGATATTCAAACCAATCTTCGGATTGTTGACTGCTTTACCTTTTTTAATTATAACTATAACGTGGATAATATATATATATATATATATATATATATATATATATATATATATATATATATATATATATATGTATATGTATATAGACCAATTTCCAACGTAATATAAAAAAAAAGTTACTGCATGCAAACATACCATTGTTAGTATCAGGAGGAAGGCAGAAGGGGATGTACACGAACGATGGAAGAGAGGGGAAGAAGGCAGTGGACAGAGAGTAGGGGAGGAAAGAGGACATTTGCAGAATGAGGGGGAGAGGGTTAGAGAGACGGGAGCAGAAGGAAATAAGAGTGCATACCCAATTCCAATACATATCAGCATTTGTGAAGCGTTGCTGGGTTGCGACTAAAACATAGAAATAAAAAGAGGATATTCCGCACCATGAAAACGCTAGGTCAGAAAGAGTAGCGTAGATGATCACTTATAATACGGAAACTGTCCATTTTAAACCTTCTGATTTGTGCTGTGCTAGCTGTACGATCTGCCAATTCTTCCCTTACAAGACAAAGCCCTTAGTCAACGTCTGTGCTGCTGGACGTCCAGAACCTCGTCTACGGGCATGAGGAAAATCGTGTGACCATTACAACCAGCATCGTTGCATGAAGCAGCACGTCTAACTAATGTAGCTATTTTCCGAATTTTGTTTTTGCCGCGAGTTCATTAGTCGACGTCTAACCACCCAAAAGTGCGTGGCGAGGGGTATTCAATACCATTACTAGTTACTTACTCTTCAGTTCCACTTCCATACAGAACGAGGGAAAATCGAATGCTTGTATGTATATGTAAGAGTCCTAATCTCTCTGATCTTATCTTTTCGGTATTGACACTAAATGTAGGTTGGCGGAAGCAGAATAGTTCTTCAGTCCGCTTCAAATTCCAGCCCTCAAAATTTCTTCAAGACGGGGTCGTACAATCGTTTTACATGTCTCCTTTAGAGATATATTACACCTTCTCAACATTCTCCCAATACACTGAAGTCCACCATCCGCCTTCCTCACGACTGTCCTTATATGCTCGTTCCATTTTATATCACTGTGCAGCTTACACTGTTCTACATATTTCATTCCCTTCACAAATTCTACTTCCTATGTAAAATCGATAAGCGGGTCAAAGCCCACTGTCCAGTCACTCGTTGATCATTCCGGGGCAGTAATAGAAGAAAGCAAACGGAAAGCTGAAGTTATAAATTAAACCTTTAAGAAATCTTTCACGGAGGAGGACCGCACAAATGTACCATCATTTCATCAACGTACTAATTCCAAAATGGAGGACATAGTAATAGGTATTTCCGGTGTAGAGAAGCAGCTGAGAGAGCTAAATACGAAAAATCTGCTGGTCCGAATGGAATACCAGTTCGGTTTTACAAAGACTATTCTGCGGCAATGGCCCCCTACTTAGCTTGCATTTATCGCGAATCTTTAATTCAGCGCAAAGTTCCTAGTGATTGGAAAAAAGCGCAGATGACTCCCGTTTATAAGAAAGGAAAGAGAACTGACCCACACAATTACAGGCCAATATCGTTGAAATCAGCTTCTTGTACAATTTTTGAGCATAATCTCAGTTCTAATATAGTAACTTTCCTTGAAACGGAAAAGCTTCTTTCTGTGTATCAGCACGGGTTTAGGAAACATCGTTCATGTGAAACTCAGCTTGCCCTTTTCTCGCATGACTTCTTGCGATCCATCGATGTAGGGCAACAAGCGGACTGTGTTTTTCTCGACTTCAAAAATGCGATCGACGCGGTGCCACACTGCAGACTGCTAAAGAAGATATGAGCTTATGGAATAGGTTGACAGATTTGTGACTGGCTGGAAGACTTCCTAAGTAATAGAACTCAGTACGTTGTTCTCGACGGCGAGTGTTCATCAGAGACGAGTGTATCGTCAGGCGTGTCCCAGGGGAGTGTGATAGGACCGCTATTATTTTCTATCTATATAAATGATCCGATGGACAGAGTAAGTTGTAATTTGCGGCTGTTTGCTGATGATGCTGTGGTGTATGGGAGGGCATCGTCTTTAACTGACTGTAATAGCATACAAGATGACTTATAAAAAATTTCTAGTTGGTGCGAAGAATGGCAGCTAGCTTTAAATCTAGGAAAAGTAAGGTGATGCCCATGAGTAGGAAGAACAACCCCATAATGTTCGAATACAGAATTAGTAGTGAGCTTCTTGATGTTGTGTCGTTCACATATCTAGGCGTGACATTGCAAAGCGATATGTAATGGAACGAACATGTAAGGACAGTTGTAAGTAAGACGGACAGCCGACCTCGGTTTATTGGGAGAATGTTGGGAACATGTACTTCATCTGTAAAGGAGACCACGTATAAAACGCTTGTACGACCACGTATTGAGTATTACTCAAGTGTTTGGGACCCGCAGCAGATCGGTTTGAAGGAAGACATAGAGGCGGTTCAGAGGCGAGCAGCTAGATTTGTTACCGGTAGGTTCGACCAATGCGCGAGTGTCACGGAAATGCTCCGGCAACTCAATTGGGGAGCAAAGACGACGTTATTTTCGTGAAATTCTGTTGAGGAAATTTAGAGGGTCGGAATTTGAAGCTGAGTGTAGTACGATCTTGCTGCCACCTACTTACATTTCGCGTAAAGATCACAAAGACAAGATACGAGAAATTACGGCTCGTACGGAGGCATATAGGCTTTCTTTTTTCCCTCGTTCTACTTGGGAGTGGAATACGAAAGGAAATCCCTAGTAGTGGTACAGTGTACTATCCGTCACGCACCTTACGGTGAATTGCGGAGTATGTATGTAGATGTAGATGTAGCCAAAGTCTGTGCTGCTGGACGTCCAGAACCTCGTCTATGGGCATGAGAAAATTCGTGTGACCATTACAACCAGCATCGTTGCATGAAGCAGCACGTCCACCTAGTGTAGCTATTTTCCTAATTTTGTTTTTGCCGCGAGTTTATTAGTCTACGTCTAACCACCCAAAAGTGCGTGGCGGATGGTATTCAATACCACTACTAGTTACCTTTCAGTTCCACTCCCATACAGAACGAGGGAAAATGCTTGTATGTATATATAAAGTATATACATGTTCCGAAAGAACAGACGTCACTTCTGATCCTGCAGTTGTTATTATTTAACATTCACAGAATATATGACATCAACTGCGATTGGACAAAGCTGAAAATGTGTACCCAGTCGGGATTCGAACCCGGGTCTCCTGCTTTCTAGGCAGTTGCGCTGACCCCTACACCTCTGGGGACACAGTGATCACCGCACCTGCAAGGACTACCTAAGCACGCCTCCCGTCACTTACAAATTCCCAGCTTCACCTTGCCCACAGTACTCAAACTCGTAGTTATGAAACTAATTTCAGTAAGAGTAAGGGCCTCAAACTTGCCCACCCCACCTCACTAACGATAGGATCATTGCCGTCACCGGCATATTATATATATACATGTGGCGTCTGTTCCGAAAGAACAGTCCTTAGGTAGTCCTTGCAGGTGCGGTGATCACTGTGTGCCCAGTGGTGTAGGGGTCAGCGCAACTGCCTAGAAAGCAGGAGACTCGGGTTCGAATCCCGGCTGGGTACACATTTTTAGCTTTGCCCAATCGCAGTTGATGTCATATATTCTGTGAATGTTGTATATGTAAAGTCCTAATCTCTCTGATTTTATCTTTGCGGTATTGACACTAAATGTAGATTGGCAGAAGCAGAAACGTTCTTCAGTCCGCTTCAAATTCCAGCCCTCAAATTTTCTTCAAGACGAGGTCGTAAAAGCGTTTTATATGCAGTCTCCTTTAGAGACATACCACATCTTCTCAAAATTCTCCCAATAAACTGAAGTCCACCATCCGCCTTCCTCACGACTGTCGTTATACGCTCATTCCATTTCATATCGCTGTGCAGCTTACACTGTTCTACATATTTCATTCCCTTCACAAATGAAATAAATTATTTTTTGTATGTGATGTGAGTTACCTTCCTAACATTTCGCGTCAGGCTTTCCTTCCCAATTGCCGTTTTGGACAGTGTACTGCAGTGAGGATGAACACATATTTACTGTGGTGTTTCAGGACACTCTGGCACGGTACCTGGGTCGCCGGCGGAACCGGGAAGGTAGGTGGCGCTGCTACTCCGTGCTGTCCGGCAGGTCGAGCAACACGAGCAGCGACCTCAGCCGGCGGCCGCTCGTCGTCTCCTTCCGGAAGCCCTGCCACAAGCAGGCGCCCGACCCCACCTGCCGCCGCCCCGTCACCGTCGACGGAGACCCCGCCGTCGAGCTCCTCCAACGCGGCCGCGACTTCTCTTCGGGTTACCGGGACGCGTTGCCTCCGAGAGGGAACTACCACTACTACCCCCAACACGTACACCACCAGCACCACCCTCCACACAGTTCTCTCGGTTCTCTGAGGACGGCCAGCTACTATTCGGGACTGGCCTCGGCGGGCCACGGGGTAGCTTCGGGCAGGGACGACGACACCTTCGTCACCGTCTGCGACAGTGACGTGTCCGACAGATACTCCTCGTCGCAGGTGCAGTGCGCGGCCGACGTCGAACCGCCCTACCTGTCCGCTAGGGATTCCGTCGCCAGGCTCGAGGACATCGAGATATTTCGCGAGGAGAGGTGCGCCATCCAGAGGTGCAGGCGAACCGATAGGCTCAGTAAGCAGAGGTCGGACTCGTCGGACAGTTCCAAGGGCGGCAGCGCTCCCGTCGCGCAGGGGGTCGCCCCCAGAAAGCCCCGCAGCGAACCCCAGAGTGAGGGGGCCAGCAGCGCCAACGAGCTCGAGTTCGGGCTGCGAAGGTCGGCCACGACCCCAAACTTCTGCGGGTCGCGCCGGGGGGCCGACGAGGGGGGCTTCCCCCCGCACGACAGGCGGGCGCTGCTCGAAGTGGCCAAGCGCAACCTCAGGGAGGCGGTCGCGGCAAACGAGTTCCGGCTGCTCTGCCAGCGGTGCAGGAACGAAATGCGCGCCGACGACTTCTACGAGGTGCCGTACCGCGCCCTGGCCGACGAAGAGGCCGCCACCGCGGCGGCAGAGACGCAGACCGTCTCTCCGATCGCGTCCGGTGACGTCACCAGCGATCCCGCCTCCGACGCGGAGCCGTTCGTGTCCCTACCCAGTGGTGACGAGGTCGCCGTAGACGAGGGCGAAGGTGTCCCGCTCGCTCCTGATGATGGCCAGAGTGTCAGGGACGAAACGCCGTCATGTAGTGGGCAGCTGACGGCGACTTCCAGCACAGATACGGAAGGAAGCGTCCCGCTGATCGAATGTGGCCACTCCTTTGGGATTAGCGACGTGGAAGCTACGACACCAGCCCTGTTCGTGTAGGTCGCCAAATTGTGGAGTGCGCGTTTTGAGAATAGCACAGTAGCCTATTTGGCTTTGGGTGCTAGTCACAAATACCAATAATGCTATTGGAGGAAGTCAGGGAATTCGTGCATGCTGTCACAAAGTCTGTTTTCAGATTTTATTAAGAGTGGCAAGGATTCGATAATGATTCTAATTTTAGGCCTAACAAAAGTAGTCTTCCATTCGGTCTACTTCGGAAAACTCTACCTGTATCTGTAACTCAAACTGTGTCCAATGGTGTTGAACTCTTTCATTTTTCAGCATTGCTAATAACAATCCTTTGTGGTACAGATTTCTCCGAACGATGATACTATATCGAATTCATTGACAAATAAAGGTGACATTTTTATCGGATTACGCAATGATTTTCCATGAGTAGCAGAAATACTTGTGTTTCACATACTTTCCAGTCCAGTATTATGTTCTCAGTATCACTTCCTAGTTCTGTGTATTTCCTCTACAAATTAAATAAATTACTTTTTGTATGTGATGTGAGTCATCATGCTAACACTTTGTGTCTTTTCCAAACTTTTCCACAGCATTTTCCTTACATAGTCCTTGCAAAGTTTCTCCAAGCTGTGGAATGATTTTTCTCTAGAAATTTGGCCAAGTCATATCCCCATCACTGGTTTTGTCAATAATGCAACAAATAACACATGTCACACCAATAAACAACAAATAAGCATGTACCATTCAAATATAAAAATAATCCAACAGTGGAACGAGGTCTATAGGTAAAGAAGGAAAGATTTACGCAGCTTTGGCGATCATTGATAGTCGACTACGGACGCAATTCAGGAAAAGTACATTGAAATACTTCAAATTAGGTTCACTACTTTGTAGCACTTTCTTTTTTAATTTTCAGGTTACTAGTATGTAGATTTTCATTGGTTACCAAAAGTTATTCTTCAATATTGTCTTCGTCATCAGCAAAACAGTCGACTTTTGTGGGTACATATATATTTCATCACATATTTAGATCTTTCTTTTTTCGAATTTAGAATCATACTATATCTGTGGCAATGTGTCATTTCTCATTTCATAGTTTTCATGTTTCTCCTAGTCGCGTAGATTAGATATTACTCTATGTTTACTCCCAGATCTGTCTTTTATTATTTTTTTTCATCATTTCTTCTCTAATCTTTTCATTAAAATACGCTCCACGTTTCGGAAAACGTATTTTGACTCTTTAAGTGTGTTTCGTATTTTATTCTCATAGTATTGACGTTTCCTTGCAATCCCAAAAGTTGGTAGTAACATTGGTTTTCTTCTTTTTTCCCGCTGTCTTTAGAATGTAAACCATCTGGCCCGCTACAGTCCGCCAGCTGATCTCATTCTAGGAGAGAGATGTAATGTCATTTTTGCAACCAATTTTCATCATTTCTCACTACTTGTAGAGCCATTTATTCAATAAATTTTGGCTCTTCTCTCTCCCTCCCCCCCCCCCCCTCCTCTCTCTCTCTCTAACACACACGTACAAACAAAAAATCTTCCCCAATATTTTTTTACCAAGGAACACTCTGGAACCGTGGTCGTTATGCCCCAATGTATTAACACATTTCGTGTCGTCTTGCCGTCATCTCAGTGTTTACCTTGTCTTATTATGCGGTTTTCCTGTAGTCCAGTTTGACTGCAATGTCATGCTAGGCTCTCAGAAATTTCTTCTCAAATTATGACCAATGTACGACACAATTAGGAAAAACGAAGATGGCTTAACCTCCCGTCGACTACGCGCTCTGTACAGACAAGCAAAAGCTCTGGCTTACCACTACGCCAAACCTCTTGGTCGATACTATTAGATTTCTTCTGTCAATGAATACACTGTTCTCCGTGTCAGCCTGCTTTATGTCCTCGTTACTCCGTCTCTCATATGTTATTTTATATTCAGGGAAGTAGAATTTTTTCAGCTATGCGTAGCCTTCAATTTATGACATACATTTACAAGTAATCTCATGATAGTTCTCACTAAATTTGAGTTCTTCCAGTTAACGCTCAGTCTATATCATGTTCTCTGTAGATTGTTCATTCAATTCCGAATATCGTGTAATGCTCCCTCAGATTTACTGACTATTACAACGTCATCAGCAAATATTATTATTGATATTCTTTCACCCTGTTGTTTAAACCCTCCCCTGAGCCTCTTCCAGTCGTTTATTTTTATTTATTTATTTACTTCATTATTTTTTTAATGTAAACACTGTATATTAGAGCTGAACCATTGCAGATTTGACTTAGACCATCACTAAGTTCAGCACATCGTCCCCTCTTGGATTTTATCGATTATCTCTATTACTCATATTTCCCTATATCTCCTACGTGTTTTTCAGACAATTTCGAACTTCTTGTGCCATTTTACATCGTCGATCGCTTTTCCTATGCTGAAAACCCGAAAACCGTTTCTTGGTGTTATTTCTTTTTGTCCACATCAAAACTACCTGCTTGGAACTTTTATGTTTCCTAGCGTCAAACTCGTAGAGTATTCACAATTCTCTTTTCCATGTTTCTGTAAATTTTTCTCGTTAGGAATTTGGATGTACTGAAATGTTACTGTTCACGATATTTCTCGCTCTCTCCTGCACTCGTTGTTTTCAAATGTCTCGATGAAATTTTTTGCAAAGTTCTGATAGTCCGTCTCCAGTTCTATAGATTCAACAAGGCAAAAAGTAAGTTTAATAATTATTTGTTTACCATCCCTCTTACCTTATTCGACGCAAGCCTTCCAGAGCTCAATGAAACCTACCAATACTGGATCGTGTCTCTCTTACAAATCGACCCACAATTGTTCTATTACATCAGCACACAGTTTCTGCTTCATTGTCTTCTTTCCACATATTCTCTCTCTCTCGACTTAGTTGCACTTTTAATGTTGACAGCCTCGATTTCGATGTCGCCGATTGCTGCTATGATTTTTCTGTGTGCTGCATATCTCAAATCTCTCCTTTCGATAGCCCTTCCCCGTTCGATATCGTCACTTTTTGTAGCATTTCGCCTCAGATTTTTTGCTTTTCCTATGCATCTAACTTCTAAGTAGATTATACGACGTATTCCTGCCGTTTCGTGAGAATTTTCGTACTTCCTTCTTTCGTTGGTCCATTCCAGTAAATCTATTACCAAGTTTTATTCGAAGATTCCTTCCTTAGCTCTTTCCTATCCAATTTCTATGCTTTCCCTTTGCAAAGATATCTATTTCTCTACACCCGAACTGCATACTGTGGCATTTATTATTGCTGCATGTTTAGTCTGAGATCAACTCAAACGCACATCGACATTGTTTCGATCGATAATTGCTACGATTCTCCATGACTTTAACTAACATACATTACTACTGGTTCAGGTTTTCGCTTCCTATTAAGTAAGCCCTACAATCCAATATATAATTCAAGGATCTCTGTCTTACAGTGATGTAATCCATCTCAAACCTTTGCAAGCTTACTTCTTCCTCCTATGGAAGAGAGGATGCATTATCTCCATCTGAAGTTTACTGTATAGGCCTACTAGACTCCACTAGACTCTCACTCCTGCTATTGATCTTCTTTCACATCTCATTTCTTATGTGGTCAGCTGAAAGTTAAACCTTAATCTTCCTCCGTATGTGTTCACCCTTCGGGGCAATCCCAAACAGCAAATCATTTCTGCTGGTAGAATCTGGAGCTCATCTCTCCGTTTTAAAGTCCAAGTCCCACTCCCAACGCCTAAAGTGGGCACTCGATTATTTTGTAGATCGTTATTCGTGTTTTTTCTGTTCTGTCTTTCCAGCGGCCTCCATATTCTTGTGTTCATGTTAGGAAAAGTGTCATGATATTTTGTAGTTTCACACACATTTTTTACTAAAACATTATTTGTAGAGATATCTGAATTGTGTTACCTAATGTCGTAACATTATCGGTTGTCATTTTCATCCAAAGTAATGGTTGCCTCCAAATGTCACACACAAATTTTTGATACTGTGATTTTGCAACAAACATTCAGAAATTTTATTTTCTGAACGTTTTCCAAAGCTGTCAGAACTTCTTAGTTATCCACGAATGGTATTTAATCTCTGATGACATTTCTGCCTACAATTAATACTTATACATCTCATACTTGAAAAAGTCTTTAATTTATGAAGTAATCAGTACAAATAACGGAGTAAATCTTTGTCTAATATCTCGGTTTATTAACATGGGTTTTTAACGTCAACAATTTACTATCATGTTGAAAGTGGTGTATCTGTAAATATTTTTTGCGAATTAATTTTTTGTCGGTTAGTATTTCTCGTAGCATTAGTATTACATTCAATAAATACAATACACATTTATGAACTAAAATATCGACGCTTGTCTGTTATCTGTTGCGCGTTGAATGCTACGTCGGGAGATGCTCGACCTTTTAATTTGGCGAGTATTGGAAATGAGGGAGAACACAGGAGAGATTCGCGTTCTTTCATCAGGACCCCGTGCACGAACAGTATTCCTTAGAACCATAGTTAATTCCACGCAAGATGTACCCACAGTTTTCCTTTTGGCATGGATTTTTTAAGGCAGACCAGTCGATTAGAGAAACCTCGTTTCGCAAGAACCTCCATATTTTTAAGCTTTTCATAAATCAATTCTTTACTACTTATGAAGGTATATGGCTTTTCGCCAATCACATTCATTTTCATAGCCGTCATCTAATGAAGAACAACACTTGGACTCTTTTATACGCTCAATATTGCCAACAAAGTCTTAATTTTCAGCAGAGATAACGTACATGAAAATACTGTTAAATGTAGAGACAAACTTTGAGAATATTAATTGTAATCACTATAATCCATATAAGTTGTTCACCTCTGCAAGGTTGTCCGAAAATGAATCACTGAGCCCCGTCATCGCCGATAAAAAAAGTTTGTAAATCTATGGGACTTAACTGCTTGGTTATTAGACCCTAGCTTACAAACTACTTAAACTAAGTTAAACTAACTTAAGGACAACATACCCATCCAGAGGGACGATTCGAACCTCCGACGCGAGAGGCCTCGCGATCCGCAACTTGGCGCTCCAGACCGCTCGGCTACTCCCGCGCGGCGTCACCGGTAAACACTCATAAAAATGTACTTTCTTTTGGCGTGGTGTTTTACTTTTCGAAATCTTACTTTGTTCTTTTTTTCTACGGATATAAGTTTATCTCTTAGTTCTAAAATTAAGTTAATTTTGTTTTGTACTGATGTATCCTTATATGTGATAGCGTTTTTTTTTTTTTTTTTTTTTTTTTTTTTTTTATTTTTTTTTTTTTTTTATGGACTTGCATACACAGTTGGCACAGTGATTCACAAAATGAACGTAAAATGTGATGGGGACAGATAATAACTTTCGGACAACCTTTGTAACCTATAACAATGCCACTATTAATCTCTGAGCATCTCCTAGCATGTTTCTGCAAATTATGAACTCCGTTGTAGTCCGATTGTGACTGTGAGAGTATGCACGATATTTCCACAGTGTTTCTCGTGTAGTTAGTGAAGTTCTATGGCACAATTTCTCTTATTAATAATGCTACTAGTCTGGATCATTATCCTTCTACGACAGGCATTATAACCTTGTCTGAAGATATAAAATTAATGATTCGGAACTTATAGTACTATAATAGCAGGATATTGTGGCACAGATGGGATTTTTATTTACTGCACATACCATCGTCACTACCAAATATGGATAAGCTTCTAATGCTTCATGTAGTTTCATTCACATTCCCGCGATTCTTTTAAGTGGCTAAATTATAAGACCACTGAAGTGTTTTGCATACTAGCACAGTCATGCGAATAAAGGTGCACGGAGCATCACTTAGAATGTGTCACGACCTTATGTACTGGCTACTTTTCTGTAACCACAGCTGGTTTGTGGAGAGACTTTTGTAGTGTCTGTTCTCATAATGCTGAGTATCAAATCTTTGTGGAATAAGGTGCATGTGAC
The DNA here is from genome assembly GCA_026315105.1 of Locusta migratoria. Taxonomy (NCBI): domain Eukaryota; kingdom Metazoa; phylum Arthropoda; class Insecta; order Orthoptera; family Acrididae; genus Locusta; species Locusta migratoria. The sequence continues at coordinate 255,582,273 of CM048745.1, read as the reverse complement.
TATGTAACAGCACCGCTGGAATTGCATGTTGATACTGAATGTGTAAAACAGTCGCATTTTTTTTCCACTTATTTTGGAACCTCAGTTGAGGCGTACTGTGTATGAACTAGAATGATGAATGTAAATGTACAATTTGTTGTTGATGTTCGATGTCTGAAGTACTGTTCTGTATGTGTTTCCTGGGAGAGTTCAGTGTTAGCTGCCTGGACTTGCTGGCTCGCCACCCAGTGCGTAGAAAGCCCCCGAATGCTGTGTGGTCTGGGCATTGTCGTTTGCTTGTTGGAGAGGTCTGCCCGCGCCCTGGGACACTGGCCTGCTGCAGCCTCGCCTACGGTAAGCCACACCTCTTTCACATCCCACAGCCCCTCTAACACGCATTCTCTCTTTTGCATGACGTCAACAACAACTACAGATTGACATGTTCCTAGACGTTTCGTATAACAGCATGACGTTAACGGTGCATTACCATAGAACGCGCGTTTGTGTTAATACCTTTGTGTTCTGTGACGCGCCTCTCTGACAAGTGAACGAAAGCGCCTCGTCCACAGCTCGGCTCTTGTGAATGCGTAGAGATAGGTTAGCTGTGTCACATGCGTTTCTCCTAGTTTGCATGTCAATGTGTATTAGTAGCAAACTTGTATCACTAGATATGTAGGTTTTTTGCTGGCCCCTCGAGCACTGTGTACGTTGTATTGTGAAATAACTTTGTTCTTTTCTGCAAGTTGAATATCAGATTAAGAAGCGACCGAGTGGGCTATAGGACTTCCACATCGACAAGCTGTCATATGCATCATTATTGTAAGTATAAACACTCTCCGGCATCACAGAATGCAACCAGACCTGCACCAGTAACAAGTAAGTGCAAATTCACATTCATCTCCTCTAGTGATTTGTGATGCATGCTGTTATTCCACATTACGAGCATCGTCTTGAAAAAAAAAAGGAAAATATTTTAACTCTCTTCACATCATCATTTATGCAAATAACCTGTACGTAATAAGTCGTTGTTAGTGGAATAGAACATGCTGATAAACCGAACGACTGGTGCATTCAGTCTTTACAACTATTAATATAGTACCTATCTCAGTGACAACACAGTTCAGTGCGCAGAGAGAACTGTTTGTTATTATGTTGTTCTCGATCAGAAACACAGATGAGCTAGCCATCTGGTTCTTCTTGATGACGTTCAAAGTCTTCCAAAAAAGACGCTACAAACTGACCAATCATGAGGCTTTATTTCCGAAAATATGTCATTATCTTCGCCTTACGTACGTTAATGTGTTAGTTAACCAGGCCAATAATGAGGCTTTATTTAAACTGACCAATTATGAGGCTTTCTTTCAGGTAATAAGGCATTATCTTCCCCTTACCGACGTTGATGTAAGTGTTAGTTTTTTTTTTTTTTTTTTTTTCAGTAATGGCGCTTCGGTATACAGGTGTTACAAAAAGGTAAGGCCAAACTTTCAGGAAACATTCCTGACACACAAAGAAAGAAAATATGTTATGTGGACATGTGTCCGGAAACGCTTAATTTCCGTGTTACAGCTCATTTTAGTATTTCTCTCTAAATGAAAATTGACATAATTCGTGCAGACAATTGTCAAAACACCCAATTGTTTCATTAGTATGCACTGTACTTCCTCGATTCACCGCCAGTTGGCCCAATTGAAGGAAGGTAATGTTGACTTCCGTACTTCTGTTGACATGCGACTCATTGCTCACTGGAGCACGTTATCATGATTTCATACGGGATACTCTACCTGTGCTGCTAGAACATGTGCCTTTACAAGTACGACACAACATGTGGTTCATGCACGATGGAGCTCCTGCACATTTCAGTCGACGTGTTCGTATGCTTCTCAACAACAGATTCGGTGACCGATGGATTGGTAGAGGCGGACTGATTCCATGGCCTCCACGCTGTACTGACCTCAACCGTCTTTTTTTTTTTTTTTTTTTTTTTTTTTTTTTTTTTATGGGACTTAACTACGGGGTCATTAGTCCCTAAACTTACAAATTACTTATGAACTACTTACGAACTAGGACGGCACAAATATCCATGCCCGAGGGGGGATTCGAACCCCCGACCGTAGTGGCCGTGCAGACCGTGACTGGAGCGCCTCAGTCCCCTCTTGCCACCGCGGCCGGCTCAACCCTCTTGACTTTCATTTATGTGGGCATTTGAAAGCTCTTGTCTACGCAACCCCGGTAACAAATGTAGAGACTCTTCGTGCTCGTATTGTGGACATCTCTGATACAATACGCCATTCTCCAGGGCTGCATCAGCGCATCAGGGATTCCATGCGACGGAGGGTGGATGCATGTATCCTTGCTAACATGTCCTGTAACAAATTGTTTGAAGTCACGCTGGTACGTTCTGTTGCTGTATGTTTCCATTCCATGATTAATGTGATTTGAAGAGAAGTAATAAAATGAGCTCTAACATGGAAATTAAGTGTTTCCAGACACATGTCCACATAACGTATTTTCTTTCTTTGTGTGTGAGGAATGTTTCCTGAAAATTTGGCCGTACCTTTATGTAACACCCTGTATAAGTACCTTTTGTTCCTATACTGTCCCAAGGTTTGCTAAGCTATGAATTAAACAAGGCCCTGTTCAAAGCCAAGTGGCATCTCTGAAATACAATATAAAGAAAATAGGCTTTATTCTAGTCACATATTTAGATACTAGCTTATATTCCCGTGTTTCGCAACGGTTGTTAAAGAGGGACCTGTTTATATCATGGTTTATTAGAGTTCCGGACCTAGGTCAGCATAAAACAGAATCTTTCTTGGATGGCTCTGTCAATAAACTCAGTTATCCTAGCCATGATGCCAAATTTAAGTCGAAGTCATTGTCGAAAACGATGAATGTCTTTAGCCTCTCTTGTGTACTGCGAGGGGTTTGACCTCTTGCATCTTGTCTTGTGAGTAGGATCTTGATGTTCCATATCTGCACGATCCTCAGCGGATTTCTCGAACCTTACAATCCTTTGCTTTTTAGCCGCTCGTGTCTGTTTAGAAAGACTTGAACGTTTTCTAGGCATTTATAAATGTGCGGTACATAAACTCACCGAAATCACAAAACAAATTACACACATTGCATTGTCTTTACAAAGAATTCTTACATAAATGAAAATAATCGATAATTACGAAGGAATGTCGTTATGTTTTAAACATAAATGAAACCTACCGAAAGACTCAAAGTGACACCAGTAACTCTCTGTTAAATGTTTGTTGGTATTGGTAGAGATAAGATTGAGGCGCTTCATTCTGTCACAGACTAACGGTTCCTTGCTGTACTACGCCATACTTATTACGTAGCAGCGGCGTCTATTAGATCTTCAGTGCACTAAGCGCCTGTCTAGTCTCAATTTACCCGCGAAACCCTGTTAAAGCTTGTGTAGAACATCTGGAGGTTAGCCTTTGCAGATAGACACTGATTGCTTTTAGACAAATGTTTAAATTGTGATATCTTTATTTTCTCTGATCCGATTTTGACGAGATGCAGCTTGTATCCAATCGCACGATATGCTCAAGTTAAGGCTGAAAATCCTATGAAAATTCGTCAAGTAGTTTGTTCAAAGAAACAGACAGTCATGACGGACATAGATACAAAATTTAAATTACCGCACGGAACTTTTTTCGTGATCCCACTGTTATGAAACAAGTTGCCCCATGTAAATCCGTGAAGTAGTTTTGGAGATTTGAGGTTTGTAATAGATAGCTGTACACCCGTGATTTGTAAAGGATATTAAAGAAAGGATACCATCACTTGTAGAGAACTACAATATACTCGTAGTTATGAGCATGAAAAATAGCAGAATTGCCTTCCATTAGTTATTTGATGTACTACGTAACTAACATGGGCTTTAGTTGTTCTTTACTGTACTAAACCGTTTCCTAGGCATTTATAAACAGAAGGGAATCAAGATCTAATAAGTATGCACAGAATTCAGAAAGAAACGACATAAATTCGATTTTCCTTGCAAAGAATTCTCATGTAAATTAGAACATCGATAGACGCGACGGAATGTCGTTATGTTTTAAATTCAAATGTTCCCTGTCAAAAGAAGGAAAGAAATATCGTTAAGCTGTGAATATACAAAGTGTAATCAGCAACTCGCTGTTAGTTTCAAGGAGGTTATATGGATTTTTTTTTATTTAGAGCTGTAGCAAACCGTATGTATTCAGTACTGAGTAACGAATACTTTGGCTGATACGAAATACTGAATCGTTACTCATGAATACATTTCCTTACTCGCATCTTCCGTATCGATGCGTACTTACTCATGAATACATTTCGTTACTCATATCTACCGTATCGATACCAACTAGCTAACGCATACATTTCGTTATTCGCATCAACCGTATCAATGCGAACTCTGTAACGAAAACCAATGCTGAGAATGCATATATTCTGTGATACTACTTATTATGAGATGAGTAATTTATGTAGACATCCGTGACGAACTTTTAAGTGTGTATTTCGTATCTCTACGATTCTAGATGGTTATTTTTGTTTAAACATTTTGGATTATACTTCAACGCTAGTGTTTTCAGGTTAATGCTCGATGATCTGACACCCGCTTTTAACGCAAACATACGTTTTACTGCATTGTTCACCTGTAAAGGTTAGATTTTAATGGTTAATTATTTGGTTTTGATCTTGTCTACTGTAAAAAAGTTTTGTAAAAAGTACTCAAAAGTTATCATCTACACATTTTCATTCATGAAGGTATTATCTTAATTGTTAATGTGACATAATACAATATAACAGTCCCGCTGCTCGCAAATGTAGTGCTACTAATATGATCGGTCACACTGGCATTCGTCACGAAATATTCCGATTGATTCTGACATTCCAAGCCTCTTAGTAAAGTGGGGGAATATTACTTAAAATGGAGGTCGCGGGTGGGTCTCGCTAATGTTGTATGACAATTGTATTTTCATCATAAGGGAAATGGATTATATTGATCCTTTCCTCAGTCGCATAATTGCCTCAAAAAGCAGTATCTACGTGGTAAATTTAAATGTTGAAGTATTATTAACAGCAACGTCACAGTTAAAAAATTTTCACGGTTTTAAAGACAGCTTAGCGGCCGTATTTCTGGGTGGCACTGGTAACGAGAGTAACGACTAAACCATACGTTTGTAACGAGTACTGTTTCTTTTAGTAACCGATACATACGGATACGCACCTTTTCGTTCCTCTCACAGCTCTATTTGTATTTGCAGAGATAAGAATGCGGCTCTTGATTCAAAATACTTCTGTTACTGAGGGAATACGCACAACACAATCATGTATTGTTTCTTTGCAGCACTACAAAGCGAACAGCACCTTTAATGCTTCGCTGCTGTTCTATGGCATAACCATCGAAAAGAAATAATAATATTAATTATTATTATTATTATGTGTAGCAGCGCCAACTATTAACTCTTTGGTGCACTACGTAACTAACAAAGCCTCTATTTGTTCTGTACTGTACTACACCGTATTCTAGGCATTCCTAAACAAAATGGACTCAAGATGTAGTAAGTACACACCGAAATCCAAAAGGAAACTACATAAATTCGTGTTTCCTTGCAGAAAATTCTTAGTAAATGAAAACATCTATATACGCGAAAGAACGTCGTTATGTTTTAAATTCAAATGATACCCGCTGAAATAAGTACTTTATTTTCTTTGCATGGCATTGCAAGGCACGCGGGATACAGCCTGTAAAAAAACTATGTTTTTGTGTCGTATCTGGGCTAAATTTTACTTGCAGTGGCAGCGGTTTAGTATGTTAACGGTGGCAACTAAATATTTGCTTTAGGGGGATCATTAATTTACTAATCGGAACAACATTAATTATTTATTTCATTATCAACACAAAGAATTATTCTCCTCACTGTACGTGACTGATTTATCAAAAAGGAAAAGGATTCAACAGCCGTTGCCAACATCAGTACACTACATCGCTGCCATTAGGAAAATCGTAGCCCTTGTTTCAGTGTATTACACCTTAGTTATGAGAATTACAAAATCCAGCATCGCCATTTATTAGTTATTTGGTATGCTGTATAAGCAACAGCGCCTCTATCGGATCTTTGCTATACCACGCTGCAATTTAAGCACAGTATACACCGGAAACTGCAAATCACGATATATTTTCTTCCCCTGATCCGATTTTGATGAAATGAAGCATTTATGTTGTCCCAAGGTACTCTCAGTTGATCTATGAAACCCCATGGAAGTTCGTACAGTACTCTTGAAGATTTGCTGTACTACACCATACTTATAAACATATTATACTCATAAAATTTCAAATTACGATCTCTTTCCTTCCTCTGACCCAATTTTTATTAAATGAAACCGAGGTTACTCTCCCAAACGATTCTCAATTTACTTGTGGAAATACATGAAAGTTCGTGTAGTACTTTTGGAGATTATCCTCAACGAATAGACATACTCGATGGCTTTTAAACAAAACAAAAATATGATATCTTTATTTTCTCTAATCCGATTACAATTATTGAAACCTTTATGTAACTGCACTATATGCTCAAGTTACGTGAGACAGACACACATGACGGTCATAGAAAAAAAAATTCAAATTACAATATTATTTTTTTCTGTGATCCGATTTTTATGAAACGGAGTCTATATGTTGTCCATATTAATGCTGAAGTCACCCTTGAAAACCCTATGCAAATTCGTGGAGTAGTTTTGGAGATAAGAGGTTTTTAATAGTTGAACAAATAGACACGACGGTTACTGAAAACAAAATTAAGATCCTTTTTTTTCGTGATCCAATTTTGATAAAATTATGCCTATATGTTGAACCAAACGTTTCTCATGTTTCCTGTGAAAACCGCATAAAGATTCGACCAGTAGTTTTGAAGTTTGAAGTCAAAAGCGAGAGGCCTACATTTACAGATTTATTACTACTATAGATTAGTATTGCCGATGGCCGAAATGCAAACATTTAAGTTTACAAAGGAACGTAAGTCAAAATTGATTAATGTAACTGGAATTTAATTGTAAGCAGATTGTTAGTTCCCAACTGAACACACCAAATTTATAGGTTTTACCTAAACGCTTTGAGAAATCGGAAAGGGCAACAAAGAAACAGGAAAGAATGAAAGTCAAAAAGGAGGGAAAAATTGCTTTTCAACTATTTAACGATACGAAACTTCAATATAACAATATTTCTAGTAAATATTCTTTAATCTGTCGCCAATTGTCCTTGTTCTATATGTTCATAAAGTAATATAAAATGTTCAAACTGACGAATGATCGGAATCTACTAGTAACTCGGACAACAGAAGTAACATACAAATATTTGACATTCTTTCTGATTCCATTAACGAATTTTTATTCGTATTTATATTAAAACAAGAACAATTCTACTAACCTATAATTGTCTGGAGCTAAGCCATTTACAGGCAGGGAATTCGAAAACTCTATTGGAGAATTATTAATTTCGTATTCATTATCACAGATTATCATCACTGCTGTGATAACTTTTTGTTTCACCTTGAATAGCACTAAGTATATCGTTATATATTATTGAGTAAATTCCATTTTTGTGCTGTAATAACTGTATGTAACATGATAAAATATTTTCTACAATATGGCCATTAATACCATTAAAGATAGTCTTTTGAATACCAACTAACCATTGGGGTATTTAAATCATACTTCCGCCAAACTTTGGAAATTTCTTTTATCGTCATCATTAATTTGTTTCAAAAAATTACACAATTTCATCCTGAAGCAAAGCTATCATACTTTTAGTTAAAGTAGTATGATGAAATACATGATACTCACTCTAACTTCTAATTCAGTTCTGAAGTAACGTTCGCATGGTCCACAGGAAACTGGCATAATTTGTCGTAAATATACCTCCAAAAACGTTATTTTTGGTGCATTCATTTGCACAAAATACTCTAAATAATTGATCTATAAGTTTCAATACTTTTATTTGGACACGGGGAAACTTTCTCGATTGAATCAATTGACATGAGTTAATATACTGACCATAGTTACTTCATGTTACATTGGGCACTGAATTTGCCAAAACTGAACAGGGCAATGTAAATACAATGTGGAAGGGTATACTTCCAGTTGAAAGTGTTGAAGATATGTCACTAAAGGTTGTTGCAACGCCACGAAGAATCAGCTAATGTAATTTATGAATAACTGGCCTTAGTGCTGGGCATTTCATGGGATTTTATTTATTTATTCCAGTCTGCTATCAGTCCATGTTGTTTTCCCTTGGCTCTCTCTCTCTCTCTCTCTCTGCGTGTGTGTGGTGTCCATCTTCTGCTTTCTCCTACTTGTGCATTTCCTCCTTCCCTGGATGACAGGTACCCTACATCCTATTTACAATATTATGTAGGGTTTTGTTGTAATGTACAAATATTTATTGAAAAAATCTCTTTTCTCCAAGAATAAAATATGATTTAAACAGTAAATACCTATCCGTTTACGTAAAGATGCAGTACGTGATCCAATAAAGTGAAATTTTGTTCGCTATGCTACCAGGCAATTTGTGAACGTGGAACGTAGAAAACTTGTATAGAACGCAATACATGATTTAACAAGCCACCATAGCTGTAGCGGAAGGGGGAACCACACGAACGTAGAAAAACTCAAAAGCAATAAAACGTCCAAATACCAATTCTGAAATTATTGCTGCATCTGAGCCACAAACGCAGATATAGTAAAGAATTCAGCACAGTTATTAAAAAGTCGACAAACGTTTTGCGAAATGCAAATCGTTATAGTTTATGCAAAACTCTCAAGTGTCAAGGAAAAAAGGAACATAATGAGATGGAGCAGTAGATATATGTATACATGTTTATCGTGCATGAAATACCATGTTTATATTCTATCGCTTTTAGCGTGATAAGCTCCAAATGTACACATGTTCGAAAGTATTTCTTCACGAATGATAAATGAAACGGATAAATTCAGAAACAAAATTATGAGACTTAAATCTGAAGTAAAAGTAAGGAAAAAGACAGGGGAAACAGGACCGAAGTCAAAGAATGAAGACGTTTTGGGAAGAGGAAAAGAAGCAAGAAAGAAAGAACAAAAAAAGGGCAAAAAAGTACAATCATTATAATAAAAAAATGTATATATTTGTTGACTTACGGAGTAATTCTGTACCTTTTGGAGTGCATTTTTAAGTCGAGTACCTTACCGTAATATTAAGATTAAACAAAAATAAAGCACGCACACACACACACACACACACACACACACACAGCAAGAGAGAAAACAAACCACACATAAGGGTTACATCACGCACTTCGTTAGATCGACAACATTACGTAAAAAGTAAGAAGAGAGACATGATAAGAACACAGGATGAAATAACTCACACTTCCCTTAAGACAATCTTCAGTTGGCGCCAGACTAATAGTGCTGTCCTACTGTAGTTAATTCAAAAATTTCGAGAAATACTAAAGAAGAAGATTGTGGTGTTAAAAAGTATCGATGTTTCAATAGGGACAGTGCGACCTCTAACCCAATAGCAGATGAGAGAAAATTCCGATTTCGGCAGGAAAAACGGATACAGAATAGCTGCAGGTGAGTCCACGGCTATTCCGCTGATGGCGAGATGTAACTTCTGACTGATGATAGAGTCATGAGTTGTATAGCGTGTTATTAGCCGTCCAAACCCGGATTACGTCAATGCCAGGCAGTGGTAAACGCTGTACAAACTGTGAGATGTGGACGTCAACACAGTTTATAATTAAGTATTTGATAGTCAAGTATAATTAATAGAGGCTTAAAAATTACAAATAATTATATAAAACAGTTCTTGTGTGTTAAAATATGTGAAGTTGAAAGATAGTGTCTTCCAGTCGCACTGTTATGAACGGTAACTTGATTTTACCAGTCGATCAAGTACCAATGAAAGACCTTGTAAAGATAACTGGCCTTACCGAGGGCGCTGTACACGCGCGACAGTTTGAACATTTGGCTGAACGCCATTGTGGTGGTGAGGGCCTCTCAAGTTGACTAATGATGCAGCAGTAAAGTTATATAATGACTTACTCAAAACACTTTTGAATATAAATATTTTATTAGACATTTGTTGGACAATGTCCTCTAGCGTGCATCTACAACGACGTAGTTACCAAGGAAACACGGAGATCAAAGATGACAGCCATCAAAGCAGAGGGGTGCGTAATGCCAAGAACGACGCTAGAGGGCTACTGAGAAGGTAGACACCATGATTAAAAAGCAGCACCACTACAGCATCTTTTTCGAGGCACTGTAGGGTACCAGACAACACTTAATATTTTGTTCCCGTTTTCATATGCAGCTTCTCATACGACGCTACACGGTAATTATGGTACCTAGCATCTCAGTAGAAACTGATGAATTTCCCACTGAAAAGGGTGTAAAGCAAGGTCACTCTATATCTCCCAAACTATTTTCAGCAGGCTTAGAAAAAGCTATGTCTAAACTGAATTGGGAAGAAAATGGAATTCAAATTCTTGGAAAAAGACTGAACAACTTGAGATTCGCAGATTCTATTGTCCTATTTGCAAATGACATAGAAGAACTTCAAATACACTACTGGTCATTGAAAGAAGAAAAGCAGGTGATAAACGGGTATTAACTGTACAAATACCGGATGATCGAAAAGTCAGTATAAATTTCAAAACTTAATAAATAACGGAATAATGTAGACAGAGAGGTAAAAACTGACACACATGAAAAAAATGCTCAATATGTTCACTGTCATTCCTCAACAACAGCTGTAGTCAAGAAATAATGTTGTGAACAGCAGTGTAAAGCATGTCCGGAGTTATGGTGAGGCACTATCAGTTCCGATCGGAAGATTCACTTGAATGCCAATCTTGTTTAAACAACCATATTACAGCATCGGTTTTTTTTTTTTTTTTTTTTTTTTTTTTTTTTTTTTTTTTTTTTTTTTTTTTTTAATAATACCCCTTGTCATTCTAAGCTTGTGTGTCAATTTTTACCTCTCTATCTACATTATTTCGTGATTTATTAAGTTTGCAAATGTATACTGACTTTTTCATCACCCAGTATATTAAACCAGAAATGAAATTTTCACGCAATTTGGGTGCATAGATCCTGAGAAATCAGTACCCAGAACAACCACCTCTGGCCGTAATAACGGCCTTGATACACCTGGGAATTGGGTCAAACAGAGCTTGGATGGCGTGTACAGGTACAGATGCCCATGGAGCTACAACACAATACCACAATTCATCAAGAGTAGTGACTGGCGTATTGAGACGAGCCAGTTGATTGGCCACCATTGACCAGACGTTTTTAATTGGTGAGAGAACTGGAGAATGTGCTGCCCAGGGCAGCAGTCGATCATTTTTCGTATCCTAAAAGGCCAGTACAGAACCTGCAACACGCGGTCGTGTATTATCCTGCTGAAATGTAGGGTTTCGCAGAGATCGAAAGAAGGTTAGAGCCACGGATCGTAACACATCTGAAATGTAACGGCCACTGTTCAAAATGCCGTCAATGCCAACAAGAGGTGACCGTGACGTGTAACCAATGGCACCCCATACCACCACGCCGAGTGATACGCCAGTATAGCGATGACGAATACACGCTTCCAATGTATGTTCACTGCGATGTCGCCAAACACGGTTGAGACCATCATGATGCTCTAAACAGAACCTGGATTCATCCGAAAACATGACGTTTTGCCATTCGTGCACCCAGGTTCGTCGTTGCGTACACCATCGCAGGCGATCCTGTCTGTGATGCAGCGCCAAGGGTAATCACAGCCATGGTCTCCGAGCTGATAGTCCATGCTGCTGCAAACGTCGTCGAACTGTTCGTGCAGATGGTTGTTGTCTTGCAAACGTCCCCATCTGTTGATTCAGGGTTAGAGTCGTTGCAGTCATGCGGATGCCTGTCATCTCGACTGCTAGTGATACGAGGCCGTTGGAATCCAGCACGGCGTTTCGTATTTCCCTCCTGAACCCACCGATTCCACATTCTGCTAACAGTCATTGGATCGCGACCAACGCGAGCAACAATATCGCGAAAGCCGGAAATAAGTTCAGAAGAAGTATTTTCAAAAGATCTAACGGTATTCAGAAAGGATAGATTAAACAAAATAGGTGGGGGCGTGTTTGTCGCCGTCAAAAGTAGTATTTCATGTAGCGAAGTTGAAGTTGATAGTTCGTGCGAGCTATTATGGGTAGAGGTTGTACCCGAAAATCGTAAGAAGTTAATAATCGGTTCCTTTTACCGGCCTCCCGACTCTGACGATACAATAGCAGAAAGGTTCAAAGAAAACCTGAGTCTAATTACAAAAACGTACCCGACTCACACGATAATAGTAGGTGGTGATTTTAATTTACCCTCGATCTGTTGGCGAAATTATATTTTCAAATCAGGAGGTAGGCATAAAACATCGTCCGAAATTGTACTCAACGCATTCTCTGATAATTACTTCGAACAATTAGTTCATGAGCCAACTAGAATTGTAAATGGATGTGAAAACACACTTGATCTCTTAGCAACAAATAATCCTGAGCTCATAACGAGCATCAAAACGGATACAGGTATTAGTGAACACAGAGCTGTCGTAGCGAAATTGAATATCGGAAGTCCCAAAGTTACCAAAAATAAACGCAAAGTATATTTGTTCAGGAAAGCAGATAGAAACAAAATACATTGCTTCTTGAAAGACAGCTTCCACTCGTTTCTAACACTAAACGTAGGTGTAGACCAGATGTGGCTCAAATTCAAAGAAGTGGTATCGACAGCAATTGAAAGTTTTATACCTAATAAATTAATAAAAGAAGGAGGCGATCCCCCTTGGTACACAAAACAGGTTAGGACACTGTTGCAAAAGCAAAGGAAAAGGCATACTAAATTTAAACGAACACGAAATCCCCAGGATTTGCGATTGTACTCAGAAGCTCGAAATTTAGCGAGGATTTCAATGCGAGATGCCTACAACATTTATCACAACGAAACTCTTTCTCGTAATTTGACTGAAAACCCAAAGAGATTTTGGTCATATGTTAAATATACTCGGGGAAAGTCACAAACAATACCTTCACTACGTGATAGTAATGGCGATCCTGCCGATGACAGCGCTACTAAAGCAGAGTTACTAAACTTAGCTTTTAGAAACTCATTCACTAAAGAAGACGAAACCAATATTCCAGATTTCGAATTACGAACAGATGCCGAAATGAGTAACATAGAAGTAGATATCATCGGAGTAGTGCAGCAACTAAAATCACTTAATAAGAACAAGTCTTCTGGTCCGGATTGTATACCCATTAGATTTCTATCTGATTATGCTGAAGCGATAGCTCCTTACTTAACAGTCATATACAACCGCTCTCTCATAGAAGGATCTGTACCAAAAGATTGGAAAGTTGCACAGGTCACACCTATATTCAAGAAAGGCAGTAGGAGTAACCCACTAAACTACAGGCCTATTTCATTGACGTCAATTTGCAGCAGGGTTTTGGAACATATCCTGTATTCAAATATTATGAATTATCTCGAACAGAACGATCTATTGACCCAAGGTCAACACGGATTTAGAAAATATCGTTCATGCGAAACACAGCTAGCTCTATATTCACACGAAGTGATGGGTGCTATCGACAAAGGTTCGCAAATCGATTCCGTATTTCTTGATTTCCAGAAAGCTTTTGACACCGTACCTCACAAACGGCTTTTAATCAAATTGCGTGGTTATGGTATATCGCCCCAAATTTGCAATTGGATAGGGGATTTCTTGTCAGAGAGGACACAGTTCGTAGTAATCGATGGTAAGGCATCGACTAAAACAGAGGTGATATCGGGCGTTCCACAAGGTAGTGTTATTGGTCCTCTGCTATTCCTTATTTACATAAACGATTTAGGGGAAAATCTAAGTAGCTCTCTTAGGTTGTTTGCAGATGACGCCGTCATTTACCGTCTAGTAAAATCATCTGAAGATCAAACCAACTGCAGAACGATCTGAATAAGATATCAGTATGGTGTAAAAATTGGCAATTGACTCTAAATAATGAGAAGTGTGAAGTCGTCCACATGAGTACGAAAAGAAATCCGTTAAACTTTGTTTACAACATAAATCAATCAAATGTGAACGCCGTAAACTCCACAAAATACCTAGGAATCACTATTACTTCAGACTTAAACTGGAAAGAACACGTAGATAATATCGTGGGAAAGGCGAACCAGAGACTGCGTTTTATTGGCAGAATCCTTAAAAGATGCAACAGAACTACTAAAGAAACTGCATACACTGCGCTTGTCCGTCCATTTTTGGAGTATTGCAGCCCAGTGTGGGATCCTTATCAGGTGGGTTTGACGGAGGACATCGAAAGTGTCCAAAGAAGGGCAGCTCGTTTCGTATTGTCACGATACAGGGGAGACAGCGTTACGGAAATGATACAGGATCTGGGATGGGAATCATTACAACAACGGCGCTTATCGCTGAGGCGTGGGTTACTTGCGAAACTCCAATCGCCAACATTCTCCTCCGAATGCGAAAATATATTGTTGACTCCCACTTACATAGGTAGAAATGATCATCAGAATAAAATAAGAGAAATCAGAGCTCGAACAGAGAGATTCAGGTGTTCTTTCTTCCCGCGCGCTATTCGAGAATGGAATGGGAGATAAATAGTATAATTGTGGTTCGATGAACCCTCTGCCAGGCACTTAAATGTGATTTGCAGAGTATCCCATGTAGATGTAGATGTAGATGTAGATATGATAAACCGCAATCGCGATAGGCTACAATCCGACCTTTATCAAAGTCGGAAACGTGATGGTACGCATTTCTCCTTCTTACCCGAGGCATCACAACAACGTTTCACCAGGCAACCACCGGTCAACTGCTGTTTGTGTATGAGAAATCGGTTGGAAACTTTCCTATTGTCATCACGTTGTAGGTGTCGCCACCGGCGCCAACCTTTGTATATCACAGCATCTTCTTCCTGAAAAGCTAATCATTTGTATATCACAGCATCTTGTTCCTGACGGTTAAATTTCGCGTCTGTAGCGTCATCTTCGTGGTGTAGCAATTTTAATGGCCAGGAGTGTATTAGTTAACGAACTTGCATTAGTATGCTCTGAATTTGGACTATAAACGAACATTGATAAGACCAAGATCATGATCAATGAGTGGACACTTGATGAAGTACATAGGTTGGAAGTACACAACTGCCAATAGTCGCAGAATATATCTACCTGGATCAACTGATAAACATGAAAGGAGATCTAAAACTAGAAATATTAATACGAATTAAATTTAGATGGCTAGCTCACGGAAGACGCTCTTCAATTTTGAAAGCTAAGATGTCGGTTGAGCTGAAGAAAACAATTTTCCATCAATGTATACTGCCAGTAATAAGTTATGGTTGTGACACATGGTAGATGGTATAGACAAGTCCCAGACTGGAGCCCAGTTTACCAAAATAGACTTAGATGAAGACCACCAGACAGATTGGATAGAGACCTAAGGAAGACAACAGGACTCAGTTGGCAACGGGAAGCTCAAGATCGGAAGAAATGGAAGAACCTACTGGTATCCTTTGTAACACGCCGACTCAAAGAGGCCACATCACTAAGTGATAACTGGCTGATGATATATAAATATATAAACATTTTTCAACTACTACATATCATACAGCAGGACAAGTGAAGTGAGATTTTCACATGTCATACAAGGGTACATTTGGATCAGTATGTGATAAAGCTAAAATTATGTACCTATTTGGTACCAAATTTCAAAGGTATAAAGGTATAAGAACAGGGGCAACCAACGAAGATATTTCGTATAGGGGTCTTAAACGTACTAGCATGCTTGTATAACACCACGGAGCGTAAACAAAAACGGGTATATGTTAAAACTGTGACCTAATATCAGGCATTATTACAGACATTAAAAAACAACTCAAACATTAAAAAATTAAACCGCTCAAATATGTAGGATAAAATGAGCTATAATAGCCAAAACTTTCTCATATGTAGAACATTAGATATTGTCGTACACTATACAGAATGTAATGATAATGTAGTCTTAGTTAACAGAAGACCTAATCCTCAGCAGCGCAGATTGCTAAGTTTGTGTATGTATCATTTTTCAAAACCTGTTTCCATCGGAAGCAGCTAGATGTGAATGTATGAATCACAGCTTTCAGTCAGAAAATGTGCATATATATCAGCTGCTCAATAGCAGAGTTATAGAATGGAGCAACTATTTGTCAAGCTGTCTCGTGAGAAGCAAACTGTATCTACTTGAAAATGAAGTAATAAAATAGAGGTGAAAACGTTAAAAATTGTATTAATAAATTTCCACGAAGCCAAACTGGAGAACTATTAGAACGGCAGAATTAAGCGCTACGTGGCTCTTGGTTAAGGTTATAAATGCGGAAAGTTAGAAACAAGTTGTATACGAAATTAGACTAGAGGCGCGAACTCAGTACCATAACTTAGTGGTCAGGCTTTAATGTCAAATGCAAAAAGGCGGTGTAGAACAAAGAAAATTGATTGCAGTTACAAATAGGTGTTTAAATTTATTTCACAAACGTTATATATTTGCAGTCGCTGATGACTGTGTGCAGTTGCTAATTGCGGTAACTTTCGAATTCAACATGTGCGTCGTTCCGTTGTTCCTTTCCATTTGCTTACTTACTTCTGAAGGCAGCCCGGCCTCAATACATGCCGGTGATCTTTTATCAACCGTTTCTCAAGTTTGATGTGATCACATTTGTTGTGAACAAGCCTCAGTCCTGCTATGTACGCCGGCCGCGGTGGCCGAGGGGACCGAGGCACTCCAGTCACGGTCTGCACGGCCACTACGGTCGGGGGTTCGAATCCCCCCCTCGGGTATGGATATTTGTGCCGTCATTAGTGTTAGCTAGTTCATAAGTAGTTTGTAAGTTTAGGGACTGATGACCCCGTAATTAAGTCCCATAAGCTATACAAACATTTGCTATGTACGCTCTGTTATAAATATGAAAACAATTGTGTCTTAAATCCCCATTGTCCTCCAGATGTGAGAGCCTCTGAATGGTCTGTCGGTGTCGAATGAGTAAAATATTTGTCTTGAATGTATTATGTACCGCTGTTACGTGTTGTAAAACTAAAGTGTTCCATCATATTCTATGGTCTTTTGAGCTACACTTTCGTATGATGGTACATGCCACATATCTCCACTGCACACTGTATGACGAGTAAGCCGAAGCTGGTGAAACTACGTTAATGATATGGTGACAGTACCGAGCAGCATAAATATTGCAACATATTACAGGTACGTCGATGGCGCTCACACGTTTATGACTACTTCCACGGAAAGAGAGAACATCCTTCATCTATAAGAAATACGAATTGTAATGAAGATCCTTCAGTTTCTCGCTCTAATACTGTGAATTCTGAATATATTTTAACTCTGATATTAAAATTTATGTGTGTACAAATCGTTTTTGAAAAAAAAAATAATTAACGCCTGTTATGTGTTGTATGGGAGTGAAACATGGACGATAAACAGTGCGGACAGGAAGAGGATTGAGGCTTTTGAAATGTGCTACAGAAGAATGCTGAAGATTAGGTGGGTGGATCGCGTAGCTAATGAGGAGGTACTGAACAGAATTGGGGAGAAAACAAATTTCCGGCATACCTTGACTAAAAGAAGGGATAGTTTGGTAGGACACATTCTTAGACATCAAGGAATTGTAAATTTAGCGTTGGAGGGAAGTGTGTGGGGTAAAAAACCGCAGAGGAAGAGCAAGAGATGGATACAGTAAGCAGATTCAGAAGGATGTAAGTTACCTTTCTTATGTGGAGATGAAAATGCTTGCTCAGTATAGGGTATTGTGGAGAGCTGCATCAAACCAGTCTCCGGACTGAAGATCACAACAACAACAACACGTATTTAAGTGTCACAATTAATGAACTCTCCTGAACGCATTATGCAGATGTCTTTGGGTTAACTTGCATGCTTTATGTTTTCAAATGTTTATTAACCTAAGGCACCAAACTCCTAGAGTCATCGGTCCCTAGATTTACATACCACTTTAACTTTCTCTAAGGACAACACACACACACACACACACCCATGCCAGAGGTATGATTCTAACCTCCAGTGGGAGCGGCCACGCAGCCCGTAGCATAGCGCTTTATACCACGAAGCCGTCCCCGCGCTACTTTCAACTTCTCTAGATTCCGCTAGATACTGAGCGCCTTCTAACTAGTGGAATATGAAGTTTTCTACGTTTGATCATCATTTTTTTTTTATTAAATCAAATGTTCAAATGTTTGTATAATCTATGGGACTTAACTACGGGGTCATCAGTCCCTAAACTTACAAACTACTTATGGACTAACTAAGACTAAGGACGGCACAAATATCCATGCCCGAGGGGGGACTCGAGCCCCCGACCGTAGTGGCCGTACAGACCGTGACTGAAGCGCCTCAGTCCCCTCGGCCACCGCGGCCGGCCATTTTTTTTTTTTTTTTTTTTTTTTTTTTTTTTTTACTTCCATGGAAGAATCAGGTAAGTGAAAAGCACTGCACAGCAGAACAAAAATGTCACGCTTCCAAAGGCGGCTTGAAGTGTGGCTAACAGGTGTGCTGGTTCAAACGCGTTCGAAAACAAGAAAAGTGAGGTATAAGTTTGGGTAATGATGCCTCACTGACGCCAATATTCCATTACACGTGGCATACAGTGGGATAGGATTCGGATCCAATACCCCCTCATACACAGCTTTCCCTTTCTGTTCATGCCTCTGAGACAAAAGGTCGAAACCGCAAGAATGAAATCCCGCAGTTTTTTTACGGGCGTCCAAGTACAACATTTTGAATACTCCAACACTCAGACTCGTTAAATAACATTATAAAGAACAAACAAAATCAATCTAACCATCCCTTCTCTTAGGGCACTGATTTTCAAACATTTTTCTGTTAAAACCGATAATTTACGGTGCGGTCATGGACGAGTCAGCGGTCGTGAACATTCGTCAATTCTAATACTCCTTCACATGATTGATCCATTTGCTATGAATACTGTGGGTTTACAACCCAAATGAACGTCGTCTGGACGATTTAGTGTGTACTGTAATCAGGAATTTTTATGCAGTACTTCTTCTCCGCCCATCTCCCATTTTATCTCTGTTAATCTCCTCCTCCCCCTATCGCAGCCCACCTTCTCTCCTCTCTCCGTCTATCTCCCCCTCCTATCTCAACCAATCTCGTCCCCTCTCTTTAACCCTTTCGGTACGGTGAACTTCTACAGAAGTCGGGAGCGAACGTACACCACAGCCGGTGGACTGCTGCAGCAGTCGAGTGCTGCCTGTGCCGCCCAGCCGGTGGAATGCTGTAGCAGTTCCGCCTCGCGTCATACATCGTAATGTAATGTTACTGAAATGTAATGTAAAGCAATTGTAAAGAAATATTATTTAACAAGCGAAATATGCGTTTATATTAATAACGTCTACATCCCACCAGAGCTGAATCCAAAACTTGGATCTTTTAGAATTTACGAAAAAATTACGCGAATTATCTGAAAGAAGGAAGAAAACTGTTTCTATTCCAAATGAGTTTTTCCTAATAAATATATAGTATAAAGTCAAATAATTGCGATAACACTGAGAGTGCGAAAGCAGGACAGAGTAGCGCCGTGGGGAGTGCTGAAACTGCGCCGTACAGCGGGCACGGCCGGGCGCGACTGGCGCTCGTCCACAGCGTACGGCGCAACAATCACGGCGCCGGAGTGAAAGGGTTAAACATTACGCACTCCCTACAAATGTTATCTTTCATTGTTTTCGGTGAAAACGTGTCGAAGGTATTCTGAGCCATACACCGTTTGTAGTATTACGTAGGCAGTGATGTTCCTCCTGTCCTGTTGGTGAAGTGTGCAAAATTTCATCGCGATCGGAATAAAAGAAAAAAACATTAAATTAGTGGTGATGTATGTTATAAGGTATCTTCTGTCATGAATCGCACGAAATCTTCTGTAGACTGAAGTTCCTCTTTTTTTGAATATCAATACTGTTAATCTTCATCATGATCAGAACAAAACTATAGATTGCTGTCAGAGTCTGTCCTACAGTACCCCAAGCCATCAGCGTGCGTATTATTTCTTAGACAGTAACGTTCATCTTGTGTTGAAGGCCATGTGTGCAAAATTTCGTCGCAATCGAATGAACGCTATGGAAGTGCATGACATACCATCTAATTCGAAGAAGCGATGCCCATACAAAATTAATTATTTCCAGATTTTTGATTTTCCGCTTTTTTCCATATATATATATACCACTTTGGGTTAATAGAAGACATTGAGAGGATCCAGAGGAGAGAATCACGCTTCGTTACGGGCTCATTCAGTAAGCGCAAAAGCGTCACAGAGATGATTAAGAAACACCAGTTGCAGACGCTGCAAAAGAGACGTTGTGTCAAGGTACCGAAAGCGTAAGTTTTCGAAGAGTCAACCCATAAATTCCGTCCTACGTATATCTCGCGAAAGACTACGAAGATAAAATTAGAGATATCAGGGGTCACGCGGAGCCATATAGGCATTGGTTTTTCCCTCGAAGCTACTGGAATAAAAATGTTCAAATGTTTGTAAGCTACGGACTGATGACCACGCAGTTTGGTCTGATAGATTTACAAACTACTTAAACTAAGTTAAACTAACCTAAGGACAACACACACACACACCCGTGCTACAGGGAGGACTCGAACCTCCGACGGCGAGTAACGGCGCGCTCCGCAGCGAGGCGCCTTAGACCCCTCGGCTACTCCACCGCGGCTACTGGAATAGGAGGAGCAATGGCAGCGGTACACAAAATTCCCTCCGCCACACGCCATGAGGTGGCTTGCGGAGTATGAATGTGGACGTGTAGAGCTGGCGCGCAATCAGTGCGTGAGATGCCGTCTTGTCGGTGCTCACTATGTGTTTCGATGCCTCCGTTTGACTCTGTACGTGGTGCTGCTTCAGCGATGGTTGTGCGCAGTATTGAACGGTAGTCGGTCGCCCTTCGCATTTCGCTGTATGGAAATGCGATTGAATTCACACAGGGCGGAATAATAAATTAATGTAATAATCCTGTGTGGGCAGAAGTAAATTCCCGAAAGTTCGAATGCACGGATTGGAGTGGTGGGTGAAACATTCAGAGGGCCATACTTTTTGCTGGACAAATTGATAAATTGAGAAAGTACTGTTAATGTGACACTCAGGTTGCCCCTTCCTCACAGGACATCTAGCGAACCACGGATGAAGGGAACAGGCAGATTGCATATCTCTATATTTCCGAAAGGCGCTTGACACCGTGCCGACTGCACCGCTACCGAAGTTACGGGCATAAGGAATAGGTTAGCAGATAGAGGGTGACAATTATTAAACTACATGAAACAAAAAGTAAATTAGTTACAAACTACGGCTTGCACTGACCTTATTCAAGATGTTAACTTCACTGCAGATATTCGCTTATGACATGTATGTTATGTGTATCTTTTGTGACGATGATGTGGCGCTGACCAATAGCGAAATTCTGCGTGACCCCCTCAAGTGTCGAAACATCGATGCTGTCGATGACCTCCTGAATAGTTGTTTTCAGCTTAGTAAAGGTTTTTGTGTATTGTCGTACACCCAGAGCCGGCCTTGGGAGTGTGCAAACGGCGCAGTCGCACGGGACTCTGCGCTTCTACGGGTCCTGCGCAAACCATTAGAACGTAATTTGAAAACTGTCATGCGTAATTATTTTTTTAGGAACAACTTTTAACGTAATGTAATTCAGTGTAATATTGACACGACTATGGTCAATGGAGTACGTCTTACAAGGAGACCACACGGGCGTTGGATTTTAGAAAATCTTCATATTTACGGTACGTGAAGTATATAGAGTCAAAGCCATTCCACGCAATGCTCAACAATTGTCGAGAAAATAGACTTTAAAGTTTTGTAGGTACACGTAAGTACCAATAACTAAACTGCAGAAACTGATTTATATTTTTAATTTTTTTCGTTGTGTTCGAATACCTACATAATTTTAATATCTGACACTAATTTTTATGAAAAATGCACGTATTTTTATTTATTTGTAATTTTCTGTATTTTATGAAATAATGATGATTTCAATGAAAAAAAGCATGCGTTACATTATTTACAGTATCGTCTTCACCATTAGTTGACGATGGTAGTCTTTGATTGTTAAGTTTGTGAGAGCTATTTTTTCGTCGTTTTAGAATTCAGTTACGTAAAACATTTAGGGATCTCTAATTCCATATGTTGTGTCAGGTTTTGTGTGTGTGTAGACGAGAAGAACAATTTGTCGTCACCGAAAACGATGGTTGTTTAGGGTGACTGCTTCGAAAGCCATTAGCAACTATGGAGAAGACTTTCAAAAAAACTGTCGTAGCTATTCACAAACTTAACAATCAAAGACTACCGTCGTCAACTAATAACGAAGCCGATATTGTAAAAAAAATGTAACGTATGTTATTGAAACCCACATTATTTTATAAAAAATAGAAAATAACGAATAAATAAAAATATGTTAATTTTTCATAGATATTAACATTGTGTAGGTATTCGAACACAGCGAAAAAAAAAATGTAAATCAGTTTCTTCAGGACTCAAACCACCTACCATCTCGTTGCGAGGCCAGAACGCTACCACCTGAACTATACCAACAGATGGTGGAATTGTTTCAGTTTTTGGTACTTACGTGTACCATCTAAAATTCAAAGTCGATTTTCTGGAGAATTTTTGAGGGTTTCGTCGAGTGCCTTTGACCGATCGTTATTTATGTTCTATACTTCACGTACTGTAAATATGAAAAAATTCTAATATCCGACACCCATATGGTCTCCTTGTTAGATTTAGAAAATTCTGCCTGTATCGCGTTACTGATGCGATATAGTAATTTCCATTGCCAACACATGCCTACTGCTCACGCTTAAGTTGATAGGTACGCGTTTCACTGTATCTCAGCGCCTCTCCGAAGCCTTCCTACTCATTGTTGTGACTACTAATAAAGCATTACATTCTTCCGTTAGCAGATGTAACCCTGAAGACAGGCTGCTTCACTGCTTCTCGGTGGTCAAATGGCACTTGGCACAAGACCGCAGCTTGCACGGTGAGTTATTTCGCCTGTCTGCTGTGCCTTATAAGGGAGTCAAACTCCTAATTGTAAGTGCTATGACGCAGCGACATGCTACCTCAGGGAAATAGGAAGTAAAATATCGTATGGCTTTCAGGATGAAACTTTCACTCTGCAGCGGAGTTTGCGCTGATATGAAAGTTCCGGGCAGATTAAAATTGTGTGCCGGAATCGGGACACGAACCTGAGACCTTTGCCTTCGAAAGGCAAAGGTCCCAGGTTCGAGTCCCAGTTCCGGCATACAATTTTAATCTGCCAGAAGGTTACATCGTATGGCTTTTATAGACTGGGATATATCATCGGGTTCGGCCGCCTACTGCAAATGTTTTGACTGAAGCCACTTCGATGACTTGAGTGTCGATAATGATGAACGTGATGGTGACGACAAACACACAGCTCCCTTTCGGGAATCCAGCCCAGGCCTTTTGTAATGGCGGTCAGTGACGCTGCCACTGACCTATGCAGGTGGACAGAGACATAGGAAAATTAATTGCATACATTTATTGGCCGTCTGAAATTTATGTTCTTTACAATACAATATAGAAAATATCGCGTATTAAAAGAGTCGCAACTTTAATGGCGGGGGAGGGAGTTGCGATGTAGGATATCTGCTCCGAACGGATCTCGCAGAGGGGCACCAAATGGTCGCCAAGACAACCTGACAAGTTCCTGTTACTTATTTTCGTATCATACCTGCTATAGCAAGCCTATTAATGTATTGCCATAATGCGAAAAGATAGTCCAAACACTGTAATTAATTATTTATTTGTGTATTACACGAGATATCTTTCAGCATTAAATGCCATCGTCAGGTGTTTCTGCAAAAACATTTTCTTACATAAGTATGTATCTAAAAGCTACATAAATAAATTTACGTAAATAACATTTTACAAATTTCACTTAGAAAGTGTGCAGTACGTACCGTATTTAGAGGGTTTTCAAGTGCTTCAAAAAATGTTCAAATGTTTGTAAATCCATCGGACCAAACTGCGTGGTCATCAATCCGTAGCTTACAAACTACTTACTAAGGTAAACTAACCTAATGACAACACACACATACACACACACACATGCCCCAGGAAGGACTCGAGCTTACATAAATCAGAGATCGTACAATAATGTTAAAATCAACCAAAGACGAAATCAAGACAACCATGTGAAATATAAATGTATAATCTATAATATCCTCCAAATTTCTAATAATTCTTTTTACCATAATCGCTAATAACAACATAGACAGAAATAATAAAGAAAATAATGCCATATCTGTTAACTTCTACATTTTCTCTCTGAAAGAAAAATTTGTAAATATTTGTAAACGTATAGTATTCTGAGGTATTGACAGATGCTGCAACTGGCTACAATTCATAAATCAAATGTAAAACATCACCTAATAAATAGTCAGTTGAAGCACTTACAACCTCTAAATATGGTACGTACTGCACACTTTCTAAGTGAAATTTGTAAAATGTTCGTTACGTAAATTTATTTATGTAGCTTTTGGATAAATACTCATATAAGAAAATGTTTTTGCAGAAACACCTGACGATGGAATTTAATGCCGAAAGATATCTTGTGTGATATATAAATAAATAATTAATTACAGTGATTGCACTATCCTTTCGCATTATGTCAATATACGACATTTCTAACACTGTGGGCCCGAAATACAACAAGTTATTAATGTATTGTTAGTATTTCAAAGACGAAACTTTAGAATTCTTTAGAACGTGACGAAGTATATAGGGGAAGGTAGGGTAAGATGACGAGAAGTCTAAGATGACGAATCATTAATGCGATTGTCGAGACAAAGCAGAAAACGAAGGTTTTGTCTGGCTAGCGATTAGCACTCTACGTCTGCTACAATATGCACTAAAGCTCACCGTCATCATTTAGCGCTGATACACTATCATTTATGTTTACGCACATATTAGTTGTAATATTACAGTGCAACGAAATAGCATCTAGTACACGTGTGGTAAATTTTTTCAAGTTGATTTCAGTTTTTTCGTAAACTATAAGCCATGCTGTTTCTTTAAAATGTATATCAAACTCCAAATAACATTTAATGAAGTGTTGTTCTTGGGTTTAAATTATAAATGACCATTTCGGGTAAGTTGACGAATTTACTCGTCAGTCAAGATGACGACTCGTCATCTTTCCCAAAGAATTTATAAATCATTTTAATGAGCTTTTCCTACTAACTTCCAGTATTGATCGTGGTAACAGTATAAATGAAGAGCCAACAGGCAGTGATGGCCACAGGAATCTATGACCATTGTGGAGGAGGTACAGAATGGTGTAGTGGTATACGGAACTTCTAAGAGAAAGCAGAGGAAAAATTTGCCCTTAATTACACATCACAAACAGAAGCCAAACTGAAGAAAAAGAAATATAAAAGAAAAAGGCAGAAATATTGAATGACACATAAGGGTCCAAGGGGATAAGAAAAACAAAAGAAATGTGATTAGGCACTCCTTAATTCCTCGATGTCAGTCAACTAAACTGAAGAGGACGACGACGATCATGATTTCCTTAGAGAAGAACATTGTGAAATCAACAATGGCTTTGGTAAATTAGGGACTTTTTCTGATTGTTCGTGGTGCCGTAAATGGGCCCATGCTGCCTGTAACCAACTCACTGCGGCAGATACGAAGCTCAAAGCAAACGCATGCCGCTTCTGTGCTTAAAATAAAATGATTTTTTATCAGAATCAAACTTTCACTCTGCAGCGGAGTGTGCGCTGATATGAAACTTCGTGGCAGATTAAAATTGCGTGCTGGAACCGGGACTCGAACCTGGGACCTTTGAGTTTCGCGGGCAAGCGCACTACCGACTGTGCTATCCCGACACGACTCACGATGCCGCCTCACAACTTTACTTGCGCTAGTACCTCGCCTTCTACTTTCCAAACCTCATAGAAGCTCTCCTGCGAACCATGCAAGACTAGCACTCCTGGAAGAAAGGATATGGTGGAGAGATGGCTTAGACGCAGCCTAAGGGATGTTCCCAGAATGGAACTTTCACTCTGCAGCGGAATGTGCGCTGATACGAAACATGTCTCCACCATATCCTTTCTTCCAAGAGTGCTAGTCTTGCATGGTTCGCAGGAGAGCTTCTGTGAAGTTTGGAAAGTAGGAGGCGAGGTACTGGCAGAAGTAACGTTGTGAGGCGGCATCGTGAGTCGTGTCGGGATAGCACAGCCGGTAGTGCGCTTGCCCGCAAAAGGCAAAGGTCTAAATTTCGAGTCCCGGTTCCGGCACACAATTTTAATCTGTTTTTTATGTTTATCCAATTGTGTTGTCCTTAATCAAAGTTCGTCATCTTACATGCAAATGAGGGTAAGATGACAAGTGTGACATCGTTTGCAAAAAGTCAAAGTACTCGCCATAAATATGACATTTAGAATATCTACGAAATCTGTAGTTGGAATCAAAACTCTAATGGTTTCAATGAAGTATTCATGTAATCGTCAGGTCTGAAATAAGAAGATTAAAAAATTCGGAAGCTTACTGTCGTTATCTTACCTTCCTTTCCTATAACCTCTGCTTGAAGGGGACGGGAAAGGGAGGAAGCGGTTGAGCCCTGCACGGAATTTTTGCCCAGGGCTCCGAGCAAGCTAAGGCCGGTTCTGCGTACACCTTCACCTGAATATAGCCCCATGGAAAGGACTCTCATTCCGAGAATACGACGGACATTCGAGGTCCATGCCAGTGGCCTCTGGGTATCGCAGAGCCAGAATCCGCTCGCCAAAGTGCTCCTCCAGAACGTCAAACACTCTCCTGCTTCTAGGGGTCGAGGTCCGCCTTACATGAACCACGTCTTGTCGATTTTTTTTACTTATTTTGTTAAGGGACTTAACTGCAGGATCATAAGTCCCTAAACTTACAAACTACTTATGAACTACCGTATACCGTATACCCCATGCCCGAGGGGGGATTCGAACCCCCGACAAGGAACGGCCTCACGCATCGTAGCATAGCGCCTCAATGTGCTCGGCCGCTCCGTCGCGGCTCTTGTCGAAATAATGGTCACTTTCGATAATGGCGATGTAATCATCTTGCAACACAATCTCGCACCGTTCGCTAGTCACCGTGCTATCAAGGAATATCGCACCGATTATTCCGTGACTGGTCATTGCGCACCCCACACACCCGTTGAAAGTGGAGACACCTATCACGAAATGCACGTTCTTCGTCCCCAAATCCGCCAATTTTGCTTACTGACTAACCCGACCAAATGAAAGTCGACTTCTTTATCATTATCTGCCATTTAAGGAAGGAGGCAATCTAATTGAGTTAATTAAAAATTGCCGTAACAGAATGTAGCCAATATCGCTTTTTTACAGTCTTCTTTTTTCCTTCTTCTTCTTACTACCGCCGTCAATGAACTATGTCATCATCTTTAGTTCAACTGTCTACAAATTGTTGAAAAGTCCCTTCTTTACTATAGATTTTTTACAAATAACGCTGCTATATTTTATATGAACAACAAAATGGATAAAACTCCTGTGCTGCCATCTGATGACAGGAACGTCTGTAACAGATGTCTGTTTTCTTAACGTGAATATTTTTAGAAAATAATTTTCTTTTATGACTTTGTGCAATGTTTGCACGAAAAGATTTTTACGTCACCACAAGCGTGTATAAGGTATGTTCCACCGTTACTCAATTACATAACTGTCATATGTTTCTCCTTTAAAGAAAGTCTATTTTTTGTAATCTGTAACGTACTTTCAGTGGATGACCAACAATTTGTGGACAATTGATCTAAAGATGATGACATAGTTCATTGAAACCGATAGTAAAAAAATAAAATAAAGAACTCTAATAGCCGCGGTGGCCGAGGCGTCTGCGGCGCGCCAGTCACAGTCTGCACGGCCACTACGGTCAGGGGTTCGAATCCCCCCCTCGAGCATGGATATTTGTGCCGTCCTTAGTATTAGCTAGTTCATAAATAGTTTGCAAGTTTAGGGACTGATGACCCCGTAGTTAAGTCCCATAAGCTCTACAAACATTTGAACTCCAATATGGCGATCTTGGCTTCATTCCGTTATGGCATTTGTTGATTAAAAGTGGACTTCAACGCTAAGCCAAACCATATTTATTTGAAAATTCGCATGTTAATTCTATCATTCTCCTCGGTCACCCGTGTAGTTTGAACGTCATAACGCAAACTGTTCAGTAATTATGACACTTTATGAAATAAAAGTTGAACAACTGTCACCTGATACGTGTTTTTTCCTTTTATTTTATGTTTTAACGCTGACAATACAATCAGCTGCCTGGCAGCAGCTTCAGCGCTGCTCCTTAGCCGGTAGCATTTATAATGGAAATAAAGTAAGTTAAAACAATGACATGGAGATAAAAACAGGCGAATTCGTTAAAATAACATGATGGGCCATGGAGACTGTACAAAAGCAAACGATGATAAAAGTACAAGCTGGAGTTAAAATACTGCCACTGTGTCTAAGAAACACACTGAAGAAACACCATACATAAAACGATGACAGGCGGTATACTGAGTAAAATACACTGGCAACACTGGTTCGGTCAGCGGTGGTAGTAACTTGTTAAAATACACAAAGGGAACGCACTGCACAAAACACTTGACGGACGTTGCACTAGTTGCAATCTCGCACTTAAAGCCCAGTTTACACGTTGATCACGCTAGTAACGAAAGGATCACGTTGCGTGCCATCTAGCGACTTTAACGCAGAACGACAGCATTTCGTGAGCCGCGCCGGCGTTTCATACTAGATGGTACGCTATAGGACAGGTTCTAAAGTTGCTAGTAGCGACCTGGGCGCGCATGCGCAGAAGTGAGTTCGCTGCGGCGCTTTCATGTTTATGTACGGAAATAACCGCGTCCTTATCGAAATAGCTTGTTCCTCTGGAGTCGTACATCTTGCATCAATGGAGTAGGACAGACCAGGAACTGTGTGTTGATTCAGCCATACACGGACAATGCAGAAAAGCCTCTATTTTCTACTAAGGTATACTAAGGTACAATGACAGTTATTTATCAAGAAAGTAACAGGAAAGTATGAAGAAGTTTGAATATGTCTTATCGATTTACTTCATATTATAAAAAGTCTATAATGTTGTAGCATTCCAGACAGAAACTTGCATAAAACCTTGAGAGCGTGATGAATGAGTTAATAGCGAAAAAAAAAGTTCTCTGAGTTCTTACTATGAAGAGCAAAATTAAACTCGTTTGCAGATTTCAACAGCAACAATTACGATAGTAAACATATTCCTTGTGCAAAGGAAAGGCTTTTAAAAGATTCATTGGCGCCAGAAAACGCTATATTAAAGCGAGCCTGCAGAAAAATAGCTATTACTGGAATAACTGATGCAAAAATTACACAAAGCTGAGAATGTAACTCTAGTATAAAAAGTATTTTGTTTCTTCAGCTTGGCGCCAGAAAACGCTATATTAAAGCGAGCCTGCAGAAAAATAGCTATTACTGGAATAACTGATGCAAAAATTACACAAAGCTGAGAATGTAACTCTAGTATAAAAAGTATTTTGTTTCTTCAGCTTGGCGAAATACCTTCAGAATCTTATTTTTGTTCTTTGACGAATGAAAGCAATTTGGTAAACCACTCGATACTCATTCGTAAAAAAAAAAAAAAAAAAAAAAAAAAAAAAAAAAAAAAAAAAAAAAAAAAAAATCGAACTCATGGGGGTCCTCTGGCACAAGTTACTTCATTATTAGCGTCCAGTACACATCTCATTGTTCGTGTCATCTTTCAACCAAGGATGCATCCAACTTCTATTTCTTCTTCGCTATTGTGCTCAAATAAACACCACCGCACCTGCTACCGCCGACAGTGTGTAAACTTATAAGCTGAACATTATCAGTCTTGACATACATACATACGTGAACAATTCTCGTATATAAACATTAGTACGGCCGTATTTTCGCATAGGTCCTGCTGTCAGTATTAATCCCACATGTAGACGGCAGTTTATCGTATAAACGCAACCAAGCCTGTGTGATCACACGTCGTTAGTACCGAGTTAGTACGCTTTGAGCTCTGCAGTAGACCATAATCTTTCTTGTGAACGTTCGGTCGTCGTGTAAACTGGGCATTAGGCTCTGCCGCAGGAGGGAAGAAGGAAGGGAAGGGGACAGGAAGCGGGGGAAAGGAAAAGGAGGTGGCAGAGATGTGTGAATGCCTCGAAGACGTCTTACGTAATAGAGGTGGATTTAATGGGAGAATTCTGGGAAGAAGTGCGCCATCCGTGAAAGAGGTGCGTGTAAAACACTTGTACGACGCCGTCTTGAGCATTGCTCAAGTGTTTAGGGTGCTCATCAGATCGGTTTAAAGCAGAGCCGGCCAGAAATTCTGCACACGTGCGGCACTGCTGCACGTGTGCAGTTTTCGGGTCACGGCGTGCACTCCGCAGCCGTCTCCGCTCGTGTAGTGCATGTTTTTACCCACAGGGGTCGCTAGGAATCAACTAGACTGGGTGTATTGGCTCATGCTCGTGCCGCATAAACCAGGACGTGGAGCCGTCGCCATTCGTTATGTACTCGAGTCTAATAACAGACGTCGCTGTTGCTCAGTGCCTCGCGTGTGCGCACCAGTGCAGCACTTCCGCACCTCTGCACAGTGTGCAGCGTTTGGCCGGCCCTGGTTTAAAGGAATTCAGAGGTGGGTTCCTATGTTACTTCTCGGTTCTATCAAAGCAAGAATGCTACAGAGCTCATTTGGGAACTCAAATGGAAATCGCTGGCAGAAAGGCGACGTTATTTTTAAGAATCACTGTCCAGAAAATTTATAAGGCCTGTATTTGAAGCTAGATTAGATTAGTTTTTAGTTCCGTAGATCCATGTTGAGGAGATCCTCGTGAATGTGTAACATGTCAAGAAACAAAATTTACAAGCTGAATAATGGATAATACTAATAATATCCGTGGTTCGGAACCCACGTTAAGCTGTAGGTCCCCCTATAACTGGCTGGGTAAGCCAGTTCGAAGGTCGGAGGAAGGCAACGGTATACCACCTCCAAACAGGACCATGCCCAGTAAAGCACTGTGCTGTTCAAACCAGTCTTCGGATTGTTGACTGCTTTACCTTTTACCTTACTAATTATATATAAGCTGATAATATAATAATACTAATATATTATACTAATATAGTTTGAATACTGATACATGCATCATTTGGTGCAATTTAGAAGTTCACTAATGGAGTAGGTGTTGGCTACTAGAAAGTTTTTTAGGCTCCTATTAGACTGATATTTATTTCTAGCAAAATTTTTTGTACTTGATGGTAAATTATTGAAAATTTGTTTCTGAATAGTGGACCCCTTTTTGAACTGAAGTAAGGACTTTTAAGTCCTTGTGTAGGTCATTTTTGTTCCTAGTATGAACTGAGCTGGGAAAAGGGATATATTATTTATGTAAAATTTCATTAAGGAATACGTATACTAAGTGGCAGTAGTTAATATACCCAGTTCTTTGAAGAGGCTTTAACAGGACGTCCGTGAATTTAGACCACAATAATACGAATTACACGCTTTTGGATTCTGAAGACTTTTTACTGACAGTTACCCCAAAATATTATACCACGTGACATTATGGAATGAAAATATGCAAGATTTTTTTTATGTCTCCTATGTCTGATAACACTCGTATTGAAAATACAGAATTGTTGAGTCGTTTCTACAGTTCTGTAGTGTGCTCCTCACAACTGAATGTATTATCAAGCAGTAATCCGAGGAATTTAATAATGTCAACCTCTTCTATCTGCTCTTCTTCATACTTAATGCATATGCTGGTGGGAAATCTCTTACATGTTCTGAACTGCATGTAGTGAGTCTTTTCAAAGTTTAATGACAATGAGTTGGCTTAAACCATTTATTAATGTTCATGAAAATATCCTTAGCAGACCTTTCTATAAGTATGCTTGACGTACTTTTTATTGCAATACTTTTATCATCTGCAAACAAAACGAACTCTGCTTCTGGTAGTGTAACTGATATGAGATCATTAGTTGACTCCAGAATGATTCTACTGTCGCCAACTTCCAGTTAGCAAAGATATGATAAATTAGAGCTTGTATAGAAGCATTGAAGCATTGTCCAAGCCATAGATTCGGGTAAGCCACGTTGTTGTTGCAGTGCACTACCTGCTCACTACACTATACGCACCAAACTGCTTGTGTAATTCGTTCAGTAGAATATACGCAAGTCAACACCAACCCCCTCAGCAGCAATTTTCTGTTATTACCACTATCTCGGTTGCTGAAATGTTGTTGTCTCAAGTCCGTAGAACCAACAGTAAGATGTGGAACCATTTTAGTTCATTCTGACGCTGATAATAATTCAGAACCTAGATATCTCCTAATTGTACTAACCTGCGTATTTTAGGATCGACAGCTGCAACGGAAGTAGTAGAGGGGGGAGCCCGCATGGGAAGTTCTCAACGCAGTGCTCAAATCCCACGTTACCTCTAGCCTTAGAGATCACCTGAAATTGCCAAACCGTCATTCAATGGCATGGAGCTTCATAGGAAGGTTCAAGCGAAACAGATATAGAGTATGGTTGGTGGATGCAGCTATTAGTGTCCCAAAGTGCGATTTTAGGACCTAGACGCGATTTACTACAACAGGAACCGTTAAAAGAAGGCAAGACTAAGGTCCTTTCAGAAAGAGATGACCGTTATTTCCGGTTAACAGCTCGTCGAGCCCGGAGGCCGAATGCAGCTCAGTTGCAACACACTCTCCAACTAGCAATAGGACACGCAGTATCAACAGAAACATTCCGAAATCGCCTTTGGGAATGTGGCCCCTACGCACCAAGCCTTATGGTGTGTGTCCGTTTACACCATGGCACGGTTTAGCCTACAGAAACTGGGGAGAGGAACATCAGGATGCCGCGGTGGAGTAGCCGAGCGGTCTTAAGCGTCTCGCTGCGGAGCGCGCGGTTGCTCGCCGTGGAGGTTCGAGTCCTTCCTGGGGCATGGGTGTTTGTGTTTGTCCGTAGGTTAGTTTACCTAGGTTTAAGTAGTTTGTAAGCTAGTGACTGATGACCACGCAGTTTGGTCCGATAGATTTACAAACATTTTTTGAACATCAGGATTTGGAGTCGTAACGAATGGCACCGGGCTCAATTCACAGAGGAGACAAGATTTTGTGTTGCGGGACAATCGTCATTTCCTCAACCTGACATGACGTGGAACTCGGAACAATCCTGCTTATGTACAGGAAACAGCACCATATCGTGGTGGTGCACGAATGGCATGGGCAGAGATCAGTATTGGCGCACGTAACGACCTCTATGTCGTTCAGAATGGCGCTTTGACTACTCGGATTTATTGAGACGAGAGCCTTCGAACTTTTGTTTTGGTCTACGCTGGTGCAATAGGAGATGGGTTTCTGCTTGTAGACGATAACGCTCGTCCCCACAGAGGTCCACTGGTGGGCAATATGCTTGAATCTGAAGCAACTGAACGAATAGAGTGGCCAACTTGTTCACAGGACTTAAACCGGATTGAGCATGTCTGGGAGGCACTTTGGAGACTTATTGCAGCCAGACCAGCACCTCCCATAACAGTTGCAGAGCTGAATATTGCAATCTTGGAAGAATCGTTAGATATTCCTAAGAAAATGATAACGTCATACCGTCCATGCCACGCAGGGTGCAACTGTACTGGCCGTTCAGATGTTTGTGTATCTTATGGGACTTAATTACGGGGACATCAGTCCCTAAACTTACAAACTACTTATGAACTAGCTAATACTAAAGACGGCACAAATATCCATGCCCGAGGGGGGGATTCGAACCCCCGACCGTAGTGGCCGTGCAGACCGTAACTGGAGCGCCTCAGTCCCATCGGCAACCGCGGCCGGCGTTGTTCAGCACAGGTCTGGTCTGTGGGGCGACTAAAGACAGTGGCGGACTAAGGCTGTCGGAAGACCAGGGCTGCGACAAAGCAAAATGAGATTCGCCGTCCACTTGGACATACATGTATTAATATAAAAAAAGTAACTTTTGAGATTTGCAATTCCCCCCCCCCCCCCTCAGGACGAGAGGCACTGGCCAGTCTAAAAGTTGTGTTGTGTTATTTGGTTGAGGTAGAGGGACTAAACTGCTAAGGTTATCATTCCCTCGGTGGGGAGGGGAAGAAGGAAACGAGGGGAAGGGGAAAGGAAATGCAGTTCGGGAAGTAAATAAGGAAGAAAAATGGCGGCAACAACCTTTGGCAGAACTAAAAGAACTCAAGTCAGAACATATTTCCAGTGTTAAAAGCAAACTGCAGTTTCTCGTTAGTATTGGTTACTGATACTATCATCACACTTCCTAGTGGCTACACTCACTATTGTGTCACAAACTGATGAGCAGTCCCGCTTGATACTCGCTTACTGGTTGTAGACAACATAGACAGATTCCAATCGATAAAACAATGACAGGAAAAATTTGACCAAATACAGTATGAAAATCCATACTATTATGAAACTGGCAAACTGACAGAAATAAACGAGTTAAATAAGTAAATATAAGAAAATCATATTGATTAATAAAATGTTCAAATGTTTGTAGAGCTTATGGGACTTAACTACGGGGTCATCAGTCCCTAAACTTACAAACTACTTATGAACTAGCTTACTCTAAAGACGGAACAAACATCCATGCCCGAGGGGGATTCGAACCCCTGACCGCAGCGGCCGTGCAGGCCGTGACTGGCCAGACCGCTCGGCCACTGCGGCCGGCACAGTGAGATTCAAACCCACATATTACAGCTTGACAAGTTAACAACGTTACCTCTGCGCCACACCACAAATCGTCAGTTGAAAAGTGCCTTGTTTCCAGATAGCTGAAGGGTTGTTACTGAAAATTTTCACGTATGTCACTAGAAGTACATAAGCCGAACGCTGTAAATATATTGTAATAATTGCATACGTGACACTCTAATGCAGTTCTTCCAAAGGATGCAGATATCGTAATGCTTAGTAAGTGCAGTGTACCAAACGTATCAGTTTTGTTAGCGTTGCTGTGTGTGTTTTGTTTTTGGTGTGTCTACACGTATGAGGAAATGCGAAATAAAAAGGCCACACCTATTAATCAAGATGAAAACGCATCGAGAAAGAAAGACGGACAAGGAACTGGAAATTAATTGATCTTTTGTGGTAGTTTGGCAATGGCAAACGGTTCGGGCTTGATGTTGAGGGCTCTGATTTGCGAACAGTAGCGCCAACGCGTGAACTGTCAACTAGCAAGAAATATTAATCTGACTATAGTGATTGCCGCCTAGCCGAATGGCTACGCCCTCAGTTCTCTGTAGTAGCTTGGCGGTGATTCTGACGTTCAGTACTGCATCCCGCAACTTAACAGAACCGGCCTTTAGTGGTATCGTGTAGAGCTGTAGCAAACAGTACTGAGTAACGAATACTTTGGCTAATTCTAAATACCAAATCGTTACTCATCAATACATTTCGTTACTCGCATCTATCGTATCGTTACGAACTTACTCAGGAGAGTATATTTCGTTACTCGCATCTACCGCAACGTTACGAACTAGCTAATGCATACTGCGTAGCTCTACGATTTTAGATATTTTTCTTTTTAAACATTTTGGATTATACTTCATGGACCGTGTTTGTAGGTTAATCCTCGACGATCTGACGTCCGCTTTTAACGCAAACATTCATTTTGCTGTATATTTCTCCTTTAAAGGTTTCAGTTTAATGGCTAATTATTTGTTTTATAAAAAGTACACAAAATTTATAATATACACATTTTCTTTTTCTTAATTGTTAATGTCACATAATGCAGTACAACAGTCCCATTTCTCGCAAATGCAGTGCTACTACTAATATCGGCCACACTAGCATTCGTCACGAAATATTCCGATTCATTCTGACATAACGAGCCTCTAAGTAGGTACTTAAAATGGAGGTCGCGGATGGTCTCGCTTATTTTGATCAGTTTTTATGACAATTGTATTTTAATAACGAGGGAAATGAACTGTACCGATCCTTTCCTCAGTAGTATAATTGCCTCAAAAAGCAGGCATACAGCAGCTATGTGGAAAATTTAAATGTTAACCCTTAACTATTAGACGGTGACAGGAACGCAACTACTATGGAGGGGTCTCTCAGACCGCTCTCTACAGAATAGCAAAGTTGACTGGTTTCGATTATACGCAGAAAGATTTGTGAAACTGCTGCTTCCTGGTCTATTTCCTTTCTTTTCTCCCGACCATCTGGGTTGTCAAATCGTAATGAATACAGTAGAAACAGAAATCTTTCCTTATTAACAGTGCATCTGAAAATATCTCTGCCTTTTCCATCGGCTGCAAACAGGCTGTAAACCGATTCGTGCCCCGAATTGAAAACCGCTGAATACACTAACAGGCCAGTTAGTGCCTTCAATTCAATGACATCAACATCTTGTAGATAGTACAAGCAATCATTCGCAATCATTTGTCCATAGAATGATTTCGTCCAGAATATCTTATGTAAAGAACAGGTTCCATACCTCCAAAGTAGAAGAGTTTTCTCCAAGACTTTGAGCCGTCTGTCGTAGTCCAGGATGCTGTAAGACGAAGTTGTGTTGCGTTGTTCTTACGTTGGCTGGTGGCTGCTTTTTTCGCCATTGAAAACATCTGTTCTTACCGAATAAGTAAGCTGCTTCGTCATCGTCAGGTGCCACATCTTCGTCACTTTCAGGTTCCTGCTCTGAATTAGTGTCATGTTCACTAAATACCTCAAAATCAGCGTCATTATCGCTGTCGTCAAAATCTAAACGTTCTTGATCATCCACATCTGCTTCACGTAAAATGCTTTTCATAGAACGTTCCAGCTTTTCCTGCCATGGAGGAACACGACACGGAACAAGAGAACAGCGAGAGAGAGGCTACAGCCACAGGGCTGTGGCTTAGCAGCCGTCTGGCGAGGCGCTACGAGGCAGAGCGGTACGCAAACACTGTGGTCGGTCAGTGAGGCCGCGCAAGGCTCACAAATACGTGACAAATAGCAGCAACACTGCAAGAATGCTGGCACGTGGACCTTGTCGGCCACCAGGTAGGTACACGGAAATCCTTGTAGCTTGGCAGGGGTGCGTGAAATATCTCGACTCAAAAAGTCGTAGCGGTCTGAGAGACCGCAGATAGTAGTTAAGGGTTAAAGTAATATTAACAGTTAAAATTTGTTCACTGTTTCAAGATCAATGTAGACCCCCTATTTCTGGGTGGCACTGGTAACGAGAGTAACGAGTAACGATACGTTTGTTACGAGAACTGTTTCTTTCAGTAACGGATACATACGGATAGGTATCTTTTCGTTACTCTCACAGGTCTAGATGTCTGCCTCTGTAGTCTAGTGGACAGCCAGGTGGGTTGTCACGCAAGGGGAACTGCGTTCGATTCCATGTTCGGTCGGAGATTTTTCTCTGCTCGAGGACTGGGCGTTGTGTCACTCGCTAGTCGCCGAAATGTCGTCGGCTACAAATACTTTTACCAGTCAGGCTGAACACGACACCAGTTGGGGTCTAACGGCCATAACTACCACACGATCATCGTCATCGGTATCATAGATGCAAATGGAACCGCCAAACTCTTGAGAGTGAGTGGAGGAACGGTTACTTTATATAGCGCTTGGTGACGCTATCCTGTCCGTAGAATCAACCAGATTTTCATTACTTCGTGAGCACGTCTGCGTCCCTGGTTGCTTATTTTACCATTTCCAAAGGCTCCTATGTGCAACGCTTGCTCCCCGGACAGCGTTCTTGCAAAAGTAGGGGAGACCGGGGTATATTTTCCATAGGGGCAAGTTTTCCAAATCCGTTTATTTTCGAAACAAACAGCTAGATGTTACCACTGCCGATACTGTAGGAAGTAGTAACAAAGCACGCTTCATTTACAAAAGTTTCAGTGTTGTACCAACAGTCACAACGTCGGCAGGGCTGTTTTCGTCATTTTTGCAAATGTGAGTAAACTTTCACGTTTTTATTGAAACTTAAAATAAACATTCTAGCGTTAAACTTATTATTTTGACATTGCACACACTAAAAGTGGGTTTCTTTCTTCACGTAACTGTGCATTTGTTTTGTAAATAGCTTACACTGTTACTCATAGACGTAGTGTTATAGTTCCAAATATGGCGACGGGGCACGTTTTCCGAGTGCATATGGGGCACATATTCCTTATTGCTTTGAGTCTTACGCCGAGTCTAAAGCAAATGAAAAGTGTGTACAGTGCACGAAATGGGCGCATGGAGACTGTACGAATGGGAATGTTCCACTTTTTTGCTTACATTGTGATTCAGACAATCAGTATAATTATTGTTAAAAATGACTGTATTTATAAAAATTTAAGTCACATATTTTGTAAAACCATTAAATAGCATTTGTTTTTATTTAATGTGGCTATTTTTACTATCATCTTTTGTAATGTATTGTAAATTCATGATAAAAATACGTATTCAGTGAAATCAAGATAATTATCTCTGTTTTAACATTGAAAGTATAATTGGAATATTTGCCCCTGTACATTTTAAGTAAGTTGGAAAACTTGCCCCCCATACGGGGCAAATTTTCCAACGCAACATGGTCAGACAAAACCAGTTGCTACCAAGAATGATATTTAATATTTAAAAAAATATCTTTACAAGGCTGTAAATAAAGGTGTAGGAAATATAATGATCCGCTGTTTACCGCAAAATCGATAAAAATTAGAAGTACAAAAATGAAAATGTAAAATGGTGGAAAACATGCCCCGGTCTCCCCTACTGAGTGTAGTTAGTGGATGTCAAGTGCCATTCTCGATTACGCCGCGTTCCGACCAGCGAGCTGACTAGTAATTTTCCGGGACCGTGCCGTATTCTCTGTATCAGTGAACGTTTCCACTGCTTGGTATATTAGCAAACCTACCGTTCAGACGAGTTGCGTAACCGCCCTCCTCTGTGAGCAATCCAGCAACACATCGGCTCAAAGTGAAGAAAATTTCATTTCCTCCACCAATTTCTAGTTAGCTGCACAACAGCGCTCCCGCGATAATAGCATGACTTCCTCGACGCAACCGTTTTAAATACGGTTCTCGACTTACCGTCGCATTTTAATGTCGTGGCTCCACAATATTTCACCGTATATAAGTTTTCTGTTTCCTCAGGCGGTGTAGAAATTCTTTTTAAATTTCATAAACCGCGCCGACGAGTAAACATTGTATTGGCACTGACATAGAATACTCCGTAATCACATTGCATCTCTGCACAAGGGTCAGCCTACTCCATTACACTCCACTGAAAAATGTTAATAACTAGTTGAAAATCCCGCATTGCCCTGGTATTTATTTATTCAAGTCTTGAGTTAGTACCTCTCCTATCCCTTCTCTCTATCTCCGTCCATGTCCTTCTTTTTTCTAAAAATGTTATATTTATGGGAGCATATTTAAGAAATAAGGCTGTCTTGCATAATGCACAAAATAATAAATGCTGTAGCCAAACAAAGAACGTAGTTATCAAGATATAAATGATTTTAACATTCATATATTCATTTAATTAAAAACTTGATTGTAAACAATACTTCTGGTAACTTGTACAGGAGGTGCTAGTATGAATAAATTGTTTGATGAGCCCACTCCTGTGTAAGCAACATAAGAGTTGCCCATGTGAGAAATATGGACATGTCAAATCTACTCCGCAATATTTTAAAGACTGTCCTGCGATTATTAATCGTAATAGAAAATGCAAGTCTCACTGGAAACTGCAGTCTCTTGAAGCTAAAGAGTAGATTTGTCGGAAATAATGCGTATTTTTTGGATATACACCACTGGCCGGCCGCAGTGGCCGAGCCGTCTGCAGCGCGCAGTCACAGTCTGCACGGCCACTACGGTCGGGAGGTCGAATCCCCCACGGGCATGGATGTCTGTGTCGTCTTTTGTATAAGGTAGTTCATAGGTAGTTTGTAAGTTGGGGACTGATGACCCCACAGTTAAGTCCCTTAAGCTTAACAAACATTTGAATCTAAGGTTTAAATACCCTCTTTAATTGATTCTAGTTTGGTTACCATTTCGTATCTATTGGTTTTATAAGCTGATCTTAATATTTGTAGGAATGGTTATAGTTTGAGTTTGTGAACTTATCTGTTGTGGTGACGTTATCTGCTGCATTATTGCTCACAACAAGATTGTAAATCACTTCTCCATATTCCGTATTAGGTGGAACAGGATTATATTGTTCGCTAAAGCCTGAGCTTCATACGGAATTACCTTTGTATCCATCCTAATTAAATTATTAATAGGCCTAACCGCCGGCGCCATAGTTACTACTGTCGTTGAGCGAAAAATTCTATCACCTATAATACGTGTGTATTCTGCATTGTAGTGACGACAATGAGCCACACAATACTATTGTATTATTGAATCACAAGAGACATTGTACATATAAATAAAATACACTTAAAAGGTAGAAAACTACATACATTGTTGGACTACAGTCTTTTCATGCAACAAATGCTACACTTGATCTACTATTACTGTTTTTCTACTGCTCGGTTGAGACCTACAATAAAAAATACAATCTGACTGCGTAAATTTTAGAAAAGTCACATGAAACCAGAGTGTTTATGAAACAAGATTTGCTACACTTGACCTAGAAAATAGTCAAATGTTCAAATGTTTGTAAATCTATCGGACCAAACTGCGTGGTCATCAGTCCGTAGCTTACAAACTACTTAAACCTAGGTAAACTAACCTAAGGACAAACACACACACACCCATGCCCCAGGGAGGACTCGAACCTCCACGGCGAGCAACCGCGAGCTCCGCAGCGAGACGCTTTAGACCGCTCGGCTTCTCCACCGCGGCAATCTCTCTTGCCTACAGCCTGTCTGCTTTAATAGCGACCAACAAAACTACTCTTTTTTAAACGTACTCTTAATGTTTACAGAAATACACCATATAGATATGATCTTCTGTTTCAATGCAAATATATATTTAATTATCTCAAGATTTGCCTCTATTTCTTTTAGTTCACTTTCTGTTTGACAAAAATTAGCTGACATGAATTACTGGCTATAGCAATCTACACTCAGCACTGTTGTGCTAACAATTTCGCCTATTCTAATCTAGCTTGTTCACAAATGAATAGTCTTTAAAGCACCTGTATTTATGCACTATGAGACGTAACATTTAACTTGCTGAAATTCTTACCACTGTCAGCCACTTTAACAATACGCATAAAAGCGTACAGAATTAAATTAAGAAAATGTTTTCAAAAGAAGTGTTAATTACTTTTAAGTAAATCTTGAGATGGCCTACTTCAGATGACCTTATAATTCTGGTATACTATTTCTGATAACAATTTGTTACCACAATCGAAATAATACTTCACTTTAGTTGTACAAGAAAAATATATAACTCATTGTAAATTAAGTCACTTGACTAGCTACAACGGGATAAGTTCTAACTACTAATTGATAGAAGATAAACTTTTAACAATATGCTTAATTCAAGCCGGCCGCGGTGGCCGAGGTGACTGAGGCGCTCCAGTCACGGTCAGCATGGCCACTACGGTCGGGGGTTCGAATCCCCCCTCGGGCATGGATATTTGTGTCGTCCTAGTTCGTAAGTAGTTCATAAGTAGTTTGTAAGTTTAGGGACTGATAACCCCGTAGTTAAGTCCCATAAGCTTAACAAACATTTGAACATTTTTGCTTAATTCAAGAAATAACAACTAAAACTACAACATTCAATTTTACCATATCAAATTTACAAATACTACGACAGAAAATTAATTGTCGGGTTTTTCTTTACCTTATAAGTCTTATAGTTCGTCCAAGGGGAACTTTTACACATGAAACTGTCCCTGTCTGCCGCCTCTGCTGGCAGACACAAAAACGACATACGGCCTTACAACTTATACGATCAGATCGGATGTTAGAGTGCGATCTTGCCTCCGCGCTCCTCGAGACAACGATAATGTTACACAGAATTAAAGCATCATTGGCGCGTTCTGACAACCTAAGGCGGCGTACCAACATTGTTCACAATCAGTGGCATGTAGCACCACTGCCTAGTGCCACTGTCAAAGTTTTCGCATTGAGGTATCTAGTGCCACCTGCGGCGCAGCTTGGATTTGGTTCTGGTCGGGGGCAATTTGTTTTTTAAATAAAGGTTATTGAATTTATTAATCTACGACTTATTTGTACACTTTTTATAATTTAACCAATTATACTACGAAAAGAAATAAAATGAGTAGGCTCACATTAATTTGAAAGTGGAAGAGGAGTTTATATAATCAGCTCGTAAAATAATTAAGCATCTTCTATGTTACTATAGTTGGCACCGTGTAAGAAGGAGCTTCCGCGCATAGAGGCGCAGGAGCTACGGCCGAGTGCCAACAGTTAAGCCTGCGGGAAAAACATAGCTCACTGGCGGCCAGGCGGTGGTGGAGGGGGAAGCGCAGAACGCCTGAAAACTCGGCCATCTTCCTACGTGACGCCGACTATAGCCAAAGAGAAAGGTCTTTACAGTTTGCGTCTCTAATGACCAAGCTGTCGACGGGACGTTAAACCCTAAGTTTCCTTCCTTCCTTCTTTACAGTTTCATTAACATGAGACTCTTATGTGTAAAAACTGCAATGTAAACTAAAGGCGATTACCTTTCATTATACATAGAAAGAGAAGCCGGTTTG
Source organism: Locusta migratoria (assembly GCA_026315105.1). NCBI lineage: Eukaryota > Metazoa > Arthropoda > Insecta > Orthoptera > Acrididae > Locusta > Locusta migratoria. The sequence goes on along the minus strand of CM048745.1, from coordinate 255,539,489 downwards.
GAACAGTCTAAACATATTTCCGTTTATAAATAATATTTGTACCCGCTGAATTCAGTCAGTTCTAGACGAATTTAAATGTTAGCTAGCTGAAACTTGCTTTTACGTGCAGTTTATCAATTTTTACATAAAATCTACTGCTGTTCATTTCACTTTTTGTTATTGGGAGTTTCACTAACAGTGAACATGTGAGTAGTGTAATTCAGCTTTAAGAAAGAGCGCCGCTCTTGAAATTTACCGACAGAATCTCGCAACATCTCGTCAATTGCAGAGTTCCGTCTTGCAAATATGCTGAAGCTATTCATATCAAAAATGCATACAAGTTTACAAAGTGACACCTGTGGAAGTACCAGCACCTCGCAGGCAGAGATGTCAGAAAAAAACGTATGTGAAAGTTCCAATACAACTTCATTGGAGATGAGGGGTACTAAGAAGAGAGGATAATTAGTACTCTAATGATACGATTAATGAATTCAAATTATAAATGTCCAACAAAATTCATTCTAACATATATGTCAGATTGTACGATACAGGTAGGAGGGTTAATTAGAAAACCGCTTATGTTTCGAGGCAGACTTAACTTCGTCCTGTGGCGACGTTGGGCTACAGCGGTCCGTGAAAGTGGCGACTTCGCCCAACAGTAATCTGGTAACCGCGAGTAACAATAACGGCAGCAACAAAGCTGGTCGCGGCGTTATTAAAACCGCTCACAGTACCAGCAGCACACGTCCTCAGTGGCGGCATCACGTTGGCGACCCATTGTACGATGGCTTATGCTTGGCAAATTATATTTATGCTGTAATTTATTACATGTGTACTATGTCAAATTTCCGGTGCCGAATCGTTTTTAAAAAAACTGAAAACAAATAAAAATGGATATGTCTGGTATGTCTGTACGTACGACTTTCAACATCTCAAAGAGAAGCGTTTCAACTCGGACGACGAACAGAAGGATACAGTAGAGGACTGGCTCTTGTCACAGCCACAGGAATTCTGGGAACAGGGAATCATTCGGCTCCTTAAACAGTGGGATAGTTGTCTCAGGCGTTTGGTGATTACTTTTGAATAAAGATTTCAACTATGTCGATTCAACCCTTTTCATATGAATACCCCTTGTAACTTTAAATTTATGTTACAGCCAAATACTACCACGGTTTCTCGTTGTTGGAATATTCTACTAAAATCAATTAAACATGGTGCATTAATTACTGAAATTAAAGATGTTAGTGTAAATGATTTAGATTTATTTTTTCCGCGGCGGAATGGCCGAGCACATTGAGGCGCTATGCGAGGCCATGCCCTGTCGGGGTTTAGAATCCTCCCTTGGGCATGGATGTTTGTGTTGCCTTTAGTATATGTTAGTTTACAAGTAGTATGAAGTCACATCGAACAATTTATAATAGAGGTATCAAGATTTTAATCTCACTCGTTTTATAAATATTAAAAGTTCAGAATTATAGTTGACATAATATTCAATTAGAAAGAAAGGAAATGATCATGTTAGTAGCCTGACTATCGTTCAGCAACGAAAGAAATTCTGTTTCTCGTTCGAGCATGAACATATATTACAACAAAAATGTAAAAAATTCGATCACTATGCAGTTTATTAAAGAATATTCTGAAACTTTCTGGCAGGTTAAAACTGTGTGCCCAAGCCGAGTTTCAAGCCTAGAACCTTTGCCTTTCGCGGGCAAGCGCTTTACCAATGTTTTCCTCGTGTTCTTCGGGAAGATCACTTTTTTACGGCAGTTCGAATTTTTTCTCTGGGTTGTTCGTTGAGTTCTTGGCGCAGATTTTATAACAGAGGGCGTCGAGCCTCTGAGCTATCCCGACACACTTCAAGACCCGTAGTCACAGTTTTAATTCCGCCACTGTCTCGACTCCTAGGCAGAGCTTAAAAAACCAATACCAAAGAATTTCCCTGGCTGTCGAAGCTGTGGCACCTTACCAAACTGGACATTTGAGCTTTGTCAGTCTGTTGCGGCTGGAGCTAAAGTATAGAGCCACATAACGACTCTGTGCATAGTGACACGTCTGGTGGTGGCCAGAAATAAGGGATAATTGTATCGTACTAGGCAAAACCCCTAAGCAAATTATTAGTATTTATAAGGACGACGGTATGCGACCGTAGCAACGTTTCTTTCTAGCCGAATAAAGATCATAAGTTATTTCTAACAACATTCAGATTTATTTGTGATTCTGAATGCTATCTAAACAACACTTAGAAGGAAGCTCTCCTATCAGGGACATAATTCTAAGTTGTTTACTTGCTAGATAGGAATCCGAAACATATCAAACCTCACACCAACCGAAAAAACTAAATCTTCCTGCGCATGAGATTGAGCAGAGATCTGTCGACACTTAGTTGTATGCGAAAGCAGTTCTTGACGCAATCATAAAACCCTAAGGGGAAGTTATTCCTGTCTGTATGCAATCATATATATATATATATATATATATATATATATATATATATATATATATATATGAATACAGTTACTGGAGACTTTTAGATAGAATGAGATTAATACTAACAAGGAGACAATGTGGATATCGGATTTATGTTGCCGGCCGCGGTGGCCGAGGGGACTGAGGCGCTTCAGTCACGGTCTGTACGGCCACGGCCACTACGGTCGGGGGTTCGAATCCCCCCTCGCGCATGGATATTTGTGCCGTCGTAGTTCGTAAGTAGTTTGTAAGTTTAGGGACTGATGACCCCGTAGTTAAGTCCCATAAGCTTTACAAACATTTGAACATTTTTTTTTTATTTATGTTTTTTTTTCTTCTTTTTTTATTAATGGTACGTGATATTCAGAACGCAAATAGCACTCAACCAAAGCAATTAGTAGCAACTCTCAAAAACTGTGGAGATATTTAATGAATGTTAATTAAATGTGAAAGATTTAAAATTAACGACAGGCACCATGGCTCGTCGCCAGAGTTGTAGATTGACGATCAATAAGCCTTTCAAGCTCTATGGTTCGAATGCTGAGATATCTTTATTAAACTTTCTTTCGTTGTGTTCCAAAATTAATGTGATTTAAATTTAAAATTCGTCTAATGTATGATACAATTTTTTCCTTCGGGACAGCCACAACCGTCCGACTTCATTTTAAATAATCGGATCTGGAACAGTTGTTTCTTGTAAAATGAAATGGTTACCCCAGATCTTCACTAAAATTATTGTGTACAAAGGGAGTATACGTACTTAGTGAGTCCGTAAAACTGTTACCTGTATGAATAGATTAAAATATTGAGTCTCTGTTACTTGAACAAGCCGGGAGGCACTGTTGGCAATTTAGGAGCGACATAGCCAGTCAACAAGGCAGGGTCTGCATGTAAAGCATCAAGTCCTATAATTAAGAAGCGGAACATCGAAAAGACAGAAAATCAGCACTGTTAAAAACGGGAAAGTGTTTGTATATTACGCGAGCCTAACCATAGCGAACCAAAATGTAAGCCCCGTGTAGAAATGCAACTTACCGAACCGCCCGAGTGCCGCATCAGCCCTCCAACAGTTACCGTAGCAGTTGAACCAAGGTTAGTAAATAACAGAGGTGAACTGTCGGTAAGCAGGCAAGCAGTGGTGTCGTCAAACTATGCGCTAGTGGCACACTCTCAGTTGTTATGGACGTGATTGTACGAAAAGGAGCTTAATAACTTGCGCCAAGTGCCCCTGAATGTTAACTCGACTGCATTTATGTAAAAGAGAGACACTAGTAACATTAAGGGCCGGTTTGTCAATGTCTCGTTAAGTTCCGGTTAAGATTTTAACTTGTCGTTAGCGGAGAACTGCATTTGTCAATGTTTCGTTATGAGTTAACCACACGTTAAAAGACCTCAAACTGGACGTTAAGTTAACGAGTAAAATTCTGCTCATTACACGGCTAACGACCAGTTAAGTTAGAATCTGTATGAAAATGGCAGGATTCCAAAGCGCTAAAATACCGCAATATATTCACTTGATAAGACCGATTTATCGAACAAAATAACAGAAGCACTACATGTATGAGAAACTAGTGTGGAAAGCAGCTTCATTGAAGAATTTTATCGTCACATTTCTTGCCCCATCCACGTCCGTAGCTAGCAGACGAGTTTGTTATATTGCAGATACGCAACATAACCTTAAGATTATTGTTGCGATATCAAAATACAAACTTATGGGTAACGTCTAGTTCAGTGAGAATCGGTATGATGAAAATGGTTAGAATAAGAGATTTGGTTGACAATGAAAACGATGTCAATATTTTAGACGATCTAGAGGTCATTGCTCCTATAATGCGATCTAGACGTATTTATGTTCTCCCAAATCTTTTTGAATGCTGAGATGGTGCAGAATTTGTTACGCTATTTCGTCTTGGAACCGCTACATGAAAAACTCCACGACCATCTCAAGAGTCCAACAGATAGTTACGTATTTTGTAAGTTATCTGTAATAATAGAAAACAGAATATATTATTTATGCCTGCAAGCTTATTAATTCTGTATTTGGTTAAATTGTACCACGCTTCTCGCCGGGCACCAGTGGTTATATTGGCACCAATGGTAATGGTGGCAACTCAGACGACCAATAAATGATTTTCGTGACAACTTTAATTAAAACGAAAATTATTTTTTTCTGAACGGACAAGGGTACATAAAAGAACCTGTCAACCATAGAGCAGGTACAATATTAATTTTGCTGCGAGTGAAAAGAGCAGCAATAGAATTTACTCTGTAGCTCGTGAAAAATATTAAAACAATTCTACAATTCATTGTTTATCTGTTGCCAACATAAGCACTGGAGCCCGGCGAGAAGCGTCGTAAAATTTTACCGAGAATTTACTTATGCTTGTTGTGCCAAGTGTGAGGCCTAAATTCTGATTCCTTCCTCCGATTTACAGGAACAGTATACTTTTGCCTATGTGCAAGCTTGCACTAAGATACTACGTACTTGGAATGTTATCGTACTAAGCCGTAAGCATATTTACTGTCCTACATTTTCCGTGGAAAGCACTGAATTCATTTGTCACACGCGATCATGTCGCCTTGTTCCTCTCCTTCTATGTCGTAGCGTCCGTTGTTTTAGATTCCAATACACCCTAATATTTCTCTATTGAGGACACAACACACTCGCACTCACTTCTTACAAAATTCGAGCTTCTTTCACGTTTGTTTTCCGTAGTATCTGCTAACCTCTTCCCTGATAGTTAAATAAGGGAAACAGCTGTTTATTAAGACGGAACTTTCATTTGTTTCTTTTGCTAACCTATTCGAAATATATCGTACCTTCTCGTTTTCTCCAGGTTAGCAAACGAGAGGTGTATCTGGCAATGACAAACGCAATGCACTTAACGAGTACATTTAACTGGATGTTAAAGGCATCTTCTCGTTTACTAATGAGAAGATTAACAAGAGATGGACGAACCGGCCCTTAATGACACCAGGAGAGACAGGAACCCAAAAGAAAATTATACATAATTCAAAAAATAACTTGACTCATAACAGAGTATACTAAGAAGTGAAGAATGCAGAAAGCCATGAAACTATACAAATGGGTGGACCCAAAATTAATGATAAATACGCTCATGAAACCAGAATGCAATTTTATGACCACTAAACTTTAGGGCTAAGCTCTGAGGAAAGGAATAGCAGAAGGTACAATAACAATATAAAATAATGTATGATATGTTGGGATATGTGAAGATCACTGAGATTTAATACCCTGAAGACATTGTATAGAGTTACTTATTATGCGTTTGTGCTTTAATTCAATTTGTTCAATCAGTGTACTGTCAGGCTAATTAATCTCACTACACGATTTCTTCTAAGATAGTGTGAGCCCCTTAGGTTGCACATTCAGAATACGTAGATCTTCACTAGTATCCTGTAATATCTCAGGTAAGTGTTAAATGGAGAGATAAGACTGACTTCGGGTTCTTCACAGCATCATGTTCTTTAAATCTAATACTGAAACTCCTCCCGTCTGACTTAAGTATGTGGACAGAGTATCTCATATACACCCGTATTATGTATGATAATTAACGTATACATAATCGTTATTTTCTTATGAAGGTGTTCGTCTTTTGTTTATTCGTAATCTTCACTATTTTATAAAAGATACTTTCTAAGCGGTTATTGGAAATTCCCGTTCCATAGTTTTATGACTTTTAGAGGAACTGAATACGTAATTAGTTCTTTGCTGCCCTTGTTCTAACAGTTGCTTCTTATATTAATATCAGATATTTATTTGTGTAAACCGCCTGTGCCACTAGAATACAACAAATTTTTTTGCCATACGCATTTCGCCATGATTACCAAAGTATCTTCAATGGCAATTTTCATAGATGGTGGTCTACACGTGTTGATTGTCTCAAGTTGCTATGTTTCTTTCTTACTTTATACATAAAGAAAGATGGAAACACAGCAATCTGACTACAAATATTGCCTGGGGGGGGGGGAGATGAGGGGGATAGAACCCCCCCCCCCAGAACCCGAAAAGAAGAAGAAAAAAAAGAAAGAAATCTTATAACAGCAATATGGTACAGGTAAAGATTGGAAACTTGGGTTGTTTTACCATAAGCTTTCATTGGATGGGAGTGAATTAGTTTCTTCAACAGGAGTGGTAGATGGGAACTGGCTAAAATTTTTCTCGTCAAGCTGATTTGCCCCCCCCCCCCCACCAAAAAAAAAGCCAAGTCCTAGTTACCCCACTGCCCTTGAAGATGTCTTTCAAGTAAAGGCGAAACGCATATAGCAAAAGAATTTGTTTTGTTCCAGTTGCATAGACGGTTTGGACAAATAAAAATCTGTATATTAGTTAATACGTAATATTTCGATAAGGAGCGCCTCCGCGGAGTGGCCAAGCGCATTGAGGCGCTATGCTATGATGCGCGAGGCCGCTCCCCGTCGGGGTTTCGAATCCCCCCTCGGGCAAGGATGTTTGTGCTGTCTTTAGTATAAGGTAGTTAATAAGTAGTTTGTAAGTTTAGGGACTGATAACCCCGCAGTTAAGTCCATTAAGCTTGACAGACATTTGAACATTTTGATAAGAGTGCATGTCCGGAAATGTCAGCCTGTGACGCTTATTAATGTTTGTCACAGAGAAACAAACCTCTTCCACTGCATACTCTTTGTTTTCTGCATTTTAGGAGAAGGCAGAATGGACCAATATAAAACGGAAAGTCTGCTAAACATCTACCCGAAAATACGTTCCCTAAGAAGTATCATCACTTGGCTAGTAGAAGAGGTATCTAAGATAAAGATGTGTTCATAGCTCTTAAACTAATTCAAGAGACTGATTTGGTCAATAGTACCTTCTTTCGGAATATGGGAAGCTAGGAGTTTGCAATAGAAGACTTATGTTTCACAATGTCAATGTGCTCATAGCGCCACTACATCACATTTCCGGGGTAAAGTGCACATTATGCGAACGCGACAGGCATTTGACGTGTAGACGTTGGCAGCGACGCGATGGATGACGGGAGGTGAAGGCAGCCAATCAGGATTCGCCTTCGGGCGGCCAATAAGATTGCGTGTTTGATGTGTAGTAAGTTTGGTGACAGTTTTAAAATTTGTTCTGGAGTTTGCGTGCCACGTTTCTGCCAATGTAATTGATATTTCGTTTATAATCCGAGCTATTCATTTTTACAGGTTTTGTGATATATATGGATGGTGTGATTATGACGGACTGATACACCGAACAACCGAGCATTGAGACGTATAGTGTGTACGAGAATACTTAACTCACCGGACAAGGTACATGACAATCTGCCAACATAGAACAGTTACATCATTAATAATTTATTTCAGGGTGAACAGAAATGGTGCATGCTCTTTCGAAACCCCTTCTAAGATGTTTGTTAAGCTTATGGGACTTAACTAGGGGTCATCAGTCCCTAAACTTACAAACTACTTATCAACTACCTTATACTAAGGACGGCACAAATATCCATGCCCGAGGGGGGATTCGAACCCCCGACCGTAGTGGCCGTGCAGACCGTGACTGGAGCGCCTTAGTCCCCTCGGCCACCGCGGCCGGCCGAAACCCATTGACAGAGAATCTAGGGAATAATCTTTTGTGTCCACCGAGAAGTACATACTGCTGTTCCTGCTCTATGGTTGACAGGTTCTTGATGTACCCTTGTCCGGTGAGTATTTTAATTGTCATTGTAAGAACTACGTTTTGACAAACCGTAAAGAGTAAATCTGTTTCTTATTGGCTGACCGAACGCAATTCCTGATTGGCTGCCTTCACCTCCCGTCATTCATCGCGCCACTGCCAACGTCCGCACATCAAGCGCCAGTCGTGTAAGCATAAACTGCACTTCAACCCATTTCCGGACATATTTTCATTTTCAAAATATTATGTACTCCCCCCTGCCCCCAGCCCCCCCCCCCCCCCCCCGCCACACACACACACGATCTCGAGGTCTGTAACGGGTATTCCCAAACAACCTCAACACATTTTACTTTACTGCTCCAATCTATCGTTTAGATTTCCAGGTCATAATGTTAGTGTTTTCTACAATCATATTCTCAGTACATTCATACGATTTTCTTTTATTTATTTATTTCTTAATGGATCATAAACCAAATTTCAATGTTTGTGCAACTCTTTCTGCCTCTTTGGAGGACGGTGTAGTTGCTGTAATCCTCGCTTGAGCCCCCCGGCAAGACATCGCGTCTGTAAGAAAGAATCTCAAAGAAAGCGAGCAGGGAAGGGGCTCCGAAACTAATGGGCCAAGTTAGCTTCCACCTGCGGCCCGCGGCTTTACGTGGCACAGAAGTTTCCCCCCGTGTCTAAGCGTTATCTAAGGGACCTCTTGCCTGCTATACGGTAACGGCAGTCAGGGTCGGTTCCGCCTGCCTCAAGGGCGAAGTTGAAAATGTATTTCACAGATCATCGACACTGTATGACAGTTTTAACAGCTCGCGGGTTTATTGCCGGTGCGCAAAATTTAGGCACCCTCATTGAACATTATTTGGTGTGTAAAAAAAAGACAGTAGTAGTTTCCTCCTTAATTACTGCATAAGTTGTTGAAATCAAATGTGGATTGATATGTGATAGGATTCTCACAATGAATGGTAAGGTGCTAAACAAAAAAACAAAAAACAAAACAAAAAACAAAAATCGCTGTACTGAACCAAAATTTTATTCTACCTTTATTAAAAGAAACCTTCAGTTGTCAAACAAAATTTTAAACTGACATATACAATATAGGCAGTGCGTTTAGATCATTAAGTTCCTTACTGACACGTTTAAACTAATAACAAAATTATTCCAGTTACTCAGAATTTAAGAATGCACATCTTTTAAAATAACACTTAGTACAGGCAACGAATTTAAGAAAAGGCAAACCTACATTTCTAGCTTTTGTAGATTTGGAGAAGGCTTTTGACAATGTTGATTGGAATAAACACTTTCAAGTTCTGAAGCAAGCAGGAGTAAAATATAGGGAGCGTAAGGTTATTTACAACTTCTACAAAAACCAGACAGCGGTTGTCAGAGTTGAAGGGCATGAAAGGGATGCAGTGGTTGGAAAGGGTGTAAGACAGGGTTGTAGCCTTTCTCCAATGTTATTCAATTTGTACATTGAGCAAGCTATAAAGAAAAGCGAGGAGAACTTTGGATAAGGAATTAAAGTTTAGGGTGGAGAATTAAAAACATTGCGTTTTGCCGACGACATAGTAATTCTGTCAGATACAGCAAAGGACCTGGAAGAGCAATTGAACGGAATGGACAGTGTGCTGAAAGGTGCATATAAGATTAACATTAACAAGAGGAAAACTAGGGTAACGGAGTGCAGTCTAAGAAAATCAGGTGGTGCTGTAGGAATTAGATTAGGTAACGAAGCAATAAAGGACGTAGACGAGTTGTGTTACTTGGGCAGTAAAATAACAAATGATGGTCGCAGTACAGAGGATATAAAATGCAGAATAGCAATGGGTAGAAAAGCGTTCTTGAACAAGAGAAATTTGTTAACATCGAATATTGATTTAAGCCTAAGGAAGTCATTTCTGAAGGCATTTGTATGGAGCTTTGCCTTGTATCTGAGTGAAACATGGACGATAAGCAGTGCAGACAGGAAGAGGATTGAGGCTTTTGAAATGTGGTGCTACAGAAGAATGATGAAGATTAGGTGGGTGGATCGCGTAACTAATGAGGAGGTACTGAACAGAATTGGGAAGAAAAGAAATTTCTGGCATACCTTGACTAAAAGAAGGGATAGATTGGTAGGGCACATTCTTAGACATCAAGGAATTGTGAATTTAGCGTTGGAGGAAAGTATGTGGGGTAAAAACCGCAGAGGAAGACCAAGAGATGGATACAGTAAGCAGATTCAGACAGATATAGGTTGCCGTTCTTATATGAGATGAAGAGGCTTGCTCAGGATAGGGTATTGTGGAGAGCTGCATCATACCAGTCTCCGTTCTGAAGACACAACAACAACATCCCTAGGGCAAATATTTTTTACACAAGAAATCAACTTTACAATCGCTTCGTATTAGCTTCAATACACACCATAGTAAAAAAAAAAAGTTGAACACAGCAGGCTAACCAATTAAAGGGGGCTACAATGGTAATACAGAGGAAGTTAATGTCTCCAAAGAAGCAGAACAATAGAGAAGACGCCTGACAGGAACAAACGCTAATAGTAATGATAAATGTAATAAGATATTACACTGAATCAACTCGATATAAGATCTTTACACAGGCCGCAGCCGTTACACAAGAAATGGAATATTTACTTAACTTAAAGACACGTTGCACGAAAGGTCCTCGGTGCAACTTATAAGATTTCAACTGCAGGCTCTGTCGACTTCTCACAATTTGTGCGGAGCTAGGTATCAGTTAATTTCCTTGGAACAACTTGTGAGCTTCACAACATAGGCCACAATTTGTTTAGAGAAACTTATGAACTCAGCAACGCTCGTCCGAGTAACAACAATAACTCGAACATAAACACATTTTACACACAATTTCCGACAATAGGCCCTTTTACGGAACCTGAAACACTCTGTGATTAAGACCATGCAGTACAACACATAAAATATATTTCATACTCTTAAGAAGAGAGCGTAATGTACCCATAGAGTCTTATATACAAAACTTAACACAGTAACTGGTCATAATCAAGATGAAAGGATGCGCCGCGGCCTGTGTTACCGCGAACGGTCAGCAGTAATATACCATCAAGGAGGCACAGGCCAGACACCAGAATATAACACATCCACTTAAAGTCAAAATTCCGAGAAGTGTGCACATAGCATCTCGAGATTTTCGCAGAATCTCCACGCGAGATCCTTCAACTCCGTACGTGATAACGACAGCAATAGGCACCAGCGCGTCTGCGCGGACCAAGCCCACGTCCGCTGCCTCTAGCTATCAACACCACACTCCCTACTCTCTCGTCTCTCACGTGACGATCCCCGCTCTGCCGCCAGAGGTATTTCGATTTCCAGGGCGAGACAATGCAATATCTGGAAATCGAAATTGATTCCCTGTGCCACGCACGGCAGATGGATAATAAATTATAAGCAGCACGTATTTTATGCGATTTGTCAAAGGCATTTGATTGTGTGGACCACAGCACCTTTTTAAGTAAATTATAATTCTATGGTGTCACAGGCAAAGTTGGAAATTGGTTCAAGTCATACCTCACTAACAGGAGACACACAGTCTCAGTGCAAGGGATTACTGAATTAAGCCATCATTTCTCATCAGATTGTGAAGAAATTACTTCTGCTGTCCCACATGGATCCATCTTAAGGCCATTGCTTTTTCATTTGCATATTAATAACCTCTCATCAGTCACAATACAGAAGTAGAGTTCTTTCTGTTTTCAGGTGATACAAGTATTGCAATAAATAGCATGTTGTACGTAGTTCTAGAAATGTCTGCTAGCTACATTTTCATGAAGTTAATAAATGGTTTAAGGGAACCACACCGTAGTTCAGGTAAAAAAAAAATCGATTTTCGGCTTTCATCATATTTCGATAGATTAAGGTATTATTTAAGTACTCTGAAAAGTATTTTGCTGAAAAATTTTCATTCCAACATTAAAAGAGCATTTTTCTACCATGTGCGTTCATGTGTCACGACCACTTTTCTTTCACTCACTTTTCTGCATATATTTTAGATCTTTATATCCCCTAAATTGTACGTTAGGGAATTTATTTTACTCGCGAGTGTGTCCTTGGAATGCAACGGTCGGTATTCTTTTGTTTCTGCTTTTTGTAAACAACACGTTTTCAAACACGCGGTTGGTTTTGTTCAAGTGTGATTGCGCATAGTTGTTGGAGAAGACAAACGTAAAGGCGTTTTCAAGAAACGAGAATTTAGAGGAAGCATTAGAAAGCTTGCTGTACAAGAGGTTTCTAATTGTAATTCTTCAACAAGTGAACCATCAAAGAAGCTCTCGCCATTACAAGAGAGTTACAACGAATTTACTGTAAGTGACAAGGGGTGCAGTAACATTATTATAAATTTGGGATTAATATGAGAAGTAATTTCTAAATTTGTACTATGTACACAGTGTGGTGAATCACAGGGTGTGAAAATTTGTGAGAGTGCCAGTGGGAGTAAAGGCCTAGCAATTGTTTTGGATTTAATTTGCACTAAATGCTCAGCTGTGATTCCTAAATCAATAATAGATTAGTTTATGCCTTATGATTCAATGGCAAGGGCATTGTTCGGTGATGAACTTACATTTGAAAAACTGACTGCAATATTAGAGAAAGCTGTATGTGAGGTCAGTAAGAAAAGCATGAAACTGCCTGCTAGCGAAGCAGTGGAAGAAAATGATGGATGTTCGGATACTGCAGTTGCACTTGATGGAAGTTGGCAGAAAAGAGGATATACTTCTACTAATGAAGTAGTGACTGCCACGAGTGTAGAGATCGGTAAACTGTTAGATGTGGAGATCATGTATAAATATTGAAAATATTGTAAAGTCAATGAACATGAAGAACACAACTGTGTGACTAATTTTAGAGGCACAAATGGTGGTATGGAAGTTCACGGAGTACAACAAATATTTCATCGCTCTGTAGAAGGAAGAGGCGTGTGGTACATCAAATATTTGGGTGATAGTGGCAGGAAGGCATATAACAATGTGGTGAATTCTAATACATATGGAGATGCCACAATTAGCAAATTAGAATGTGTATACCATGTTCAAAAACGTTAGGTAACAAGGCTGAGAAATCTTACTGTTGATATGAGAGCTAAAATTAGGAAGATGGAAATTGTTGACCGGACAGGGTCGGTTAACTAAAACTGAAATAGAATACTTGCAGTATACTATGGGCAGGCAGTTAGGTGAAATAAAGGAAATCTGAATGCAATCAAGAGAGAGATTTTTGGGCTATATTCTTCCATAAGTCCTCTACTGATGATAAGCCATGTCATGCATTGTGCCCATCAGGAGAAAATTTGTGGTGCAAATACAATAGGGCTCAGGCAACTGGAGAACCTTATTCTCACCATCATTCTCTTCCTGCTGCTATTATTACGGCAATTAAACCTATTTTCAGGTACTTGGCTCATCCTCACCTTCTAAGGAAATGCCTGCATGGGCAGACACAGAACCCAAATGAATGGTTCAGCAGCATAATTTGGAACTGCCTTCCTACAACTGTATTTGTAGGCATGCATACAATGAAACTAGGAGTTCGTGATGCTGTTATTACAGTCAACTGTAGTAATATTCGAAAGTGTTGGGTACTGAAAAAGCTGGGAATTAATCCTGGTGAAAATATGATTGCGATAAAATGAATACAGCCGATGCAGACAGGTCTGCATGTAATATGACCAATAAAGGAAGACAAACATCCAGAAAGGTGACAAAGAAGCTGGAAGACCTGCTAGAGGCAAAGAAGGGCCATCATATGCAGCAGGACAGTTTTAATTAACTGTAAGTAACAAATTTCAAAAGTTTTTTTTTTTTTTTTTTTTTTTTTTTTTTTTTTTTTAAGTCAATGTCCCGCAAACTAAAATTTTTAGTAGATGTGGCCCATTATATCAGAAACTATCACAAATAAATGATTGAAATTTTCAGAGACTCCGTATAACATAAAACTCCACCTCTGGTACTACATTCATTAATATTCCCCCATTAGGAAGTTCACAAAAAAAAATTCTGCAGAAGAAGCTTAATATTTTTTGTTAATAAATTTAAAAGAGTATTTCTTAAAAACTATAAAATGAATGAAGTAGATTTTAGTACAGTTGACTCTATCAGCATTATGTAATGTGTTGTTGTTATGGTCTTCAGTCCGGAGACTGGTTTGATGCAGCTCTCCGCCCTACCTTATCCTGAGCAAGCCTTTTCATCTCCTCATAAGAACGGCAACCCAGATCCACTTGAATCTGCTTACTATACGCGTCTCTTGGTCTCCCTCTGCGATTTTTACCCCACACACTTCCCTCCAACGCTAAATTTACGATTCCTCGATGTCTAAGAATGTGTCCTACCAAGCGATCCCTTCTTTTAGTCAGGGTATGCCAAACATTCCTTTTCTCACCAATTCATTATGTAATATACAGTAAAAATATTAAGGTCCTGCATCAAATAGTTTTTTCAGAAATGTGTCAAATACTTGCCTAAATTAACATGGGTTAGATAGCAGGGTCCCCTTAAAGCCAACTCATTGACATTAAACTTTGAAAACACTCACTACATGGAGTTCAGAACATGTAAGAGATTTTCATCCAGCACATTCATAATGAATGAAGAGGGGAAAACCGTAGAAGTTGACAGTATTAAATTGCTGCGATTACAACTTGATAATAAATTCAGTTGGGAGGAGCACACCACATAACTGCAGAAATGCCTTAACAGATCTGTATTTGCAATTCGTTATCAGACGTAGGCGACATAAAGATAAAATAGCTCGCATAATTTGCGTACTTTCATTCGATAATATCGTCTGTCGTAATATTTTGTGGTAGCTCTTAAAATGAAACAAAAGTTTTCAGTGCCCAAAAGCGTGTAATACGTATTATTTGTGGAGAAAATTCACATAAATCCCGTAGACGACACTTCAAAGAACTGGTTATACTAACTACTGACTCTCAGTACATTTATTCCTTAACGAAATTTGTCATAAATAATATATCCCTTTTTGCAACTAACAGCTCACTTCACTCATTTCATAATAGGACCAAAAACGATCTACATAAGGACTTAAAAGCACTTTCTTTAGTTCAAATGGAACACACATTTTCAATAAATTACCAGCAACTATAAAAAGTTTAGCTACAAATAAAGATCATTTTAAGAGGAGCCTGGAAGACTTACGAGTGGTCAAGTCCTTGTACTCCATTGATGAATTTTTGAATAGAACCAAATGCGGTATGAATTCATACTATTAGTATTATATCACCTTGTAAAAAATTATATATTGACATGTTCCACATCCACGAAGATATCCTCAATGTGGATATATGCAGCGAACAACTAATCTAATCTGATCCAATATTTGCAAACCTAAGGAATCTAACTTCTGAGGACATAGGTCCGTAGGCCTAAGAAACACTTAAACTAACTTATCTTAAGGAAAGCACACACACCTATTCCCGAGGCAGGACTTGAACCTCCGACGTAAGCAAAAGCGCAATCTGTAGCATGGCACCTTAGACCATGCATATGTTGATTCAGCCTGGTTAAAACGTTTACACATGAACTTTCAATGAGACTGCATTGATTTTTAATCTGTGTGCGAATCGAACTTGATAGGAAAAGTGCACAGGAGACAGAAATTATTCCTGTCATCCTGGTGATTCGATTTCTTCCAGAAAACAACCCTTTTTGTAATCAAGTCGATTATCGGTGATTGGCATTTAATTGAAAAAGCTATAGAAGAGGATTTAGTAAATTTATAAACGGATCATTCGTCACGTATAACCGCCTCTACGAATGTCCTATCCAGTTCACCTTCCTTCTATTATAACGTCCAGCAGTCTTCTCCTCTTGCCCATTCTTGCCGAGACTTTTTCGTTGCTCACTCTTGCCACCAACTTGTGCATATGATTCTACTCCACAACCACATCGACCACATCTCGTTTCCAGTCTTTTTTCAACCCCTCCTTTCAGTGTATTTGTTTTGGGCCCTTTTTAGTGTGTTTCTGCATCAGATTGCGTGTGTGACAGAACATTGGTTGACTGGCAGACTGGAACAATAAAATAAATTATTGGTATATCTACACAATAAAATTCTCCTACAATGTAGTCTGGATAAGTTCGTTTCAGGTATTTTGTGTGTGTGTGTGTGTGCGTGTGTGTGTGTGTGTGTGTCGTGTATCTGTAACTACTCTTGACCGAAAGCACAAAAAAGGAATTTCTAAGCACTTGAAATTTAAACAATTAAAATTCAAATTAATTTTCTGGAATCTGACAATTGCTGGCTGTTATACAACAAAGATAAACTATGTATGAGCTGATTACCAAGTAAATTTTTGTAATTACATTTCATTTGAATGCTGAAACTGCTTGCATTACTGTTGGTCCTGACATTTAGTGACTGTTAAAAAAGTGAGATAACTTTCTGTTTGTGAACTGATCATCTGATAGCACATTTTCATAATTAACTTTCATTCCATTCCTTGAATAAGAACTGATGAAAACATGTCAGCAGTGGCGGAGCGGCCGATTGCACTGAAGGCCTATGCTGCGATGCGCGAGGCTGTTCCTCGTCGGGGGTTCGAATCCCCCCTCGGGCATGGATTTTTGTCCTGTTTTTAGTATAAGGTAGTTTATACGTAGTTTGTAAGTTTAGGGACTGATCTCCCCGCAGTTATGTCCCATAAGCTTCACAAACATTTGAACATTTTTTTTAAACATGTCACTCGCTTCTTTTGTTATCGCACAACGATCTTGACATAAGAAAAGCAAGCTGCACCATTACAAGATAAAAGACTAAGCTGCTTCGTTGCTTCAGTCACCTTTTGTAGATTTAACTGATAGTAATGACGGAGTCATTCTAAACGAGCAGCTTCGTCATCGGCATTAAGCCGTTACTCGGTCTCTGGCTTTATTTCTTTCGTGCAGTGTCCGAAATATTTCTTCTGTGTCGATTCAAAAAACTTTCCAATAGGCTATGTCAAACGCATGTCACAATTATTACGCATATTTGCTCGCTGTTTTACTCAGCTATTTTTGTACCTTTAAAACGACGCATCTGCCATGTATCGTATGTAAAATAATATTCTATGAAACATTTATCTTTCAAAACTTCAGTTGTAAAGTAGCCTGTTTATAATTGCGGGTACTAGATGGCTCCAGTGTTCACTTGTCCGCAACTGTTCCGCGTACACGTTCAGTCTAATGCCTCCTCCATTCATGTAAGTAACCATTAGCGGCTAGCCAGGCAATTTTTCATTTTTAAACTGTTACTTAATCCTTATCGCTTACACCTTACTTTATTTATCATGTAAGTGCAGCTTCCATTGTGTACATCAAACTAGTACTTATATTTTATTTGAAAACTTGTTTCTCATTTGCAAATTTTGTAATTTATGTTATAGGCAAATTTTATTACTCTGATGAAGGCACTCCTAGATGTTGCCGAAAACTGGACAATACATTTTATATCTGCGACCGATGACTGTTTTACATCATTGAAAAGAGCTTTGTTTTGTGACAATATCCTAAAAATGGCAGAGAAAGAGACCTACATGCACCACAAATTAATTAAAAAATAGTTACCTCAACTCTAAAAACATTTTCATATCATTAACATTGATTCGCCTTCGTCAACTATCTGTTTCCTCAAATGGTGTTAAAAATGTCTCGTTAGCTTATGTCTTCCTAGTCCCATCCCGTTTGGAAATCCAACACACTACCGTAATTACTGTTATTACTCGACTGCAACTGCCACCAATAGATGGGAGAGCCTTTTCACTCCCTAAAGAGACAAGGAAGTGACGTCAAAATGACGTTACCGGCCACTCCTGTCAAACATACTGAGGTTTCCAGAATGAAACTTTCACTCTGCAGCGGAGTGAGCGCTGATAAGAAACTCCCTGGCAAATTAAAATTGTGTGCCGGAACCGGGACTCGAACCTGGGACCCGGCACACAATTTTAATCTGCCAGGAAGTTTCATATCAGTGCACACTCCACTCCAGAGTGAAAGTTTCATTCTGGAAACATCCCTATGACTGATAACAATATCATTCAGTTTCACTATATGGTAGCTTGGTCATGTCTTATTTCATTTAGTCCCTTAGGAGGTTAGAGTGCACCATCGACCATGTATGTGTGTGTGTGTGTGTGTGTGTGTGTGTGTGTGTGTGTATGTGTGTGTGTGTTTGTGTGTGTGTCTGTGTTGTCCCTACCATACGTTTGAGTAGTATTTTATAGTTTAGGTGATAGGGAGGGCGGGGGTCCGAACCCCGAAGACCCCCCTTTGGCTACGTCCTTGGATAGACATGTCAGTAGTAACCTAACCAGCGCTTACGTTGTGCACCGAACAGACACCTAGCAAGTGCCACAGTTGCCAAGCCTTCTCAGACCTTTGTCGAGTATGCCACGCATTAATCTTCTCCTTCTGGCGAATACGTCGTTCCTTAAAACAGTTACAGTGGCAGCAAACAGAAAAAGACAGTTTCATATTATCTTGTTGACTGCTACCACCCTAACTAGACAACTAGTACTATAAGCCGGCGACATGTTTCTAAAGTCTCTCATCGCGTAAGAGAAGCGGCAAACCCAAAATTTTTACCGGCACTGTGCAAAAGCAGAGAAAAGGTCAGCGACTTTCACTAATGAAGATGGCTTCGATTTTCTGCAGAGTATTCCTCGGGGCCTTCCTCCTCAGACGCAATAAAGTGAGGGCAGTAAAACCGACGCCTGGCGTCGCCAGAGTAAGTGAAAATGTGGCCGCGTCCGACGAGCTATATAGGCCGGGTAATAAAAAAAAGGCGCGACCCAGGCTGAGGTAATAAGTGCGAAGTGGGTTTACGGCGTGTCGGCCGGCTGCTAGGTGGCGAGGCGGCCAGCTGTTGTGCGCTCAAATGAACTGCCGGAATGCCGCATCACTCTTTTATCCCACCGCGGTGCAACAAGCTCGACGACGAGTTGCGTTATTGCACATTCCTAGAAAGGAATGCCTGTTACACTGGACGACGTACCCCAGGAGACGCCCTCACTACGTTTTACGTGCTGCTGCCCTACTACCTTGTCTTATTAGTGGGAAGAGGGCGTGGTCATCCAAGTGTGTTAATCTTGCTCCAGTCCCTCACGCCCCACCACCCCTCTCCTATTCCCGCCAACACCTCTGCCTTCTCTCTCTCTCTCTCTCTCTCTCTCTCTCTCTCTCTCTCTATCTATCTATCTATCTATTTATGTATCTTACACAGACACACACACAGACACACACACACATAAACACGTCCATCACTCGCTCCTCTCGTACGAGCAACGCAATAACGCCAAGCGTCCTACTTGTACGACAGTTCTTTCGATTGTTGAACAACAATGAAAACTGTATAATTTCCTTCTGCATTCATTATTGACTTCACAGCTAAAATTACAGTCCATTTGCAGACCAAGTTTCTTAGTCTGTGGTAGTGATGGGCAGTTCGGATCATTTCAATGTTTCGAAACATACGGATCATCTGAGTCTAGTGAGTCGACTCACTGTTTCGGCACACGAAACATCTGGCGTGCCGCAGTGCCGTGCGCCACGCTAACTCTCCTGATTCACGTGAACCGCGACAGCTGCAGGGCGCCGTAGGAGTCGACTCGCTGCTTCGGCACACGAAACATCTGGCGTGCTGCAGAGTCGTGTGCCGCGCTATCTTCCCTGATTCACGTGAGCCGAGACAGCTGCAGTAGGGCGATACAGCAAATACGACACATCTATGGAATATCAATATGGTTTTAATACGTTATTCACTAGACTTAATTGAACGGCATGGGATTTGTTTGCTATTACGATTTTACAATCGTGTTAAAGCGTAAACGTTTCCTAAGTTACTCACAGTTTCATACAAACAATAATGTAACAAAGGAAGCACAAAATAATAATGTTTAAATTCCAAAGTGATGAAACATTCCCAACCTTCAAAATTCCATAATAAGTCTAAATTATGGTTCAAATGTCTATGTGCATCCAGAAATGAATAACTTTTCTAACCAATCAATATAAGCAAACTATTAAGATTTGTTCCCAAGACATATTTAATGCAATAAACAGATATTACTACTAGTGTTAACACAAGGAAACACATTTCACAATTTACGGGACGAAACCACAAAACTGAACTAAAATCTTTCAATGTCCACAATCATATTCTAACAATCAGATTCATCTTCAGTCAGTCAAATAAAAGAGAATCAGTTATAGTTTCTGTCAATTGAAATAAAAAAGTTGTTTTTGACGTCTTACTGAGAATGCGGTTTCGTCTCACTGAAATTATTTGCCCTTGCTTCGAAAAGACGTTCACCTGGCACAGATGTAGCTACAATGCATAACAACGTTTAGTTCACGCGAAACTACATAAAAACACCGAAGGACTTCACAATTTTTCTCGGTGGTATACCTGTTTTAAAACATCAGTTGAAGGGTACCGGTAGCATAATTCAAAATATCGCGTAGCGCGTTAGGGGAACAACTTCAAACCCGTCGCACGCCTGGGCGCTGTGTCGAACCCACCCAGACAGACGGACAGCAAAGCGCATGTTAACGGTATCTAGCGTCCGATACATGAATCACAAGATTCGTTGTTTCGAAACAGTGCCGATTCAAGTTTCGACTCAGTCGAACAGTTCGCTGACTCGATTCACTGTGTCGAAACATCAACTCAGTAGCCAACTCTAGTCTGTGGTTATATGGCTTAATGTCAGCATTAGTGAATTTTCTCCTCTGCGCACAATTTTTTTTTTTTTTTTTTTTTTTTTTTTTTTTTTTTTTTTTTTTTTTTTTGTTCTAGAAGTATTGCAGGAAGAGTAATTCAGTAAGTATATCAGATATTAAGTGCGGCTCCGTAGCACAGTGGTATAGTGCTAGCCAGACTATCAATCCAAAGGTCGCGGGTTCGAACCCTGCCATTTTTGTCTGTCACTTTCCACTTCTTTCACCTGTGGCAGTATTGCTCATGTGAAAAATGCCGGGTAGCACTGTAGTTCGGAACGCACGTTAAACTGTAGGTCCCCCTATAACAGGCTGGGTAAGTCAGTTCGAACGAAGGTCTGAGGATGGCAACGGTAAACCACCTCCAAACAGTACCATGCCTAATAAAGTACTGTGGTGGTCAAACCAATCTCCGGCTTGTTGACTGCTTTACCTTATATCATACTGCATTGTATTTGAATGTTGAAGATCTATATGCCAGCTTTGTAAAACACCTGATGAAAACCAATGGCTTTTTACTAAAAGATGGGTGTTGATAACGGTGTTCTATAAACATGACGCTGGTCTGTTATAATACCTATGTCCATTTTCCTTTCATTGCAGAAATTCTAATATGTCTCGGCAAAAAACTATCAAATCTCCCGAGGAAGTTGTAGAATACTTGTTTTCTGATGAGATAAAGGTCGATGTGGTTGCACTTCAACCAGATGTTGATGAAATCAGTTATGAGGAGAGTTTCGATGATGATGAAACAGGGTGTCCTATTGTGCAGGAGATTCCAGGGACAGTAGAAATCAACTTATTAGAGGCCGAAGATGTTCCAAGTAATTTTAAAACATCTTCAACTAGTTACAAGGAAACTGAAGTTTAGGCAAAGCCGCCAATCATTCTTCTAAAAGGAAAAAGAGTAAACCAACAGCAGTATGGTCGAAGTCAAATCCTGATTACAGTTTCGGCAATGTCGGTATTCAGGCACAAACTAACCGTATAAATATTGTGAACGCTCTACAAGGTTGTACGATACTGTTAATTGTTGAGTAGAGTCTTATCTCTAAGATTCTAAATAGCTTTGTGGAAGAAACAGAAAAGTATGCAAGACAGTGGAAAAACAAGCCACAATAGCCAAAACAAGGTCAAAAGGACAAAGGATAGTCGAAGATACATTGCCACCTCATATCTGAAAACCGAGCAGAATCGAAGAAGTTGTATTGGCAGACCAGTTCCCTTGCAGCTCTCTAGGAAGAAAGTTCTGGATACTGAGGGGAGGGGCCACATTATTGGTGAAAGGAAAAAATGCAAAGAAGATACCAGTTCCCATGCTGTTCAGGGAAGCTACAAACATTTTGTACTAAATGTGATATAACTTTATGAATTCCTTGTTTACCAAAATTTCATACTAACAAGTATAACAAATGGCCAGTTGATTGTAATCACTAACTTTCGTAGATAATAACAATTACTCTTGTTCATCAGTGTATGATTACGCGACTACAAATAAAAGGCCGGCCGCGGTGGCCGAGGTGACTGAGGCGCTCCAGTCACGGTCAGCACAGCCACTACGGTCGGGGGTTCGAATCCCCCCTCGGGCATGGATATTTGTGCCGTCCTAGTACGTAAGTAGTTTGTAAGTTTAGGGACTGATTACCCCGTAGTTAAGTCCCATAAGCTTAACAAACATTTGAACATTTTGAACAAATAAAAGCTAACAACAAATTTTCATAAATTGTTTCTTAATCATTCAAGAGGATTCAAATTATTTTATAATTTGAGCGTTTAAATAAATCTTTAACACGTTTAAAATTACTCTCTTATTTCTAATTTACATCTATAAAAACTAGGTCCAACAAAAATTCTAAAACTGGAAAAGAAAGCTGAAAGTAGATTAATTTCTTTATAAGATACCACAAACACCCATTGTCCTATTGATGGGACAGTGATAATTTTTATCACTTTAAACTTCACATCTATGTTATTTTAGATCTTTTAAAGTATCCTTTTTTTTTAAATAAATTCACACACAAAAATAATTTGGGCGCTAATGGGTTAAGTAATTCTATCGTTGCCTGGCTATTTATTTATTCCACTCTCTCCTATCTCCTCTCCCCTCCTGTCTTTGTACATTTCTCCCTCTCCCTCTCTCTCGGCGCATCCAGCCCTCTGCATATCTCCTCGTCCTGCCCTATTCAACTCCGCGTCAAATTCATCTCCCTCTTCCCTCTAGTTATCTTCTTTTTCTAGCGCCATTTTCCGGTTGCACAGGGTCGGCGTCGTTGACCACGGAATCAGCGTGGTTGATTTTGGGGGTGCCATGATGCACATCCTTTGTCGTCTGTTCTTCCACCTTTCTACTAAAAGTCACCTACTCCTTTCAACTCTCGTGGTCAGGGCCGGATCTAGGGAGGGGCAAAGGGGGCAGTTGCCCCGGGCGGCAGAATTTAGAGGGCGGCAAATTGTGACCCAATCTTTTTTTTTTACAGAATGTATCTTTCTGGTATAATTTAATAAAATTAACTGACACAGAATTATTAAAAGTAAAATGACTGCAAGAAATACCGAAATCATTTAATAAAACTAAAATTCCTTGTTTCTGACTTCATTGTTGCCCTGTCACAGGTACTTCAGCTAATCAAACTTTAAAAATCTACTAGATATTAGCCAGAATGAGGGAGATGTTTGCGTTATTGCATAAGTAAATGCCCGATGTTTATTAATTCGCATAGATTTCCTTTTTCAGATAAATGATTATTCATATTTCATATCAAGGTAAAACTTGTAGAACAGGTAAATTTGAATAATGTTCCAATCCTTATGAAAAATTAAAAAAAGTAATTAAAAAAAGTAAAAGTATTTCAGGTGCGCACACTTCCTATTGAAAGTCAAAAGCATTAAGGATCTAGAGTCCTCTCTCGGTAGCGGTGCAATTGATAGACATCTACACAGGATACTCTGAAAAACACATTTAACTGCCTGACAGAGGTCATAGAATGAAGGCTTTCACGGCAGGTGTCGTCATTACGGCTGAGATTATGTATGGACCACGGCATCTCAGCCCGGAAGCTTTAAGTAATGCCTCACAGAGGATTCATCGGACCACTTTCATACTATTTATCTCCCATTCCAGTCTCGAATTGCGCGCGGGAAGAAAGAACATCTGAATCTCTCTGTTCGAGCTCTTATTTCACGTTTTTATTGAGATGATCTTTTCTACTTATGTAAGTGGGAGGCAACAATATATTTTTGCATTCGGAGGAGAATGTTGACGATTCTAGTTTCGTAAGAAGCCCACGTCGTAGCGATAAACGCCTTTCTTCTAATGATTCCCATATCAGATCCTGTATCATTTCCATGACGCTGTCTCCCCTGTATCGAGACAATATAAAACAAGCTGCCCTTCTTTCGACTCTTTCGATGTCCTCCGACAAACCCACCTGATAAGTATCGCACACAGGACAGCAAGACCAGATAAAACAGTAGGAATCTCACTTATTATTGATGCTGTCGTTTTTCTAGCTAAGCAAGCAAGTCCTTTTAGAGGAACAAAAGAAGATGGTGATTTTGGTGATCCACATAGTGGCAAATTTCTAAATACAATTGATCTCATATCACACTATAGTGTCCCTCTTCGTCTGCGTATTGAACGCCACAAGAAACGCCAGATTAGCTATTTTTACAAAAATGTACAAGATGAGTTCCGTGACTTGATTGCTGACAAAATAAAACAAGATATAATTAAAGATATTTTAGCTGCTACATACTTTTCACTCATGTTTCACTGCACTCCAGATATCAGCCACAATGCGCAGATGACACAAGTAATTCGATATGTCAAGTCGAATGACTCAGAGGTTGTGGAAAGTTTTACTGACTTTTTTTACAGTTACAGACAAAACAAGAGAAGGCCTTAGTCAAGAGATACTGCAAAAATTGGAACAAGATGGGTTGAACATTAAGTACTGCAGGTGTCAGTCTCATTACAATGGGGCAAACAGGGCTGGAAAGTACAAAGGGGTCCAGTCAAGAATACTTCAGAAGAATGAACTGGCCTATTTTGTACCACGTGTTGCTCACTCTTTAAATTTAGTAGGAGAAAATTCAGCAAGACTAGGTGATCTGCAAGAGTAGATGCGGTTGAAGCTGTTTACAAGCATTTTCATAAAGTTTTGAAGGCCCTGGAAGAAACAAACTTATAAATTGTCAACACCAGAAAAAAAATCAGAGTCAAGATCTATTTTAAAAAATATGAGAAAACTCAAATTCATTACTTTAACTTGTTTCTTGTATGCAATATTAACATAAATTGCTCATGTTAATCAGTTTCTGCGAAGTTAATACTTTACAATTGATAAAGCTGTTCGAAACATTTAAGGACTTTTGGGCTTTCTCAATACTTCCCGGGATTCTTGTACCTCTGAAGCTATTTCTGAGGCCAAAGTGCTAGCAGAAGATGAGGTATCAACGGTATTCTCCGAAAAAAGGATTCGAGGAAAGAAGGAAATGGCCGATGAGCTTTGTGAAGATGAGATATCCAACATTCACAGAAAAAATAAGGAATAATTGACAGAGCTTAGTACCAGGTTTACTGCACTTGAAAAAATTGGTGCAAAAATTAGTGTTCTGTGTGGTGTGGAAATTCGAGAAATGGAAGTGGAGGACTTGAAGGCCAAAGCAGCGGAACTGGCAGAAGATCTTAGCGAGGAAGAAGTTGAAAGTTTCAGACAACATGCGCGGACAGTAGACAGAGCCATGCAAGATTCTACTGCATCATCAACAGTAAGTTTAATTTATAAAAATAAATTGGTAGAGGGGTATCTCAACCTTACTACAGCGATAAAATATATCTTACCATTCTAGTTTCTGTTTCGTCTGGAGAAAGAAGTTTCAGCAAGCTGAAACTAATTAAATACACTTGAGGAGCACGACTGTTTAACAAATCTGAGTATAATATCCATAGAGCATAAACGAGCGGCTTCTCTAAACTATGATGATATCAAAAGCAGTTTTGCATTAAAAAAAAAGCTGGAAAAGAGAAATTTTGAATTGATTTTTGTACGATGAGTAATCTTGTAATATTTTTGTATGTATTAAAATTGTTCTGTTTTCCTTTGATCTTAATTCAGTCAATAAAATAAGTTCATGTTGTGAGATTGTGACATTTATTTAGAAATATGTAACCCAATTAGCGTCAAAAAGTCGATTCTTACAGGGGGGGGGGGCGTTAAAGAAGGGGCAGCAAATTTAATCTTGCCCCCCTTGGCAAATGTCCTAGATCCGGCCCTGCTCGTGGTGAACAGTGAAACAGTGTAAAATTTATTATATTTTACCATCTGCCATGTACCATACGGTAGTTTGCTGAAGGTCAAGTGAATAAAACTTCATCGAGCTCGGAATAAAAATGTACAGTTTGACGAAGTCCGTAAAGTTGATTGCGTCATGATCCATATGATATTTTACGTCTACGATGACTTTCCTTTTGCTTTGAAGGTCAAGTGTGAATATGTAATCAAGATGGGAGCAAAATTGTGGACTTTGTCGAAGTCCGTATATAAGATATCCTTCGCCATGAACCACACGAAATTGTATTTTTTTGCTTCGAAGGTTGAGTGTACAAAATTTCATCAAGATCGAAAAAAAAAAAAAAAAAATAGATTTTGACGGAGTCCGCAGTTTAAGTACCCTCTGCCACGCACCGTACGCGTCAAAGCTCGTGAACTATGTGTTGCAGATGATTCTTACCCCTACAGTAATGGTTATCTCACGCCAAGCAACATGTGCACCAAATTTGGTTGAAATATGTCCAGTCGTTTAAGAGGAGATGTGCAACACTGTAGCGTGACGCAGCAGTTTTTCGCGCATTTAATTGTTCATGACGTCATATCCCCTGAACTATGTATTGTATCCGCATTTTACACCCACGGCAACTGCCCTCTTCATTTGAATGTTGAGTGCGTAACATTTTATTAAGATTGGAACTAAACTGTAGATTTGTACGCAATAAACACACACGCGCACGGACACTACTGAGATAAACTTGCAAGATGTCAATATCAGACGATGGAACTTCAATTCCATATATTTTTAATCGACAATTACGAAACCCCTCTTCTTAATATAATTATAATAGCTAAAACATACGTACCGTACACACCTGATATTACTTATATTAGTTGTCTTAATTGTCAAAGTGCAGAGGCGAGAATCGCCGAGTTGGTTAAAAAAACGTGTAAGAGAACAATGTACACATGTTACAAATGTGACGTGCATACATTCAAACTTACCCTGCTTTCAAGCAGTCCAGTATCAAAAGCCACAGTGAATAAATTTTAAAATTATGATATAGCTATGTCAATGTCATTACTTGGCTTTCGACAAGCATATAACATAGGGTTATACTTCAGTGGCGAATCCAGGATTTTGGTCTGGGGGGACGGCAGGATAAGGCATAATATCATCAGGCTGATAAAAAAAATGTACCCATATTACACATACACATATCAGGGGCCATACTACAGCCCCATTGCCCCCCCCCCCCCCGCCCTCCTCCTTCCAACACTGGATTCGCCAATGTTATACTTCGATGTAGAAGATTAGTTGTTGAACGTAGTATGATTATGAAATTACGATCATTGCCTCTTCCACTTTGTTACTACTTCATTGAAATCCCGCATATACACTTATGAGAACTAAGCTTTGGCCTTAGCAATTAAGCGTCTGTAATTCGTATTACATATTTGTTGGTAAAGCTAACGTAATGTATCCAAATTAATAATTTTTTACGCAGTTATTTTTAATTGTGACCAGGTGAAACATATAATTACGAAGGCTTCCGCGGCCAGAGTCAGATGACATAAAAGTTTTCTGGGTATTGTACCGCGTCATGATGTAAGGCTATTACTTAAATAACCGACGTTTCGGCCAACGTTACAGTGGCCTTCATCTGGGTATAGCATACCAGCATACCCAGATGAAGGCCACTGTAACGCTGGCCGAAACGTCGGTTATTTAAGTAATAGCCTTACATCATGACGCGGTACAATACCCAGAAAACTTTTATGTCAGGTGAAACATGTTTACAGTTATTTTTAAGAATTATAGATCCTCATTATTTGTGTTGCACTATCAACCTTTTAGTTTTCTTCGACTGATGATTGTGATTATATATGGAAGAATTATTTGAAACATTTTAATTTAGTTGATGGAAGACAAAATTTCTTAAGTCCTAAAAACTGATACAACAAATTTCTTCAATAACATATCAAATTATAATTCAACTATAAACATCGTTGCTTGGACACATGTAAAACCTGTAACTATCGCATTAATATTAGGAATTGTGGAAAAATAACGATACAGTACTTGTAGTACTAAATGTGTAATAGATAAAAATCAACACTTGATCTAAGCTGTAAGTGAGAAAAATTGCAACAATCAGCTCCAATTCACGTTGTTCATAATGACGAAAACGGCTTGCTGCCACGAGTCACGTGACTTATTTGATTTCAGCCCTGCTATCTGCTCACAACAATGCACTCAGTAGCCGAACCTAATAAGTGTCTGCGGTCGAAGCGCAGTCGCTAACTGATCTACGGAAACGTATTAATAATTTACCAAAGATCACCGACTCTCCAGAAATGTTTTCAAAATAATCTTTATACTACGTGGTTGTTGTCTGAGCGTGCAAGGCACAGGTGTTCATATTTCGTTTCTAACTAAATTACAACTTGGCTGCTACTTAATATTACTAGAACACGAAAAGGAAATACGTTTTGATTCCGCTCATATAATATCACATATTGACATAAAGTTCAAAACTAGAAGTAAGTAAACAGTTCTTTGTTTGTATTGAATAACCGACCGCCTTTGCAACGGTAACAATAAGTCTAATTAAATCAAGAAGCGTTTCGGTTTATTTTAAAGTACCTTCAATGGTCAACTATAACAAAAAAAGGTTTACGTTTCTGTATAGTTTTATTGAAGTCGATCATGAATATTTCTCATGCTATGGTTTCGTATTATTCTAAATATAATTAATCATTGCGATTACTCACGTTTTCTGTGTTGTCCTCTTCATACATTTTTCTGAGATCAGAAATATACAACCAGGTTGTATGGAGATCAACGAGTCCTTATTTCGACACGCAGAAATTGTCTCCGGCCAATGAGAACTTGATAGCTGTCAGCCAATGAGATGCTGTGGGTGATGTCATCCAATAAGATACTGCTTGTTTCTTAACCGGAGATTCGAGCGCTACGCACCCTCACGTACTAGAAAAAAAAAAGAACTTCTTGTTTAACCCATGCGTAACCTTCTTAAGGCTCTGATACAGATAACTTATTTTCTTTTTTTTTTTTTTAATTAGGTCAGGTATAGGTTAAACAAGGTTTCTTTCTAGTACATGAGGGCGCGTAGCGCCCGAATCTCCGGCTAAGAAACACGCAGCATCTCATTGGATGACAGCTAGCGAGACAATTTCTGCGTGTCGAAATAAGGACCCGTGGAGATCACTTCACTCGCCGAATGATAAGATATCGGCCACAAGGAGGTTACAATAGCGGCCAGCATACTCAGACAGCTGCCGTACGACCAATTTGTCAGAGATTACTGATTAATGGCTCCAACCACAGACTTATATTACTAGACAGGCAAACTAGCCTCTATGACTGAAGCCTGACGCCGCCATCTAGCCTCACCTCATGTCATAAAGTTTCTGTACGGTATTAGTTTGAACTTCTGACACGATATGACGTTGTAGGCCATATTAGTTGCTTTGAACACGATTTGCATTTGAGCCAATACTTCCTCAATGAATTAACACATACATTGTCGAATTGTGTTATGAGAAGAACGTGTTACGTACGGTTAAATTTTACTTAATGCCCTGGCGCCCTCATGTTGTCAGTCATGTTACGTTGGCATTATCCTCTCACGTGACAAAGCAAATGCTTGTCATGAAATCTTCGTTTTACCAGAGCAGTTTCTTCTACTGAGTGCACGAGGGTACATACACGAACCTGTCAACTATAGAGCAGGAACAGCATTATTTATCTACTTCATCGTCTGTACGAAAGGCTGGATCCACGCATTGGACCCAACGTTGGCGCCAACAGTGTTCGTCCAATGTGTGGATCTGTGAAATAGTGTTGGAACCAACGTTGGCGCCAACGTTGGTACGGCTCCATTGCTTGTCGGCTCGACCAAGCATCAAAGGACGTTGGGCCAATATGGGCACGTCGTCCACACATTGGCGCCAACGTTTCATTCTGTCTTTGTCGTCTGCTCATCTCGAAACTGTTTCTTTCTTCCTTCGTTCTTCGTCGCCAGTTTAAAGTTTCGAAATCTCTTTGTAAATATTAGAACTACATCAGAAAGTGATTCATTTGTGAAAGAAACCTCAAAAAACGAAATGCCACAGCAAAACTTACGCGCGAACTGTGAAATCAAAAACTTTCTAGATTTTCGACACATTCCGTTACTGAATTTGATTTTTAAAATTAACAAAACAGTACTTAATATTTCCTATCAGGTTTTAAATATCGTTTTGCAAACTTCAAGCACTACTAGTGATATCAATTACATGATTATTTAAAAAGGGAAGTGTAGGCTTCTAATATTGTCTCCTTTAGCAAGAAATCGAAGCGTAATACCAAAAGAATAGCATCCCTCCAAAACATCTTGCTTTTTTATTTTATTTTTAATCATTTAAAGTAGCAGGTCCAAGTTTTTATAATGTGTATCCTTTACA
This sequence comes from Locusta migratoria, assembly GCA_026315105.1. Taxonomy (NCBI): domain Eukaryota; kingdom Metazoa; phylum Arthropoda; class Insecta; order Orthoptera; family Acrididae; genus Locusta; species Locusta migratoria. The sequence goes on along the minus strand of CM048745.1, from coordinate 255,508,912 downwards.
TGTAGCATATTATAAAAAATTAATGATTTCGTACTATAATTAATGTTCGTTAGGAAGTGATACAACACCCCATCATCTTTTACGTATGTTTCCCACTTTGATTTACAATGACAAAATGTAATTATTCACACTCAAAAGCTTTAATGCATTGGCCGCGATTTGTGCGTCAGATATGTATTCGTTGGCTCTCGACGAATTCAACTGAATATTAGCTCCAATGTGTGGACGCTGTCTCAAAAATATTGGCCAATGTTGGCGCCATCGTTGGTACCAATGTGTGGACGCGGGCAAACACTAATCAAGTCACTCAGTGCGGACTTCTGAGAATATTAACATCTTGGCAAAAACATTCTTCCGTTTCGTTGATGTTGCCAACATAATCATGCGTGACCGCTAGGATGGTAGGTAAAATTTTACCGTTACATACAGTGAAAGCAGAAGTAGCTATCTGAATAACACCAAGAAGAATAAAGATACTGTATATGTTATCCATGACAAACAGCACGTTTATCACGGTCATACTATTGAAAGAAATGATACTGTATACGGCATTGCCAGTCGAGAAATATGTCTGTGGCGCCAACGAAGCTCTTTGACTGGCGCACATCAGTTCAACAAGTGAAGGTAAGAAGATTATTCTGACTGTATCTACCTATACATTTAGAATGCGGGGTGACTAAAAATATTTATTATGCAATTATATATTTTATTGTGTAAAATTTTACTCGAGGCCTCATTGGCGAAGTATGCTGCTTGGCAACGACCTTTGAATATCCTTTGATATCTCGAGCAAAGAAAGAGAAGGAAAGAGAATAATTTTTCGTGTTGACCGTGAGGTAAATAATTAATGCTGTTACTGCTATATGTTTGACAGGATCTTGTATGTCGCCTTGTACGGTCAGTAAATTAACTCTCCTCTTAGGGCCGGTTCGTCCATCTCTCGTTAATCATCTCGTTTATAATCGAGAAGATGTCTTTAACGTCCAGTTAAATGTGCTCGTTAAGTGCATTGCGTTTGTCATTGCCACATACACCACTTGTTTGCTAACCTGGAGAATATATTTCGACTATGTTGGCAATAGAAACAAATGAATGTGCCGTCTGAATAAACAGCTGTTTCCCTTATTTAACTATCAGGGGTGAGGTTAGCAGATAGTTGTTAATTGGCGTTATGGAAAACAAACGTGAAAGAAGCTCGAATTTTATAAGAAGTTAGTGCGAGTGTGTTGTGTCCTCAATAGAGAAATGGCCCTTAAAGTTAATAATTTGTTGCCAAAATTAGCACACTACGCAGCGGAGATCGTAAGTGAAATTTAACTTTATATAGTTTCATGTTGAGCCGTAACGTGAATACCAGTCGTAACTGAATGTTTATGCTTCTACGAACATACCAGAAACACAAGTTACTGCATGTGTTTTGTTTAATCTGAGGAAATTTTACCGTGAATGACTTAATTGGAAACCGCGGCTTCGAAATTAGTATTTCTAGCGAGTAACTAAAAAATTCAGCAAATATCTTGACCACACAGTAGAAATATCTATAAACCAGTAAACTGTAACATACTGCGCATATCACCTATATTGTAGCATTCAAGTAAGGGTGCTTTATATGCTGAAAAAGGAGACACAATGTAATAAACAGCTAATATCGAAGGGCTGATTTATGTGACTGGATAGCCATAAATTTACGTGATAAGTACTAGCAAAATTTGCTAGTGGCTAAGATAATTCGCTGCATGCAGAAACATTTAGATCAGTTTCTATCATCATTGAGTATAAAAAAAACATTGGTTTATTATGTTCGGATTATACAAATCACCGAACCGTTTTTCTAAAGCAGTCGCAAAAGAAAACCGTACTACTAGAATCTATGACATGGAAAGGGTCAACAGGAATTTGCGTGGTAATGGCGACATTGATCAGTGACGTAACAGGAACGGCTCTTCTGAAGTTACTTGCTTGTGCACTTTGAAAATCACATTTCTTTATAGCACAAATTGTTGTCCCATTTTCATTGCTTTTGAGAAAAATTTAAACTCCATATTTGTTGCTCTTTTCTACCATAACTATTTCATCTCTTCACTGTGTTGTTTGTTCTTTCTGGCGTCCGAATATCTCTGTACAGTTTACTTCACTTTCTGTTTTCGATCCTTTTGTAGTCAATGGTTATTTCATAAACACTTTTCTGTCAATTGTGTTTTAATCTGTATTGCTGTTTTAAAATCACTTTTATTTCATAATTGATGCTTCTTGATTACTTTTTTTTATCCCAGAAATCATTGGAGATCTTTTTTATCTACTGCCTTGCATTTGATTTAAATGTGCAAAACCTACCGTTGTTCTTTTACTCGGATACGTTTTCTACGTTTCGATAGTTACAACTTTCCATATTGTTTCATGGGTATAATATGTTATTAATGATTTGCGTAGCTGTTATTTCTCATATAGATTAATGCTAGGCACTCGCTTAATTCCCATCTACATCCGCATGGATATTCTACAAATTACACTGGCACAAGGTTCACCGCACCGCAGTCTTCCATTATAGTCTCGAATAGCGCATGCAAAGAAAGAGCTCGAACTCTGTTATACTTATATAATGATGACCATTTCTCCCTATGTGAGAGTTAACAGTATATTGCTGCATTCGAAGGAAAATGTTGGCGATCCAAATTCCGTATGTAGATCTCTCAGCAACTGAAAACACTGTTCTTGTAACTTAGTTATTCCCACCCCAACTGCTGCAACATTTCCGTAAAACATTGTCTTTTATATAGCAATAATACAAAACGAGCTGCCCTTGTATTTTCCATGTTTCCTGTGTCAGTTTTAGCTGATAAGGTTCGCCCACTGCGCACATTAGGGTCTATTCCAAAAGATGACGAACAATAGTAGTTTTAGCAGACCCTGTACAACTTCTGTAAATAAGAGGCTTTCTTTGGTTGTTTTTGAATTTAAGATGATGATAATTGTAATTCCTATGTATTTAGTTGAATGTACGACCTGTAGATTAGATTGATTTATCTTGTAAAAGAAAAGTGTTTCAATTTTACTTCTGGGATAGGTGTCGTATTCTGTTAAGGTGGGAAGAAAATGTTCGCTTTCTCAGTAAAATTAATTTATGTCGAGACAAAGCAATGATCTCAATTATTAAAACTGGATACACAACTGTTGCTATGAATCTGTGACAACCGTGACACACTATTTTTATTAGGTTGGCAACTCCGTACGTATAGGTCGTGTTGCTCTTTTGTGCTCTGCGTCCTTTAAAATTAAATTAAGAACGATTACTTACTTTCATAAATACATTACGGTTTAGTCTTAATCGTCTATGGTTGTAGAGAACTCAAATTAAACGAAGTAGAGTTCAGATCCATAGACGAACTCTATTTTTATTCAGAATTACATAGTATTTCTATAGCATTTATTTTAATGAATAAATTGCACTGCTATAGATGCTACTTCTTATGTTCAGTTCTATATTAGGGCCATTCCGTGCCAAGTGGTCTAATATTGAGAAAAGTTCCCACATGACCCACATGGATTTTGTTGAAATTTTGTATGATCAATCACACATGTTCTCAATGAACACTGGTAAAGTTTCAGTTTCAGAAATTCAATACTTCCAGAGATACAGTCACTTGTTTAAGACCATAGCACAGCTCCCAATAGTGCGTCCTTGAATTTTCAGCAACTTTGAGATGATATATCTCTGGGAGTATTTGCATGAAAGAAACAATCAACTTGGCCATCTTACACAACTTTTGGAGCTCTTTAAAGTAAAATATTAAGAACAGGATTTCTGAGAAATTTTCATATAGATAATTTGGGGCAAAGATGGGCGAAAAAATTGCTGGTTAAAAAAAGTGCAAACTTTAGTTTTTTATATCTCCGGAAGTAATTGTGGGATGTACATGAAACTTTGCACACCATAACTCACCAATACAAGGTCTTAGAATATAAAGTTTCATTCTCCTATTGCTTCCCATTATTTCACAAATCTAGGGTAAAGTTGACGATTTTTCAAAAAGTGCTAAAAAAGGGTATTTTTATTCAAATTTTTCAAAAAAGTGTTTTCTCCAAACTCCTTTAAACTATGCTCATTAGAAAGAGCATATTCTGAACAATCTAGAAAAGTGGATTTGGTTTTGCAATGCAAGCATATAAGGCCCTAAAAAGTAGCATTACCATAGAGGCGCACTGAAAGTTTGAACCCATTTTTCTGGCACTCAAATTATACTTGAAAGCTTATTATGTCTAATAAATGTTTGTTCTGCATTTAATTCATAAAATTTATTTCCATAATGATTATCTAATTATTAGTAGCCTGTTTAATGAACAACACTAGCTTACTTTTGGAAAATAAGTGTATAAATAAGTTGCTATGGTTTAATCACTGCCAGTTTCATTTCACCTGAGAAAACCAGCATCCCCATCGCCATAAGGGCAATAACAGCTAAGCGTGATAAGCATTTCAATACACGTGTTCCCAAGCCTGATAATAAAATTATTGTAGTGCCCTGGGTAAAATTAGAAGCCACTCATAGGTTACCTAGTTTCCTCTAACCTATTTCAATTTTTGATATACTACATTAATTTTCTGATGAATATCAAGAGGAATGGTGTATTGTCAGACAGACAAATTTACTGATGGACCTGGAATAACTGCATCTTAAAGGCCTTAAATGTCATCTGGAAAACAAAGAGCTTGTTGTCCTAACGGATTTTTTGGAAAATTATTATTTTATTGTTCAGGATGCTGTGCAAGGCTTACACTGGAAAGCAACAATTCATCCATTTGTTATCTACTTTCATCAAAATGAGAAAGTATAATTTTTAAGTTTATGCATTTTCAGTTCTTGTTTGCGGCATGACACTGGTACAGGTAATGTTTTTATCAAGGAGCTCATCAAATATATGAAAGCACAGTTTGCATAAATATCTCACTTTCATAATTTCAGTGATGGCTCCAGTGCTCTATCTTACTCCCCTAGATCTGTTTCATTTCTGCTCTGAAAACATTAATGGAATTAAATTTGTTTTCGTCAGTAAAGATGAAATTGGGGGAAAAATTGTCACAAGAAGAGAGGTTTAAACTTGGACAAACTGTAGCAGGCACTAGAGAAAATCATTACACCTGAATTGTTGTGTTCATCAATAGGTAAAAACACCTATTGATGCAACAATAATTCAGGTCAACAGAGTTTCAAATGATTGATCAGCTTTTCTAGCTACAATGGGTCAGATAACTGAAGAAGGCATATTAATGTCTGCTCTCCAACCAAGACAATATTTTTGGTGGATAGGGATTATCTGTGACACTTCCACTGAGCAAAGGGATTCATGAGTAAACTTTATGCAGCCTCATGGTCTAGCAGATTCATTTTATTGACCACCAATAAGTGACAAGTGCTGGGTTCCATAACACCACATTATTGCAGTTATTCCAGCTCCGTCAGTAAATTCGTCTGGCCGGCAAGACACCATTCCTGTTGATATTCATCAGAAAATTAATGTAGCGTATCAAAAATTGAAGTAGGTTAGAGTAAACAATCTAAGGAACCTAAGAGCGGCTTCTAATTTTACCCAGGGCACTTAAATAATTTTACTATCAGGCTTGGAAACCTGTGTAAAGAAACTCACCCATAGCTGTTGATGTTAAAGTGTGGCCCCTATGGTGATGGAGATGTTGGTTTTCTCAGGTAAAATGAAACTAGCAGTGGTTAAACCACACACAATTCTACTAATAATTAGATAATGATTGTGCAAATAAATTTTACAATTTACATTCAATCTAAATAATAATTTTGTGTTTGTGTGTGTGTGTGTGAGAGAGAGAGAGAGAGAGAGAGAGAGAGAGAGAGAGAGAGAGAGAGAGAGAGAGAGAGAGTTGGGGGGGCGTGACAATTAAGAAATAACATTGTTTCTATTTTTATTTTTTTCTATTTGGACTTAAGTTACATCCTATTCAGCAGGAATTCTTATTTCACTTATCTCAGGCATTAACAAACATTTATTAGACATAATAAAATATTTTAGTATAATCTGAGGCCAGAAAAATGGGTTCAAACTTCCAGTGCGCCTCTATGGTGATGCTACTTTTTAGGGCCTTATATGCTTGCATTTCAAAACCAAATCCACTTTTCTAGATTGTTCAGAATATGCTCTTTCTAATGAGCATAGTTTAAAGGAGTTTGGAGAAAACACTTTTTTGAAAAATTTGACTAAAAATACCCATTTTTAGCTCTTTTTGAAAAATCGCAATTTTACCCTAGATTTGTGAAATAATGGGAAGCAATAGAAGAATGAAACTTAATATTCTAAGACCTTGTATTGGTGAGTTATGGTGTGCAAAGTTTCATGTACATCCCACAATTACTTCCGGAGATATAAAAAACTAAAGTTTGCACTTTTTTAACCAGCAATTTTTTCGCCCATCTTTGCCCCAAATTATCTATATGAAAATTTCTCAGAAATCCTGTTCTTAATATTTTACTTTAAAGAGCTCCAAAAGTTGTATAAGATGGCCAAGTTGATTGTTTCTTTCATGCAAATACTCCCAGAGATATATCATCTCAAAGTTGCTGAAAATTCAAGGACGCACTATTGGGAGCTGTGCTATGGTCTTAAACAAGTGACTGTATCTCTGGAAGTATTGAATTTCTGAAACTGAAACTTTACCAGTGTTCATTGAGAATATGCGTGAAAGTTCATACAAAATTTCAACAAAATCCATGAGGGTCATGTGGGAGCCTCTAGACCACTTGGCATGGAATGACCCATATTAGTCTCTTGTTTATAAAGATTTCAATTTGAGTTCAATGACGGGAAAGACTGTACAGAAAATAATGCTTATGTCATACACTGTAATTGCTCATTTTTACGCCTTTATCATTCTACAGTAAATAAATTTATTCATTCAACGTAGTGTGGTAAAAACAGTAGTTCTGGATGAAAATACAACTCATGTTTTATAAAACTCATGCTGTTTTTTGCTGTTACGTTTCATGAGTACGGTTTATTCCATGTGTCAACTATTTTGTGAATAGTATTACAATTTTCATAAGTTGCTGCCGGTGTATTTGACTTACTCTCTTCGAAAGCAATTAGGAAAAACGATTACAAAAATCAGAATGTTAAATTTGGTGTAAGAAAATACTACTAGCAGTGGCGTCTGGTGCTTCAGATGACTGTGGGGGTTCACTTCTTTGAGTGCCGGTTCTTGATAGTGGAGCCGTCCACCTCTTCCCCCCCCCCCCCTCCTCATGCTCCGCGTCCAAAGAGACAATCTGGCGCATCCCGGTTTGTTCCCCCCCTCCCCCTGAGATATATTTTCGTTATAATAGACCTGCAGAATATCTTATCTCGGCTTGTTTGCGTTTGCTTCAACTAGAGCTGAGGCGTTGGCCTACAAGCTTCTTTATTTCACACTTTTATTCCAAGCTTTACCTTGGGGTCACGTGACACTGTAAGCAGCACTCCCTCCTGACCTTATGCATGCGCAAAGGCTGCCCTCCCCCACATCTTTTCAAACTGTTAAATATTTGTTACAACAAAGAGTGTAAATGTCATTTACTCTCAAAATCACGACATATTTTCTAAAACGTTCAGTGATATGTACAAGTAACAATATAAAAGTAATTGTTGTTCCCAATCTGTTAAAAAGAAGATTGGGTTAAAACAATTGTTAGCAGTCGGTCTCCAACCCACTACCTTCGACGGCGCAACGTGATGCCGCTAACCACACGTCTACTCTTTCTTGTTATATGGACAGTAGTACCTTCTTTATTATTCATGATCGAATCTTCTGAAAGCTTTCACTGTTCACGCGTCTTTAGTTTATACTTATAAGATATTTTACCAAATACGACATGTTTCGTTTAATCTTCAATGCGCCAGAATTGCCTTCATGGAGGATTTGCTGCATGCGCAAGGCCAGGTGCGCAGTAGCTCCATTGTCTTGCTTCGGGACCATTCATGCGTAACCGCCAGAGCTCCAGTACTAGCCGGAAGCAGTGTTGCCAACTCCTAAATCGAGAATGGCGGTAAATGCGTCCTCGAAAGTCAGAAAGTCAGAAGTCGCTAAAATATTTTCTACTTAAAGAAATGCCGTATTATGTCTTATTTTTCTTATATACAATTATTAGTTATATTCTGAATCTACTAGAATTGTTTTAATACTTAAAGATGTAAATTTTGTATTTGACTGAAACAGCACGCGATATTAATTTTCAAAATGTCAGTAATGGTAACGCTACTGTAATTTGTCAGTTTCACCTAGAAACGACACACCTATGATATATGACTCAACGCACGCAGTTTTGAGAGTACTTCCACTTAAAGATCTTATGGAAACAATCACTATTCATAGTAACTTATACTGTTTTTCGCCTACGACTGTAAACACATGCCCACACGTTGGATTCGGTCCGCTCTGCCGTATTTGGCAGTTTTCGAGTTCGTACAAGTTACTGTGAATAGTGAGGGTTAACGCAAGATCTTTACATTGAATTACTCTCGAAACTGTGTTTCTACATCTACATCCATACTCCGCAAGCCACCCGATGGTGTGTGGCGGAAGGTATCTTGAGTACCACTATCAGTTCTCCCTCCTATTCCAGTCACGTATTGATCGCGGAAAGAAAGATTATCGGTATGCCTCTGTCTCTCTCTAATCTGTCTGATATAATCTTCATGATCTCTTCACGAGACATGCGTAGGAAGGAGCAATATACTGCTAGACTCCTCGGTAAAGGTATGTCCTCGAAACTTCGACAAAAGCCCGTACCGAGCGACAGAGCGTCTCTCCTGCAGAGTCTTCCACTGGAGTTTGTCGATCATCTCCGTAACGCTTTCTTGATTATTAAATGATTCTGTAACGATACGCGCTGCTCTCCGTTGGATCTTCTCTACTTCCTCTATCAACCCCACCTGGTACGGATCCCACACCGGTAAGCCATATTCAAGCTGTGGGCGAACAAGTGTACTGTAACCTACTTCCTTTGTTTTCGGACTGCATATCCTTAGGATTCTTCCAATGAATATAAGTCTGACATCTGCTTTACCGACGATTGATTTTATATGGTCGTTCCATTTTAAATCACTCCTAATGCCTACTCCCAGATAATTTATGGAATTAACTGCTTCCAGTTACTGACCTGCTATAGTGTAGCTAAATAATACAGGATCTTTCTTTCTTTGTATTCGCAGCACATTACACTTGTCTACATTGAGATTCAATTGCCATTACCTGTACCATGCGTAAATTCGATGCAGATCCTCCTGCATTTCAGTACAATTTTGCACTGTTACAGTCTATATATACTACAGCATCATTCGCAAAAAGCGTTAGTGAACTTCCGATGTTATCCGCAAGGTCATTTATGTATATCGTGAACAGCAACGGACCCACGACACTCCCCTGTGGCACACCTGACATCACTCTTACTTCGAAAGACTTCTCTCTTCTTGAGAGATACCTCATGGATCTGTAATTTCCAGGAAAATCTGGGAAATTAAGGTTGTGACACCCGTAAAGGAACAATAGAACACAAAATAAATACACAAATAAATAAAACACTTACTCATTCGCTGTCTGAGAATAAATCGTCATCTTCGAGGATCTGGGTGCAGGATGCCTCCCAGGATGCGTACTTTAGGGGAGAGTTGATAGGAATAACACGCATTCCCGTGCTGTTTTAAATAGCTCCGGACATTTATTACTGGATTTAACGAGTCGTTGCACATTTAGTTTCTGTGTTTAGTTTCCACAGTATTCATTATGCTGAACACTCGCTCAACATTTGCCTTAGAATGGGGCAACACTAGATGGGACGTACCTAACTTACGTAGTTGTCTAAAGGTTGGCTCACTACGGTCGACCCGTCCTTAGTCTTAGTTAGTTCATAAGTAGTTTGTAAGTTTAGGGACTGATGACCCCGTAGGTAAGTCCCATAGACTTTACAAACATTTGAACATAAAGGTTGGCAGTAACGCTGCATCGCGCTATTTATGAACTTCAGTCCGAAAAGCAGTGGTGTAACTTTTATTCTCCCATTGTATTTTATCAATTACCCGCCACTGTGACAGAATTTTGTCAGCTTCATCAGCATCAAAGCCATGTGATTTGAATAATTCTGTTATTTTCGCCCCATTGTTATGCTTGAGAACCTCACTTACGGTAAATGTGGACATTTTTCTTATTTTCTTATTTTGTTCACACATGAGATTTGCAAGTTCTAAGCATAATTTTACTGTGAAGTCAGTGCATCTTTTCTTAAGAAAATATTTTTCTTGTGCAAACAAAGACACTTTTTCAAATACAAAACCGAGATACGGGAAAGGATGTAGATGAGTTTCTAAATCATAGCCCACATTAATTTTAACAAGAAGCTATATTATGCTTTTCGAAAGGAAAAGCCAGAGAATATCTAAAAGTTTCATGGGGTCTGTATTTTGAGATTCAAATATTTTCGTAGCATGTTGAACTTCCCGTATAATGGTTTGCAGATATACCAGATACAGATAATTTGCTATATCTTTGAGCTTAATAAATAAAATTTCTGCTGTGTAGCAATTATTCTTCTGTTTTGCGATTTCGAAATGAAGTTTTAGTTCATTCCATTGCGACACAATTCTAGGGATTGATGGTTCAATTGATAGCCACCGAGTTGAACACATCTTGAAAAGTCGTTCCTCTATATTTATTGAGTTATAAATCGCTTTGTACTCCTCCTGCCGACTTGGGCACAGAGAGAACCAATTGTAGGTTTCCATAATGAGAAATTCTACACTTCTTGGTGAAGATCCTCCACAGACATGGGAAACAGTTTTAATTCGTTGTACTTGTGATTCATTGCAACTAGCTAAGATTGGCAAATCAAGATCATTTTTCCAAATAGTAAATAGGCCATTATTGGTGCCTGTCATAATGCATGCGTTATCAGTTCCTATCCTAATATTAATTTTCAGTTTATTTAAGTAGGCTATTAAGTCCGTAGCCAAATCACGTGCAGTCGCTGACTTCACAGAAACTAGACGGAGAAATGCACATACAATCCTGCCAAGATGTGTGTCTAAGTATCTAACAACCACCCCTAACATTTATGTAACCCTAATATATGTGCTTTCATCTAAGTTTAAGCTATATTTACCCTCGCCTATGTTTTTTACAGTTTGATTAATGAAATGAGGACCAGGCACCTCCCTAACAATTTCTGTACATTTTGTTCGAGTAGTCTTAAATTACTGGCTGTTTGTGAATCAGAGAATACAGTCTTACACATCTCACTTAAGTGGTTCGTTTTTAAAAATGTACCATGTTCAGAATGAAGAGCGATAATGTTCCCACAGCAATTAATGATGGATCTTCAGTCACTGGCGTAAAATTAAGCTTTAGTCGCTTTGGAATACTAATAAGCACAACATTGTCTCTAAGTTTTTTACTGTTTGAATGTTTCTTAATATCACTCGATTTTGCATATTTAGCTACATGACAGTATTTCCAAAAGGCTTTTTTTGAGTCCTCAGTAGTAAGCCATCCCTTATAATTTGGGTCTGATTCCCATTCTTTTCTGTAGCGCTGCAGATAGTTTTTTTTAGGCAGTGGCAAATCCATATTTTTCTTTCGCATAAAAAATTCTCCACGTAATATCAAGAAATAACAAAATAAATAATACGTTAATATGTATAGATAACCTGCCACTGGCTTTAAATAATAACCTGAGATAAATGTAAAAAATAAATAAAAATAAAAAAAACGCCTCACACATACATACACACAAAACAAAAACAGGAAATTATAACGTAAGTATCTTGAAAACCATCAAACGTAAGTAACGTGAACACCATCACACATAGGCAGTTGCCTCTCAATTGAATGTTGAATGCCGTTTGCATCAACTCTGGGATACTAGGCTAATATTGGGGAAATCCCTTCCGTTCTGCAATCAGATTGACAGAGAAGGCAGTGCTGGCTACGAAATCAAATGCAATAAAAATACAAGGTGTCCACAATGAGACTCCAACGTTTGAAATCATAAAATCTGAAAGGAAACACAATTTATTGACAAACATATATAGGAAAATCATACAGCAGCTCATCAAATTTTTGGTGAGGAAGTCGGAATGAGGATTGAGGCAGCCGGTTCCACACTTTTGTGTCAGAGAACAAACTGCTCCGTCAGAAGCAGTTTTCAGCTTGTTCCCGTCTTTTTCCTGTTACATCAGAATGTACTGCTTATATAACATGAAATCAATGCTGAGTAAAATTTGGATAGTGTAATATTAGAACACATCGTAAAAATTTAGATGATTTGTCATGAATAGAAGTGTAGAATTGCCAATGCACGCAATTGGATCTTTTGATACCAAAAATTATGAGTTTTGTAGCGTATCGCGATAACGAATACACATTTCCAAAAACGGGAAACGGATTTTCCAGATTAACACTTAAACAACATACACATAACATTTTAGTCATTTCCTATTCCTCAAGATACGTTACCTCACAATCAGAAATAGCGTTTTCAAACCTATTACTGGCGCGTGCTATCATACACGGACCTATATCTCAAGAACCACATAAGATATCATTCTGCTCTAAATTTTAAATAAAATTTCGATATGTTATTTACATTTCATACACAGCTATGTGTAACCTAAAATCAATCACACGAGAAGTCTACGCAATGTGTTTTTACCTCTGGAAACTCTTTAAAGTGTGTTGCAATAGTTCACTAAACCAGATGCTGCATATTAACTGTAAAGTAAACGCAAACAAAAATCACCCCTTCTTCGACCGAAGATTTCAATCTTTAAGATGTACAAAAATCAATTTTTTTCGCCGAGTACCTTTTCTCGAATCGCATTGTAAGTTTCAGAGCTGTCCGAACGCCGTCTTTCAGTACAATACGCACTTTTTCTAGCAAAATATCGCGGTTTTTTGGCCGTATCTTGCTAACGGACTAAGATTTACGAAAACTGAAAAATACCTTTTGTACATAAATGTCTGCAGGATGTATTGTAAATATTTGAAAAAATTTTCTATGGTTAGTTACTTAGATAGTTGCGATTCACGGTGCTAAAACGGCTAAAAATCGGGTTTTGTGATTTTGTGCAAAACTATGATAAGTTTCAACCTCTGGATCTCGCTAAATGATAAAGATATCGAAAGAATTTAAAAACGGCCTTGAGAATATCATCATAAGAACTTATGGTAAAAATTTCGAAGATTTGCATTGAATAGAAAGTATCGAAGTGACCATCCCCACAATTTGTTTTTTTGGTAGTCAAAAATATTTTTTTCTTTTTTTAAAGATTTTCTCAGGAACCGGCCATGAATGAATGGTGCTTTTTTAAGCTGTTTAAAGCCCACCATAGACTACACGTCATGTACAAAAGCCAACTGATTTGCTTAATTTGGATGGGCTCCAGGAAGTGTGTAACTTTGAAAATTTTCACGATGAACTGTATGATAGCTATAGTATACCCATTCTTCTAAAATTTACACAAATGATCGCTAGGCCAAGATCTATCCAGAACACTTTACCCCTTCACTCTGAGATGAATAGAACCTGAGATATGGGCCCCTACAGAATCGCAAATTCGCACGCGCCGTTTACGAACATATTAATACCACGCACTGCTGTGCGCGATATGATTACTGTGGCCATTTCTAGATACACTACAAGTCATTGTCAGAGAGGACACAGTTTTTAGTAATCGATGGTAAAGCATCGACTAAAACAGGTGATATCGGGCGTTCCACAGGGTAGTGTTATTGGTCCTCTCCTGTTCCTTATTTATATAAACGATTTGGGAGAAAATCTAAGTAGCTGTAAGTTGTTTGCAGATGACGCCGTCATTTACCAAAAATGTTCAAATGTTTGTATTGCTTATGGGACTTAACTACGGGGTCATCAGTCCCTAAACTTACGAACTACTTATCAACTAGCTTATCCTAAGGACGGCACAAATATCCATGCCCGAGGGGGGATTCGAACCCCGACCGTAGTGGCCGTGCAGACCATGACTGGAGCGCCTCAGTCCCGTGGGCCACCACGGCCGACGTCATATACCGTCTAGTAAAATCATCTGAAGCTCAAAACCAACTGCACAATGATCTGAACATGATACCACTATGGTGTAAAAATTGGCAATTGACTCTAAATAATGGGAAATGTGAAGTCGTCCGCATGAGTACGAAAAGAAATCCGTTAAACTTTATAAACAGAAATTTATACATCCTGAGACTTTATCGTCTCGATAATGTCAGAGACATTATTGATAAAGGTTAAGCATTGAATTAAAATTTGTTATGCGGCTGGGAACCGAACCCGGACCTCCATGTTTACTAGGCAGATGTCTTACCGCTAGATCACCGCATCACTAACAAGTAAGGCGCCTCGGAATAGTCTAAGCACGATTTCCCTACACGTTAGAAACCTTAATTCAACCTGGCAGATTTGGCAATCTTTCATAGGAACATAGAAGCTGAATTAAGATTTGTGACGTGGAGGGAAATCGTGATTAGACTATTCCTAGGCGCCTTAGTCGCCAGTGATGTGTTGGTCTGGCGTTAAGACATCTGCCAAGTAAGCATGGAAGTCCGGTTTCTATTCCCAGTCGCATCAGAAATTTTAATTCAATGTTTCGCCTTTACCGTTAAACTTTGTTTACAAGATAAATCAATGAAAAGTGAAGACCGTAAACTCCACAAAATACCTAGGAATTATTATTACTTCTGACTTAACTGAAAAGAACACGTAGATAATGTCGTAGGAAAGGCGAACCAGAGACTGCGTTTTATTGGCAGAACCCTAAAAGATGCAACAGAACTATTAAAGAAACTACATACACTACGCTTGTCCGTCCGTTTTTGGAATATTGCTGCCCAGTGTGGGATCCTTATCAGGTGCGTTTGATGGAGGTCATCGAAAGAGTCCAAAGAAGGGCAGCTCGTTTTGTATTGTCACGATACAGGGGAGACAGCGTTACGGAAATGATACAGGATTTGGGATGGGAATCATTACAACAACAGTGCTTATCGCCAACATTCTCCTCCGAATGCGAAAATATATCGTTGACTCCCACTTACAAAGGTAGAAATGATTATCAAAATAAAATACGAGAAATCAGAGCTCGAACGGAGAGATTCATGTGTTCTTTCTTTCCGCGCGCTATTCGCATATGGAATGGGAGATAAATAGTACAAAGGCGGTTCGATGAACCCTCTGCCAGTCAATTAAATGTGATTTGCAGAGTATCCCATCTAGATGTAGATGAAGATGTATCCTTTGTTCTATAACAGTACCTTATATGCCCGTATCTTAGATTACCTACTTCAGAAATTTAAATGTTTTAACTTTCCGCTGTTTGTTAAATTATTTCTGCAGAGACTCTTCGGCCAGTATTGTAAACTATTACTGTTTCTTAAAGAAGATGACACATTTTACAAAATTTTAAATGTTCAAATGTTTGTTAAGTTTAAGGGACTTGACTACTTATGAACTACCTTACACTAAAGACGACACAAACAACGATGCCCGAGGAGGGATTCGAACCCCCGACGACGGACGGTCACGCGCACCGCAAAACGGCGCTCCAGTACGCGCGGCTAATCCGCCGAGGCAAATTTTAACGGAGTATCTGCAAATGAGAGAGAATTTATTCCATTCATCATGTCGCTTACTCTTGCAAACCAGATTGGGAAAATCTTATATTTACACAGTTTCTTATTCCAAATTCTCGTAGTTTGTTTCAAGAGCATAATTATCTGAAAAGACGAAAGTATATGCTATCATCTTGTGTTAATTTTGCAGGACTCAGACTATTCTCCCATAACTTTCACTTTATTCTGTGTCTGCACAAGAACACGAATCAGGTTTGCTAGTTTGTACTTTACACAATATTATCTATACATTATGTATCAAACGTGAAGGCCGTTTTGAGCTGATAAAGACATTACTAAAGTATATTTTTACCTGAGTGGAGAATTATTAACTCCAGAAAAATATTTTTCCCCCCTTACGCGATACACTCCCCAAAAACATCTTCGGTATTCACCTAAGTAAGTCTACTGTAATTTCTACACTGTTTATTAGGATCTTCATAATATTTTATCCGCAGTACTCGAACGTCTGACGGGAGCGGCAACGCAGTCCGTGTCATGGCGCCTAAGGTCGTGTGGCCATTCTCGCGTGGCCAACGAGTACTCTCAACAAGGTGAAATCATGTCCAAACATCGAGGAGTATGGCAGACACCTCCCAATACAGATGTCGGACGCCGTGGACCGGGCAAACTGGTCAAACAGGACAGGCGGCAAGCTCTGTCAGAACTGAAATCAGACATTAGTGTTGGGCAGAGTACAAATCTGTCAAGACACACAGTGCAGTGAACACTGGTTCGCAACCATAGACCCATGTATGTGCCAGCGGTAACACCACCCATCTAGATCTGCGACTGAAATGGACACGTGACCGTAGTCATTGGGAATTGTCGCAGTGGCGGAGCGTGCTTTGGTATAATCAGTGTCGATATCTTCATCATGATCATGGAAGAATGCGAATCCTTTGTCTTCGAAGGAAACAACTCCTTGACCCTTGTATTGCGGGACAGATACAACCTGCCGGTGGCTCAGTTGTGTTCAGGGAAATATAAACATGGGCATCCATGGGTCCAGTGCAGCTCGTGCAACGCCGCGATGGAGAGGCCGATCGACCTAAGGGGCATTGCTGCAGAACGGTCTGTTGCTCGCAGTTGGAGGTTAGAGACCTCCTTTGGGCATGGGTGTATGTGTTGTCCTTAGGTTAGTTTATTAGTTTAAGTTGAAGCCTAGAGACTGATGGCCAAAGAAGTTCAGTCCCTTAGATTTACAAACATTTGAACATTTTAGCTCGTGCAAGGCACTTTGGCGGCCATGAAGGACCATACACAGACCAAGAACACACGTACAACAATGTGTGTTGCCACAAGGGCAAGGGTATGAAGTAGTGGTTCGAGAAACTCAGTGGCTAGTTTCATGTGATGTGCTGGCTCACCAGCTTGCCAGGTCTGAACCCCATCGAACAGGTCTGGTATGTTCTAGACTGTGGCGACAGAGATCAACGCCGTCTACCCGGAAATAAAAGTAATTATTTGACTTGTGAGTGCAGATTTGCTGCAAACTATCTACACCGAACTACAAGGCCTCATTCTCTCATGCCGAGACGTGTCACCGCTGTTTCCATGCCAAACGTGTACTCACAGACAAATGTATACAGACGGGAAACCTCCATAAGGGCCCGGTCCTACTCTCGGGGGTACGGGGAAGGAGGGTTACCAGCATTTCCGTGCGGTCAGAAGCAGCCCTTTAAACTGGCCAGAGCAGGCGGCATGTAGCGGCTGTCCCCACCACCACCTCCCCTCAAACGCCGGCACGCCGGACACAGCCGTGGCCTCATGGCAGGCGGCACGAGCTCTCCCCTCAGGCTCCCCTCCACGCTACTAGAGCCCTGTATTGGGAGAGTAGCGCCAACCTTTTATGTGTGGCTAGCTGACAACCGCCGGCTGCTATTGGTCAGTTGAGCGCTGGTGGGGCACGTCCGCCATTTTAGGCCTAAGCAGTCCATCAGCGTAAATGACATATTTCACTTAACTAGCTGTTATTTTAGCATTTAGATGTGTTGGAAATGTGTAGGCTCATTGTGTATTAAATTAAGAGCTTAACATAGCATATTCCATTTTTATATGGTGAAAATGCCGCATTGTTGGCAGTGAATTGTTATACTAAGACAGTCCGAGGTAGCAAGATTTACGCATTCCACAGGGCGAAAGAGATGCGAAAAGACGCGAATTGTGAGTACACCGCATTGGAAGAAAAAATGCATTTCCATACGAGAATGCAAAATTTTGCGAAGTAAGTAAATTTGTATTGAAATATCATGTAAACGTCTAGGTTTATCTGTTTATACAAGTTTCTTGCGAGCAATGTTGGGCGGACAAACATGTAAGAGAAAAGATATTTTTAAAAGATATAAATACATGAAAATCTAACATAGTGTGCCGTATTTGACGAATTTCGTATTTATACTTAGCCTGCATATTACGAAAGTTTGGGCGGTAAATGAAACCGCCCATTAAATAGATCTCCAAAACTCGAATTTTAAGATAAAGTTTATTTTACTGATGTACCAGCAGTGCGATATCAATGTGCAAAAACTTAAACCTTCCCAAAATGTTAGCTCAGTTAACGTTATGTGATAATATCACATGTAGGTTAGCACACAACACCTATCAACATTAGGCACTAGATTAATGGAAATCAACATGTATTAATTACATCTACTTTGATAAAAACCAATATATTGGAGATAAAAACGTCAGTGCTTAGCTAATTTGAAAGCAGGAACGTCACTTATCGCGAAAGCAGTGCATTTGGTACAGGGTTTAAATTTTAGCACGAAACAATTTTACAACTACTTTGTTCTAAAATAAAGGTCTTGAATTCAATTACCAATTTTTCCTTAATATTCGCTGTGGGTGTGATGAAACGATTAAAAACTTAAGTTCATTGTTTACTTAATGTATTGTCATACCACGTCGATGTACAGACCGGTTCCCTTCATCATAAATGTTAATTTAACAGCGCCGTGCATAGCGCTGCTATTGCCAGATAGGCCTATAATGGCGGCGCTCGCCCGGTTGGCGGTACTTTCCCAATACAGGGCTCTACACGCTACCCTCAGAAGCGCCTCTAGTGTGGTCTACCGGTACTAAGCCGGGGAACCGCCTGACACCTGTTAGAACCTTACGGAATTAAAAGGGGAGTGTAGGACAGTGATTTAGGGGGGGGGGGGCTCCTCTCTGTATTTGTTACTCTGCGGTGTAGTATAATTTTTTTGTCTGATCACTGTATTTATTTGTAGTAAGCAGTGTACTTGGATTTACTTCATTTCTCCAGTTCTTCATCTATATATTTATGTAAACACTAGAAATACTGTCCTTCTTTGTCGAGATGAAAATATATTTTAATACAAAAAGAAACTCTCTTTGTTATATCGCGATTAAACCGCTGACTCAAGAAACCGTTATAAACGTGTAAATTATGCAGGATTCAAATGTCATCGAAATCGGTTCAACGGTATGAGGACGTTGACGTCTTTTGCAAGCAATATATTCATTATGTTGAATCGTATAACGTACACCATATTAACCATTATAAGTACATTTAATAAATGTGATGAATTTCAATAGGCAAATAACAAATAGCTTTTGCAAGAAGTCTTCAAGCACCTCAGAAAATATAAGAGAAACGTTAATGCTCAGCTGCTCCATATTATTAATTTATATTTAAAATCAACAGATATCTTGAATAACACAGTTTCTAAAGTAATCTATCTTCTTCAGTGGTCAAGCTATCTCTATACACAATTTCATTAAACTCGGTTAAGCGGATTTTTTCTTTTTCTTTTTTTTTTTCGCTTCAAATTAATCAAAACATAGGTAGGTATAACACAAATACTGGTTGCGAGGGCTGTTCCCAGGGCGTACATTTCCACATAATGGAGAAACCTCGTCATGGAAGAACCGCCATAGTCGTGTAAGTGTAAGAGAGCATGTTTCGCATTTATAATACAAGTGCCATCGAGCAGCCGTCATCCAAGTACATGTCTTCCGGCGGACTTTCCGAATCGTCGGACCGGGAGCTTGAAATTCGCAGACGATGTTGATCCCATACTGTAGGCGTCGATGTCCTATTCTTTAGTGGGTGTAACAGACGATGAAAGTGTTTCTGAAATACGTTCGTATTAAGACAGTGTTTAAGGTACACCTAGAAGGATTCGGTTTTTAATTCTTGGTGCAAATTCAAAAGGAACGTTGTTTCACAGATGCGATAACTTTGATTAGTTAACGAATCAAGTGGTGAAAGGGGGAAGCATTGTTATTCGGATTTAATGGAACACATTAAACAATTTGTACTACGAAATTTTAATGTTGCTGCAAACTCACGCGTTTGAAAAAAAAATCCCTTATTCTTTTCATTCTCCACCCCGAGGAGTGGAGCGGGCTGTTTGAGATCCGGCCCATAAAGAGTCGCGGTTCTATTCAGCCAATTATCAGACAAAAAGGGGGGCAAACGGGGGGATCCCAATTGGGAATAAGTGGGAGGGGCTTACCAGTTCCCGCATACGCCTTACAACCAAGGAAAACCTCCAGAAAACCTTGGTCGGAACCGGGGGATTGGGACCAATTTAATTTATCTCCGGGACGTTGCCCCGGACTACAAATGGATTATCGGGGAGAGCACGAGTGCACTCACGACAATCAAGGATCGGGCGCCCGAGTTACTCTCGTAAACTCGTAGACATCAGCTCGACTAACAGTGATCTAGCATCCCCCTAAAGGAGCCTAAAGGAACCGCACCCGTGGAGACGGTATCATCTGCGTCCGATCGAAGCTTGGCGCATTTGAAACGTAATATTCGTTTAATATAAAGGGCCATTGCATTATAGTCTCTTATCTCTTACATAGATAAAATCAAACGGAAAATCCGGTGTCACTTGGGTCATTTGATACTTAAGATTATTGAAAGGAACTCTCTCCCATGCACCGTATGAAATTTTACGTAGACGATAGCCTTTCTCTTGTTTTAAGGTCAACCGTGCAAAATTTCATGAAGATCGGAATGAAATGTAGATTTTATCAGTCTGTAGGGAAAGTATCCTCCACCTGCACCTTAATTCGGCCCTTTCGCACAATAAGCCTTTTGTGTCCCGACTTCGTCGCCGCTTTTGTGTCCCAGCCTCGTCGTAGGTGTCGGTGGAGGGGAGCAGCCAGAAACTATAAACACTCGAGTAAATTAGAAAGATATATATATTGCACAGAATGTAACAATACTTAACTTTTACAGAGTACGGCAGAATGTTGATACATAGTTGTTAGAGGCCTGCCTAGTGCCTGTACAATAGCAAAGTCTTCACTCGTGCCTATCGGATAACGAAGGTCCTAACTCGTTGCTATCTCAGTCCGAAGTGCACTCGTTGCTCTCTCAGTCCGAAGTGCACTCTCGTTCCTCTCTCAGTCCGAAGTGCTATATATTTCCGTGGTGGCCACGAGCGGGGTTCCAGCAGAGGGCGCTCGTGGCTGTCGTCGGAAGAACGCCGCGCCGTGCATGCATGGCGGCGCGCGGCGAAAGTAGGTGGCGCGCACTTTGTACTTGTGCGACACCACACCCCTCCCCCCCAAACCGCCGCGCCGTCGTGGCGTAGGGCTGAGGGCCACGGCGACGGCACTGGGAGGAGGGCCTGGGCGGGAGCGTTACTGATGGGACGGGCGTCGTAGCTGCGGCCGGGATCGAGACGCCGTCCGCGCCCCGGCATCCGCCTTGCGATCCTCCAGGGAACCCGCCGAAACCTGGGGAAGGGCGCCCGCCCCCGCCCAGAGGGAGCAGGTCATCTTCTTCTGAGGTGCGCGGCCCAAGCTGGGGGGGCCCGCACGGTCCCGGAGTTCCTCTCGGTGACGCTGTCATCTGCGGCGGCGACAGCGGCGGCGACGACTGCGTCGGATGTACGTCGACGTCCATAGGGATCTCGTAGTCCGGGGACGAACGATGTGGTTGTGCTCCCTGGCGGTGAACTGGGTCTGGAATCAAGAAACCGGAGACAGGATCGCGCGGCCTATGCAGACGCAATTGGTTTGCGTGGCGCCGCAGCTCCGACCCTGTGGAAGAACGTACAACAAACATATTGCGCCCGAGCACGCGCTGAATGGTGCCCGGTAACCATTTCTTCTTGTTGCCAGCAAACACCCTGTACAGCACCGGCGTAGAAACCTGAAAACGCGTAGCGCCATACGAACCGACTCTGTGTGTGGGAGGCTGCAGCAGGTGAAGGAGAGTGCGGTGACGGCGGCCGTGTAGCAGCTCGGCAGGAGACGGGCCGTCACGTGGCATGCACCGATACGTAGACAGGAAAATTTGAAGAGCTTGCTGCCTGGAGTGCTGACCTTTCATCTTCTCCATGTGAGACTTGAATGTGCGAACGAAACGTTCTGCTTCACCATTGGACTGAGGGTGAAAAGGTGCAGTGGTAATATGCTGAATGCCATTCACACGACAAAACTGTTGAAATTCCGCACTAACAAATTGAGGTCCATTGTCACTGACGATAGTTTCAGGCAAGCCTTCGATGCAAAACACTGATGTTAAGGCACTGATTGTACTAGACGCCGTCGTTGAGTTCATGGCAATCACAAAAGGAAACTTGCTGAAAGCGTCTACAACAATTAACCAGCGCGTGTTCCAGAAAGGTCCGGCAAAGTCAATGTGTAAACGTTGCCATGGTCCCTTGGGGCGTGGCCAGTCTGAAAAACGTTGCGGAGGAGCCGCCTGATGCTCCGCACAAACAGTACACTGTGACGTCATGTTCTCTATCTGAGCGTCCATACCAACCCAGGTACAATGACGTCTGGCCAGTTGCTTTGTCCTAACAATACCCCAATGTCCTTGATGCAGGAGGCGTAACACTTCTCGTTGCAGGGAACGAGGAACAATCACTCTTGCTTGGTCGTTGTCGGTATGCAACAACAGTACACCCTGACTTAAAGATAATGCATGACGTTGTGCAAAATAACGTCGAACCAGAGGCCGATCAATGTCTTTGGCTCTGGCAGGCCACCCTGAGCGAACAAAACGTGCTACCACACTTAGGTCTGCATCCGCAGCTGTTTCCTGTGCAACCCGACGAGAGTTCAAAGGGAAATCTGCGACAGCGGAAGCATCTCTGGAGTCTATCTGACAACATGCCATTTCTGAAGAATCAAACGAAACATCCTGGCCAACCGGAAGTCGGGAAAGTGTGTCCGCGTTAGCATGTTTAGTGGTAGGTCGGTACAAAATCTCATACTGATAATTAGACAATATCAAGGACCATCTCTGAAGCTTTTGTGCCGTTCGTGGCGGAATTGGCTTTGTGGGTGAGAACAACGACGTGAGAGGCTTGTGGTCTGTCAACAAATAGAATTTTCTGCCATAGAGATAATGATGAAACTTTGTGACGCCGTAAATGATTGCTAAGGCCTCCTTTTCTATCTGACTGTAATTCTGTTGCGTCGGCGTCAGTAGCTTGGATGCAAAGGCAATAGGACGATCGTGACATCCAATACGATGTGAGATTACAGCGCCTAGGCCGTACGATGAGGCGTCAACTGCTAACACTACAGGCTTCTGGGGGTCAAAGGGAATCAAACATGCATCACTCAGTAGTGCAGACTTTAAGTTGTCAAAGGCAACCTGGCAATCTTTGGACCAAACAAAAGGAACATTCTTCCTACGTAAGTGATGCAGTGGAGCTGCAATCTGAGAGGCATTGGGAATAAATCTGAAATAATAGTTAAGCTTTCCCATTACTGCTTGCAATTCATGCACATTCTTAGGAGGAGGCAAGTCTTTGATTGCTCGAAGATGTGACTGTAAGGGATGAATTCCTTGGGCATTAATCACATGGCCTAGGTACTCTATTTCAGTTTGAAAAAACGAACACTTTGCTTTATTGCAACGTAGACCTGCTGCAGTCAAAACTTTGAAAAGGCACTCCAGGTTTGCTAAATGTTCTTCAACTGTACGTCCGGATACCACAATATCATCTAAATAGTTCGAACAACACGGTACAGAAACTGTCAGCTGTTCCAAAAAGCGCTGAAAAATAGCGGGAGCGGAAGAACTGCCAAAGGGTAGGCGTTGAAATTGGAAAAGGCCCATGTGAGTAGTAATCACGAAAAACTTTTTAGACTCGTCATCAAGCGGAATCTGTAAGTATGCCTCTGCTAAATCAATCTTAGAAAAGAAGCGAGACTGTCCTAATTTGTCCATCAGTTCCTCAGGTCTGGGCAGGGGATAAGTGTCGACAATTGTTTGACTGTTCACTGTTGATTTGAAGTCCGCACAGAGACGAAGTTTTCCTGACGGCTTGGGTATAATTACTATAGGCGAGGCCCACTGACTCGCAGAAACAGGAGAAATCACCCCACTATCTTGCCAACGTTTAAGTTCTTCGGCAACTGTATCACGCAAGGCGATAGGCACTGGTCTAGCTTTACGAAATTTTGGAACTGCAGATTCTTTTAAAGTTACATGTGCCACGAAGTCTTTTGCACAACCTAGTTCCGGCGAAAACAAGTCACTATATTTGTCACACAATGCATTGATTTTATCCTGAGGCACTATTGACGAAATTTGAAGCACATCTCTTTGAATTGATAAACCAAACAAGTCAAAAGCATCTAGTCCAAAAATGTTCTGTGTCGATTTGGCCTGAAGAACAACAAAAGCAACTGTTTTCGTAACACCTTGAAAAGAGGCAGGCAGGCTACACGTTCCTAGCACGGGAATATTTTGACCTGTATAAGCTGTTAACACTTGCTGTGACGGCGACAATTTTGGCGAACCCAGAAGTTCATACGTCTCTTTATTCATTAATGTAACAGCGGAACCAGTATCAAGCTGAAATTGCACAGTCTTATTGTCTATGGAGAGATTCACAAACAGTTTTTGCTTGCGGCGCTCGACAGACGCGCGAATGTGGGCAACGTCTGCTACGGTTTGTTTGCTGCACTTGCGCGGGCCGCGTATTGAAGGAAGCGGCTCAGACTCGGCACGCAGGGGATTAACAACACTGTCACTAGATGACACTACCGCCGGATCGGCGTCCGCGCAATGCGAGGCTACTGCACTAAAATTACTTTCAGTATCTACAACAAGTCTACTGGCACTATCTACACAGTACTGGGCACTTTTACAATAAGAAGTTGCAGAAGACACTAGGTTCACTACAGGAATGCACTGTTCATAGTCATTTTGCGTGTCCCGAACCCGTTTCCGTTGCACTGTTTTACGCGCTCGTCGGCGCTTGCTACGTGGCGCACTATATAGTTTTGCCATAGGCGCAGAACTACTTTCTTGCAATGGAGAACCAACTAAAGCACTGTTAAACTCCACAGCGTCTATGACATTGACTGTATGCACTGCTCTCGCACTATGCGAAGCACCGTTTCTAACGTTACTGTTCTTTGAGTTTTTTATTTGCATACACACAGACTGCACATGTCCCGATTTGCCACATTGATAACAGGTTGCGTTGCGATTAGGGCAATGAGCACGCTTGTGGCGAGACACACACTGGGGGCAAGATTTACGTACATTTTTCTGAAATGAGCGTTGGCGCCCGTTATTCAAATTACTGGGTCTAACACTACGGGGCGACCTTTGCGTCGCACTTTTACACTGGCTACTGTTCACTGTCTGTTCAGCACGGCCTGTAGAATTTAAAGAATCACAAGTGCTATACTGAGAACTACGGCTAGGAAAGCGTCCGTTGCGGCGCACTGAATTTACACTGTGGCTTTGCATTTCCACATCTGCTAAGTCAAAAGTATCATGCGCTTCTATAAGCTGCAGTACACTGTCTAATGAGGGGTCAGACTGTTTCAGAATTGCTGCTCTAATTCTGGGGTCCTGAATATTCTGCGTAATCGCATCCCTCAACATCACGTCACTATACGAAAGTCCACAAGAGCAAGTGAATTTACATTGGCGGGTTAAGCCCTTCAATTCCGTAATCCACTCTTGGTGTGACTGCTGCGGTAACTTTTTAAGTCTGAAAAATCGGTATCGTGCAGCGGCTACAAGAACTTTTCTCTCATAATGAGCATTCAGTGCATCTACAATTTGTTCAAAGTCTACATCACGAGGAGATGCGTGCGGGAATAGTTTTTGCAGTAACACGAAAGTTTTGGGGCCCACCACAGACAATAAAAGATGCTTAACAGTCTGACCTGTAAGTTGATGAGCCGCGACGAGTTCTTGAAACTGCGCCAGATAATCACTCCATTCTTCCTCACGTTCGTTGTATTGGCGAAACGTAGGAAGTGTTGCGGCGGCAGGTGTGGGCTGCTGATGCGACGGCTGTTGTTGAGTTGCCGTCAACTGCGCCACGGCGTTGAGAAGTTGTGAGATTTGCGCCGTCTGTAACTGAATAATTTCCATTAAGTTTGGGTTCGGGGTAGTGGCCATGCTGACCGATTAGGCGCCGCGTATACTAGTAAATTATAACAAAACACAAATGCAATATGAAAGAGGACGCTCTGCAACAAAAAAAGTCCACAAAATACGTAACAAAATATCTTTCCCCAAAATTGTTATAATAAGGGTGGGTGGGCGGGAGCAATTTTTGCGTGCTCCGACTACTGCTGTCTGGCTGCTGTAAGCGGGCTGGTCCAAGGTTCTATCCCATCCTCGTCGCCACTTTTGTGTCCCGACTTCGTCGCCGCTTTTGTGTCCCAGCCTCGTCGTAGGTGTCGGTGGAGGGGAGCAGCCAGAAACTATAAACACTCGAGTAAATTAGAAAGATATATATATTGCACAGAATGTAACAATACTTAACTTTTACAGAGTACGGCAGAATGTTGATACATAGTTGTTAGAGGCCTGCCTAGTGCCTGTACAATAGCAAAGTCTTCACTCGTGCCTATCGGATAACGAAGGTCCTAACTCGTTGCTATCTCAGTCCGAAGTGCACTCGTTGCTCTCTCAGTCCGAAGTGCACTCTCGTTCCTCTCTCAGTCCGAAGTGCTATATATTTCCGTGGTGGCCACGAGCGGGGTTCCAGCAGAGGGCGCTCGTGGCTGTCGTCGGAAGAACGCCGCGCCGTGCATGCATGGCGGCGCGCGGCGAAAGTAGGTGGCGCGCACTTTGTACTTGTGCGACACCACAAAGCCTACTTTTTTCGGTGACGTCTTCTATCTGTAAAGTTCTAGTGTTTTATTTTTATTTATTTATTTATTTATTTATTTATTTATTTATTTATTTTTACTTTTATTAATGCCAACTTTCATTACTAGTATTATTGTGCCCATGTGTAACCATTTAAGATATCTCAAGTTATCCAGCTTTAGTCATTATTTCCTATTCCCTTTCAAAATCAATAAAAACTATTTGTGTCTGAATTACATTTATTTCCGACGTTTTTATAAAGTAATTTTTCTAATTTAGTAGAAGAGAACAGTCAGCGTAAGCTTGTGGAAGGGCTAAACCCGCGTTAAATCTGTTTATAATTTGAGTAATAGGTGTAAATAAGTAACTGGCCAGTAAGAGATAGTCGTTTAGTAAGTGATTAAACCTTAATAATGTGAGAAAATTGATTTAGTCCAGTGGTTATTAAACGTTTTGAGCTTCGGGTGTATCTAAAAGGCCGCAAATAATTCTGGATTCACTATATATACATTTCTCAGGAATATTTTACAACAGTCAACACAGGAAATAAATACTGTGATAAACTAAGTGATTTTATTTTGTATTTCGCGTCCAGAAAATTGATTGATTTTGATTGATTTTCTCAGGGAAGCCAAAACAGTCTTGGTCCAACCCGTCACTGCCCGCACCGAAACTAAGTTTATTGTGCGGTATCGCTCCCTGTATACCTAGTAAAGCCAACCAATGCCCTTGAACAGTGCAAGGAGTCCCTTTACCAGTTCTTTATTAGACACAATTTCTTCGGGTCTGGTTGTCCCAAATAATCTGTGCCTTTTATTCTCCAATGCAATGCATTCGAAGATTAGATGTGATGCAGTTTCATCACCGTCATCACAGATCCTACATTTACGGTCCTCTTCTGTTATTCCCATTGTATGTAGATGTTTTTTGAAATTCCCATGGTCTGTCAGCAATCCAACCATGAGTCTAATCTCTCTCCTGATCAGACCCAGGATTGCAGAGCTTCTTTTAAAACATAGCTTTGGCATCATAATCTTTCCTTGTTTTTGTCCAGAAAATACAACTTATACCAATAAAAAACGTATATTATCACAATATGAATAATTAATCTGTGTAAGAATGTGATTCGTGAAGGACGCCGGCCGCGGTGGCCGAGGGGAATGAGGCGCTCCAGTCACGGTCTGCACGGCCGCTACGGTCGGGGGTTCGAATCCCCCTCGGGCATGGATATTTGTGCCGTCCTTAGTGTTAGCTAGTTCGTAAGTAGTTTGTAAGTTCAGTGACTGATGACCCCGTAGTTAAGTCCCATAAGCTATACAAGCATTTGAACATTTGAACGCGAAGGACGATTGTCGACTCAAATGGGACGGCCGGGTGTCGTGCCGCGTTCTACCCTGCCAAGACGAAAGGCGAGAGAAACTGTTGAGTGAAACGTATTGACACCAGATAATGCAATAAAACTAACGATTCATTAAAATTATAGCAATGCAGAACCAATGAACGTACCCTACGTCTACTCTTTCTGGTGTTTATGAGAAAGATGAGCATGATGTGTCCTCAACATTTATTTAATGTTAGGAGATATATATGAAAGACAAACTCTCATTTTCTCGTCATAAATTGGAAACTTCCTCTCTTTTCACAGTTAATTGAGGTGACAGTAAATTCTAAGACAGATAAATATGGACCTCCAAAATAGAAGTAAAATTTTCAAAGCCTTTTTTGATATCGATTCATATTCTTCTTTTGTAGAAATCCAAAACCTTCAAGAGATGTATGTTTTCTTATATTAAGGGGCGCACCCGTATGTCTTCTAGGGCGCACCAATGTGCCCTGGCAATCCCTACTGCATCTACAACTACATAAATACTCTGCACGTCACAGTGAAGTGCATGGCAGAGGGTTCATTGAACCACTTTTATGATGTTTATCTACAGTTCCATTCTCTAATAGCTCGCGAAAAAATCGAACACCTATATCTTCCCGTTTACGATCTGATTTCTCTAACTTCATTTTGAAATGTTCATATTTTTCTAATTCTATGGGACCAAACTACTTCGGTCATGAGTCCCTAGACTCATAAACTACTTAAACTAATATGAATAAATAATCCCTGAGATGGATTTTCGTCTCAAATATGTCAAAGACATTATTGATAGATGTAAGCATTGAATTAAAATTTGTGGTGCGACCGGGAATCGAACCCGGACCTCCATGCTTACTAGACACACGTCTTAACCGTTTGACTACCACACCAATAAATCGTTAGTGGTGTGGTAGTCTAACGGTTAAGACATCTGCCTAGTAAGCATGGAGGTCCGGGTTCGATTCCCGGCCGCACCACAAATTTTAATTCAATGCTTCACATCTATCAATAATGTCTTTGACATATTTGAGACGAAAATCCGTCTCAAGGATTATTTATTCATATTAATTGATATTTATATCACCATAACAGGATTGTTCCACCATGTCCATTGCTGAGGTGCTATTCCGCTGCATGGAGAGCCTTGGCAGTAGTGGCAATTATCTTTGGAACAAAGAAGCTGAATTAGTTTGTGTTGTGGAGGGAAATCGTACATAGACTATTCCAAGGCGCCTTATTCGTTGGTGGTGTGGTAGTCTAACGGTTAAGACGTCTCCCTAGTAAGCATGGAGGTCCGGGTTCGATTCCCGGCTGCACCACAAATTTTAATTCAATGCTTCACATCTATCAATAATGTACTTAAACTAAGTTAATCTAACCTAAGAACAACACACACCCCAAGCCCGAGAGAGGATTCGAAGCCGCCCGCGGTGGCCGAGGAGACTGAGGCGCTCCAGTCACGGTCTGCACCGTCACTGCGGTCGGGGGTTCGAATCCCCCCTCGGGCATGTATATTTGTGCCGTCCTTAGTGTTAGCTAGTTCATAAGTAGTTTGTAAACTTAGGGACTGATGACCCTGTAGTTAAGTCCTATAAGTTCTACAAACATTTGAACATTTTGAGGATTCGAACCTCTGAAGCGGGAGGCCTCACGATCCGAAATGTGGCGCTCCAGACCTCTAGGCTACGCCACGCGGCTTTTAGTTTGATGATCATGTCTTCCTATGTAAGTGGGTGCTATCAAAATATGTTCGGTTCGGGAAGGGAAAATTGGTGAAAGAAATTTTGCAAATAGATCTCGTTGCAATGAATAATACCTTTGTTTTAATGATCTCCACCCCAACTCGTGCATCATTTCCGTGACACTCTCTCCCCTATAGCACGATAATACGAGCTGCTTTTCTCTGAACTTTCTGTAAATCGTCCGTCAGTCCCATTTGGTTGGGATCCCACATTAAGCAAAAATACTCCAAAATAGGACGCACAAGTGGTGTAGGCAGTTTCTTTAATTGAACTGTTGCATCTTCTGAGTGTACTGCCAACGAAACGTAGTGTTTAGTTCGCTTTCTCTGCAATATTTTCTGTGTGTTCTTTCCAATTTAAGTTGTTTGTACTGTTACTCCTAGCGGTTTAGTTGAATTTACGGCCTGTAGCTTGATTTATCTATCGTGTAAATGAAGTTTAACGTGTTTCTTCTAGTGGTCATATGGATGACTTCACACGTCTCACAATTAACCCTAGGAGCACCAAGGTATTTTAGGTTACACGGAGCACCAACCAAGGGCAAATTTTGCCTGTGTTACACACACACACACCCACACACACACACACACACACACACACACAAAAAAAAAAAAAAAAAAAAAAAAAAAAAAAAAAAAAAAAAAAATGGCCGTAAATCATGTAAAAATGTATTTATTTTAAGTAATCTGTTTCCAATGTAACATCAGTTTAATTATAAACAGGAAGTTTCAAAAACTGAAATAAAAAAAACTTGTACAAATTTGTTTTAAGGTAGAATGAAAAAAATAAAAATGAAAAACACACTCTCTTCACTTGGAGAGAATACTAACTTTTACAGATGACATTTACCTCCTGCACACAAAATGGTTGATTCTGAATATCTCTTACACAGATGTAGACCACACCTTACACATGTTAACTTGGTTTTTGTGATGTTGTCCCTGGCTCTCTGGTTACTTGCATTCTTCAAGAATTTGTAGCACCTTGCTTTCCTAGTTGGTTCTTCATCTGTAGCAGTTTTGGTCACCTCTAGCTTCTTTCCAAGGATTTCTCCCATCGCACAAATAATGGGCAACTGGAGTCCTTTCAAGTCCCTGGATTGCTGTTCTACATGTGATTTCAAAAGTTCAAGGCCTAATTCATGGAGATACAGTTTCCTCGCATTTGATTTCCCTTCATTTCAATTAGGCACATTCATCTTGAAAGTGTGTACGAGTTTATTGCAGCTATATCAAGTAGGCTGTAGAATATGAACATGGCCATCTTCTCGTACCCCTTTTTGTAGAGTACGCCCTAGCCATTTGATCTATGGCATCCACTCCTCCCTTTGTGTCATTGTAGTGTAGCTTTATATGGATTTTTTTTCTTTGGTGTATCATTGTCTACTCCTGCATCACAATGTTGTGTTGACAACATCAATAGATTTTTTTTTTTTCCTTTGTAATGTAAGAGAGGCTTCTTAGTGGATGGATCTGTGAATGCAAATTTGGAGGAATACAGCTATCTACCTGCTGTCGTCTTAAGTTCTTATGTTTTGTGTCCCGACTTCGTCGCCGCTTTTGTGTCCCAGCCTCGTCGTAGGTGTCGGTGGCCGAGTGGAATGAGACCGACACGCTGGTGCAGGTACGGAGGGGAGCAGCCAGAAACTATAAACACTCGAGTAAATTAGAAAGAGATATATATTGCACAGAATGTAACAATACTTAACTTTTACATAGTACTGCAGAATGTTGATACATAGTTGTTAGAGGCCTGCCTAGTGCCTGTACAATAGCAAAGTCTTCACTGGTGCCTATCTGATTACGAAGGTCCTAACTGGTTGCTATCTCCGTCCGAAGTGGCCGATGTCCTTCAGTGGTGGCCACGAGCGGCGTTGTCCCAGAGGGCGCTCGTGGCTGTCGTCGTGAGAACGCCGCGCCGTGCGTGCATGGCGGCGCGCGGCGAAAGTAAGTGGCGCGCACTTTGTACTTGTGCGACACCACACCCCTCCCCCCCAAACCGCCGCGCCGTCGTGGCGTAGGGCTGAGGGCCACGGCGACGGCACTGGGAGGAGGGCCTGGGCGGGGGCGTTACTGGTGGGACGGGCGTCGTAGCTGAGGCTGGGATCGAGACGCCGTCCGCGCCCCGGCATCCGCCTTGCGATCCTCCAGGGAACCCACCGAAACCTGGGGAAGGGCGCACCCCCCCGCCCAGAGGGAGCAGGTCATCTTCTTCTGAGGTGCGTGGCCCAGGCGCCGGCGGCACGCACGGTCCCGGAGTCCCTCTCGGTGACGCTGTCATCTGCGGCGGCGACAGCGGCGGCGTCGCGTCGATCTCCATCGGGACGATCTCGTAGTCCGGGGACGCTGGACCCGTTGACGAACGATGTGTTTGTGCTCCCTGGCGGTGAACGGGGTCTGGAATCAAGAAACCGGAGACAGGATCGCGCGGCCTGTGCAGGCGCAATTTGTTTGCGTGGCGCCGCAGCTCCGACCCTGTACAACAAACATATTGCGCCCGAGCACGCGCTGAATGATGCCCGGCATCCATTTCTTCTTGTTTCCAGCAAACACCCTGTACAGCACCGGCGTAGAAACCTGAAAACGCGTAGCGCCATACGAACCGACTCGGTGCGTGGGAGGCTGCAGCAGGTGAAGGGGAGTGCGGTGACGGCGGCCGTGTAGCAGCTCGGCAGGAGACGTAACACTTCTCGTTGCAGAGAACGAGGAACAATCACTCTTGCTCGGTCGTTGTCGGTATGCAACAACAGTACACCCTGACTTAAAGATAATGCATGACGTTGTGCAAAATAACGTCGAACCAGAGGCCGATCAATGTCTTTGGCTCTGGCAGGCCAACCAAAGCGAACAAAACGTGCTACCGCACTTAGGTCTGCATCCGCAGCTGTTTCCTGTGCAACCCGACGAGAGTTCATAGGAAAGTCTGCGACAGCGGAAGCATCTCTGGAGTCTATCTGACAACATGCCATTTCTGAAGAATCAAATGATACATCCTGGCCAACCGGAAGTCGGGAAAGTGTGTCCGCGTTGGCGTGTTTAGTGGTAGGTCGGTACAAAATCTCATACTGATAATTAGACAATATCAAGGACCCTCTCTGAAGCTTTTGTGCTGTACGTGGCGGAATTGGCTTTGTGGGTGAGAACAACGACGTGAGAGGCTTGTGGTCTGTCAACAAATAGAATTTTCTGCCATAGAGATAATGATGAAACTTTGTGACGCCGTAAATGATTGCTAAGGCCTCCTTTTCTATCTGACTGTAATTCTGTTGCGTCGGCGTCAGTAGCTTGGATGCAAAGGCAATAGGACGATCGTGACATCCAATACGATGCGACAGAACAACACCCAGACCGTACGACGAGGCGTCAACTGCTAACACTACAGGCTTCTGTGGGTCAAAGGGAATCAAACATGCATCACTGAGTAGTGCAGACTTTAGTTTGTCAAAGGCAACCTGACAATCTTTAGACCATACAAAAGGAACATTCTTCCTACGTAAGTGATGCAGTGGAGCTGCAATCTGAGAGGCATTGGGAATAAATCTGAAATAATAGTTAAGCTTTCCCATCACTGCTTGCAATTCATGCACATTCTTAGGAGGAGGCAAGTCTTTGATTGCTCGAAGATGTGACTGTAAGGGATGAATTCCTTGGGCATTAATCACATGGCCTAGGTACTCTATTTCAGTTTGAAAAAACGAACACTTTGCTTTATTACAACGTAGACCTGCTGCAGTCAAAACTTTGAAAAGGCACTCCAGGTTTGCTAAATGTTCTTCAACTGTACGTCCGGATACCACAATATCATCTAAATAGTTCGAACAACACGGTACAGAAACTGTCAGCTGTTCCAAAAAGCGCTGAAAAATAGCGGGGGCGGAAGAACTGCCAAAGGATAGGCGTTGAAATTGAAAAAGGCCCATGTGAGTATTAATGACGAAAAACTTTTTTGACTCGTCATCAAGTGGAATCTGTAAGTATGCCTCTGCTAAATCAATCTTAGAAAAGAAACGAGACTGTCCTAATTTGTCCATTAGTTCCTCGGGTCTGGGCAGGGGGTAAGTGTCTACAATTGTTTGACTGTTCACTGTTGATTTGAAGTCCGCACAGAGACGAAGTTTTCCTGACGGCTTGGGTATAATTACTATAGGCGAGGCCCACTGACTCGCAGAAACAGGAGAAATCACCCCACTATCTTGCCAACGTTTAAGTTCTTCGGCAACTGTATCACGCAAGGCGATAGGCACTGGTCTAGCTTTACGAAACTTTGGAACTGCAGATTCTTTTAAAGTTACATGTGCCACGAAGTCTTTTGCACAACCTAGTTCCGGCGAAAACAAGTCACTATATTTGTCACACAATGCATTGATTTTATCCTGAGGCACTATTGACGAAATTTGAAGCACATCTCGTTGAATTGATAAACCAAACAAGTCAAAAGCATCTAGTCCAAAAATGTTCTGTGTCGATTTGGCCTGAAGAACTACAAAAGCAACTGTTTTTGTTACACCTTGAAAAGAGGCAGGCAGGCTACACGTTCCTAACACAGGAATATTTTGACCTGTATAAGCTGTTAACACTTGCTGTGACGGCGACAATTTTGGCGAACCCAGAAGTTCATAAGTATCTTTATTTATTAATGTGACAGCGGAACCAGTATCAAGCTGAAATTGCACCGTCTTATTTTCTATAAAGAGAGTCACAAACAGTTTTTGCTTGCGGCGCTCGACAGGTGCGCGAATGTGGGCAACGTCTGCTACGGTTTGTTTACTGCGCTTGCGATGGCCGCGTACTGAAGTAAGCGGCGCAGACTTGGCACGCAGCGGATTAACAACATTGTCACTAGAGGGCACTACCGCCGGATCGGCGTCCGCGCAAGCATGCGAAGCTACTCCAGATTTACTAACTACTGCACTACACTTTTCAGTAGCTACAACAAGTCTACTGTCACTAGCTACACAGTACTGGGCACTATTACAAGGAGCAGTTGCAGAAGGCACTATTTTCACTACAGGAATGCACTGTTCATAGTCATTTTGCTTGTCCCGAACCCTTTTCCGTTGCACTGTTTTACGCGCCCGTCGGCGCTTGCTACGTGGTTCACTATATAGTTTTGCCATAGGCGCAGAACTACTTTCTTGAAATTGAGATCCAAGGAAAGCACTGTTCAATTCCACAGCCCGTATAACATTTACAGAATGAACTGTTCTCGCACTCTGCGAAGCACTGTTTCTAACGGTACCGTTCTTTGAGTTTTTAATTTGCATACACACAGACTGTACATGTCCTGCTTTGCCACATTGATAACAGGTTGCGTTGCGCCTAGGGCAATGAGCACGCTTGTGGCGAGACACACACTGGGGGCAAGATTTACGTACATTTTTCTGAAATGAGCGTTGGCGCCCGTTATTCAAATCACTGTTTCTAACACGACGGGGCGACCTTTGTGTCGCACTTTTACACTGGCTACTGTTCACTGTCTGTTCAGCACGGCCTGTAGAATTTAAAGAATCACAAGTGCTATACTGAGAACTACGGCTAGGAAAGCGTCCGTTGCGGCGCACTGAATTTACACTGTGGCTTTGCATTTCTACGTCTGCTAAGTCAAAAGTATCATGCGCTTCTATAAGCTGCAGTACACTGTCTAATGAAGGGTCAGACTGTTTCAGAATTGCTGCTCTAATTCTGGGGTCCTGAATGTTCTGTGTAATCGCATCTCTTAACATAACGTCACTATACGAAAGTCCACAAGAGCAAGTAAATTTACATTGGCGGGTTAAGCCCTTCAATTCCGTAATCCACTCTTGGTGTGACTGCTGCGGTAATTTTTTTAAGTCTGAAACATCGGTACCGTGCAGCGGCTACAAGAACTTTTCTCTCATAATGAGCATTCAGTGCATCTACAATTTGTTCAAAGTCTACATCACGAGGAGATGCGAGAGGGAAAAGTTTTCGCAATAGTACGAAAGTCTGGGGGCCCACAATCGATAAGAAAAGGTTCTTCACTCTCTGACCTGTAATTTGATGAGCCGCGACGAGTTCTTGAAACTGTGCGAAATAGTCGCTCCATTCTTCCTCACGTTCGTTGTACTGGCGGAACGTCGGAAGCGGTGCGGCGGCAGGTGTGGGCTGCTGATGCGACGGCTGTTGTTGAGTTGTCAACTGCGCCACCGCCTGGAGAAGTTGTGTTATTTGCGCCGTCTGTAACTGAATAATTTCCATTAAGTTTGGGTTCGGGGTAGTGGCCATGCTGACCGATTAGGCGCCGCGCATACAAGTAAATTATAACAAAACACAAATGCAATATGAAAGAGGACACTCTGCAACAAAAAAGTCCACAAACACGTAACTGAAAATGTTCCCCCAAAAATCTTATAATAAGGGTGGGTGGGCGGGAGCAACTTCTGCGTGCTCCGACTACTGCTGTCTGGCTGCTGCTAGCGGGCTGGTCCACGGTTCGTGTATCACTCCTCGTCGCCACTTTTGTGTCCCGACTTCGTCGCCGCTTTTGTGTCCCAGCCTCGTCGTAGGTGTCGGTGGCCGAGTGGAATGAGACCGACACGCTGGTGCAGGTACGGAGGGGAGCAGCCAGAAACTATAAACACTCGAGTAAATTAGAAAGAGATATATATTGCACAGAATGTAACAATACTTAACTTTTACATAGTACTGCAGAATGTTGATACATAGTTGTTAGAGGCCTGCCTAGTGCCTGTACAATAGCAAAGTCTTCACTGGTGCCCATCTGATTACGAAGGTCCTAACTGGTTGCTATCTCCGTCCGAAGTGGCCGATGTCCTTCAGTGGTGGCCACGAGCGGCGTTGTCCCAGAGGGCGCTCGTGGCTGTCGTCGTGAGAACGCCGCGCCGTGCGTGCATGGCGGCGCGCGGCGAAAGTAAGTGGCGCGCACTTTGTACTTGTGCGACACCACATTATGGTATATGTTTTCTGTTGGATTTGAGTATCCCAACAAATGTGAGTTTGTAATCTTTATACAGAATGTCTGCTAATTCCACAGAAGTGTAGAAACGGTCAGTTGTGATACTGTAGCCTGTATTCTTCATTGGCTCTACCAGTCTCTTTCCAACCTGAAGAGGACCTCGTTCACTGGCACGTCTACTGTCTTTTCCAGCATACACTTCCATTTTTATAATGTATCGTTCAGTTGCACTACTAAGAATTCTAACAAGTATACCATATTTTCCAGGTTTACCTTTGAGGAAAACTTTAAAAGGACAATGACCTCTGAAAAGACATAGCTTTTCATCAATTGTATTGCGAGGTCCACTTCTTTAGTACCTTGGGAATGTTCCATTCAGTGCTTCAAAAACTTCACACAACGGCGCAAATTTATCACCTACACGTCTTTCTGTCCTGTGGTTCCTTTATCATCAAAACGAAGAAGATTCAATAGCCGATATGCTCTTGTCTTACTCATAGTGCCTCTATATATACGGCTCTTCCCAATAAATTTGACCATAAATCAGATAACGAAATATTGGTGTCCTGGTAAATTCCCATTAGAATCAAATTCCCATCAAAGCATAAATTTCACTTTCTTCAACAGGAGATATATTTTTTCTCTCAGCTTCTTCATTTTTAAGCTCAACAATTTTCTGTACTCTTTCAGGTGTGAAAAAGTTCTTGAATGATTCACATATACTTGTTACTTTCCCAGCAGAAGTAACTCCCTGATGTTCATGAGCTATGTTGGCAAAATCCCTTTTACAATACCTTGGAGCTTCTGCAAGGTACACCCTACCAGAATTACTAACATATTTATTGGGAGCGTTACTTGCGTGGTTTGTTTCTTCTTCGTCCTCCGATACTTCATTTGAGATCTCTCCTATTACTGTGTGAGCCAGACACTGAAATCTGAAAACTCATCGTCTACCAAAAGATCAGCAAGAATTTCTGCGTCGTTCAACCCTCCACTACTCATTTCAGAAAATGTACTTTACAAGAAAGGCGTTAGCTCTACTATGACAAACTGCTAGTAACAATAGTTAGTCTCAACAATGAATATCAAACGCAACAATCAGACTCTCAACAAGGCACGAAAACACAATCATTATTGCCAAACGAAATTTATTATAAGAAAAATGTAGGGGCAATTTTTTGTCCGTGCTTGGAGGTTGTAGGTGGCATGAAGAATTATGGTCGCATAGACTACCAACCCAGAGCAAAATGTGCACTTGGGCATAAGATTGCTAAATTTTGTTATCAGTTTTTAAAATTGTAACCATGTAAATGTGTAGGGTAGTACTTTATAAGGTGAGAGACAAATAGAAAAAAGACCATAAACATTGAAGGACATTAATTACGATTTTTAATAAAGGAAAAGGTTACGGGCAATTTTTGCCTGTGCTTGGTGCTTGTAGGGTTAAGGGTCAGTTGCCGTATTTGGAACCATGGAGATATCTAAATAATTTTGCAGTTTATTTTTATCTTCTTCTGATTTTCCTAACCAATAAGTGATAGCATCACACTTAGGGAACCACTGGTTTAGACATTCAGATATTTATGAAATGTTGAGAGTATTTGTGTGGCAGTACAATAACTGGAAAACTAATATCTGAGTGTAGTACGTCCGCGTTACATTCTTTTATGTTTTAGCTACCCTGCTGCACGTTCATACTGTGATCGTTTTATGCAGAAGACACTTTGTTGCCACACAGTAGCTGCTAGGGCGCGCAGCAGTCGCGTAAATCAGTGTGGGGGGATAATGAAGCGATAAGTCGGGGTGGCCGGCGCTGCGTCACGGGAATCGAATCCGGGCAGTAAGTCAGCCACGTGGGTGCCTTCCCTCTGAGCGGCCGGCAGTAAAACACCCAGCCAGCAGCCAGTAGTTCCAGCGCACTAAACTTTCGCCCCGGCCAGGAGAAACGAGACAGGCGCCGCATCGGGAGGTAATGGAACTGCGCATCCATCACGATCTGAATGTGCTGAATTCGCAGTCATTTTCTCACTAGCAAGTTATTTTCAGGAACTATTCCGCAGAACTGTAGCAGCATATCATAAAAATATTTCATTCAAGTTCTTTTTCTGTCCTGCCATTTCACCATAGATTGCTCGATAGTTCTTTAGCTCCCCTGCGAATCTGGGGACTAAAATTAACCCGCCTGTAGTAACAAGCGACTAAAAGGCCCCTTATAGATAGCTACGCTTTGATTTCTTAGTACAGTACAAAGCAAGAGAAGTATTTCGTTGTAGCCCTTATTGTTTTTGCTGTTCGGCACCTTGAAATGCAAACTGTCTTCAGATTATCGACAAGGGTTCGCAAATCGATTCCGTATTTCTTAATTTCTAGAAGGCTTTTGACACCGTACCTCACAAACGGCTTTTAATCAAATTGTCTTTTGTCCAAAGGACACCGTGTCTTCTTTTTGTATGCTAGTCTCGGGTTATTCAGTTTGTCACTATCTTCTTTCGGAAAAGAACTCCGTCAAAGGCATCTTCGGGTTTGCTGTGTAGCATCTGGAGGTCGTCTTTGGTGTTTTTAAACCATGGCAATGTAGGTTTTGGTTTTGAATGTTCAAATTTTAGTAATTCTATCGGATCAAACTGCGTGGTCATCAGTCCGTAGCTTACAAACTACTTAAACCTAGGTAAACTAACCTAAGGACAACACACACACCCATGCCCCAGGGAGGACTTGAACCTCCACGGCGAGCAACCACGCGCTCCGCAGCGAGACGCTTTAGACCGCTCGGCTACTCCACTGCAGCTTTGGTTTTTAATTAAAAAATAGAAATATATATTATTGATTGCCCTATTTTCGTTCATTCATTTGAGGTGACCATAAAATCGACCCGACTTTTAATGATTGTGTTTGTAAATTTTTCTATTTTACAGTCGACTTCTTTGTTGGATCTGTTTTGATGG
Organism: Locusta migratoria; assembly: GCA_026315105.1. NCBI lineage: Eukaryota > Metazoa > Arthropoda > Insecta > Orthoptera > Acrididae > Locusta > Locusta migratoria. The sequence goes on along the minus strand of CM048745.1, from coordinate 255,469,176 downwards.
CTGCCATTTTTGTACTTTGAGCCTGGGATTCCTCTAATGAATTTACGCTTATTTTCTTCAGTTCTTCAGTCCTTTATCAGAATTTAAGGATAAGGTTTCACCTGCATACAGAACTACTGACGTGTTTATATATCTTCGCTTGCAAACAGGCGTCGATGTTTTGAATGTCGTTTCACTTCCCAGCACTTAGCATATCAAGTTGACCAAAATCATCTCCTATATCTAAAAATGTGAATGTCTGTTCGGTGTATGCTTATCACGTCTGAACCACAAAACATAAAGAGCTAAAAATTTGTACAGTTACTACTAATGTCTACCCGGGTAAGGCTTTAGGCACGGTTTTATGGCGAACGGATATGTCTGTTCGGTGTACGCTTACGCTTATCATGTCCGAACGAGAAGATGCAGAGACTTGAATATTTTTACAGTTACTAATTTATACCTGAGGAAGGTTTTAGGCACGGGTATATAAGGATCTGATAGATATTTAGTAATTTGAACAATATAATGCGAAATGCATAACAATAATTACTCTTTGAAAATGGTTTTATTGTTTGCATTGTTGCTTGAGGGTTTATAATGATAAAAGGGTGGAGTATATTGGGATGGAAACTTATCGGTATATATAAAATTCTATGTGTGTGTATGTGTTAATATTTCACTCTGCAGCGAAAACTACAGAACGCAAACGAATGGTCTGTGTGTAATTGTTGTCCGTAGTCTCCCGTAGTACACCATAGCAGTTCCTTGCCGATAGCTTAAGGGGGTGGAAGATATGGTGGTTGAAAGTCGTCAAATTATAAAAAAATTTCGTACTGAAGACCAGCGATGACGTTTGCGACTCTATAGCAAGAAGGTTACATACAGCGAAACATCATGCCACAGACCATATCTTTGGTCTATGCGTTTTACAATGTCTTCAGCTCTTTCTCTGTAAGGATAAGCATACGAATAAGGAAATATAAGAATAAATAAATAAAGCAGTAAAAAAGAAATTTCTTCTAATACATCTCTTTAAAAACAAGTCGATTTGACGTTTCGCGCATTACATCAAGTGATCGATCTGTGATACCATTAAAAACGTTATTGTTGAATTTCGTGACTGGATTCTTCGAAACGATTACATTTTTACGTGAGATTTGATGTACACTACTAACTTTCCCGATAATGTTGATTAAAAATGTTGTTTCTAAATAAGATATTGTATTTCATTTCATCCTTCAAAAACCGTCTCATAGCACACTACTGAAAGATAGCTTACTGTATCTATCATAATCAACCATCACGCGAGCGGAGCCGCAGGTTTAAGCTAGTAGAATATAAAGTCTCCTTTGGCCTTATGTTATGACTTTGAAAGTAGCCTGTTATCTTCTGAAAGCAAGATCTTAGGCAGTTGAGATCTGCAGATGTAAGTTAAAACGCTCACTGCTGCTCTAAATTACTTTATAAATGGCCACAATACATGCGCAACAGAAATTTATCTAACTGCTGACTCCTTAATGGAGCATCCGACGTTTTAACAAACACAAAATCTATGTTAAAAAATAAATGAATAGATAATTAAACATGGGACAAGGAGTGTGAAATTATAAAGCAGAGAGCAGAGGTTTGATATTTTGAATAATAATTTATTAATTAAAATAACAAGCCAATAAATGTGGGGAGACCAAATTAAGCACACGCCTTGTACAAAATTGAATTAAGTCATATAATTACTGCCCATATTAAAAATGTTTCTGCCCTTTATGAATTTGGAGGTAACATAGGAGGAAATTTTCAAATACACAACGGGTAGCTGAAAGCACATTCATTCAGTCACAGACACACGCATAATGCTTGGCGGTACATTACAATGCTAGAACACATGAAAGCAACAGCGAAACGAAGTGTTGGTGGCGTCTTGATGAGATGGCGGGTGTCTTGATCACAAATTTAATTATACTGTGCACTAAACGAACTCATGTTCCGGGAGGCAGCGGCTCACTATTATTAAGTACCACATGGTTTATGACCATGCCAGATTTCTTACCATTTACAAACATAAATTAATTTAGAATAAGCGAGTAAAGCACATGTGAGAATTCGTATAGAAGAAAGCTAGTAATAACAAAAGCATGGTTGAAGGCTGAAGTAACGACCATTACAAAAGCACATGTTGCAATCGGTCATACAAGACAGGAAAGATGGAATCAAATCAGAAAATCTGAGAAATATGTAGCATACTCAAGGATACACATGCGACATGAAAAGTTAGTTAAAAACATGAAGAAAATTCAAACATACTATGTTTACACAAAGACTGAAGCCACACACATGTATTCTAACTTGAGCAAAAACAGACACACAATCATCACTGGAATAAAAATGCAAATAATAAATTTACACTGAATTTACTCGAGTTTTGTAAATTAAGAAACACTTCGCCTCGCATGGCGAAATAATTACTCAAGAAAACTATCACTGTAAGCCAAGACTGCCTGATCACAAAGAAAGCAAAGTTCTAACAGCATGCCTTCCCCTCAGCATGATTCAGCGAAGTACTTACTTCCACGGTCGTCAGAGCCAGAATGAAGAGCGAAGCTCTGAGGCCACGGGAAAAAGCTTCCACCCCCATACACCGGATATAGAGCGCGCTGAAGGCGACGCAGACTGCATTCAGAGCCTCCTGTCTGCCAACCTTTGCTACCTAAGGAACACAATTCCCTCTTCGATCGCTCCCAGAGAGGTCTCCTGTCACCTCTTTCGTCCAAGATTAGGTTGGTACAACACTAATAACACGGTCACCTCGCCACCTTGCCAAGTAAACTTGTCTCTGGCCACCCAGCAGACGCCAGCGCAGACGACAAACGAAGCCATGCGTTCTTAACTACAGCAAAATGAGGCCTAAAGCGGGAGGCGGCGACTGTAAGCTACTGCACGGCAGTTAGTTATTATCAAAAGCAACCTTCCACATTCATACGTCATACACAAGTGCAATCACACGGATGGAAACACATATAAATATGGGGCAAACATACATAAACATAGGGCCGTGATCATTGATAAAAATAATAAGATAATTAACACACAGATAACATTAATGGTGCTGAAACACTTTAGGTTAATGAATGAATCAAAGTGGAACAAGGCCACACATTCAATGGACGTGTTTCAAGTTTTTACATAACGGATTGTAATTCAGAACCTTACTGTCACCGCATGGTATTGGGCTAAACGAACTGACATAACGGACAGTGAGAATTGGCCTTGTCGCTAATTATACAACTGTCCATTTAATTTATACATTCCTATCAATTTTGTTTTTGCTGGAAAGACTACACAAATGCCACAAGTATCCATGTTTACGAATATGAACGGTATGTCAAACATGATTAGCCTCTAAATAAAACATCTGTAGTGGCAAGAAAGCTGTACTGCTACTAGTCCTCCAAGCGATCACATTTCTCCTTGCAGGAAACAAAAGAGAAGCGATTTTTTTTATCAAATCTACGCCGAGACGTTATATTTGATGAAATATTGGACGACATTCCAATTACACAATTACACTATTTCCATTATTTCTTTGTCCAATAATTTGATAGTGTAATACCAGAATAACCATGCGAATAAGATCAAGCTTCGGAATGGACCTTCCTGGCATGGTAGGCCTATGGTCACCACAAACAGTGCACTTAGATCCTGGTGTCAAGACTGGAACTAATCGGCTGTTTTATTCACTCCGTCCCGTTGGCACTACTCAGGCCTGGTTATTTACAACTTTGTGCAGGTTAAATGACATTTATGGATAATCTACGGAACTGCGTCACAGTAAAACGATATAGCTACAGCAACTCTGTGAAATGGATTCCATCATTTATAATTGTGTTACAAAAATTTGCCTAACGTACTGATGGATCTCCTATGGAAGTCAATACAGAAGCGATTGAGTGTGGTATGGCATCTTCATTTCTTTCATACTACATCTACATGGGATACTCTGCAAATCACATTTAAGCGCCTGACAGAGGGTTCATCGAACCACCATTATACTATTTATCTCCCATTCCATTCTCGAATAGCGCGCGGGAAGAAAGAACATCTGGATCTCTCCGTTCTGATGACCATTTCTACCTACGTAGGTGGTAGTCAACAATATATTTTCACATTCGGAGCAGAATATTGGTGATTGAAGTTTCGTAAGTAGCCCACGCCGCAGCGATAAGCGCCGTTGTTGTAATGATTCCCATCCCAGATCCTGTATTATTTCCGTAACGCCGTCTCCCCTGCATGGTGACAATACAAAACGAGCTGCCCTTCTTTGGACTCTTCCGATGTCCTCCGTCAAACCCACCTGATAAGGATCCCACACTGGACAGCAATACTCCAAAAACGTACGGACAAGCGTAGTGTACGCAATTTCTTTAGTAGTTATGTTGTATCTTTTAAAGGTTCTACCAATAAAACGCAGTCTCTGGTTCGCCTTTCCCACGACATTAACTACGTGTTCTTTCCAGTTTAAGTCTGAAGTGATAGTAATTCCTTCACTTCTGATTTATTTATCTTGTAAACAAAGTTTAACGGATTTCTTTTCGTACTAATGTGGACGACTTCAGACTTCTCATTATTTAGTATTTTTACACCATAGTGATATCTTATTCAGATCGTTCTGCAGTTGATTTTGAACCTCAGATGATTTTACTAGACGGTAAATAACGGCGCCATCTGCAAACAATCTAAGAGAGCTTTTTAGATTTTCCCCTAAATCGTTTATGTAAATAAGGAACAGCAGATGACCAATAACACTAACCCGTGGAGCGCCCGATATCATCTCTGTTTCAGTCGATGCTTTACCATCGATTACTACAAACTGTGTCCTCTCTGACAGGAAATCCCCTTTCCAGTCTCGAATTTGGGCTGATATACCATAACCACGCAGAGGTATGTGTAACCAGATATTTACAAACAGGCCACGCAGCAATTCTTGTTAGAGTCTAGACTGTCACAGAATTCACAAATGTCCACCACTTACAATTATTCTGTCACGTGCCACCTATGGCCATGGAATCCATTTACAAAAACGCCCCAAAAAAGTCACACAATAACGTCTAACAATTTGCAGGCGCATGTGCTATTCCTTCTGTATGCAGTGAACACTAACGCATTGACTCTGAGTTTTCATTTTTTTTATTCAGATCTCTGAAAGGAACCTATTTACAAACGTAACCACTCATAATTAAATCGCCATATGGCCGTTGTGTCTAAAAGAAACTGAATGCGTTGTAGAAATGTTATATCTGCCCCTGTCGACAGAATTCTTTTTTCTAGAATGGCAGTTTGGAAAACAGAATTTCTCTTTGCAACGAAAAGTTTGTTGCGTTCGCTTATGACATTCGAAATCACAAACGTCGTGCGGAATTCCATGAATTCGTATTGGGTTTACTGGACTGTAAAGAACTGCGCAGAAATACGTCTGCATGACAACACAATATCCATCACGAAGTATATATTTGATAACCTCTGTGTATCACAAACGAATAAAGGGAACTATGTTTTCATACGATCGCCTATAAAATGCAGCTCTGTAAAAAGACTCACTTTCCTGCGAAGTGTAACTTAGCTTTACCTGCAGCTTTGAGTATTTGACAATATTTAAACCGTATTCACTGTTGTTTTGTTCCTGCGAGACCTTCCGTAGTTACTGGATGATGCTTGTATGATTTATTGTTCCCACGTCAGCTAATATGAGAGTTTCTCTTTCTGCCGAGAGAGAGAGAGAGAGAGAGAGATTTTGAGAGAGAGAGAGAGAGAGAGAGAGAGAGAGAGAGAGAGAGAGAGGAGAGATTTTGTTTGAAACGATATGGCCCTTTGTACTTTCTCGCTCTGCATTCATATCCGGATTTAACTCTGGCAATCATTTTCTTGGTCTCTATATGACTTCCATTCAGATAAAAATCGCTTTTGCACCCCTAAGCTGCATGCCACTCTAGTTGTAACTTCTGTTCGTGGACGTACTCATGAGAAACGAAAAAGGTTAAACATTAGATCATAGATCTACAAATCTGTAGCTGAGATGGAGACGATATTCTCTTCCCTACAGCTGCCGATATAAAGGCCACAAGATTTCAGATCCGCACCTAAGTGGCCGAATTGAATCGTATTTTCACTTACCGATCTTCCTTGTCTAGGAAGTATGTGGTTGCACCTTTACTGTTTTCAGTTCTTAACGGTCAGGGGTTCGAATCGCCCCTCGGGCATGGATATTTGTGCCGTCCTAGTTCGTAAGTAGTTCATAAGTAGTTTGTAAGTTAAGTCCCATAGACTATACAAACATTTGAACATTTTGAACATCAGTTCTCACGGCGAGAAACCAAGTTGTCTTTAATGTTTTCTTTTTTTCTTATCCAAAAATATGGCACATACAGACCGTTACAAACACACATTCTATTCTACGGACCTTAACACTATATTTTTTTCAGTGAATTTTATCCATTATGGATGTTGAACTCCGTGACTGTTCCTTATAGGTTGTGGAAATAAAATCCGCTACCAGTCACAATTTTTGGCGGTTTATTAAAACACTACCGGTTTCGGGCTTGTGCCCATCCTAAGGTGTTTACATTCAGACAACTGTTTAAAGAAAACCTTAATTACTTTGTGCTTATCATACAGTTATACATACATAGGTATCCTATAGATATACATAAAACAGATATGATATGTGGTGGAGTGATTTGTGATAAGGCTCTAAGTGTACTCACATATAAGTATCCAGTTCGTATTTGTACATTTCTCATGGATATTAGTTGAGAACATTGTAGTAACAGTAACATGATGCTAATTTGCACTCCAAGATATACTTGAGCTAAGTTCTTTGACCATAACATGTGCCTAAATGTAAACATTGCGATGTTTGGAGTGACAGTTATAAAGTGTACTGTGGCGATGTTTGGAGTGACAGTTATAAAGTGTACTGTGCAAAACCTGAAACATGGGAGTGCAAAATAGCATCATGTTACTGTTACTACAATGTTCTCAACTAATATCCATGAGAAATGTACAAATACGAACTGGATACTTATATGTGAGTACACTTAGAGCCTTATCACAAATCACTCCACCACATACCATATCTGTTTTATGTATATGTATATCTATAGGATACCTATGTATGTCTAACTGTATGATAAGCACAAAGTAATTAACGTATTCTTTAAACAGTTGTCTGAATGTAAACACCTGAGGATGGGCACAAGCCCGAAACCGGTAGTGTTTTAATAAACCACCAAAAATTGTGACGGGTAGCGGATTTTATTTCCACAACCTATATTTTTTTCACATACTTCTCACACAATTTCTCTCATTTGTCCGATCGAAACACTAAATTCGAGACGGTCTTCCAGTAGAACTACCGCTGGACTACTTTCATAGCTTCACCGTGACTTGTGAATCGTTGTCCTGGCAGAACTTCTTCAGCGATCTATAAACGTAGAAATCAGTAGGGGCAAGATGTACGTTAGATGCGTCAGAATGTCTCAGTGAAATTACCGGAGCCTTTCGGCAGTTCTAATTGACACATCTGGTCTCACATTTCGTGGGGCAGACTCACGTCGTCCACATCGTGAATCCCTCGGCTTGTCGCCTGACGGCAGCCCTGTGACGTTACAGTGCGGAACTACAGCTGTTGGCATTGATGGTTTCGTTTGTGGCGTGAAATCCAGCAGGAGCGATCTACAGCTATCAAAGAAGGCAGTTTACGTTACTTTCTGAACAGACGGTCTGAGCGCTTTTTATTATTACTAGTATTGCCTGTGGTCGAAAATCGACCAATTGTGCTTACAATGGTCACTGGGGGTAAAATTTTACGTATCATGTCGGCGGCCTCGCGTTATTATGTTGGCAACATCAACAACACGATAGAAAATTTTTGCCCATTTGTTCGAACCACATAGAATGACTCTATTAGTGTATCGTACAGACCATGAAGTAAACAAATAATGCTGTTCCTGCTTTATGGTTGACAGGTTATTGTATGTACCATCGTCCGCTCAGTAAAAATAATTACCCTCGTAAAGCGAAGATTCCATGAGAAAACATCAGCGTTGTCAAGCGATTGGCTAAATTGAAGACTCACAGGATTCTCACTATTCAGCATCTGTTACCAACATTATCATAGGAGGCCGCTGGGATATTTGGTAAAATTTAACCGACACTGGGAGGTATGAAACGGTATCTTCTACGTGTTAAGGAAAATGCATGACAAAATAACAACAAATAAAAACGGAAGTATATACTTCTCATGCCATTTTCGGGTTATATAACTTTCATTTGCCTGATATTTGAAATGGAACTGCAATTTCGGTGTTCGTATATTTATACAGTTATTTCGATACTGCGGTATTCAGAATTCCAGAGCTGACAACACGTCGACTTCGTAGTTCCACCCATGCACCGCTACATGTCTGTCCCGGCGCATCATCATTTATATCGGCATTCTCCACTTCGTAGTTCCACCCGATCACCGCTAGATGCCTCTTCCGACGCATCATCCTTTATATCGGCATTCATATGAAAACATCCATTTCCTTTAACCTTCCTCTTAATCACTGCGAAAATGAAGCATTGGAAAGGCACAAGAAAGTGAGTTGGGAGCACTCCATGTTTCGATGTTCACTTATTTTAATACGTTATTTTAATACTGCAGGTGCGCTGCAATACAGCGTCTTTGGTCGAGGCGAATAGCCAATCAGTGATCTAATTGTTGGAGAATGTAGAACTTGATCCAAGCTGTACATAGGAAAATTTTAACGGCTAAATGCACACATAATATTTATATTCGTGAAATGTACGACAAACAATCTTTTGAATTGTGTAACTTTCATTGGCCTTCTTGTACAAATAAATTAGTAATCTGTACCACAACTTTCGTGTTAGCGTTTTTATACAGTGATTATTTTCGCAGGCGACTTTGGACAGCTGTACACCATGTTCTGTTGCTTGTATTCTGGCGTGAAATTCAGTATTCACGTATCATCGCCAGCAACAGTGCACTTCTGGAAACGTTCAAGATCCTTTGAGTATCGTTTCAGATGATTGAATGATCATTTGCTTGCCTTTCATCATGTCATCCAGTTACTTAGGCACCCATCAAAATGAAACATTCCGGTACCCTGACGAGCTGTGAACATTGTCGTAAGAACTCTCAAACGAGACGTCAAGATGCCGGGAAATGACCGTTACGCGAGCTGATTTGATCATTGAATCCATGCGAGAAATGTTGACAGTCAGCGACGAACGCGGCCTCCACGACCTCTCATTATCATGGAAGACTATACTGCCTTTTCAAGCTCACAACACCACCAATCCCACTACGAGATCAAAAGTATCTGGACACGTGGCTGAAAATGACTTAAAAGTTCGTGGCGCCCTCCATAGGTAATGCTGCAATTCAGTGTGGTGTTGGCCCACCTTAGCCTTGATGACAGCTTCCACTCTCGCAGGCGTACGTTCAATCAGGGGCTGAAACTTGATTACAAGAGGTAATCCGTCTTATGTTGACTGTAATAAAGAGATTTATTTTACACCAGACGCGTTTCGCTTTTTATTTTAAAAGCATCTTCTGTGGTCTGTAAATGATACAAAATATTTGTACAGTTTGTTTTCGATACACGGAGTAAAAACAGTTATTAAAAACTTTGTGCACGTTAGGCCTATGTGTTTTCAACTTGATATTTGGTCTAGTCACGGTGTTGTTCTCTTCTTTACTACATCTCAATACTGTTTCTCCGTCTTGTTGGCTGGAGTTGTTTTGTTTATGCCTTGTGTTTTTCGGCTGTGTGTAGCACTTTTCGTCTGTTTTTGTGACGTAGCACATGTGATAGAAGATACATTGTGACACCAGATATAAAGAACACGTACGAGGCTGGAAATATAAAACAAGTCACTCAACATTTGCAGAACACTTACACCAAAACCAACAAAAAGACACCACCAGAGACACATACATGGAAATCTTAAGAATAAAAAACAACAAAAAACACCTGCTCACTCTTCAAGAAAACTACCATATTCAGAAAACAATAGCAGAAAAGAAACAAAACCATTCTAGCAAACAACGCACTTTTCAAGCTTATTGACCACCAAACATGCAAATTAACATCTGATAGTCAACTTCCCCCCCCCCCTCCCGCCGTATCACAAAAAGGCAAATGGCGACACCCTCACCTCTGCCCTCCCCCACCCCCCCCCCCCAAACCCCAAGTAAACCTGCATTTACTCATCTGAAAAATCATCTGAACGTCCTGTTCGCCGAAATTAAATATATAACTCACTCACTCTCACTCTCTCTCCACACACACACACACACACACACACACACACACACACACTCATACACACGTGGAATTAAATTAAATTATTTTATGTACATAAATGCAAATATATAATGTTGGTAACAGTCACAGACCACACGAAAAACAAATGAACAGACAAAAACAACATAGGCACACTGTAGTGAAGTATAAACAAATCAAAAGGCATTCCATTTAAAACAAAGTAATATGCAATCTGGATGCAGTCGAAATAAGTCAAGTATGTGATGTGCTGTGATGAAACGGAAGAAACGTCACAAAAGCACACCAAAAGTGCTGTACACGGCCAAAAAATACAAGCCCTAAACAAACCAACTCAAGCCAACAAGACGGAGAAACAGCAGTGAGATGTAGTAAAGAAGAGAACAGCACCGTGAGTACATCAAATATCAAATTAGAAACACATAGGCCTAACGTGCACAAAGTTTTTTAATAACTGTTTTTACTCTATGTATCGAAAACAAATTGTACGAACATTTTGTATCATTTGCAGACCACAGAAGATGCTTTTAAAATAAAAAGCGAAACGCGTCTGGTGTAAAATAAATCTCTTTATAGCAGTCAGCATAAGACGGATTACCTCTTACAATCAATTTTAACAGCTGCTGCAGAAGATGAACTGAGGAGGGATATCTATGGAGGTCGGTGAGGCCTGGAACTTGTCGGCGTTCCACAACATCCCAGAGGTGTTCTGTAGGATTCAAGTCGGGACTCTGTACAGGGCAGTTCATTACAGGAACGTCATTCGCCGTGCATTATGAACAGGTCCTCGATCGTGTTGAAAGGTGCAATCGCCATCCCCAAATTGCTCTTTAATAGTGTGAAGCACGAAGGTGCTTAAACGATCAATGAAGGCCTGTTTTGTGATAGTGCCACGCGAAACAACAACGGATTCAAGTCCGCTCCATGAAAACTGCGACTGCAATCATAACACCGCCGCCTTCGAATTTTGGTATTGGCACTACACAAACTGTCACATGACGTTCACCGGGCATTCGCCATACTCACCCCCTGCCATTGGATCGCCACAGTATGTACCGTGATTCGTCATTCCTCACAAGGGTTTTTCACTGTTCAGTCGCCCAATCTTTACTCGCACTACACCAAGTGAGGCGTCGTTTGGCACTGACCTGCGTGAATGGCTTATGGGTAGCCGCTCGGCCATGAGATCCAAGTTTTATGACCTCCTGCCGAACTGTCATAGCACTTAGAGTATATCTTGATGCAGTTTGGCATTCCTGTGTGATGGTCTGGATAGATGCCTGCCTATTACACTGCACGACCCTCTTCAACAGTCGGCGTTCTTTGTCAGTTAACTGACGAGGTCGGCCTGTGCGCTTTCGTGCTGTAGTTGTCTCTTCAAGTTCCCAGTGAAATGACCGGAGCCTTCCGGCAGTTCTGGTTGCCATATAAAAATACACAATCAAGACTATCATGTGCATCACAGTTGCATATCGCGCCGTTTTTGTGTTCGACTGAATATCATAGTGGCGAAGTTATATTGCAGTTAACGAAAATAACCATCTTGGGCAGCCATCTTGGATTGTAAGGCCACTCAGTCAGCCATCTTGCCTAAGTTAATAACAGTTCATAGAGAATGACACTTTTAACAGCCATCGGCGATTGTGATTTCGTTGAAGCCCTTCCCTTTGACAGGTTTCTTTTAGCGGACCAAACGGGTGGAACTTATATGGCGACATATCCGAGCTGTTAGGGCTTATGGACAAGCTACTCGTACTTGAACTTGGCCGGTCACACTGTGTGTGACCCTGGAGACATGAGGACGCGCGTTATCATGGAGCAGAATGACTTCCTCCGTGAGCAGCCCAGGCTGTTTGGTCTTGATGGACTTCGGCAAGCTACGGATGAGTATCGAACCTAGAAAGAGACGGTGAGCATCACCTTGCCTGCTGAAGGTATACCCTTGAACTTTTTAAGGGGAGGTGACGACGCCTGCTTTAGGTCGCTCGAAGACCCAAAGCGGCATATTCAAATTTCAACCGGTTTTGTTGTTAAGAAGTTCCGAAGCTATTCATTTGAACACCTCCACTGAGATCGGTCAAACGGTGTCGAAGTCTTTCGCTTTGCAGCATACAAAATCTTATATGGACAATGATGGTTTTCTTGTTTTGAAGGTCAAGTGTGCAAAATGTTATTGCAATCGGATGGACGGCATGACAGCACATAAAATGCAAATCTAATATGAAATGACTATGACCATTCAAAATCACCAATTTCGATTTTCTTGAATAGAAGGCTGTATTGGATGTAAAAATTGTTTTATTCAGATATGACACGATTCGTCCATCTTAAGACGTCTTACGATTGTTTGTTAGATATCTAAAGACGCCCTAACCGGGCAAAACGCGTTAAATCTGAATAAAACATTTTTTTTTTCAATCAAGACAGTGTTCTATTAAGGAATTTCGACTCAATACGGTTGTTGTACCACACCACAAAAATGTGATGGGAACAATTTTACAATTTCGATTTATCCGATACTTCAGCTGTTCCTTTGCTTGTCTAAGCCACCCCCGTATGTCATATGAGTCAAGCCAGTTTTTAGTTTAATCTTGACTTACGTACGTTAACTTCTCTGAATTACAACGCCAGCTTTTCTGCTAGCTGTAACAGAGTGAAGTCTAAGAGGACAAAGAGTATGAAAATTGCTCTTCATTGTATACTGTATATAACTGAAACGAAGTTTTTACGAAAACAACCATGCTTCATGGGTAACAATGTTGTTGAGAGCTACTAGACAGGATGTTGTTGTTATGGTCTTCAGTCCGGAGACTGGTTTGATGCAGCTCTCCACCCTACTCTATCCTGAGCAAGCCTTTTCATCTCCTCATAAGAACGGCAACCCACATCCACTTGAATCTGCTTACTATACGAGTCTCTTGGCCTCCCTCTGCGATTTTTACCCCACACGCTTCCCTCCAATGCTAAATTTACGATTCCTCGATGTCTAAGAATGTGTCCTACCAAGCGATCCCTTCTTTTAGTCAAGGTATGCCAAAAATTCCTTTTCTCGCCAATTCTGTTCAGTACCTCTTCATTAGTTATGTGATCTACCCACCTAATCTTCAGCATTCTTCTGTAGCACCACATTTCAAAAGCCTCTATTCTCTTCCTGTCCGCACTGCTTATCGTCCATGTTTCACTCCCATACAAGGCAACACTCCACACAAATGCCTTCAGAAAAGACTTCCTTACACTTAAATTAATATTCGATGTTAGCATATTTCTCTTTTTCAAAAATGCTTTTCTTCCCATTGCCATTCTGCATTTTATATCCTCTGTACTGCGACCATCGCATGTTATTTTACTACCTAAGTAACAAAACTCGTCTACTACCTTCATTGTTTCGTTACCTAATCTAATTCCTTCAGCATCGCCTGATTTTCTAAGACCGCATTCCATTATTTTTGTTTTGCTCTTGTTAATGTTCATTTTGTACGCTCTCTTCAACACACTGTCCATTCCCTTCAACTGCTCTTCCAGGTCGTTCGCTGTCTCTGACAGAATTACAATGTCATCAGCAAAACGCAATGTTTTTATTTCTTCCCCCCTGAACTTTAATCCCTATTCCAAAATTTTCCTTGCTTTCCTTCATCGCCTGCTCAATGTACAAATTGAATAACATCGGAGAAAGGCTACAACCCTGTCTTACTCCCTTCCCAACTGATGCTTCCCTTTCGTGCCCTTCGAGTCTAATAACTGCGGTCTGGCTTTTGTACAAGTTGTAGATAACTCTCCTTTCCCTATATTTTACCCCTGCTGACTTCAGAATTTGAAAGAGTGTAGTCCAGTCAACATTGTCAAACGCTTTCTCCAAATCTACAAAGGCTAAAAATGTAGATTTGCCTTTCCTTAATCTATCTTCTAAGATAAGACGTAAGGTAAGTATTGCCTCCCGGGTTCCTACGTTCCTCCTGAATCCAAACTGATCTTCCCCTAGGTCAGCTTCTACCAGATTTTCCATTCTCCTGTAGATAATTCGTGTTAATATTTTGCAACCATGACTTATCAAACTGATGGTTCTGTAATTTTCACACCTGTCTGCACCTGATTTCTTTGGAATGGGGATTATTACATTTTTCTTAAAGTCTGAGGGCATTTCGCCTGTCTCATATATCCTACACACCAGTTCAAATAGTCTTGTCATGGCTGGCTCTCCCAGAGACTTTAGTAGCTCTGAGGGTATATCATCTACTCCTGGGGCCTTGTTCCGGCCTAGGTCTTTCAAGGCTCTGTCAAATTCATCTCTGAGTATAGTATCTCCTATTTCATCTTGATCTACTTCCTCTTCCCTTCCTACAACATCGTCTCTAAGTTCATTTCCGTTGTAGAGCTGCTCTATGTACTCTTTCCACCTTTCAGCCTTTCCTTCTTTGCTGAGAACTGGTTTCCCATCTGAGTTCTTGATATTTGTAGAATTGCTTTTCTTGTCCCCAAATGTCTCTCTGATTTTCCTGTAGGCGGTATCTACTTTTCCCCTTATTATACATTCTTCTACAGATTTGCATTTGGCTTCTAGCCACTCCTGCTTAGCCATTTTGCACTTCCTATCAATCTCATTTCTTAGTCGTCTGTACTCCATTTTGCCTGTTTCATTTACTGCATTTTTATATTTTCTCCTTTCATCAATTAAATTTAGTATCTCCTGTGATATCCAAGGATTTTTTGCAGGTCTTGCCTTTCTACCTATTTTGTCCTCTGCTGCCTTCACTATTTCATCTCTCAATGCTACCCATTCCTCTTCTACTGTTTTATTTCCCCCTGTTTCTGTCAATTGTTGCCTAAATCTCCCTCTGAAATTCACCAGAACTTCACGTTCCTTCAATTTATCTAGGTCCCATCTCCTTATTTTCCTACCTTTCTGCAGTTTTTTCAGTTTCAGCCTACAGTTCATGACTAACAAGTTATGGTCGGAGTCTATATCTGCCCCTGGGTATGTCTTGCAGTTTATAACCTGATTCCGGAATCTATATTTTACCATTATAAAATCTATCTGATACCTTCCAGTGTCTCCTGGTCTCTTCCAAGTATACAACCTTCTTTTGTGATTCTTAAACCACGTGTTTGTTATGATTAAATTATGTTCCGTGCAAAATTCTACCAGGCGACTTCCTCTTTCATTCCTTCTGCCCAGTCCATATTCACCTACTTTTTTTCCTTCTCTTCCTTTTCCTACTACCGAATTCCAGTCTCCCATCACAATTAAGTTTTCCTCTCCCTTAACGGTCTGAATAATTTCCTTTAGCTCCTCATATATTTCTTCTATATCCTCATCATCGGCAGAGCTAGTTGGCATATAAACCTGTACTACTGTTGTCGGTGTTGGCTTCGTATCAGACAGGATTTATCCTAGACAGGATAAATAGACATAATACTTAAAATGGGAGTAGAAGAAACACCAAACACAAACAAAAATCACAAATTTCATAATATTTCTGAAAGGCAAGATCCTTGGGTTACAATGATCTCATTAAAGCACAGATACTCAATTTCCCAGTTACTTCATTAATTTGAGCAAATGTGTGAAACTCGTAAGACTACAGTCACCTTTTTAACAAAGTACATATTCAAATTCTTAGTTTCATCCTTTAAACTAGACCAACAATAATGTAAGACTCAGGCCGTTCGCAACATGCCGGCAATAAAAACGCAGTGAACCATTAGAGAATGCAAGTTTTTTTTTCTTAATAAGTTCTGTATACTTTATAACAACACTCCCATGAACCACAGACATTACCGAGGTGAGGTGGCTTGCGTACCTCAACGATACAGATAGCCGTACCGTAGGTGCAACCACAGCGGAGAGGTATCTGTGGAGAGGCCAGACAAACGTGTGGTTCCTGAAGAGGGGCAGCAGCCTTTTCAGTAGTTACAGGGGCAACAGTCTGGATGATTGACTGAGCTGGCCTTGTAACATCAGCTAATTTGGCTTTGCCACACAGCTACTGCGAACGGCTGAAAGCAAGGGGAAACTACAGCCGTTACCTTTCCCGAGGACATGCAGCTCTACTGTATGAACATATGATGATGGCATCCTCTCGGGTAAAATATTCCGGAGGTAAAATAGTCCCCCATTCGGATCTCCGGGCGGGGACTACTCAGGAGGATGTGATCACCAGGAAAGACAATACTGGCATTCTACGGGTCGGAGCGTGAAATGTTAGATCCCTTAATCGAGTAGGAAAATTAGAAAATTTAAAAGGGAAATGGATAGGTTGAAGTTAGATATAGTGGGGATTAGTGAAGTTCGGTGGCAGGATGAACAGGATTTCTGGTCAGGTGAGTACAGGATAATAAATACAAAATTAGTTGGGGGTATTTCAGGAGTAGGTCTGATAATGAATAAGAAAATAGGAATGCGGGTAAACTACTATGAACAACACAGTGATCGCATTATCGTAGTCAAGATAGATACGAAGCCAACACCGACCACAATAGTACAGGTTAATATGCCAACTAGCTCCGCAATGATGAGGAGATCGAAGAATATATGAGGAGCTAAAGGAAATTATTTAGACAATTAAGGGAGAGGAAAACTTAATTGATATGGGTGACTGGAATTCGGTAGTAGGAGAAGGAAGGGAAGGGAAGATAGTAGGTGAATATGGTCTTGGCAAAAGGAATGAAAGAGGAAGCCGCCTGGTAGAATTTTGCACGGAACATAATTTAGTTATAACAAAGACCTGGTTTAAGAATCACAAAAGAAGGTTGTATACGTGGAAGAGACCAGAAGACACCGGGAGATACCAGATAGATTTTATAATGGTAAGACAAAGATTTCGGAACCAGGTTTTAAACTGTAAGACATACCCAGGGGCAGATATAGACTCTGACCATAACTTGTTGGTTATGAACTGTAGGCTGAAACTGAAGAAACTACAAAAAGGTAGGAAAATAAGGAGATGGGACCTGGATAAATTGAAGGAATCTGAAGTTCTTAAGAATTTCAGGGGGAGGTTTAGGCAAAAATTGACAGGAACGGGGGAAAATAAAACAGTAGAGGAGGAATGGGTAACATTGAAGGATGAAATAGTGAAGGCAGCAGAGGACAAAATAGGTAAGAAGGCAAGACCTACAAAAAATCCTTGCATATCACAGGAGATACTAAATTTAATCGATGAAAGGAGAAAATATAAAAATGCAGTAAATGAAACAGGCAAAATGGAGTACAGACGACTAAGAAATGAGATTAACAGGAAGTGAAAAATGGCTAAGCAGGAGTGGCTAGAAGGCAAATGCAAGGATGTAGAAGAATGTATAAATAGGGGAAAAATAGATACAGCCTACAGGAAAATAAAAGAAACATTTGGAGATAAGAAAAACAGCTCTATGAATATCAAGGACACTGATGGAAAACCAGTTCTCAGCAAAGAAGGGAAAGCTGAAAGGTGGAAAGAGTATATAGAGAGGCTCTATGAAGGAAATGAACTTAGCGGCAATATTGTAGAAAGGGGAGAAGAAGTAGATGAGGATGAAATACGGATACTATACTGAGAGATGAATTTGACAGAGCACTGAAAGACCTAAGTCGAAACAAGGCTCCTGGAGTAGATGATATTCCCTCAGAGCTACTGAAGTCTCTGGGAGAACCAGCCATGACTAAATTGTTTCACCTGGTCAGTAAGATGTATGAGACAGGTGAAGTACCCTCAGA
This sequence comes from Locusta migratoria, assembly GCA_026315105.1. Taxonomy (NCBI): domain Eukaryota; kingdom Metazoa; phylum Arthropoda; class Insecta; order Orthoptera; family Acrididae; genus Locusta; species Locusta migratoria. The sequence goes on along the minus strand of CM048745.1, from coordinate 255,451,155 downwards.
CTTTAAGAAAAAGTTATAATCCCCATTCCAAAGAAAACAGGTGCAGAGAGGTGTGAAAACTACAGAACCATCAGTTTAATAAGTCATGTTTGCAAAATATTAACACGAATTATTTACAGAAGGCTGGAAAAGCTGGTAGAAGCCGAGCTCGGGGAAGATCAGTTTAGGTTCAGGAGAAATGTAGGAACACGGGAGGCAATACTCACTTTACGGCTTATCCTAGAAGATAGATTAAGAAAAGGCAAACCTACATTTCTAGCTTTTGTAGATTTGGAGAAGGCTTTTGACAATGTTGATTGGAATAAACTCTTTCAAGTTCTGAAGCAAGCAGGAGTGAAATATAGGGAGCGTAAGATTATCTACAACTTGTACAAAAACCAGACAGCGGTTGTCAGAGTTGAAGGGCATGAAAGGGATGCAGTGGTTGGAAAGGGAGTAAGACAGGGTTGTAGTCTTTCTCCATTGTTATTCAGTTTGTACATTGAGCAAGCTATAAAGGAAAGCAAGGAGAAATTTGGAGAAGGAATGAAAGTTCAGAGGGAGGAATTAAAAACATTGCGTTTTGCCGACGACTTAGTAATTCTGTCAGAGACAGCAAAGGACCTGGAAGAGCAGTTGAACGGAATGGACAGTGTGCTGAAAGGTGCATATAAGATGAAAAATAACAAGAGCAAAACTAGGGTAATGGAGTGCAGTGTAAGAAAATCAGGTGATGCTGATAGAATTAGATTAGGTAACGAAGCAATAAGGGAGGTAGATGAGTTTCGTTACTTGGGCAGTAAAATAACAAATGATGGTCGCAGTACAGAGGATATAAAATGCAGAATGGCAATGGGTAGAAAAGCGTTCTTGAAAAAGAGAAATTTGTTAATATCGAATATTGATTTAATCCTAAGGAAGTCCTTTCTGAGGGCATTTGTATGGAGTGTTGCCTTGTATGGGAGTGAAACATGGACAATAAACAGTGCGGACAGGAAGAGGATTGACGCTTTTGAAATATGGTGCTACAGAAGAATGCTGAAGATTAGGTGGGTGGATCGCGTAACTAATGAGGAGGTACTGAACAGAATTGGGGAGAAAAGAAATTTCTGGCATACCTTGACTAAAAGAAGGGATAGATTGGTAGGAAACATTCTTAGACGTCAAGGTATTGGGAATTTAGCGTTGGAGGGAAGTGTGTGGGGTAAAAACCGCTGAGGAAGACCAAGAGATGGATACAGTAAGCAGATTCAGACACATGTAGGTTGCCGTTCTTACCCTGACTCAATTACTTTAAGGCTCGTGAAAGATTTGACAGGAACATATAGTGTGCTATAGATGAACCACTACTTAAATAGTTTATAGGAATCATATACTCTCTCCAGTGGGCAGACAACAAGCTATCATATCACAATCGGCTTCTCCTGTGCACAAGTTGTCTGATCACATAAACAACACTTGCTGCCAAGTGTTTCATGCAGGTATACACCTTATAGCAAGCAAGGAATGAATAGAAAGACCAACGTGACAGTCCACTAGCAGTGGAAAGTTCAATAAGAATTACAGAATGGCAGATTATAAATATTTCTATTCAGTCACCATACGTTTGAAATATCACAGCCTACCACCAAACGACATTCAGCATAACCTGATAGTACATAGCACAAACAGTCACTCGGAATCGTGAAATCCCAACGACGAAATTAACGCCTCTAAGAACACATTCAGACAAATGGGCCCACTTCAAACAATATCAGACGCTTAAAACAATCAGTGACAATACAATAAACATATCAGTTGAACAGAAACAAGGGTTATTATGGAAGGGAGAGGGGTGATATAATTGAAAGCTTCTTCCTCCTTACGTATCGTGTGTAGGTGCAGCGCCAACCAAAACCTTCTACACACAGGGCCTCACAACCGACCGCGTCACGTCACACCGAGTAGGCCACGATCGCTTGCTGACTGGTTGGCCGCTGGGGCACAGCCCACTGCCTGCTAGCGGCCAGCCAGTAAGCTAGCAATCCCAGCCTAATCGGTGTGACTTGTAACGGACGGTTGTGAGGCCTTGTCTGTAGAAGGTGTTGCCCCAGCAGTCCATGTCGTGATGTCGCAAAGCCGTTAAGAACAACAAGCGAGCAAATGTGATAAAAAGGGATTTACTAGGTCCCCAATCAAAGCACTTACGATAGTAATAGCATAATTCACCAAGAAGAAAAATACTGCCCCTCGCAGATCTCCTAACGCAAACTGTAGGTGAGAGAGAAAAGGACGGGACAGGAAAACAATATGTCGCTTTAAAATGCCCACGAACTGGAGCAGCTACGAATGGCCATAAGGCAGAAAAAACCGCTAGACGACTTAGATGCCCAAAGGGACATCACCTATACACAGATAGTAATAAGCACTGGAATGACCTTTGCAGATAATATCACGGCATACTTAGGTGCCAAATGCGTGAAAGTAAATCACTGCTTAACCTACTGATAGAAGCGCTTGCAGCTCCGGAGGATTACGATACCCGAAGGAAAGTACCGACTGAAAACTCTCCACCTCTTACGGGAAAAGACTTAATACTTAACTGCAGTAATTGTGCCGATCCAGACGGCACCCAAGCAAGGCAATGACACGCTCGCACCGCTAACAGGGATTAAGCCAGAACATACTGTGACCGTCTCCCCAGTGGTCCGCCTTCCGATCCAGAATCTCAGTCAACCACGCGGTGCCGTTTAAGAACTTGTACATCTCACGACTCATACAAGCCTCCACCAAAAGTCCATAGACCAATGCAAAAACATCTTTTGTGCGTAACACCCACCAACAGTCACAGGTTAGACTCCAGCCCACTTCCTCCAGGATCCAGTATGGGACATCCCGTGCTAACCCTGTGTACCATGCCTCGTCAATGATTCTGGCTTGCTGACAATCGATACTGTTGTAGCGTCGCCATTCCCCACAACGCAGGCTGTCTACGCAAGTCGCGACGCCACATCATGAAGAAGCGATAACACTCTGTATAACAAGCACCCACAATCTCGTAAGCGGCCGACTGCCAACAGCGGACAAATTGAAGAGTGCCTCTGCGGTCATTGTAGTAGCAAACTTCCGCGCGAACTTTAAATGTGCGAAGATTCGTTTGATTAGAGAGAGTATTCGTTTGAGTTAAGTCGCAAAAGCTATGTCTAATTGAAATATGTAACTACAAAACAGCTTCAGACTCCTTGCATATATATCGCAACTATCGGTTGTGTAAATTTATTACGCATACGGTGTAGAAATTGGCCAACAGCGTTTCCTCTTCCTAATGAAACCGAACTGTAACATGTAGTTTTTTTGCGTTCTAAGTGCAGCATGTGAACGGAATTTATCGTCAGACACGATTTTTGGCACTTTCTCAGTATATTCTACGACTGTGAAACTTTTGAACAAACATTAACTTCGGAAGAGTTCCACACTTAACATCTCTGCTTTAATGCTGTATTCTCTAATATTTAGATATTTCATAGCAACAAAAATCAGACAGCGCTGACTGAAATAGCTAATGTTAAAAATCGATTGTGAAAGTGAAATATGCCATCAGATACATAAATGAAAAATAGCTTCTTACTTTGTGAATACAGCAATCAGCCACGACCAAATTCAAATGTTCAAATGTTTGTTAAGCTTATGGGACTTAACTACGGTGTCATCAGTCCCTAAACTTACAAACTACTTATGAACTAGGACGGCACAAATATCCATGCCCGAGGGGGGATTCGAACCCCCGACCGTAGTGGCCGTGCAGACCGTGACTGGAGCGCCTAGTCCCCTCGGCCACCGCGGCCGGCCTACCAAATTCTTTTAAGAACACGAAGTATGCCATAACTTTTTCTTAACTAAGGCATCTAATATTAGCATTAGGATATCTAGCAAGAAAATTAGAATTTTAATGCTGTAATCCAAATACCTTATAGCAGAGTGAACTGCTCAAAAGACAGCAACTATCGCCACTGATACTATGTGACGTGCATATATGGAACTATACACAGGTCTGCAAACCCCTTTCAGTTGTTATACCTATATGTAAAGCAGATTACCTTTAAATTCTACGTTACCAGTTGCTAATAGTAATTTCATAAACAAAAATTCGAACTGCAGTGAGGCAACTAATTTCTTGACCCCAATAGTTATTTTACAAATGATAAAATGAAACTTTTTGAACTTCCTATCCACCAATACTGCCTAAAGTAGCTCCTTTTTAAGAGATACCAGTATTATAAAAGCCTGTTATTTATTTCACTCAATTCTATATTGTCTTGACTAACAGTCTGTTAAGCAAGATTAACTACCTCTGAACACAATTAGTAGGGCTACTTGCACTCCTGGGAAATATAAAGGGGAATACAGTATTCGATCTTTTTATTCCTTTCTTAAATTGATTTATGTATTTAAACGCTGAGAAGCTCTTCACCATCGTGCTTCATGTACACTGCGATAGTCAAACAGTACAGACGTGAGTATCAATTGTGTATATATCCCACAGTAGCTATTTAATACAGGATTTACCTGCTAATAACACTCGTGTTTATCTGACGCTTGCCACTACCATGGCGGCCGCGCGAAGGTTCAAATTATCCCGCGACAGCAGCGCCGTCAGGAAGTCTAGTTATTGGCCCACTTTAGGTTCCGGTAGTAACACTAAAAGTGGGCCTTTGTGATCGTTTTTGACAGCTCGAAATTTAAATGAAAATAATGGCTTAACCATTCATCTGACACGAAAACTGAATAACCGAATTTGTAGAGGAGACAATTATCTACAACTTTGCTCTCTTATGGTTTTTTTTCATATCACGTATCGTTTCAGAGATATTTTCAAAAATAACGGCGATTTTGGGATGTCTGTCTGTCTGTCTGTCTGTCCGTCCGTCTGTCTGTCTGTCTGTCCGTAACGTGTTCCATGTTTTTAAGACGAACTGTTCAACCAATCAGCACCAAATTTTACAGACATAATTGTACGCCGTCGACCAGAACTCCCTTTTTCAAATTTTTCGGACCAAAAATAGGGTAGTAATACCGAAAAAAGCCGTTTGTAATATAATTGTAACTGCAAACGAACCGTTCATCTGACAGGAAAATTGAATAGCATAATTGGTAGAGAGGAAAATTCTCTACAACGTAGCTCTATTATGTTTTTTTCATATCTTGCATCGTTGCAGAGGTATTTGCAAAAATAACGGCGATTTGACGATGTCTGTCTGGTTGTTACGTGTCCCACATTGTAGGTCAAACTGTTCAACCGATCAGCACCATGTTTTACAGACATAATTGTTGGATACCAGAGACTACAACCTCGCTTTTTGAAATATTTCGGACAAGAAATACGTTAGTAATACCAAAAAAAGTCTTTTATAATGTAATTTTAATTGCAAATAAACCGTTCATCTGACGCGAAAATTCAATAAACTAATTTGTAGCGGAGAACATTCTACAACTTCGTCCCCTTATGCTTTTTTCACATCTCGTATCGTTTGAGAGATATTTGCAAAAATAACGGAGTATTGACACCTTCCATTGAATTAACAAAAACCACCCGTCCGCAGATGTCACGTGACATTCCTCGCCCAGAACTCTCTGTGGCATACGCCATCTTGCGTTGCGTATTTGATGATTTTTCTTATTGTAACTTACACGTTGTCATTTCAAAGCAATGGTGCACTGAAGAATTAGGTAATTTCCTAGACCTCGTGTACATCGAAGAAAACGACGTTGCGATCGATATATATTCAATGTTCGATTCTTACGCCATGGTCGATGAGGCGACAGATGGAAGCGCTGGTTTTGAATCGTATCTTGTATAGTGTTTACTGAGTGATATTTCGTTGTGTTATTCATGCTGTACTCTTAGGTTCCTGCCTAACCACATCCTTTATAATCCTGAGAAAGTTTTAATAAATGGATTCGCTACCATTGATGATTTAGTGTTTCTGAACCGGAGATTCGGGCGCCAGGCGCCCTCACGCACGTTTTAAAAATAAAACTTCTCGTTTAACCTATACCTAACCTTCTTAAGGCTACGCTACAGATTCCTGTTTTAAAGTAAAAGGTAGGTTAGGTATAGGTTAAACAAGGTTTTTTTTTTTTTTTTTTTTTTTTTTTTTTTTTTTTTTTTTTTTTTTTTTTTTTCGTAGCGCCCGAATCTCCGGTTCAGAAACACTAAATTGAACGTTAATCACATATCGAACATTCGATATATATCGATCGCAACGCCGTTTTCTTCGATGTACACGAGGTCTAGGAAATTACCAAGAATTAACAAAACCACGTCGTTCTTCGTACGATAAATGACAATCTAGTGTCTACAAATGCCATATTAACATCAGTCAACAACAATAGTATTAGATTAAAGAAGAAAACTCAAATGTCAGCTGTAGCGGAAAAGAGAAAAATTTGCACCGTTCATTCACTTTTTGTAAGAAAACAACTTGTTTCACAAAATTATAACTATTTGTAAACACATTTAGTAAATAAAGTTTTTGTTAAAAAAAAAAAAAAAAAAAAAAAAAAAAAAAAAAGTGGGTAATGCGTTTGGCTGGGACGCTGAAGGTCAGTGGTTCAAATCCCACCACTACCAACATTTTTTTTTATTTCCTAAAAGGGTTTCAGACACTCTTATTAATTAATTTTTTATTATTTACATTATTATTTTGGTCCAAAATGTTTGCAAAAACTTATAAAACTACAAATCTAAAGTGGGCCGTAAAACACGTCAGTGCGTTTTTTTTTACAACGTCTGTGCTGTATATTACTGCGGCTGCCGGGGGCGCCTCCAGTCATGGTTACCTGTCTGCCTTGCTTCGCGAGCCGGCCATTCAGAAGAAGAGGACACGACTAGGTAGGCCGGCGCACCACAGCCACGACAGTTCAGTCTACCGGTCTACCAGAGAGTCCGGAGCGAGTACAACGAGCCAACCGTCTACGTTAGCACAACCGTGAACACTACTATTGACTGTAGATAGGAAGAGGTCATTGCAGAACTATGTATTAGATAGGACCTTGCATCAACAAGCACACCTAAAGTTGACTATTATCTTCAACTAGCTAAAAACCCGGCGTTGCCCGGGTATTTATTTATTTATTCCTGCGATTTTTAGTTATATATTCATTTGTATAAGGGCTGTATGTCTTCAAAATCTCTTGGGAATACAATTAATAGTAAAGAACTAATAGATAAAAATTTGTTGCGTGATGAATCGGTTTTCCATGAACGTTACTGTTTATGTGCTCATAGCTCATGAACTATGTGTCATACTGTGATACAATTTAGAATGTACATCCAACTATATGCTTTTATGCTGACTGCAAAATTTCCTGCGGCTACAATTTGTAGCATAGAAATTATAAATTGTAACGCCATACTGAATGCCGTAGTTTTAGTCCATGAACAGCGGAAAGTTACTGTTTATGTACTCATATCTCATGAACTAAGTCTCGGAATGTGATACAATTTAGACTCTACAATCAACTATATATGTGTATACTGTCTGTTAAATTTCCTGTCGCTACAATTTGTAGTGTTCAAATTATAAATTGGAACGTCATACCGAGAGCCGTAGTTTTACTCCATAAACAGCGGAAAAGTAGTAAGCGAGAAGCTTTTTTCCTGTCATCATTTTACTATGGTTGACAGCGAGAAAAAGTTTAATAAAGGTTTGAAATTATATTTAAAGTTTGTTGCAAGTCGCTAAGTACTGCCATTCTCATGCAGTGTATTTCGAAAGTCTCGCCGCATTATATGGCATTTTTTGCGATTTCTATTGGTTATGACGTATACGGTAAGGAATGTGTGTACCAAATTTGGTTTAAATCGGTCCAATGGTTTAGGAGAAAATGTGCAGCATTGTCGCAAATTGCAGCAGTTATTCGCGCATCTCATTGTTTATGCCGTCATATATCGTGAACAATATATCGTATGTGATTCTTACACTTACGGCGACCGTCCTCATGGATTGAAGCTTACCTGTACAAAATTTTATAAATATTGGAACAAAACTGTAGATTTGCATGCAACACGTACAAATATACGGACACTCTGCTTTATATATTAGATTGTAATAAAAGAATATGTCAAATAATCTCTTCTTTCACTTGCAGACCTTGTCCACAATCCTTGCTAGCCACGGCCCACCTCCAGAACCTACTGTTCGTAGTAAGCATCCCAAGGACACAAAAGATACAGCACAGCACCACCGACGTCGCAGGCGGGAACTAAATATCGAAACTGCAAGACAATGCCTGGGCGCCAAAAGAATTACTAGCAAGGAGAGATACCCGGGAACCAGCACGGCTCATTATCACTAAAAACGTGATTAAAAACATGTTAAATTTTTCAATCTTCAAGTTGAAGATTACGTTCACCTCTCGAAACGAGTAGGAACGGCTCAGTGGTCTAGACTATATCTTACGAAATTGCTGTTGTATGGCACACCAAAGGCTGAATATTTCCTTAAGCAGCTGGTTACAAAGTTTTGGCCCACCACTGTAATGTCTCAAATGTATCAAAAGTGAAGGCCGTAAACTCCACATGATACCTAGGAATTACTATCACTTCAGACTTAAACTGGAAAGAACACGTAGTTAATGTCGTGGGAAAGGCGAACCAGAGACTGCGTTTTATTGGTAGAACCCTTAAAAGATACAACAGAACTACTAAAGAAACTGCATACACTACGCTTGTCCCTCCTTTCTTGGAGTATTGCTGCCCAGTGTGGGATCCTTATCAGGTGGGTTTGACGGAGGACATCGAAAGAGTCCAAAGAGGAGCAGCTCGTTTTGTATTGTCACGATAGAGGGGAGACAGCGTTACGTAAATGATACAGGACCTGGGATGGAAATCATTACAACAACGGTGCTCATCGCTGCGGCGTGGTCTACTTACGAAACTACATTCGCCAACATTCTCTTCCGAGTGCGAAATATATTGTTCATTCCTACTTACATAGGTAGAAATGATGATCAGAATAAAATACGAGAAATCAAAGCTCGAACGGAGAGATTCATGTGTTCTTTCTTCCCGCGCGCTATTCGAGAATGGAATGGGAGATAAGTAGTATTACGGCTGGTTCGATGAACAGTCTGCCAGGCACTTAAATGTGATTTGCAGAGTATTCCATGTAGATGTCCCGGTCCAAATATCGTGTGCGTTCTTTATTTTTAAATGACAGAATTTTTGCACACGTATGTAATGAAAGTAATAATAATAATAACAACAGGAAGAGAAGTATATGTACTATTCTTCTTTTTCTAGCAAAATGTGGCGGAGGAATCTGTTAACATTAAAACTTGAAATACGAGGCGCGTCCAGAAAGTAAGTTCCGTTTGGTTATATAAAACAAAAATCTACAACTGTTAAACTACTTTTCTACATAGCTTCGGAAATTTTGTAGGCAATTGTCATAGCATGGCACAAGGTTTTGTGTGCCTTTTTCATAGAATGTTGCCGCCTATGTATTCAACCATGTGGTAGCATGTTCTTTCAGCTCGTCATCGTCGTTGTTGTTCACCAAGGTCAGATTTTAGGTGTAAGAAGAGGACTACTGTGAGAGGCCTTTTTTTTTTTTTTTTTTTTCACGATTATGCCTGACCTCACACACCGAATGTGACCAAACAATTCTTACGGAAATTTCAATGGGACCTGTTTGATTATCCTCCATACAGCTCGGACCTCTCTCCTAGCGACTTTCATCTCTTCTTACACCTAAAATCTGTCCTTGGTGGTCAACACTTCAACGATGATAAAGAGCTGTTACCACATGGTTGAATACACAGGTGGCAACCTTCTGTGAATGATGCATGCAAAAACGTGTAGCACGCTATGACAAATGCCTACAAAATTTCGGCAGTTATGAGGAAAAGTAGTTTAAGAAAAATGTTCAAATGTTTATACAACTTATGGGACTTAACTACGGGGTCATCAGTCCCTAAGCTTACAAACTACTTATGAACTAGCTAAGACTAAAGACGGCACAAATATCCATGTAAGGGGGGGGGGGGGATTCGAACCCCCAACCGTAGTGGCCGTGCTGTCCGTGACTGGAGCGCCTCAGTCACCTTGGCCACCGCGGCCGGCGTAGTTTAAGAGTTGTAGAATTTTGTGCAATAAAAATTTCTTGGTACAGGAAGAGGATAGAGGCTTTTGAAATGTGGTGCTACAGAAGAATGCTGAAGATTAGGTGGGTAGATCGCATAACTAATGAAGAGGTACTTAACAGAATTGATGAGAAAAGGAATTTTTGGCACACCCTGACTAAAAGAAGGGATCGCTTGGTAGGACACATTCTTAGACATCGAGGAATCGTAAATTTAGCGTTGGAGGAAAGTGTGTGGGGTAAAAATCGCAGAGGGAGACCAAGAGACACGTATTATAAGCAGATTCAAGTGGATGTGGGTTGTCGTTGTTCTTATGAGGAGATGAAAAGGCTTGCTCAGGATAGAGTAGGGTGGAGAGCTGCATCAAACCAGTCTCCGGACTGAAGACCACAACAACAACAACAAAAATTTCTTCTATATCTGTGTACAATTTCATTTTATTACCAAGCGGAACTTACTTTCTGGACGTGCCTCGTATTAAAAGGCAAACTTGAAAATGTTATTACGATAGTTATAGAGTAAGTTAATTTACCGGGTAGACCATGAAAGTAGAGATGGTCAATATGATATCTCGTCTAAGCGCAGTTTTGTGAACTTGTCGTCGGATAAATGTCACTTCTTAATTGGAAAGACCGACTGTCTCAAATATTGTGCGGCGAGAGGGCAGCAACCGGAAAGCAGACCTCACAGCGCCGGAGCTTTGATGAAATGGCGCTCGATAAATTCCGTACGCGTCACTAGTCTTTTTTCGGAGCAGGAAAAAATTTATTGCTGCAGAACATACTGTCGCGGATCTCTGTGGAAATTTATGTTGGAGACGAACTTTCGTGATTATGTCGAACTACATCACTTTAATGAAACAGGACTGATTTACTTGGTTTGTAATTTAGAGCCCTCTTGCACGCTCGGGTTGTAAGATAGCAATGACCGCGTAATTCAGTGTCCCGCACGACGGTGAACCCTTCGCCGTGACAAAAATGAAGAAAAAATAATTAACGGCAGTACGCCGACTATGTATCACACAACGTGTCAGTCTCGTGAAATAAGTACATTTTGCCGCAATAAATGGACACATTTATCGTCCATTGTCTGTATAAGCCAATTTATCACCCCTTACGGTTTACATTTATCCCATGGGCTGCCAAGTTTTGTTTATTCTGTTAGTTGATCCGTTTTGTAGATGTTTACTGCAGAAACAAGTCCACGGTTCCAACCCTTTTAAATAGACAAAAATTATTGTTTTAATATCAATAAAAGTATATTATATATATATATATATATATATATATATATATATATATATATATATATATATATATATATAGCTTTAATACATTATTATTATTATTATTATTATTATTATTATTATTATTATTATTTACATTACTACATGGTGCAACACGTTAGCTCAACATCCACAAAAATTCAATTGAAGAAATATCGCAATGGGAAAGCACTTGTCTGAAACATTCAGAACGTGTGTTTTTCGGTAATGAAATATCATTCCTGACACACTGTCATAATTTAAGTGTAGGAGAATGCTGTTTCTTTTGATCGTTTCCTTTTCTTTTTTCTGTGGCGAGCTAGCGGTAGCATACGCGACTTATAATAAACACGGCATAGTTCAAAATGTGCAAATGTTTGTAAATCTATTGGACCAGACTGCGTGGTCATCAGTCAGTCGCTTACAAACTACTTAAACCTAGGTAAACTAACCTAAGGACAACACACACACCCATGCCCCAAGGAGGACTCGAATCTCCGCGGCGAGCAACCGCGCGCTCCGCAGCGAGACGCTTTAGACCGCTCGGCTACTCCACCGCGGCACGGCCTCCTTCGATCCCCGCAATTGCCAAAGTTCTGAATCTGTACAGAAATACATGTCTCTCTACATCACCTCCTAAACTACTGGTCCAATTTCAACCACACTTGGTACACCTGTTCTCTACTGACAGACAACAAATGCTATTTGATTGAGAATCACCTACGCCACAGAGATCAGGAGATATGACGTTACAAATAATGTAATTCGCGAATGCCAAATATTCAAATGTTTGTCAATCTAAGGGACTTACCTACTGCGGTTATCAGACTTACAAACTACGTAAAGTACCCGATGCTAAGAACAACACACACCCGTGCCCGACGGAGGACTCGAGCCTCCGACGTCGAGCAACCGCTCGTTCCGCAGCAAGGCGCCTTAGAGCGCTCGGTCACTCCACCGCGGTCGCATCATCCGCCAGCGCTTCACGTCTCCTCCTAAATGAATTCCAAATACTCCTTAACATCAGGAAACACCGCTGTGGAAATAAATACCACCTCAAACTCGTACAGGAGATGTGACGTCGAAAACAATGAAAAATGACCCACCAAGCAATGCGTGAATAACATGACTTCATTTATCCACTATTTGAGAACCACAGCACTTAGTGAGCTACAATAGACGTTAATCATAATTTCACTGACAACTCAAACAATATGATGAAAGGAAATAAGGTTTAAGCAGAAAACTACGCCACTGAAATTGTTTCAATTTATTCCTTTTACATTATCAATTTCTTTCGCAATAATATCGTTCATGAATCAGCGCTCCATCAATGGATGTAGAGGATTTGAGGACTAAATTTAAATGTATTGCAAATAAAGGGTTGGAGAAATATGTGCCTGAAAAGACGATTAACGATGGGAAAGATCCACCATGGTATAATAATAATGTTTTAAAGCTACTGAGAAAGCAAAGACTGTTGCACTCTCGGTTCGCCGGCCGCGGTGACCGAGGGGACAAAGGCGCTCCAGTCACGGTCTGCACGGCCACTACGGTCGGGGGTTCGAATCCCCCCTCGGGCATGGATATTTGTGCCGTCCTAGTTCGTAAGTAGTTTGTAAGTTTAGGGACTGATGACCCCGTAGTTAAGTCCCATAGACTATACAAACATTTGAACATTTGAACTCTCGGTTCAAAAAAGAACACGCAAATAATGACAGGCAAAAGTTAGTAGAGATTCGTGCGTCTATAAAAAGATCGATGCGCAAAGCATACAATAATTACCACAGCCATACCTTAGCAAAATCTTTCCGAGAACCCGAAATAATTCTGGTCCAATGTAAATTCGATAGGCGGGTCTAAGACCACAATCCAGTCACTCGTTGACCATTCCGGAGCAGTAATAGAAGAAAGCAAACAGAAAGCTGAAGTTCTAAATTTAACCTTTAAGAAATCTTTCACGCAAGACGACCGCACACATGTACCATCATTTGATCAACGCACTAATTCCCAGACGGCAGTTTCATCGAATTTACTAAAGCATGCTCAGCTAAAGCAGATTTGTCTGGGTACCGTTAACGATGAAACCTTTCATGTTCCTTCCTTTGTTATTCAACAGTTCGTGCTGTTTGTCCGACATAAGACTGGCCACATTCGCAAGGTATCTTGTAGACCCCAGGTGTTCTGAGACCTCTCGGACGTGAGAAACTTGTCGAGTTCTTAGAACATCTGAACAGCATCAGCACTAACATCGAGTTCACCATGGAGGTAGAAAAAGAGAGTACATTGCCCTACCTCGACGTTCTCGTCCGTCGCAAACTGAATGGATGCCTTGGTCACAGCGTCTATAGAAAACCTTCCCACACTGATCTGTACTTGCACGCCACAAGCCATCATCACCCGGCACAGAAGCGCACTGTATTGCAAACTTCGGCACGTCGTACAAAATCAATATCACACGCCGATAATCTGCCCCAAGAGTTGAAACATCTACGCTACGTCTTTAGGTATAATGGCTACAATGATAGTGAAATGTTCAAAATGTTCAAATGTTTGTATAGTCTATGGGACTTAACTACGGGGTCATCAGTCCCTAAACTTACAAACTACGCATGAACTAACTAAGACTAAGGACGGCACAAATATCCATGCCCGAGGGGGGATTCGAACCCCCGGCCGTAGTGGCTGTGCAGACCGTGACTGAAGCGCCTCGGTCCTCTCGGCCACCGTGGCCGGCGATAGTGAAATAAGTGATCAGATCTCACGAAAGAAACACAATAAGACCACTGACGAGGAAGAAGGAAAGAAACTTGCTTTTTTGCCGTTCTGTGGTTCTGTGTCGGGTAAAATAAGCCGCCTGTTGAAGAGACACAAGATCAAATCAGTCTTCAGGCCCGCGATGAAAATCCGGCAATTACTGAGACCAGTTAAAGATGCAGTAGGTCTCAGAACACCTGGGGTCTACAAGATACCTTGCGAGTGTGGCCAGTCTTATGTCGGACAAACAGAACGAACTGTTGAACAACGAAGAAAGGAACATGAAAGGTTTTATCGTTTACGGTACCCAGACAAATCTGCTTTAGCTGAGCATACTTTAGTAAACGGTCATCGCATCAAATTCGATGAAACTGCCGTCGTGGCACGCACGAACGGCTTCTGGGACAGTATTATTAAAGAAGCCATCGAAATTAAAACATCTGATAACAACCTTAACAGAGACGGCGGCCTGCAGCTCAGCGCGGCGTGGCATCCAGCGATCGCGCATTTAAAACGGGCGCATCGAGCACCGACTCAAAGCATGCCCATATATGGCGATGTCGCGGAGCACCTGTGACGTCACAGCCGGCAGCTAGTGTATATAAGCCCGTACTTGCAGTCACTAGGCAGTCAATACAGCCGGCCGCGGTGGCCGAGGAGCCTGAGGCGCTCCAGTCACGGTCTGCACGGCCACTACGGTCGGGGGTTCGAATCCCCCCTCGGGCATGGATATTTGTGCCGTCCTTAGTATAAGGTAGTTTGTAAGTTTAGGGACTGATGACCCCGTAGTTAAGTCCCATAAGCTCTAAAAACATTTGATTTTGAACTAGCGATCAAATACGCTCCGTGTAATATACCCTTAACGGAAGCCAAGCGCCAGCACTGCAGTTACAGAGGAATGGCGTAACACAAACGACTGGCTCTTTCTCCGCCAGGGGCGCTACTGTCGTTCCAAGTGCCAGACGTAAACTTTTACATACACGCTACTAACAATCTTGATGCAATCCAGTGCTGTGCGTCCTATGTGTTCACTGGTTCAAGGACACAGGAAAAAACTCGTCGTGAAACAAGTAAATAAATAAAAATAAAAAAATAAAAAGTGTTTTTGAACACCTTTTTGAAGTCGAGAAAAACACAATCCGCCTGTTGCCCTTCGTCCATGGCACGCAGATGTCATGTGAGAAAAGGGCAAGCTGAGTTTCACATGAACGATGTTTCCTAAACCCGTGCTGATTCATGGAAAGAAGCTTTTCCGTTTCAAGGAAATTTACTATATTCGAACTGAGAATATGATCCAAAATTCTACATGAAACTTATGTCAACGATATTGGCCTGTAATTGTATGGGTCAGTTCTCTTTCCTTTCTTATACACGGGAGTCACGTGCGCTTTTTTCCAATCACTAGGAACTTTGCGCTGAATTAAAGATTCGCGATAAATGCAAGCTCAGTAAGGGGCCAACGCTGCAGAATAGTCTTTGTAAAACCGAACTTTTATCCCATCCGGACCAGCAGACTTTTTCGTATTTAGCTCTCTCAGCTGCTTCTCTACACCGGAAATACCTATTGCTATGTCCCCCATTTCGGAATTTGTACGTTGATCAAATGATGGTACATTTGTGCGGTCCTCCTGCGTGAAAGATTTCTTAAAGGTTAAATTTAGAACTTCAGCTTTCCGTTTGCTTTCTTCTATTACTGCTCCGGAATGATCAATGAGTGACTGGACAGTGGGCTTTGACCTGCTTATCGATTTTACATAGGACCAGAATTTTTTTCGGCTTCTCGGTTAGATCTTTTGGTAAGCTATGGCTGTGATAATTATTGTATGCTTCACGCATCGATCTTTTTATAGACGCACGAATCTCTACTAGCTTTTGCCTGTCATCATTTGCGTGTTCTTTTTTTAATCGAGAGTGCAACAGCCTTTGCTTTCTCAGCAGCTTTCTAACATTATTATTATACCAAGGTCGATCTTTTCCATCTTTAGTCGTCTTTACTGGCACATATTTACCTAACCCTTTATTAACAATGCACTTAAATGTAGTCCACAATTCCTCTACATCCATAGTCCCGGAATTAAACGATGCCCATTCATTTTCTAAGTGCGATCGTAACATTTGCTTCTCGGCTCTTCCCAACAAAAACACGCTCCTAGCCTTCTTGATTGGTTTATGAACTTTGGTCATCATCGATGCTATGACGATATCATGATCACTAATTCCTGTCTCTACACAGACATCTTTAATAAGGTCAGGCCTGTTTGTGGCTAAAAGGTCTAGAATATTTCCATTTCTCGTGGGTTGCCAGTTTAACTGCTCAAGACAGTTTTCGGAGAATGTGTCCAAAAGTAGCTCGCAAGACTGCTTGTCTGTACCGACTGAAATGTAACTAGCGAGGTCCCAATCTATACTCTTAAGGTTTAAGTCTCCTCCGACTAATATTACATGGCCCGGATACCTATGCACTATCTGGTGTAGACTTTCTTTGAATGATTCTAAAACTGCTACAGCAGCACTGGGGGGGCGGGGGGCGGTAAAAACAGCCAACTATTAACTTTACTTCTTTTAGACCTGTTTTACGTGGCCAGATAACTTCACAATTACTTTCAACATCGATCTCAGTAGAAACAATATCTTTATCCACAGCGATGAACACTCCTCCTCCAGTTGTATCCGATCTATCTTTCCGATATACATTCCACGCTTCGCTAAATATTTCTGAACTTGCCACATCATGATTTAGCCAGCTTTCGGTGCCTAAAACTATCTGAGCGCAATAACTTCCATGCAGTGCGGCAAATTCGGGAACTGTTTCTGATACTCTGAAAGTTCGCGGCTAATATTTTGATGTTCGAATTTTTGTTCCGAACGTGGCCTGAATTCGCTGCTGTGCACTCCACAAGTACTCTGCTACCCGAGTAGCCGCTTCCTTAGTGTATTGCACCCCTGATCTATCTAGGGGCACCCTACAATTCCCCACCCGATAACGCAGATCCAGAAATCTGCAGCCATGACTGTCACAGAGTCGGCGAAGCCTCAGGTTCAGACCCTCCACACGGCTCCAAACCAAAGGACCCCGATCAACCCTGGGAACAATGCTGCAAATCGACAGCTCTGCTTGCACCCCGCGTGCAAAGGCAGCAGCCTTCACCAATTCCGCCAGCCGCTCGTAGGACCTGAGGATGTCCTCAGAACCCAAGCGACAAGCGTCATTGGTGCCGACGTGAGCCACGACTTGCAGTCGACTGCACCCCGCACCCTGGATAGCCGCCGGCAAGGCCGCCTCCACATCTCAGATGAGGCCCCCCGGCAGACACACCGAGTGCACGTTCGAATTCCTTCCGGATCTGGACGCTATCTGCCTAAGGGGCTCCATCACGCGCCTAACATTGGAGCTCCCAATAACTAATAATCCCCTCCCCCCGTGCACCTGCTCGGACCCTGCTGAAGGAGTGGTCACACGCTCACTCACAGGACGAACGGGCGCGGACGGACGTCCAGCCTCCACATTGGCCTTCCGCCTCGAGCGACGCGAACGCCGTACAACCCGCCACTCCCCTTGCGGAGAAGGCGGCTCG
This sequence comes from Locusta migratoria, assembly GCA_026315105.1. Taxonomy (NCBI): domain Eukaryota; kingdom Metazoa; phylum Arthropoda; class Insecta; order Orthoptera; family Acrididae; genus Locusta; species Locusta migratoria. The sequence continues at coordinate 255,433,455 of CM048745.1, read as the reverse complement.
ACGTCCGGTACACCTGAAGGTGCCTCGGTAGCAGGGACAGAGAGCGAAGCGTGAGACACCTGAGGTGTCCCACTCGACGCACCAGACTCCCCACCATCGCTGCACCCCGAGACAGCAGCCTGAAGACGGCTGACCGTAGACAACAGCACGCTCAGCTGTTCGCGAACCGCCGGCCACGGTGGCCGAGGGGACTGAGGCGCTTCAGTCACGGTCTTCACGGTCACTACGGTCGGGGGTTCGAATCCCCCCTCGGGCATGGATATTTGTGCCGTCCTTAGGATAAGCTAGTTGATAAGTAGTTTGTAAATTTAGGGACTGATAACCCGTAGTTAAGTCCCATAAGCTTAACAAACATTTGAACATTTGTTCGCGAACCGCGGCCAACTCCTCCTGCGTCCGCACACAGCAGGCACACATCCTATCCATCCTATCGATACAATTAACTGCAGAAAGTAGAAAACTAAATAATCAACTTTTAAGAAGCCTAGTACTCTAATAAAAGCGGCTGGCTGCTGACTTAACTGTGGTCAGTGGTAACTACACTGTCAAGTCAACAGAACTGAGTCCGGCAGTTATCAAAATAAACAAGAATATCTGTGGAATACACCGTTATCAAACGCGCGGGAATATAAGCTTAGCGCTGTTTACAATTAGCTACATTCGCTACGTACGAGGTGCGTCTTACAAGTTAGGAAACAGCAGTTACAAGCAAAATACCTATACTGGACTTCAAAGTATTCGCAGTTGACTACAATACACTTCTGATATCGCTTGTACATCTGCTGAAAACTGTCAGCTCGAAGCACTGAGGTCACGCGTTGTTTTATCTTCGCAACCGTCGTAAATCGTGAGTCATTTAAGGCGGGGAAACAGAAAGAAGTCTGTCGACGCTAAATCTGGAGAATAAGGAGGGTGCGGAAGTACAGTGGCCTTGCGTCTAGCGAGGAAGCTGAGCATGCAGACACTGTTGAGCATTGTCGTGCAGGAAATCCCACTGTCCACTCTAGTACAGTTCTGACCGAATCCGCTTCAACACCATACACTTGTACTAACATCCCATGGGTCTCCGTCGCCGTTTTGCCTAATTTTAAACAAAATTTGATATTAACGCGTTGCTCCATTTTGCGCTCCATGCTGCAATGGCACGATTTCTCAAACTGACCCTGTTAGCTGGGTCGCAGCGTGTAGCACTGCTTCACGTTAGGGGGCGCTTGTTGCTATGTCCCTCAATGTAATTGCAATGACACCTCACCCTCGCCAGCGCGGTTTGAACAATATGGGACCATTCACCGAACGTTTCAGAAACGCACTTTTTATTTTGCAGACAGTATGTACATTTAGTCCTAAAAGTACTTTCTTAACCCGCGAGCAGGCGCGCCGATTTTCGTAACACGAGCGGGCGCGCGGCGCACTTAGTACATGTGTAGTAAAAAGCTGTCAGTATGCTACCAAGGGAAACATGTATTAGCTAAGTCGTACTTTCATTTTAGTTTATTTAAACAGCAATACAATAAACATATATTACATCGATAATTTACTGTGCGATTAAACAAATAAGAAAACTTTCGTATCATTTTATTGCCGTAGCTGACAGAGGAATAGTTTCCAACACTTTGGGTTATATCATTCTGAAAACTAAATAGGAGTGAATAGCCCTACATTTAACAGGTAAAAATTTTTGTGTTATCTCGCGTTTGTCTTTTCTCAACGTCCCGGAGCATGTTAGTCGATTTCTCAACAGGGAGTTGCCTAAGGCATTGCTAGTATACCTAACGTTTCTCTCTGAGCCTCCAGTGTGAATATTAAGTCTTCCTACAGTATCACAGGGAGAATTAGAAGCATCGTATGGTCCTTCAGGTTGTTTCGCACAAAATACTTCCATATTACTAGTCAAGAGTATGTTAGCAGCTGCTAAAACAAACATCTTTTTGTCGTACTTCGCTGGTTTGTTTAGAATATACTGAACAAAAAAAGAGCGAACCCCAGAAAGCTTCCCACGTTTCATCTACTGTCACAAATTGTCCTAAACTGTAAACGTTCTTGCAGTTCGCCACAAAGCCATCAAATATTTGCCTTATTGCAGCAATCTTATCATTTACTCTACTTTCTTGTTTTGCACTCTTATTGTAAAAACGAATACATCATAAAAAAGGAACAAAAGTCTTCTGCAGCCCATCACAGCTCTCTTAATCTCCATACCAGTACCATCTCATGTCCACAGTTCAATCACATCTGTATAGTTCGCTTTCTAAGCACCGAAGGTATATAACAACCCCACAAAGCCACTATTGCACACCTGCACTTTTGTTGGCGTCCCTGTCTTTGGAATATTGTATATATTCTTTGTTAAACTGAATATATATGTTCGTGAATTTTACAGTTGCATAAATCACTTCCAGGGTAAGTATTGTACATAAGCCTCTTTTTCAGTTGTGACCCCTCTGGTAACACTTGTGAGCCCGGAGTGTATTTTCACAATGTTTTCGAAATCACCTTAGGACACATTTTATTCCGTTTACACGTTTTGTTCCTCCCAATAAAAATACCAATGGAGAGTAGCTCTTCAGTTATCATCTGAATCGTGGACTTTATCAGAATCTGAACAGTGGTCACTTCATGTGATAAGTTCCTCTTCTTCCTCAGAGTCGTCATCGTTATCAATGTCTGGTAAAGTGTTGAAATCTGTATCTTCGTCGAAGGCCAATCAAGCTCGTTGTCTGTCAGCTTAGATCTCGCCCTGCACAGTAATATATCCACTTGTTACGTGTTATCATTCCCTTTGCACAGAAAGAAGTGAAGTAAAATTGGAGGAAAAATTACATACATGACCGGGCGCGTGGCGTACTTTGTACACTAAGATGACCAACTCTCAATTTATTTTAAATTACTGTAGCTCAAGTGAACCTATGATAACTCAACTTCTCACTGTGCTAGCTGAAAGTATGATGCAGGAATAGGTAGGGGCTTGGTCTTCTCAAACAACAACTGTGCAAAACGATGTTATTTGCCGTTGGCGCACTTTATAGACAGTTGCGCCGGCTCGCGGGTTAATTATATCATCGTACGATGCGTAGTTCACGAGACATGCCGTCATAAAGAATATTCACGAAAATCTGCCCGAATAACCATGATGTTCTAATTTACTACGTCTTTTCTACCAACTCGATTCACAGCACATTTCGTAGAAAGTTACCTAATATTCAACTCTATGAACGTGGAATGTTATTTTATTGTCGGACCCATTGTTCAGGAGAGGTGACTTCATAAGAACTGATCTGAATGAAAAGAAACTGAAATGGAAGGAGAATAGGGCAGAAAGCCATGGACAAAGAGGCGAGAAGGAGTTAGATTATCACAAGAAAGGAATAAATTTCGAACGAAGAATTCTAATAAAAGAAGTCATCCCAGCTCTAAAACTGTCATCTCAAAGAGACCAGAGGAATGGCCAGGGTTTCGGGACATATCTTCTCTCTTGTTCTAGAGATGCGGAATTTGCCATGAAAGGTGAGAGAACCAGAAATGTTGAACAGCATAAAATGCAATAGTCGCAGGAAACCCCTGAATTAAAGGAAGGTGCCCGTGAAACATCAACCCGGTCGTAAAAAGAACCATAGGGGCCTGAAAATTTGTTTCATATATTGGCACGGTGTCTCAGGAGGCGAATCCAATTTGGCAGACACAATATTTTGATCAATGTTTGAATTTCTGATTTTTTTAGTCATCATTTTCTCAAACGTGGGGTTGTTTGTTATGACGCAATGTATTGAGACAAAAAAGTTGAGCCAAAATATATCAAATTGATGGAGAAGAAGCATTTTTATTGTGGCTTTTTCATTGTCTCGAAAAAGCTATTAACTACAACTCCAATCCTGAAGTTCCTCCGCCCAGTTTCTGCGGGCTAAACGCGGTCGTGGTTTTAATGGAACACACACCATAGGCCTCCTTGCGAAGTGGCCACATTCCGGAAGGCTATTTCGGATGGTTTGTGTTGATATTGCGCGTCCTTTTGCTGCCTGGAGAGTGTATTGCAACTGAGTTCCATTCAGTCTCCTGTCTTGACGGACTGTTAACCGGAGATAACGGTCATCTCTTGTTGATGTCACCGGTGGACGACCTTCGCTTTGCCTTATGTTAACGGTTTCAGTTGTTTGAAATCGCATCCAGTATCTGGAAATTACACTTTGAGATATTCCAATATCTACAGCCACCGCCCCCTATTTCTGTCCCGCTTCCAATTTTCCTGTGGCTCTCCTAGCCATAGCTTCGGGCAAGTTACATTGTTGTCGCACTGCACTACCTGCTCACCTCACTATCTGAACCCAGATAAGAATTAAAATTGGTTTCTCTTTCAGATATTAGTTGTAACATATGACACCATACTACGAAATGAAATATTCGCTTAGTGCACCGAAGACACACTTACTTTATATTTTAGCGAAGGAAGTGTGTGGCATTAAAATCTGCAATAGCAAGTACCCTCTGGAGGGGTTGCATACACCGCAAACTTCGGTGGAATGAAGTCTCATAATGCACGAGAAATGTCAAGGTGGATGCCATTATGCCTTGTAATATGTCATAAAATTACCATTCGTGCCTGCTATACATATGCGCGAATATTTTTTTATTTGAATGTTTTTGTTGTAATGGCCAATTCGATTGAAAGGTTGCAAAATAATATTTCAGAGCTCGATGAGAGGTGCAAGGATTATGATATGAAGATCAGCATCTCCAAAACGAAAGTTATGTCTGTGGGAAAGAGACTTAAACAGATTGGGTGCCAAATAGGAGAAACAAAGTTAGAACAGGTAGACAGTTTCAAGTACCTGGGATGTATTTTTTCACAGGATGGCAACATAGTGAAAGAACTGGGGTCTACGTGGAGCAAAGCTAATGCAGCGAGTGCTCAGCTAAGATCTACTCTCTTCTGCAAGAAGGAAGTCAGTACCAAGACTAATTTAGCAGTGCACCGCTCTATCTTTCGACCAACTTTGTTGTATGGGAGTGAAAGTTGGGTGGATACAGGTTACCTGATTCATAAGGTAGAGGTTACAGATATGAAAGTGGCAAGAATGATTACAGGTACTAATAGATGGGAACAATGGCAGGAGGGTGCCCATAATGAGGAAATCAAAGAAAAACTGGGAATGAACGCCATAGATGAAGCAGTTAGAGCGAACAGACTGAGATGGTGGGGTCGTGTTACATGCTTGGGAGAAGCAAAGGTACCTAAGAGACTCATGAGCTTGGCAGCGGAGGGTAAGAGGAGTCGAGGTAGACCAAGAAGAAAGTACTTAGATTCGGTGCAGAATGATTTTGAAGTAAAAGGCATAAAATCAGATGAGGCATCAATGTTAGCATTGAATAGGGGATTATGGCGGAATTTTATTAGAGGTACTATGCTCCAGATTGAACGCTGAAAGGCATAATCAGTCTATAATGATGATGATGATGACGTTTTTGAAGCTTCCAAATAAGTCCGGAAGCTAGATTTTCTCTTTTACATCACTGACTCTGGCCTGGAAGCATTCACCTTTTGTTGTGCTGTCATGGGAGCATTTTTCATTCTCCTATACTTTATATATCTTACGGAAGTCTTTCCGAGTTTTATATACTTTCAATTCTTGACTACTAATTTGCTTCATAATTCAGACCAGTAAACTGACTGCACAATACAGCAGTAAAAATGTAATGATTACTGCTGTAGGGCCAACGCATTATAATATTAATAATGCAGTCAGTGATCAGACACAAGCCATCGTTTCCTGAGTTTTCATCTTTCTGTCATTTCAAAAGTATGAAATCCAGCAATCAAGTGATATAGGGACAGTAAGCAATGTACACACTTTTTAACTTCGTTTCCTTTTAAACTGATAAAAACTCTTGCAATCTCCGGTTATATATCTACTTCAATCTTCTGTTCCCTCCTCTGCAGTGTCTTTTCTCATCTTCTCCTCTCCCTGTCTCCGTTCATTTCTCCCCCCTCCCCCTATCTCTGAGAAATTACATGTATCTACGAATTTTCGTGCCAATCGGTGAGATAGTTTCGAAAATTATTTTATACCATTGTCTTCTTCGCACCGCACAAAATTTTATGTACACAGTGATCTTTATCTTCTTTTGAAGATCAAGGGCACAAAATTTCATCAAGATCGGAATAAAACTGTAGATTTGTGTGCATTACAAACAAATGTTTTGCGTGGGTGGGCTGTTTATCTTGTATATTATAGTGATTTTTTAATTTCTCCCGCCATATGGGGTATTCAAAAACCTTACGAATATTCAGCCACGTATGAAACTCTACATCGGCCAATATATCGGTAGGAGCACACTCTGCCATTGTCAAGCCATTACTACCTTCAGACTCCTGCTGAAATATTGGCCGATGTCGAGTTTCATACCGTAAGTGTTTTTGAATGTATCTCATTGTTTATGGCGTCTACAATAGAAAAATGTCTACAGGGGGTATGCTAACCGGTCCTGTATCATTTTCTTTCCTCCTCCATGTTGCCATGGACGACGCACAACAGTTTGCGTTTGTACCGCAATGACAGTGTACGCGAGGGCTGTAGTTACTCCCCACTGCACTGTGTGAAGAGGGGAAACTCTTTTTAAGTTCACCAACATGACGTCTTCTATAGATTTGCCCACGCTGATGATAGCAAGCAGGTTGGAGTTCTTTATTGAGGCTGAAATTATTACACTATTGGCAGCAATTGATCTAATTACAGAATAAAACTGAAGTCCTCGGGATGCCATACGATATATTTAAAGAGTGCAGAAAACCAGCAAAATGCGTAATAACATCCACTTGACACACATTGTCTTAGCTGAAGTAAATATAAAGTAATTTCGCCTTGTTCTGAGATGATTAAACAATTTCTTATGACCGCCTATGTATGCGACATGTTACTCCTCCGAGTGCGTGTTTTGGACTCAAGTTACGCCTCCAAGTGCCTGTTCTGAAGTGTGGCGGCTCGATGCAAGGCTGCCTTCGCTCCGCAATTTGGCGCGCAAACATGGCGGCCGTGCATCGTCCGTCCTATATTAATTGTTTTGTTTATGAATTTAGCAATTGTTAATATGTTTTACCTACTCAGGGATAGCTTGGCTACGAGGGGTATTTCTGAATTGAGTTTGACCTTGAATAAATAATTAGTTGATAAAATATTATTAAAAATATGATTGCGTTTTGGCGCGTGACCGCCAGTGCTACAGCCAATCTGCGTGCAGTGTCTTTCGCTCGGAGACTTTCCTAGAATTCGGGGAGATTTGCCAGTACTCTTTTCCATGGGGATCCGATCTATCGTACCACCTGTCGTGGTTCTCACCAGCTTTTACCATCTGTTGCCTACTGGTACTAACCGGCTACACTGAGGCAATACTCCCATCTTAATATCATGGCTTTATGCCAGAAATATTACACGTCATATCTCCTGAACTGTGTGTTGTAGGTAGTTCTTACGCCTACACTAATTGTTCCCCCACGGTGAGAAATATATGCACCATATTTAGTTGAGATCGATCCAGTTTCTCGTACATTTCATTGTTTATGTCTATGAAGTACGTGTTGTACGTGATCTTGCACCCACAGCGATCTTCCTCTTGGTTTCGAAATGTACAAAATTGCATCAAGACTAGAACAAAAGTGTAGATCTGTATGCAATACAAAAACACAAACATACTGACACTCTTTATATAAATAATATGGAGCTATCGATTTTGCATGAAGCCAGTGTCATCAGGCGAAGATGTGCTCCAGTTGATAGTTTAAGAACGAGTGGACACTCTCAATGTGATTAGTTCGCCTTCTCTTCTCATATATGTGTTGCTGTTGTTGTGGTCTTCAGTCCGCAGACTGGTTTGATGCAGCTCTCCACGCTACCCTGTCCTGTACAAGCCGTTTCATCCGAGAATACGAACGGCAATCTGCATCGTTTTGAATCTGCTTACTGTATTCGTCTCTCGGTCTCCCTCTAAGATTTTTACCTCACACACTTCCTTTTAATGCTATGTTGATGACTGAACGTTTCCCACCAACCTATACCTTCTCTTAGTCAGGATGTGCCATAAACTCCTTTCAAGTTCTGTCGACCACCTCCTCATTAGTCACGTGATCTACCCATCTAATCTTCATCATTCGTCTGTAGCACCACATTTCGAAAGTTTTTATCGTCTTTCTGTGTCAGCTCTTTACTGCCCACGTTTCACTCCTATACAATGCTACACTCCAGACAAATGCTTTCAGAAAGGAGTTCCTAACATTTAAGCAAATATTGGATGTCAACAAATTTCGCTTCTTCAGAAACGTTTTTCTTCCCATAGCCATTCTGCCTTTTATATCTACTTTACTTCGGCCATCAGAAGTTATCTTGCTATCCAAATAACAAAATTCATCTACTACTTATATTGCCTCATTACCTAATCCAATCCCTTCAGCGACGCCTGATTTTCCGACATTGCATTCCATTACCTTTATTTTATTCTTGTTAATGTTCATCTTATATCCTCCTTTCAAGACACTGTCCATTCCGCTTAAGTGCTCTTCCACATCTTTTGCTGTCTCTGACGGAATTACTATGTCATCAGCAAAACGCAAGGTTTTTATTCCCTCTCCCTGGACTTTAATTCCCTCTCAAAATTTCTCCTTTCATTCGTTCACAGATTGCTCAATGTATATATTGAACAACATTGGGGAAAGGCTACAATCCTGTCTTCCTCCCTTCCCAATCTCTGCGACCCTTTCATGACCTTCGACTCTAATAATTATAGTCTGGTTTTTGTACAAGTTGAATATAATTCTTCGCTCCCTATATTTTATCCCTTCTACCTTCAGAATCAGAAAAACTGTATTCCAATCAACATCGTCAAAAAATTTCTCCTGATCTACAAATGCCAAAATCGTAGATTTCCCTGTGCTTAATCTATCTTCTAAGATAAATCTTAAAGTGAGTATTGCCTCGCGTGTTCCTACATTTCGCTTAAATCCAAATTGATCTTCCCCATGGTCGGATTCCACCAGTTTTTCTAGTCTTCTGTAAATAATTCGTGTTAGTATTTTGCAACCATGACTTATTAAACTGACAGTTCGTAATTTTCACACTTGTCTGCAGTTGCTTTCTTAGGAAGTGAAATCACTATATTCTTCTTGGAGAATTTCCCCCGTCTCATACACCTAGCATACCACGTGGAACAATTTGTTCATGATAGGCTCTCCTAACAATGATAGTAGTTCAGACGGGCCTTCTATATATTCCTTCCAGCTTTCCTTTCTTTGCTTACAGGAGATCCTTCGCATCGCACCCCCATCACATTTAGTTATAAGTTGGCGCAGTGGATAGGCCGTGGAAAACTGAACACAGATCAATCGAGAAAACTGGAAGATGTTGTGTGGAACTATGAAACAACAAGCAAAATATAAAAAGTGAACGGTCCACGTGAAAGACAGGCAACGTCGAGCACATAATGAGCACAAGAGCGCTGTGGTCTCATGGCTAGCTTGAGGAACTGCGGAGCAAAGGTCGTTGGTTCAAGTCATCTATCAAACGAAAATTTTATTTTCACAACATTATGATCTATGTGTCCGTTCATTGGCGTCTCTGTTCCTTGTCATCAGTTTAGTGTCTGTATTTTGCGACCGCACCGAAAAACAGTGTGATTAACAGACAAACTGAAGTGCCTGTCCAATGGGAACTGTTAGAGTCCTTAAAGTTCGGAAAATATTCATTGGTCTGGTTATTGAAGTCGCGAGCTATATTTGCTGGATTCATAGTGCCCACGGAATACAACGCACGTATTTAATACACTCTCGTCCAAAGTAACGAACAGGGAGCCTCGTCAGCATGAATACTGTCTCCGCCGTGCACAGTAGACTGACGTCTTGTGTTTAGATGTTTGTTTAGGCGTAGCGTCCCCATTGCTACGGCGCAGTTACCTCGCATTAGACGGATGGACGGACAGATAATAATTTTCTGAAAATGAAGAAAATTAAAATTTTCACCTATGATTAGCCTTGAACCAAAGACTTCTCGCACTGCAGCCCCCTCAAATTAGCCACAGGACCACGCCGCTGCTGTGCTCACAATCTGCTCGAAGTTGCTTATCTTTCACATGGACTGCTCACTTTTTATATTTTGCTTATTTTTTCATAGTTCCACACATCTACTTCCTGTTTTCTCGATTGATCTGTGTTCAGTTTTTCACGGCCTATCCACTGTGCCAACTTATAACCAAATCTGAGGGAGATGCGATGGGGAGGTTCCCCTGTTAGCACTGGTTTTTTATCTGAGTTCTTGATATTCATAGCTCTGTTTCTCTTGTCTACAAAGTCTCTTATTTTCCTGTAGGCGGTATCTATCTTTCCCCTAGTTATACATTCATCTACTGTCTTGCATATCTCCTAAAGCCACTCCTGCTTGCCCAGTCTGCACTTCCTGTCAACCTCATTTTTCAGACGTCTGACTCCCTTTTGTCTGCTTCACTTGATGCATTTTTATATTTTTCTCCTTCAATAAATTATGTTCAGTGTCTCCTGTGTTGTCCTTCTGCCTATATCATCCTCAGCGACCTTTGCTATTCTATCAGAGCTACCCATTCTTCTTCTACTGTATTACTTTCCCCCGTTTCAGACAACTTGCCTAATGCTCCCTCTAAAACACTCCACCACCTCTGGTTCCTTCAGTTTGTCCAGATTCCATTATCTTAATTTTCTAACTTTCTGCAGTCTCTTAAGTTTTAATATGAAGTTCATAACCAATATGTCTTACACTTTAAAACCTGGTTTCTAAATCTTTGCCTTGCCATTAAAAACTCAATCTGGTACCTCCCAGTGTATCCTGGTCGTCATATATGTATGGAAGGTCACTCATTCACTCACTCACTGACTAAACTTAAATCTCGAAAACTAGTGCACCTATGAAGCTGAAAATTTGCAGTTATGTAGCTTATAGGTAGAAGACGTCACTAAAAGTATTTTGCGATAGGACCGAATTAAGTAGCATGACGGAAGATACTCTTCCTACAGACTGACGAAATCTACAGTTTTATTCTGATCTTCATGAAATTTCGCACGCTTGACCTTCAAAACATGACGAAGGTCACCGTGTACCTGAATGGGGGACGGTACCTTGCAATAATCGTAAGCACCACTTCACCGATATATATAAGAGATAGATTATGCCTTACCAGCCTTCGTGCTTTCTCCCGCAGTTGGTCTATGCAGTGTCTCATGTTAAGTAAAAGAGCATTTCACAAATTAAGCGTGTATTGTTGCAAGTCAATCTGCAGTACGTTTCTTATCTCGTAAAATTTTTGACCAATTGACCCACAAATCAATATGTTAGTTATTGGATGTATGAATGTTTGCTCGGCGCGTGGTGGATGGTTCATAACTTCGCCGTAATCGGTTTAGTCGAAGTAGAACATAAGAATTGCGAAACCCCCAGTGAATTTCTGCATCTTCGCGACTGCAGTGTTGCCGAGCGGCTGGGTCGTATAAACATACCGCGAAAAGATTGAGTAATTAATGTGTATTTGGAGTGAAGCCGCACATTCAAAATACCTTCGTATGTACGAGCTTTTGTGGCGTTATAAATTGTAGCAACAATCAAATTTAATTGGGAAATCTCATTTGCAAAGGATGTTTCAAAGTAACAGAATAATGTTATGAATAACTAATGTTCATTTACGGTCGTTAGTTATACTTTTAGGCATAGAAGTAAATCCTAACAATTTATTCGCTTCCAAACTTTTGCTCTTAATCAGAATCGCTATATAAAAGTATCGCTGTGTAAAAGTAATGTCCGAATATTCCAGTACAGTTAATCAACTATTGCAGTAGAGCCTGCTTAGTTTCGTACCTCAGTTTCACAAAAATGATAAGTCTGTACACTAACATATTTTGGCGGTTACCTACTAGTTTTATAAAGTAAATACGTAGCTACAAATAAATAATATTTTCATATGTAACTTTTAATGTTAGCAAGTCACTTTATTGAAGATATTCCGTTTGATAGCTGCCAAGTAGTTAAAAATTATGACAGTTACATGAAAGGCGCAGAAGTACAAGGTGAAAAGATGGTTTGTACGGCGATATAGAATCTAGACCCCTACAATGTAAAATCGTGTGTACTTCTGAAATTTTTCCAATGTCCGAAATCCGCTGAAACAAAACTCGTGCAACCGAGCTCGCGAACAGAATTATAATCAGTTTCTTTTGTAAACTTCAGCTCATCAGGTTGCAATTCATTTCTGCTTTCAAAATGTTTTGGACGATATGAATATGACTCGGGTATTGTGTACTGTATGAATTACACTGCATTGACAATTTGTTATTATAGACTCCCATTAACAGAAGCAGTGATGGTACTTTAATGATAGTTTCATGTTTGTATTAGAAAGTTCACAATATCGTTTAGTAACTAGGAAATATGAATGTAACAGCATTAAAAAAACGTCTCAGTTTGTATCGTGCCATCCATCCCACTATTATTCCCTGCTGGCCGCTTGGAGTGTAAGTATCGCTTCAGCTGCAATTTTTTAAATTCATAAAATTTTAAACAATTTATTTAAAATTGATAAAACAGCATAGATCACTAAATGAAATTTTTGTATTTACAAAGTGGTGACCGGTTTCGACTTTTCAGTCATTTACGAACTTGTAAACAAGCGAAGGAGAAAATCTCAAAATAGTTTAAATCGTATATTATAAAATGTGACTTTTACAGGAATGAATGAAATGTCACACCTTTAAAACAATGCATTTACAGTCTTTCGTCTTAGTTAAAATTAATAATCATTCATTAAAACAGCATAAAAGAAGAGTCTATTCCAGTTGGCAAGAGCCTATTAAGTATTAAGCATTAAAGATATCAAGTTTATAAAATGTATGGGGCGCTATATAGCCTATTTAATAAAATGAACGTGTTTGCATAAGACAAAATAATTGTGATGAGCATAAAATAACGTAGCGCTGTTTTTAATTATATCCTAAAAGCAGGAATGTGAAAAACCAATAATTTCTTCTGTGCATAAAAATAACGTACTGTTTTAGATCGAATACGTAAACCAGGAGTGAATCTGAGCAGTCAAAAACGTCAGTTCCATCAATTACAAATTCACCAGTCAGAGCATAAAATACATCAGTTGCTGGATGGATATTGGATACTGGAAGGAAGACTAACGAAAAATTAAATCATGCTTATAAGGTTTGTCAATCTAGATTAGTATTCGACACTGCAAAATGCTCCAAGATATTCAGAACCAAAATTAGATTAGATTAATACTTGATCCATAGATCATGAAAACTAAATTTCGTAATAATGTGTAAATTGTTCTTTAGTAAAAGATAACATTATATTTTTTATTTCTTCGATTTTATTTATTTAGGCATTTTTGTAAAATTACTAACTTTTATGTAAAAATTCAACTACTGAATAGAAGGAGTTTGCGAGCGTGAAGGTCGGGGTGAGAGTTTAAAATAGAGAGAGTTTTATTTTTAAAACTCACAACCACCAACTGCGAACCAAATTCCTAAACATGCAAAAACACTGGAACTGTGATTGCGACTGTTTGACTCGTTTTCTAGGGGATGATATCACACATTCGCAGCTTTCCTTCCCTGCATATGATTAACAAAACAAATTCATAATAAAATCAAGTTCATGAGAGAAAAGGGTGTACTAACTACTATTTTTGAAAACACGTGAAAGTTCACTTTACGTTGTTTATTTCACAATATTTGAACCCTGTGGCTGATACGTCTGTACGTCGACACATTTACCAAATAAAGTTATAGCTCGTGAGCCCCCAGACAAAATGAATATTTGTCGCGAATTGATTTCACACCACGTGGCTGTCTCAAACACCGTTTATGTTCATGCTTATGCGACGACACGTGTTACATTAACTAATCACAGTCACTTTAATTCAATGCGATGCACACCTTGTTCCACCGGCTAAATATTCACAAACACACAGTAGCACTCGATTTAACTTGGTACAGTCTACGACGAGCAACCACACGTGGCGATTGCCACAGACAAATCTAAAGTCACCACCTCGAGATCCAAATGCCGACTGATGCAGAGCGACGCCGCCCGGCCAGTTCTCCACGTGCTCCCGACCTCGTCACTTCCTGCCCTCGCGCGCGCCAAAAGCTCAACTGCCGGGGTTTTTTCCCCTACGTCATCAACTTCCCCATGTGAACTGTTCTAACCGATTTGCCAACGTACAGCGCTCAGCCAATACATTTCTAAAACTTTACTTAAAATCAAAATAATTACACTACACATTAAACAAATATTTTCTTAAGTTTTTATATTAGTATAAACATCCTTTGTACTGTTTATCATAATCGTGCAATTTCTTATACCACAGATAAGTGATTTAACTGAATACTTCAAGATAAAATACAAAAGATTAATTGAAAATAAAATGAGAAATAGTTAATATATTATTTTTATAAACAGACATTGTCATGCTAGTTGTGTAACTGCCTTGTCTTCGTTGGCAATTTATTACTTTTCATTGTCAATTAAATATATTACGTTAGATGTGACTATATCAGCTAATGTATTGTTTATTTATCTACAGCCTAATTTGTAATGAGGGCCTTAAAGGTTCCTAACTGCATCGTATTACTTCAAATGCCAGTAGTATTACAATATTTGTGCATTGCACTGTGCCTGGCACTCGCCATTGTCCCTCTCTCCCCTCACCGGAAACGAACTGGAAAATTCTAAGTTGGAACAAGCCACCAACGTCGGCCTGCTCGCTGGCCTCCCGTCAGCTACAAGCACACAGCAAATCTCAACGTGGAGAATTTCTACCTATAGCCTAACTATAAATGTTTTCACCCAACTGTGTACATACATTGCTACCATAATTAATAAGATTAAAATTGTGTAACACTTAGTGCATTGGCATGGACAATGTTTGCAGTGAACTTCCTACTGTTTAATTATCAAATGCTATTGATTACCGGTATTTCTATTAGGCGGTAATCTCACAAGTTGTCATTCAGAAATTCTTTCAATTAGCACAGATATTTCCACAGACAGTAATTCACGTGTTTTACAAATTGTAAACAAACCAAACCTAGGCTATTTTAAGTTCCACCAGTTTTAGGTTCCACATCCATAATAAATAATTTTTTTTTCTTTTAAATTAAAGTACTGTTTACAATTTGTAAAAGTTGTGAGATTTACTCTCTTTGGAAATGTCTATGTACTATGTAGTGTAGTGGCATTTGCAAAATGTTTTGCAAAAGCGACACACATGTGCATATGCTTATAATGAAACTCCTAACTATAAGTAATTGAAGAGGAAGTTTTATTATAAATAATCAGTTTAACATACCACATGTAACTGTCCTGCCACAGATACACAGCAATCCTGACGAAGAAACTTAATTGCACTGAACTGTATTGTATGTACCATCTGATGATGAACTGCTAGGTAGCCGGAAACCGTTTATGATCAATAAATAAACCATTAAAAAAGGGCGACTGGTTGCAGCAATTTGTGAAACCTGGATTAGCGAAATTCTTCATGACCCACTGAAGTGTCGGAACATCAGTGCTGTCGATGACCACCTGAATAGCTGCCTTCAGCTCAGCAATGGTTTTGTGCCTGTTGCTAGACACCTTGTGTCCTACAAAAGCGATTCGCAGTTGTTCATACGCCTAGAATACGCCGGTCATTCCAGGCCCAAAACAGTTGCTTCAGGGTACCCTAGAGGCAAACTGTAGTTCCCGGGACATTTATTACTCTCGTGTTTCAACGGGGTCGACCTCCTTCTTGCATGAACCACATATTGTCGAAAACTGTTTCTCTTTTGCTGATTGGGGTGAAATCATCTTCAAACCCCTTCAGTTATGATACCGATTATTTGGTGATTCGACACTGCACAGCATACATTCACCCATTGAGTGTGAAGCGACTTCCCGCTCG
Source organism: Locusta migratoria (assembly GCA_026315105.1). Taxonomy (NCBI): domain Eukaryota; kingdom Metazoa; phylum Arthropoda; class Insecta; order Orthoptera; family Acrididae; genus Locusta; species Locusta migratoria. The sequence goes on along the minus strand of CM048745.1, from coordinate 255,417,507 downwards.
CTAAATGCGGATTTTCCGACCCCCAAATGCGCCAGTTTTCTTATTGACAAACCCATGCAAATAAAAGTGTGCTTCGTCGCTGAACCAAACCATTTTCACAAGCGCATGCGCATTACTAATTTGTACCATGCCCCCACAGCCACCCGTGTAGTTCGAACGTTCTAACGTAAACCCTTCAGAAGTTGTGACGATTTTATTTCGTATGGTTCAATAATTGTAACACTGTAGACATTGTAGTAATAAGATTCTTCGATGCAGACCATGTATGGGTTTGTATTAACCAGGCGTTAAGTAGTGATATTACTGATGAAAGTTTGGAGAATATTGAGGCCCTTCTATACCGCAGTCCACGTATCATCTCAAACTTCAAACATCTAAAGATGGAAAGATCAATAATGAATCTAATTACGATGCTGTTCTGTTACAAGAAAATAAACATTTTAAGATCTTTGCGACAGTGCGAAAGACAGAATTTATGATGCACGAAGTTTCTATGATTGCGTTGCTGATAGACTGGAAAATCTATCCATGAATTCCGACCACGGAAGAATGACAATTGAAGTTCACATCATCGTTCATCAAAATAAGCACGCATCTGGATTGATAAGTAGTCGAGTGATTATAATTAATTATTTGTAAAAAGTTCCATCTGCAGCTTCAGAACGAGATTGTCGATATGAATCTTCATAAATAGTTTATCCACAGTAATCGATATTGTTGCTGTTACTCAAAAACAACATTGACTAATTATCGTGTGGCAACAGGGCAGATCTAACAATGGAAACCATCTGTAGTTTATATGCAGCATGATCAATGAAAAAAAAAAAAAAAAAAAAAAATAAAAAAAAAATAAAAAAAAATAAAAAAAACAGAATCTGCAGAACTAACAGCATTATTAACAGTAGGATAATTGTTTTAGCGGTGTTATTGCTGTGGTAAGAAATGGTTGTTGTGTTATCATTTTTAAATCGGGGGAAGGAATGTTATGATCTAACGTTGCCCCAATAACGTGGTCATTAGAGACGTAGCTAATGCTGTGAATGTTTCTGTTATGGATAGGGAAGGAAATCGGCCGTACCTTTTCAAAGAAACCATCCCCGCTTTAACCTGGACTGATTTATGGAAATCACGGAAAACCTACATCAGCATGGGTGGGGGTGCGGTCGAACCGCCGTCCCCCTGTACCATCTGCGCCACCTCGGATTACGGCATTAACACAGGAAACTTATTAAGGTACGCATGTACTGTTCTCAAAATGTGTGTCGTATGACCTTGACGATAACAATTGAAAAGTCTAAATATATAAAGTGTGTTCCACTCAACTGTTTCACCCCAGATATCTGTGAAACTACAAGTGATATTGAAAAACGACTTTTACGGTCATGAACGTACTGCAGGGGCTTATGAAAGTAGGTACTATGAGACTCTAAAACGTGAAGAAATATTGTTTTCAACACAAACTTAAGCAACCGATAGAATGAAAAATCACAAAAAGAATGGCGTCGGTTGCATCGCGATGCGTCAATTACATCCGGAGAAACTGCGAAGTGAAGTTGACGTTTGAAACACATGAGGCGCGCTGCTAGCGCATGTCCGAGACTCAACCGTGAGTCTTGCTTGAGTCTCGGACACGCTGTAGCAGCGCGCCTCTTAAATTAGAAACGTCAACTTCGCTTCGCAGTTTCTCCGGATGTAAATGACGCATCGCGATGCAACCGACGCCATTCTTTTTGTGATTTTTCATTCTATCGATTGCTTAAGAAATAATATGGGATATCCATTAAAAAAAACATAAGTTTGAAAATAATATTTCTTCGCGTTTTATAGTGTCTCATAGTACATACTTTCATAAGCCCCTGCCGTACGTTCATGACAGTGAAAGTGGTTTTTCAATATCTCTTGTGGTTTCAGAGATATCTGGGGTGAAACAGTTGAGTGGGACACACTGTATCTTACTTTTTGAGGAATCAATTTCTGCAAGAAAGGAATTTCTCTGTCCACTGTCAACCTATATCTATAAAAATCTTAGTGTATATGTAAGTTCCTTATGTTCTCCAAAACGGCTGGAGCAGTTTTGTTAAAATCTTCATGAAATTTTCAGATTAACCTAGCTGTCGATCCTTTGAGATTTGGTACCCAATGGATAATTGGCGAGCGCCACGTTACGGATCGCGCGGCCTCCCGCGTCGGTGGTTCGAATCCTCCCTCGGGCATGGATGTTTTTTTTTTGTTTTTTTTTTTTTTTTTTTTTTTAGTGTAAGTGAGATGAAATGTTGAAATGTTTGTAAAGCTTATGGGACTTAACTACGGGGTCATCAGTCCCTAAACTTACAAACTACTTATCAACAACCTTATACTAAGGACGGCACAAATATCCATGCCGGAGGGGGGATTCGAACCCCCGACCGTAGTGGCCGTGCAGACCGTGACTGGAGCGCCTCAGTCTCCTCGGCCACCGCGGCCGGCTACAAACTACTTAAAACTAGGTAAACTAACCTACGGACAAACACACACACACCCATGCCCCAGGGAGGACTCGAACCTCCACGGCGAGCAACCGCGCGCTCCGCAGCGAGACGCTTTAGACCGCTCGGCTACTCCACCGCGGCGCACCTCTACGAGTGGCGCTGGGAAAAGCGCCCCGGTTTACCCTCCCCCCTTCCACCCCTTCATATATATTTTCGTTAAATTATCTGCAGTTTGTCTTACCTTGGCTATTTTTAACTTGCTTGAATTCCAGCTGAGGCGTCGGCCTATCAAGTTTCTTTATTTCATAATTTTTTCCAAAGTTATAAAAATGTTCAAATGTTTGTAAAGCTTATGGGACTTAACTACGGGGTCATCAGTCCCTAAACTTAGAAACTACGGTCGGGGGTCGAATCCCCCCTCGGTCATGGATATTTGTGCCGTCCTTAGTATAAGGTAGTGGATAAGTAGTTTGTAAGTTTAGGGACTGATGACCCCGTAGTTAAGTCCCATAAGCTTAACAAACATTTGAACATTTGAAATAACTGATTACCTGTTAAGTGACTGTTACAAAATGAATCTGTTAGGATGAGACAAGCTACCTTCAGGTCACGGGACACTGTAAGCAGCACCCCATCCTAACCTTAGGCTTGCGCAAAGGCTGCTCTCCTGTACATCTTTCAAAAGAGTTTAATATTTCTTACAACAAAGAGTATTAATGTCACTTACCCTCAAAATTGCGACGTCCAAGGATTTGTGGCAAGAAACAGAAGAATATTGGGTTAAAGAAACATTGCTTTCACTCGGTTTCGAACCTACTACCTTCGACAGCGCTGGTCGAATCGCCAACCACACGGCTACTCTTGCTAGGTGGAGCATAGTGACTTCATGATCGGATATTATAAAGGCTTTTACAATTGATGCATCTTTAATTTGCAGTTATACGATATTTTGGTAAATTTGACGTGTTTTTGATGAATCTTGAAGTGCGGATGTTGCCTTCATGGAGGATTTGCGAATGCGCAAGGCCAGATGCGCAGTAGCTCCACTGTTTTGCTTCGGGACCATTCATGCGTAACCACCAGAGCTCGAGTGCCTCTACCAGCTTCAACGCCAATGTTAAAAGCGGCGTTTTCCCTCGCCCCTCCCAGCCGCGGGAGCGTCCATACGCTGCCTCCAGATGGCCCAGAAGAGAATTTGAACCTCAGCCGCGCATGCGCATCGCACTGCCGCTTACATCACACGGCCGAGCTACGACTCACATACGTGATGTCTCCGCGACCTAAATCGTTCCTCATGAGACTGGGACATGGATGTTACCCTGCCCACCTACACCGTTTGAAAATTATCGCTTCTCGGCGTTGCGACAAAGATACAACGGCAGTGGCGGATCGCAACCACATCATACTGGCATGCACCAAGTACACGGCCGCACAAAGTGTCTTCTACAGAACGCTGGTTGCGAGGGGTTACCCCCTCCTCACAAGTGTCACTGTCTTCCTTCATGGATTCGACAAGTTTAAGTACAGTTTACTGAAGGACTACCTCAAAGTCACCGGCATACAGCTCTAATTTAAGAGCTGGTGCGTTTACCTTGAACATGCACTGCTTCAAACTGCATACGTATTTTTATATTCTATTTTGACTTTTATATGTCTTTGCACCTCTCATTTGGTCCTATGCTGTTTACACTTTCGTTGTACTACATCTGTCACTCGTACTGTTAAATATGTATTGTTTTATGTCTTGTACATACGATTTTCTACTTTTATTCTAAGGCGGTATGATGTGAGATACCTATTAATATTGTGATATGCATTGTAAGAACTTCAATTTTATTGTAATGTAGCCACTGTAATAACCGCTGGCTGTTTGGTCACTGTAACCAAAAGCCATAACAAAGACAAATAATAATAAAAAAAATCGTTCCTCATGCGAAAAAACTACTTTGAATTTTCATATATATAAAATGATCTGATGGAAGAACGAAACGAAGAATGATGTTCAAAAACACTTTTTATTTTACTTATTATTTACTTTTTTTCACGATGAGTTTTTTCCGGGGTGCTTGAACCAGTGAACACATAGGACACGGTAGCACTGGATTGTTAATAGCGTGTATGTAAAAGTTTACGTCTGACACTTGGAACGAGAGTAGCGTCCCTGGCGGAGAAAGAGCCAGTCGTTTGTGTTACGCCATTCCTCTGTAACTGCAGTGCTGGCGCTTGGCTTCCGTTAAGGGTATATTACACGGAGCGTATTTGGTCGCTAGTCGATGGCGTATTTGGACGCAGCTGCTAAATTCGCTCCGTGTAAACAAGGACAGCGAACAAAGACGCTGCTCCGAAACGCGAGCGTCTAAAGTTGAAGGGTGGCTACTTTAGATGCTGGTCGCTGGCGTCTTTGGTCGCTTTTAAGTGTTGGTCGCCCCGTGTCTTATACAGGAGCGTATAAAGTACCCACCAGTCGGGTCAAGATAACGAAGGAAGTAATAAATACTGGCGCTGCGTTTCTCGCAACAGTATTAAAAGAACAATTAATCTACCAAAAGCAAAACGGAAAAGTAGGGCCGGTCGCGGTGGCCGAGGGGACTGAGGCGGTCCAGTCACGGTCTGCACGGCCACTACGGTCGGGGGCTCGAATCCCCCCGTGGGCATGGATATTTGTGCCGTCCTTAGTCTTAGCTACTTCATAAGTAGTTTGTAAGCTTAGGGACTGATGACCCCGTAGTTAAGTCCCATACGTTCTACAAACATTTGAACATTTTGGAAAAGTAGGAAAAATAAAAGAAAATGGATAAGTTGGATTGCGGTTACAAATGCTTTGGGTGTATTATAGTGTGAAGGTCCTTCTGTCTACAGAAATATAATGAGATCACATAAGAAAATTTTGATAGATTACTGTAAATGGTAGAGGATAAAATAAGGAAACAGAATACCGTCATGAGTATGGCGATCTCGCCAAGATCAAAATGTTCAAATGTTTGTAAATCTATCGGACCAAACTGCGTGGTCATCAGTCCGTAGCTTACAAACTACTTAGACCTCGGTAAACTAACCTAAAGGACAACACACACACCCATGCCCCAGGGAGGACTTGAACCTCCACGGCGAGCAGCCGCGCGCTCCGCAGCGAGACGCTTTAGATCTCGCCAAGAATAAAATTTAAATAATCGTTATTTTTAATGTCTCATAATACTGGAAAACTTCGATAAATTTTCAGAAATTTGATTACAGTTCCACTTCATATTTTGTTTGGTGGGACACAGAACTTTTAATATCTTTATTTATATCAATGATCACAAACTTTCTCGTCGTTTTGATGACCGGTTTCGGTCATAATTACTATTTTCAAATCTACAACAAATAAGAACCAAAAGGATACATCTAGTATTAGACTACCTTATAAAACATAAATAATGCATTACAGTCATCAATACAGGTAATATAGTCATAAGGCATCATCACAGCAAAAGTGTATCTTCATTAACGAATGTAACAACAGGTATGATGTATAATACTTTAACACGTTTTTCATCTTGATGACTGTAATACCTTATTAATGTTTTATAAGGTAGTCTATTACTAAATTTGTCCTGTTTCCGATTTTCTGTAGACTTGAAAATCGTAATCACTGACCGAAACCGGTCGTTAAAACGACGAGAAATTTTGTGATCATTGATGTAAATAAAGATATTAAAGGTAATTACAAAATGGAGCCGGCCGCGGTGGCCGAAGGGACTGCGGCGCGCCAGTCACCATCAGCACGGCCACTACGGTCGGGGGTTCGAATCCCCCATCGGGCATGGATATTTGTGCCGTCCTTAGTATTAGCTAGTTCATAAGTAGTTTCTAAGTTTAGAGACTGATGACCCCTTCGTTAAGTCTCATAAGCTATACAAATATTTGAACTTTTGATACAAAATGGATCACTGATAAAAATTCACGACCATGTCGCACCTTGGGAAACAGAGCTGTTTGGTATCACCTAACCTCCAAAACAATATGCCATATGCTACGTCGTGTTTCAATTGCTTTTACGAAGACGCTAGCGTCTGAAGTCGCTGCGTGTCATTGCGTCAGCGTATTCATTCGCTATTCGCCCACACGCCGAGTGACAATAGACGCCAGCGACTAGCGACCAAATACGCTCCGTGTAATATACCGTTTACTGGTCGTGTTAGTGCTACAACGGTTGGCTCTTTGCTAGCGACGCTACTGTGTTTCAAGAGCCAGATTTAAACTTTTTCATAAACGTTAGATTGTCATATCGCTACGTAAATATGAATTTAACACGCTGAGGATTGTACAAGTGTGGTTTTCATTTTGTTAATCGCATTACGTGGAACTTAGAAACCAACATACACACATTAACTTTTATAATATAATATAAATTCCACCCATGCGGAGCCGGGGCGGAGGCTAGTAGAAAATCTTTAGCACACAAATTTTACCGCGCAGTTATTAAATTCCTGCCACTGGACCTTTTAATACCCTGCAGATCAAGTTCTGGGGAATATCTTCATTAGTACAGCACCGCAGTGAAACGGAAAGCACCGAAATATCTTTTCCTTTCAAACAAATTTCTTGGTAAGCGATGAGTTCGCTAGAAAAAGGCCATGAACCATATTTTTCTCTCTCCGTATATTCGGCTGCTGATATCTCACTTTTAAAACTCCGCTGATTAAAACTATTTACAGTGACAGCCCGGTTCTTTTACAGATTCACCCAGCTGAATCTTGTTACTAACCTAATTCTTTTCTTAGAGATTTCACGTTCTGTATACTGCGTTTCTTTAAACGGTAAATTATTAATGGATGATCAAAGGTAGTATAATGAGCAGTTTCTCTATGTTCAGTGATATTTCACATTTTATTATTGAAGTGTTAGAGTTATTATGCACTGCAACCAATTTACTTTTCGTCGGTAAACTGTAGCTACAATCAGGTTTTTCGTTTATTTCTTTTTAACAATACCGTTCGTTTCCAACAAATGTCCATTTTTTATGAAATTTCTTGAAATGTTCTCATTTACATTAAGTTCATACTCATTTGCAAATACTACATTGAAATAACACAATAATTTAGTCTCCATTACCACCAATCGGTGACAATGAAGAGTTATCAACTATTTTATTAACTCCTTTATGCAATGACACCTTCATTTACAGCAACTTCTCTGCCGACATAGACTAAAAGTTAATTTTCAGTGCCTGCACTTAAAAACCAAAAAACATAAAACGATTTTTACACAAATGTCACTTACTTCAGTACACCTATCACCAAATTAAATTTGAAATGTTTTGGGAGTAAGAGTCATTTTTTTACTTTGCTCTTAGAATCCGATCGAAACATGATTTGTGGCCAAAACCGAAACCCTAACCGAATATTAGGCTCCTCTTTTAGTTTCGTCCGAAACCGTAACCGAAACTCGAGTAATTAAGTTAAAATGTCTGTATATTTGCGTTACACCACAAACCACTAGTTTATCCGCATTTTTCAAGATCCCCTCCCTGTACTAAGCCTTCTTGAGTGTGTCTAAGCCTATCAGGAGTCCGTAGAAGGTGACATGGGACGCGAACAGGTTTAGACAAATCGACGGTACTTTTATTAAAGGACTTCCAAATTGGAGTCTTTTCTCCTTGTTGGGAGATTTTCTACCTAAAAAAGATAATTAAATGTAATTAGACAGTAAGTAAACTGAACTCGACACAGTGGAGTTTTCGATATTTCGAGCCTCGAAATTACGAGATTCTCGTAAATACGAGCGTCATGAAATGAAACAACTGCGGGTACAGTCTGTCTTCACAGAAAAAGGCACTCCACCATTATAGCGCGAAGTGTATAGTGAAAGGCTTTAAAGCGTTTTGGCTGCCAATATAAATGTTTATTTAAAAACTTTGTTTTAGAAAAGGTAATAATTTTTTACACGCGTAATTTTTTCAAGATCTGTTTTCTTCTTTTTGACACGTAAATTTCGATAGTTCGACACCTCCCGTTCACCTCGAATCAACGATACTACTGTATAGCTGCGACAAATTGCTGCTTACCCTCTTGTGCGAAGAGAGTCTTGGCAAACGGATAGGCTGCCGCGGTGGTCGAAGTGACTGAGGCGCTCCAGTCACGGTCAGTACAGGGGTTCGAATCCCCCGTCGGGCATGGATATTTGTGCCGTCCTAGTTCGTAAGTAGTTGATAAGTAGTTTGTAAGTTTAGGGACTGATGCCCCCGTAGTTAAGTCCCATAAGCTTAACAAACATTACATTACATTACAAACGGATACTACGAAATGCCACATCCTCAACATGACTAACACAATACAAAATACGCAGCAAGTAACCACTTGTTTGCTTCCATAAGTAGCCTTTACGGTTATGTTCTTGAGAGCGCCAACCTTATGTTGTCATCTACACTTCCGTTTTTTGCAAATAACAAACAAATTTACATATATCCTTTTTGGCATTCCTAAATACATATCATCTTTAATCAGTGCTGCACAAAGTATATCGAAAAATAAAGTCACAGTTCTGACTACCAGTCTGATGTGTTGCCAGTTTAAATTTACGCAAACTGAACAGGAAAAGGTGTGTACCGCATGATCAAAGTTTCCTAAATCGATGTTAGTTTTGGAAAAAATAAGTAAATAAATAAATAAATAAATAAAAATAAAAAAACGGCTCGCTCTCAAGGAAACTCACTAATAAAACTTTACAGCATAACAATATCATAATCCGTTGCATTATGTGCAATAACGATTAAAAATAAATTAATAAAATGCGGCAACCAGTTGCTTGTGATTATTTATTATTAACGACCTGTTTCGGGCGCTTGAGTGACCTTCTTGTGGTCTATTTTAGTATTGTTGCTTAATGAATGTACATGCCAGTAGGAGAATCAACGCTAAGACCAGAAGAAGGGCACTCAAGCGCCCGAAACTGGTGGTTAAAAATAATCACAAGCAACTGGTTGCTGCATTTTATTAATTTATCATCTGAACAGTTGGTGAAATGGACAAAATACTTCAAATACCGATTAAGTAAAATATGCTAGTAACATAGTATGCCACTACAACATACGATTGCGTTCTATTGTGCTTAATAACAAAATATACACAATTTTTACGCGGGAGGAGAGACTTCAAAATGTACAAATGTTTGTAATGCTTAAGGGACCTGACTGTGGGGTCATCAGTCCCTAAACTTACAAACTAATTATGAACTACCTTACACTAAAGACAACACAAACATCCCTGCCCGAGGGGGGATTCGAACCCCTGACGGGGAATGAGCTCAAGCATCGTATCATACCGCTTGAATCCGCTCCGCCTCGGCGGAGAGACTTCTAGCAGTTAAACGGCGCACTGTCAATTGAGATGAAGCGTTATTGTTGACTGAATCCGTCCAGAATGCGACCGGACTTCATCAGTAAATTCAAGGAAGCTAATTTGGACCGAGCCGAAGTGTTGTTGTTGTGGTCTTCAGTCCGCAGACTGGTTTGGTGCAGCTCTCCACGCTACCCTGTCCTGTGCAAGTCTTTTCATCTGAGAATACGTTCGTCAACCTACATCCTTTTGAATCTGCTTACTATATTCGTCCCTCGGTCTCCCTCTACGATTTTTACCCCACACGCTTCCTTCTAATGCCAAGTTGACAATTCCTTGATGTCTCAGAATGTGTCCAACCAATCTATCCCTTCTCTTAGGATATGCCACAAAATCCTTTTCTCGCCGATTCGGTTAAGCACCTTATCAGTAGTTACGTGATCTACCCATCTAATTTTCACCATTTGTCTGTAGAACCACATTTCAAAAGCTTCTATCATCTTTTTATCTGAACTCCTTATCGTCCACGTTTCACTCCCATACAATACTACACTCCAGACAAATGCTTTCAGAAAGAACTTCCTATCATTTAAATTAATATTGAATGTTAACAAGTTTCTCTTCTTTAGAAACGCTTTTCTTCCCATAGCCATTCTGCATTTTTTACCTTCTTTACTTCGGCCATCAGAAGTTATCTTGCTACCCAAATAAGAAAATTCATGTACTACTTTTATTGTCTCATTACCTAATCTAATTCCTTCAGCATCGCCTGATTTTCTGACATTGCATTCCATTACCTTCGTTTTACTCTTGTTAATATTCATCTTATATCTTCCTTTCAAGACACTGTCCATCCCATTCAATTGCTCTTCCAGATCTTTTGCGGTCTCTGACAGAATTACTATGTCATCAGCAAACCGCAATGTTTTTATTTCCGCCGTGGAAGAATTAGGCCTATAGTGCCTTTGGTAACTTTCCAAAAAGGTTATAAAGAAGTTTGTAGGCCTATTGGTAAACTATATAAACTATATATATGTGTGTGTGCATGTGTGTATGTGTGTGTCTGTGTCTGTCTGTCTGTGTGTGTGTGTGTGTGTGAGAGAGAGAGAGAGAGAGAGAGAGAGAGAGAGAGAGAGAGAGAGAGAGAGAAATTATTCCAGATGACTTCCAGTAAACGATTACCCTTAAGAATTATGATAAACGTTAGATCAAAATAAAAATAAAACCTGCGCACATTTGATAACATTTCGAAAAGGTGTGTCACTGTAAGAACTATTACAAACCAAAAAGGCTTACAATTATTATTCACAGACAGGGTGGAGGAACAGATAATTTACCATAACAGTTTGGTAGGTCTATTGGTAAACATATATAGAACAAACATAAAATCCAAAACATACAAGTAGTTTCTAAATTTAGGGACTGATATCCTCGCTGTTAAGTCCCACAAGCTTAACAAACATTTGAACATATTTTTATGTATTATTCGGAGGTAGCCTATTATTCGTTCTGCTAAATGTTTTTGTGTTAAGCGTGTTTCACTGTAGTACAGTTTGATCTAAGCACGGATAGACATTAAGCATGGTTTCAGGAGGTGGCTGTCTGAGAATGGCAGGACGTCGTGTACGGGCTGCCGTGATTAGCGTGTTGGAGAGAGTAGGTGGCGGTCACGTTCCCAGGGAATGTCATCAGGGGCCACAAAGTTTTAATCGCGAAAGGGAGCATTTCACACGGGATCGAGGGGAGAGATACAGGGAGGGGTGGGTCTCCTGATTACATCCGCCCTGCAACGGCGGGGAGCGTCAAATGCACGTCTATAAAGCCGGCGATTAACTGCTAATCTCCCTCTTAAAATTCCCTTCCCCTGTGCTCGCAGTGTCGCTGTCCCTACCTCTTCCTGTAAAATACTTCTAATTGGAAAGATACCACCGTGAGATACGCAGCCGTGTCAAAAAAGAAAACTGAAATTTGCCTTCTTTGCCGCAGTAGTGGAATATGCAAGTAGCACCCGGAATAAAGAATGCCATTAAGACCTATTAAACGAAACCTTTAATTTAGTGACTGATTTTATGAATAAATGTTAGGTATCTTGACTAGAATATCTTTGGCCACCAATGACAGCGGTTAAACATATCTTTGATGTTGGATCAGCTGTCCGTTAGTGCACAACTTGCTGCCATCTAAGAAACATGTGGTACTGCGCAAAGTTTTATTTTTTATTTTTGACAATGTACATACACAGCTATTGTGTTTAACGATGCTTCCTAGCAGCAGATAAGTTATATTGTAGGTAGGAGGTTAGTTTCATTGGAATTACAGTCGTTTGTATATAGTGCCCTTATTATTCTACATTTCCTTTTTTTACAGAACTTGATAATGGGATAATGTCGTCCCGAGGCATGTCGTATTGACATGTTTGTAGAACTTATGGCACTTAACTACGGGGTCATCAGTCTCTAAGCTTACAAACTACTTATGAACTAGCTAAGACTAAGGACGGCACAAATATCCATGCCCGAGGGGGGATTCTTACCCCCGACCGTTGTGGCCCTGCAGACCGTGACTGAAGCGCCTCAGTCCCCTCGGCCACCGCGGCCGGCCGTGTTGACATATATAGTTTATTATTGACAACTGGTGCGTGAAGTACAGTAACAATTTAATCTGTTCCCTGGTTTTAAATTCGTGCAGAAGAAGGTACTATAGTTCTATAAATACAGATGTTCGGAAGTGATGTTTTGGTGTTCATTCCGGAGACTGGTTTGATTTAGCTATCCACTCTAATGTATCCTGAGCAAACCTCTTCATCTCCTCATAAGAATGGCAACACCATGTATTTCAACCTGCTTACTATATTAGACTCTTAGTCTCCCTCTACGGTTTTTATCCCACACATATCCCTCCAGTGTTAAATTCACGATTCCTCGGTGTCTAATAATGTGTGTTACCAATCGATCCCTTCCTTTAGTCAAGGTGTGCCACAAATTTCTCCCCAATTCTGTCCAGTACCTCCTCATTAGCTACGCTATCTACCCACCTAATTTTCAGTATTCGTCTGTAGCGCCACATTTCGAAAGCCTCTATCCTCTTCCTGTCTGAACCGTTTACCGTTCATGTTTCTCTACCGTACAAGGCAAAACTTCACACTAATGCGTTCAGAAAAGACTTCCTTGCACTCACATTAATATTTGATATATTTCTCTTTTTCAGAAAAGCTTTTCTTCCCTGTTGTGTCCCTTGAAGGTTGCGGCGTGAACAGGAGTTTCGGGAGGTAGGCCATGTCTAGCAAGGATGTGAACATGGGTCTGCTGCTAAAAGAATTGCTTAGTCCACATAAACGTTATTGATAACATGAAATGAATTTAATTCTGATGTGGTTCTTATTATTTTATTTATTTTTAAATTTTAATTTTCTTTTCCATAGGGCCCAATTGAGGAGTGAGACTCCATGGTCATGCAACATGTCAATAATGAATTTTTACACAAGAATGATAATAAATTTTTTTAAGTAGTCCTATGCACACGACAATCTTAAGACAAAATGAAAAGAATCATTAAAGAAAAAATGATTTAGCGTAATTGTTTAACTTTTCTATGAGTTTTTCGAGAGAATAAAAGGAGTGAGTCATGAGGTAACTCTTCACTTTATATTTGAAAGCGTGTGGGTTAGTGCTAAAGTTCTTTAGCTCTTGTGGCAGCTTGTTGAAAATGGATGCTGCAGAATACTGTACACCTCTCTGCACAAGGTGGTGTGATGCAAATGTAGATTCTACTTCTGCACCGAGTGAAAGATACTAACTCGTGGGAATAAGCTGATATTATTAACAACAAACGACATTAAAGAAAAAACGTATTGTGACGCCAGAGTCAAAATTCCCAGACTACTGAAAAGGGGTCGACATGACGTTCGCGAACTTACACCATATATTGCTCGAACCGCCCGTTTTTGAGCCAGAAATATCCTTTTTGCATCAGGCGAGTTATTCCAAAAACAATGCCGTACGTCATAAGTGAGTGAAAGTAAGCGTAATAGTCTAGTTTTCGTGTTGAAAAATCACTTATTTCAGATATTGTTCTAATGATAAATATAGCAGAATTTAGTTTTGGAACAAGATCCTAAACATGGGATTCCCACAACAGCTTACTGTCTATCTGAATACCGACAAATTTGAACTGTTCAGTCTCACTTATCATATGCCCATTATGTGTAATCAATATGTCAGCTTTCGTCAAATTATGTGTTAGAAATGGTAAAAACAGAGTTTTACTGTGATTTAACATCAAATTGTTTTCTACAAGCCATGAACTTCTCTTAAACTGCATTATTTGATACTGTGTCAATATTACGAGCAACATCCTTCACTACCAAGCTGATATTATCAGCAAACAAAAATATTTTACGATCACCTGTTATATTCGAAGGCATATCATTTATATAAATAAGAAACAGCAATGGTCCGAAAAGAGAAACCTGGGGCATCCCATACTTAACTGTCCCCCAATGCGATTGTACGTCATAGCCATTTTCTACACTGCAGAGAATTACCTTCTGTTGTCTATTATTAAAGTAAGAACTGAACCAGTTGTGAGCTACTCCTCGTTTTCCATAATGTTCCATCTTCTGCAACAATATTATGTGATCAACACAATCAAACGCTTTTGTTAAATCAAAGAAGACGTCTAATGTCCATAGCCTCTTATTTAACCCATCAAGTGCTTCACAGAGAAACGAAAATATAGCATTTTCAGTCGTTAAACCACTTTTAAAACCAAACTGTACGTTTGACAACAAATTATGTGAACTGAAATGATCAATTAATCTTGAATATACAGCCTTTTCAATTACTTACTAACACATAGTTCGGCTGGGCAATAGAAAATTGTTCCATCTTGTGCTAAGACAACTGCTGGCGTTCGTAGAACTGCCTGGTACTCGCTGGAACTGTCCCTTACTCGTGGATCTGCTTCGTACTCCCCATCAGTTCTGTGGTGCGCAGGCCTATCTAGACGAGCCCCTTTCTTCGTACTGGTCGGCGCGCGAAGCAGGCGAAGAGGTACCTAGACTGAGGACGCCCCCGGTGGCCGAAGGATCGTGAAGTGACTCATCGCCTCTTCTTATACTTGCGCGGCGAACTGCGTGGAAAGATGGCGAATAGCGACGCCACAACACTCCTACTCGCAAAACCTTCTCACCATCATTACGTAGTGAGTGTTCCCAGAGAAACGGACGCAGATCTTGAAAACTACTTGCTACAAAGTCACACATATCCTGAAGCTCAATAATTTGAATCACTTGTTCAAGTGAAGGATACTTGTTCAAGTGAAGGATCAGAATACTTTAAGATCTGATCACAGGTGCGCGATTCTGACACATTAGTAGTAATGACATCCCAAAAGCCCAACACCCCTTTATATGGGATATCTAAGTCGTCTGCTACCATATGGCCGCGTGGTCTAAGGCGTTATGTAGCGTACTGGATGACCGTTCTCACCGGAGGTTCATGTCATTCTTCGAGTATTAGTATATGTGTGTTGTCCTTAGTGTAAGTTAGTTTGCGTAGTTTAAAAGTAAACAAACAAACAAATAAAACAAAACAAAACAAAGCAAAAACACAAAAACAAGGAAAAAAATGAATAGTACTTTCTACAGTCACAATGATATTAACGCTGGAACCTAGTTGCTGCTGCATTCACCATTCTACATCTACATGGGATACTTGCAAATCACATTTAAGTGCCTGGCAGAGGGTTCATCGAACCACTGTTATACTATTTATCTTCCATTCCATTCTCGAATAGCGCGCGGGAAGAAAGAACACCTGAATCTCTCCGTTCGAGCTCTGATTTCTCGTATTTTATTCTGATTATCATTTGTACCTATGTAAGTGGGAGTCAACAATATATTTTCACATTCGGAGGAGAATGTTGGCCATTGGAGTTTCGTAAGTAGCCCACACCGCAGCGATAAGCGCCGTTGTTGTAATGATTCCCATCCCAGATCCTGTATCATTTCCGTAACGCTGTCTCCCTTGTATCGTGACAACACGAAACGAGCTGCCCTTCTTTGGGCTCTTTCGATGTCCTCCGTCAAACCCACCTGATAAGGATCCCACACTGGGCAGAAATACTCCAGAAATGGACTGACAAGTAAAGTGTATACAGTTTCTTTTGTAGTTCTGTTGCATCTTTTAAGGGTTCTGCCAATAAAACGCAGTCTCTGGTTCGCCTTTCCCACGATATTACCTACGTGTTCTTTCCAGTTTAAGTCTGAAGTAATAATAATTCCTAGGTATTTTGTAGAGATTACGGCCTTCACTTTTGATTGATTTATCTTGTAAACAACGTTGTTCATAATGGTTAGTAATCGCCTGCACTAATTCCTCAAACGGCACTTGTTCCGAACGAGTTGTGGGGAAACGTTTGACAAAACGCCGATAAATGTTCATTTCCACTTGATACAAGTAGTAAAGAAGCAACACAGTACCTTGTATTTGATGCGCTGCTATCTGGCTCCGGAATTACGTTAAGCATTCCGCCCAGTCCTTTATTTTGCCATCATACTGTCCGTCTGTCTATCTTTGGCCCTTTCCCTCACATGCAGTGTCGGCATTGTGTTAATAGTTACAGGGTGGCCGGATGCCCTTCCTGCCGCCACCCCATGCCCTCGAGGAGGAAATGTGTACCCCAAATGTCTGCGTATAGTGTTATATGTGTGTGAAAGTGTAAAGTGTTACGAAATGTTTGCAAGTCGTGTAACTGAGGTGGAACTTGGGGACCAGCCCGGTATTCACCTAGGGGGACGTGGAAAACCGCCTAAAAACCACATCCAGACTGACCGGCACTCCGACACCTTTTGTTAATCCGCCCGTCTCGGAAAGCGGTGCGTTAGACCGCACGGATAATCGAGTGGATTTTGTCATCAAACGGTCTCAACGTCGGTAATGTTGCAGGCTGTGCAGCAGGCGATTGCGTCGCAGTTGATGGCTGTTGTGCAGTGGCTGACAGCTTGTCTATGGCCATCGATGAAAAACGTCATCACACTCATAAATTGTTGAAATGACTACATCTGAAACTGAATAATTTGTGTAAGATCATTTGGCAATGGAGACAGCTGATGATGGACAAGCAATGGATTAGCTGCAGCAGTGGGTGGCGCAGCCATAATGTAGGCAAAATGAGAAACACTATACTATAATATAATAATAATACACACGAAATCCACAGTCAGAAACCCATTGGTAACTAAGTATGGAGGGATAGCACAAGTAGAATGTTTCAAATAACTGGGAGAGATTATACAGAAAACAGCACTAAATTCGACAGCCAATGAAGAAAGAGTTGCAAAGCTACAAAAAAGCCTACAGACGTACATGGAACCATTACAATAAAAGAAGTATCTATGTTAATGCCAAATTAAGACATTACAAAATAGTAGTCTTACCAGAAGCCTTGTATGGGGCAGAAACGACAGTAAGAGGAAGAAAGTAAATCAAGGAAATGGAAAACCAAGAGAGAAAAATTGTAAGGAAGATCTATGGGCCAGTACAGAGACAGGGGATCTGGATAAAGAGACCGACAAAAGAACTTACAAACAGAGACAATTACAGACAACATCAGAAAAAGAAGGGTAAAGTTGTCTGGCCACATTTATAGGTGAATGAAAACAGGCTGATCAAGAAGATTTTTAACATTGTGATAAGTAATACGATAAAAACTAACTAGGCAAAGAAACCATGGAAGACCTCAAGAAACTAAATATCTCTACAGAAGAAATAATAAACAGAGAAAAATATCAGGAAACAGAAATTCGAAAAAACACCAAAAGATAAGAAACCAGGAAAGAAGTGGACAGAAGAGAGGTAGAAGAAAAACAGTGAATATACGAGTGGTTTTTGGGAAGAGAAAAGAAAGAGACAAAGAAAAATCTCCATGAAAATTGATTGTGTTTAAACTCTCTCCTAAATGGGGAATTTAAGATAATAATAATAATAATAATAATAATAATAATAATAATAATAAACCGTCTTCAGTCACAATAATATTGGGCTCATTATTATTATGAAATATCCCTAACCTAAACGATACAGTCATGGTCAGCCCATGGCGAAATGTCGATTAATAATAATGTAATACTATTAAATGAATAAATTAATGTAGTGCCGCACCTGTAACAAAAATATCTACAAGCACACAACTAGTAACCCTGGCGAACTTGGCCTGAAAGGGAAACGATTAGCACTGAATTAGAGTAAAAAATCCTCATCGCCAGTTGTTGTATCTGTGAAAGGTAGCGGCGTGAGCAGGAGGTTTGGGCGGTGTGCCGTGTATAGCAAGGATGCCGACATGGGTCTGTAACTATAAGAATTGATTAGTCAAAAATTACTAAAAATTTCCGGGTTGTTCTGCCGTGGTCTTACGGAGTTATTACTCAAACCCAACGTTTCGTCTCCAACTGCGGAGGACATTTTCAAGGGTGATCGTGGCACTTTTGTATGTCCGATGCACACCCTGCCTCACAACTGCTCAGTAGCGAGCCAGAGTGTGCATCGGACATATACAAAAGTGCCACGATCCTCCTTGAAAATGTCCTCCGCAGTTGGGGACGAAACGTTGGGTTTGAATAATAAATAATAAATAATTTTACAACTGATTAGTCCACATAAACTTTATTGATTTGTGATAGTACATAGTCTTCTTACTAGCACATACTTCAGCTAGGCAACAGAAAACTGTTCCGGCTGCCCTAATACCACTGCTGGCTCTCGTAGAGCTGCCTGGTACTCACTGGAACTGTCCCTTACTCGTGGATCTGCTTCTACTGCCCATCGTTGCTGTGGTGCAGCGACCTATCTAAGTGAGCTACTTTCTTCCTATTGGCCGACACGCGGAGCAGGCAAAGAGGTACCGAGATTACGGGCGCCCCCGGCGGCCGAAGTATCTCCTCGTCTGATATTTTCGCGGCTACTTACGTGGACCGTCGGCGTTGAGACAAACAGCGACGCCACGACATTCCCATCGCCATTCTGCACTGTATATCGTTTGTACTGCGACCATCGTATGTTATTTCACTGCTCAACTAACAAAACTCACCTACCACCACCTCTACTGTTTTATTACCCAATCTAATTCCTTCAGCATCACCTGATTTTCTTAGACTACATTGCCTTTTTCTTGTTTTACTCTGCTTAATTTTAATCTTATAATCTCCTTTCTAGAACTGTCCAGCCCGTTTAATTGCTCTTCTAGATCCTTTTAAGCCTCGGACAGAATTTCAATGTCATCGGCAATTTGCAAAGTTGTTTATTTCTCGCTCTGAAATTTGATACTCTCTTGGAATTTCTCCTTTGCTTTCCTTCGCAACTTGCTCGATGTACAGACTGAATAACATTTGAGAAAGATTACAACCCTGTTGTACTCACATTCCAACCAATGCTTCCCTTTCACGCCCTTCCTTATAACTGCTCTCTGGTTTCAGTCCGTTGCCCAAATTTTAACCCTGCTGACTACAGAATTTGAAAGAGTGTATTCCACTCAACATTTTCAAAATCTTTCTTCAAATCTACAAAAGATAGAAATGTAGAATTACCTTTCCTTACTATATCTTCTAAGATAAGTCGTAATGTGAGTATTGCCCTCGTGTTCCTGCATTCCTTCAAAATCCAAACCTATCGTCTCCGAGGTCAGCTTGTACCAGATTTTCCATTCTTCTATAAATAATCAGTGCTAAAATTTTGCAACCATGATTTACTAAACTGATGGTTCGGTAATTTTCACTTCTGTCTGCGCCTGATTTAAATGAAATAAATCGCAATTAGTGATCACTTATGGCTTCACTGTACTAGGTTTAGATGTAATACCAATGTGCGGCGAATGAAAATTTGTGCCCGACCGGGATTCGAACCCGGGATCTCTTGCTTACTAGTTAGACGCGTTGACCACTTTTTTTTTTTTTTTTTTTTTTTTTTTTTTTTTTTTTTTAGTCGTGTAGATCTATTGTTCGCGGTCGTTCGTTCAGTTTGTTCGTGGTTGTTCGTTGACTATTTGGCTCAGTTTTTTTTTATTACAAAGGGCGTTCAGCCCCCTGACCGGGCGCGCTGAGCCACGGCGCCCGGCACCACTCGGCCACCGAGGACACAGTGACCAGCCCGACTGCAGAGGACTCTTCCCTGCACGTCTCCCGCCACACCCAAATCTCCATTCGCCACTCTGTCTCTTTCCTATTACCATAAGGTAAAAAAGGTAAAGCAGTCAATAATCCGAAGATTGGTTTGAACACCACAGTGCTTTACTAGGCATGGTCCTATTTGGAGGTAGTATGCCGTTGCCTTCCTCCGAACTACAGAACTGACTTACACAGCCAATTATAGGGGGACCTACAGTTTAACGTGGGTTCCGTACCATAGCGAATGGAGATTTGTGTGTGGCGGGAGACGTGCAGGGAAGAGTCCTCTGCAGTCGGGTTGGTCACTGTGTCCTCGGTGGCGGAGTGGCTGCCGGGCGCCGTGGCTCAGCGCGCCCGGTTATGGGGCTCAACGCCCTCTGTAATAATTTAAAAAAAAAAAAGCTGAGCCAAGAACACTTCGAACATCAACGAACAAAAACGATCAGCGTCCTCAATGAACAGAACCACCCATAGAGAGAGAGAGAGAGAGAGAGAGAGAGAGAGAGAAGTGATCAACGCGTCTGCCTAGTAAGCAGTAGATCCCGGGTTCGAATCCCGACCGGGCAGAAATTTTCATTCGCCGCACATTGGTATTACATCTAAACCTAGTACAGTGAAGCCATAAGTGATCGCAAATTGCGATTTATTTCATTAAAAATGAACGCTGTAACGTCGTCAAAAATATATAATTGCGCCTGATTTCTTTGGAATGGGCATTATGACATTTATCTTAAAGTCTGAGGGTATTTCGCCTGTCTCATACATCTTACATACCATGAGAAATAGTTTTGTCATGGCTGACTCTCCCAGAGACTTCAGTAGCTCTTACGGAATGTCGTCTACTTCAGGGGCGTTGACAGTGCTCTGTCAAATTCATCTCTCAGTATAGTATCTCCTATTTCGACTTCATCTAAATCCTCTTCCCTTCCTACAATATTGTCACTAAGTTCATTTGCTCTTGCTCTTTACAGCCCCTTTATATATTCTTCCCACCTTCAAGCTTTCCCTTCTTTGCTGAGAAGTGGTTTTCCATCTGAGTTCTTGACGTTGATACGGCTATGTTTCTTGTCTGCAAATGTCTCTCTTATTCTAATGCAGGCGGGATCTATTTTTCCCCTATTTATACATTCTTCTACACTTGCATTTACCTTCTGGCCACACCCGCTTAACTCTTTTGCACTTTCTGCCAATCTCGTTTCTTATTGGTCTGTACTTAACTTTATCTGCTTCATTTACTGCATTTTTATATCTTCTCCTTTCAATAATAAAAGTTGGTATTTCCTGTGATATCCAAGGATTTTTTGTCAGTCTTGCCTTCCTACCTATTTGGTTGTCTCCTGCCTTCACTATTTCATTTATCAAAGCTATTCCTCATCTACTGTTTTATTTCCCCCCGTTTCTTTCAATTATTGCCTAAAGCTCCCTCTCAAATTATCAATAACTTCAGGTTCCTTCAGTTTATCCAGATCGCATCTCTTTATTTTCCTACCTTTCTGCGTGTTTTTTTTTTTTTTTTCAGTTTCAGTCTACAGTTCATGACCAATAAGATATGGTCAGAGTCTGTATCTACCCCAGGATATTTTTATATTTTCTTTTTCATCAATTTAATTCCGAGGACTTTTCGTAGGTCTTGTCTTTCTAGTTATTTGATCCTCTAATGCCTTCACTAATTAATCTCTGAGAGCTACCTATTCATCTTCTACTGTGTTTCTTCCCCGGTTTCTGACAATTGTTGCCTAAAGCCCCCTCTGAATCTTTCAAGAACCTCATTTACCTTTAATTTATCCCGGTACCGTCTCTTTATTTTCAGTTTTTCCAGTTTCCAGTTTCGTCAATTTCAGTCAACAGTCAGAGTCTATGTCTCCTCTTGGATATGTGTTACATTTTAAAACCGAAAGTAACTGGAGTAATTTTCTATGAAATTGGTTAGTGATCACATCAGGTAGTAAAAACGAACCAATCTTTCGGCCTCCTGTTGGCAGTTCATGACGTGCCGAGAATAGCGGCAGTGGAACATAACTGCGTTTGTTGCGAGGCCCTGTCAACAAACCAGAAGAATTTTATGGAACGCGTAGGCGGAGGAGGAGATGGAAAGTCAGACTGTAACGGCCCGTACCCACGCGTCCTTTTCTCTCAAACCACAGGTCACCGAACTGCTTTTGTTAAATCTCGAAAAGAAGCAGTTCAAAGAGCCAGTGTGGCGATTCCCCTTTGTCATTATCTCCTTGTGTATAGATATATATACAAGCTTTACAACTAATCAGTGACAGAGATATTGATGGACAGGAATAAACACACGAAGAACGATATGAAACACAGTATATACGTAACTAAAGTGCCATCAAATTTATTTTCATGCTTGCCTTTTACTCATTGTGCATGGACTTCATTCATATAGTCTCTTCCTCATCTGATACACCGCTCCCAGTGCCGTTGTCTGTTGAAACAGTCTTCGTACGCCTTTTTCTAGTTCGCACAAAACGTCGTATACGTATTTTTATCTCGTTTTTTATATCGTTGGAAATCTTCGTCCTTTCAATGGGGTTCTCAGCGCTGAAAATAAAAACGAAACCACATGGACAAGATCTGGAGACTACGGGGGCTGAGTCAACACAGTTATTTCATTGTTTGTTAGATAATCACGTAGTAACAAGAGTGCATTGTCGTGCATTCCTTTAATGAAGGACCGCCATTCCGCATTCAGGATTTGTAAATTTCCGTCTTGCGACCATGATCACGGCGGAAGTATTTTTACGTGAATCACCAAAGTACAAAAAAGAAAAGATGGAAAATTACGCTTTAACGCCCCGTCGAAAGCGTGGTCATTGGAGATTGGTTTGATAAGGACGGAGAAGCAAGTTGGCCGAACCCCTTTGCAAGGAACCAAACCGCAATCTGCCTGGGGTGAATTTGGAAAATCCCGTCAAACCTAGAAGTGGGTGGCCGGAAGCGGATCTTAACCGTCTTCTTCACCGAGTGCGAGTCCATTGTGTTACCACTTGAAATGTCCCACTAATTTAGGTTTGAGAGACATTTAAATTGTCGAAAATTTCAGCAATAAAAATTAGTTCAAAAAAAGATCGTAGTTAATAAAATATTTTCGTGACGTAGCGGATTTTATGTTTGCTGGGTTAACAAAGAAAACTCAAATGCATAAATACTTCTTCATTTATTTGCTGAACTGACCGACTAATAATCCGAGACTAACAAAGCAAGACTAAGACTAACCAAGACTGAGATTGACGAGGACTATGATTCAATTGCCTCGATGCGTCTCCTTATATACACTCCTGGCCATTAAAATTGTTACACCACGAAGATGACGTGCTACAGACGCGAAATTTAACCGACAGAAAGAAGATGCTGTGATATGCAAATGATTAGCTTTTCAGAGAATTCACACAAGGTTGACGCCAGTGGCGACACCTACAACGTTCTGACACGAGGAAAGTTTCCAACAGATTTCTCATACATATACAACAGTTGACCGGCGTTGCTTGGTGAAAAGTCGTTGTGATGCTTCGTGTAAGGAGGAGATATGCGAACCATAAGGTCATGTGTTACGAGCCGTGGCTCCACCCATCATTCGATCCATGCGAAACCCTACATTTCAGCAGGATAATGCACGACCGCATGTTGGAGGTCCTGTACGGGCCTTTCTGGATACGGAAAATGTTCGACTACTGCCCAGGCCAGCACTTTCTCCAGATCACTCATCAACTGAAAACGTGTGGTCAATGGTATCGTGTTGAAGCTGCATGGGCATCTGTACTTGTACACGCCATCTAAGCTCTGTTTGACTCAATGCGCAGGCGAATCAAGGCAGTTATTACGGTCAGAGGTGGTTCTGGGTACTGATTCCTCAGGATCTATACACCAAAACCGCGTGAAAATGATGTCAGTTCTAGTATAACATATTTGTCCAATGAATACCCGATTATCATCTGCATTTGTTCTTGGTGTAGCAATTTTAATGGCCATTAGTGTATCTTTCTGACAATACATCTCATTATTGACACTTAGTCATTAATGTGATACAATTATAACTTTATGAACAGATACAATATGTCTCATACAGTATAAGTATTGAACTGTTTGATAAGATTTGACATTACGGATGTTAATATCTCATCAGAAATATAATTCCATATATCGGAAGTTACTTAAATATGATCTCATTGACTGTTAATGATCATATTCGTAATTATTGTGTTTTTTTAATATAAATATAACGAATAGGATAAAATTAACAGTTCTGACAATCAGAAATAAATGTTTTAATACTTTTAAAACTGAAATTTAATTGGATTCATTGACATATACGATCATTTACCGATAATTATGCAAATTACAACAATGCATAACTAATAGATTTATGGAATGTTCCCGCATGACAAATTCTATTTCTGACTAATTGACAAAGGTTCCGACAGATATGTTAAAGTATTTATTATCATCTGATGTATGAAAGATAATTAAAACAATAGTATTAAACGGGATACAATATATATGCTAGGACATGCTATAAATATATTGCTGTAAGAAAATGGACAGTAAAAGAGATGAACGGTATCGGGTGAATGAATAAAGGTGTTGTATCGGATTATAGAATAGAGGATGGAATTGGATACTGCAGTATTCGCCTGCTCTAATTGTTACATTACACACTGAAACAGTTAATTAGATGGTTGGTCATTCCAGAAATAACACATTTATTATTTTGTGAAAACAACAGAATATAACGTAAGTAGATCTTTAAGTATATGCTCAGTTCATACAATTCCAGTTAAAAATAGAAGAAAAATTTAAAAAATTGAAAACACAAAATTAAAGGGTCATACTGGGAAAAAAATGATAAACACACTCGAAGGGGCACCCACATTAACGTACACTCCAGCCCCAAGATATGAGACTTAATCAGTTACAACAAGTGAAGCAGGCTTAAGATCAAATTGGTTTTTAAAGGAAAGTTTACAAACAGGGTTTTACCAACTTAAGCCCATAATATACCAGAACAATCACATTACAAGCAGCATGGTTTGATCACCGGGCAATGACGCAACTACAACAATACGGAAGTGCTCTTAAACAGACGAGTAGCCAGAAGCCTTCAATAACTTCTCTAAGGCATTCTCCACCGAGCCACAACAATATAATAAAAGTCTTAAGGCTTATATCAAATCACATCAGTAAAACAGGGTCTCTTACTTTTAGACATAAACGGTTAACAGACACCTGCTTATCAGGAATCTGCCTTCAGCGTTTTGCTACAGAACCACAAAAATTTACCAGACTTATTTCTCATTGAATTTAATCAAACCTTTCAGCAAGGAGCATGCTGTTCATTAATCCATTCAAAATGTTTTGGAACAAAACAACATAAATGTAAGTCTTGTTTTCTGTTGTATTTAATCAAATTGTCAGCAGTCATATGCTGTTCATAAAACCACCAAATGTTTTGTGACAGAAGCGCATAATGCAAGAATTATCTTCTATTCCACTTGTCTGAACTAGCAGTAAGCATATGATTTTCATAGAACCTTCAATGTTTTTGCAACAGGACCACTTAAACAATGTTTCTCGACTTGGAAGATATACTAGGGTCACTCCAAAAGAAATGCACACCATTTTAATACAGTTTTTATTCTACATGTTTGAAAGTTTTACAGTGTGTAAATACATCCTTTAGGAACAATATTTTCATTTCCCCACATAATCCCCATCCCTACCAACTGCCTTACGCCATCTTGGGACCAGCACCTGTATACCCGCACGGTAAAATTCTGGACCAACACGTTGGAGCCACTGTTTGGCAGCGTGCACAAGGAAGTCATTATCTCAAAGCCTTGTTCCACGAAGAGTCTTTCAGATTCCCAAAGAGATGATAGTCACATAGAACCAGGTCAGGACTCTCACGCAGGTGTTTCAGTGTTGTTCATCCGAGTTTTGTGATGGTTTTCTGACTGACATGGGCCCGTGCATTGTCGTGCAACAGCAAAACATCCTTCTTTCGCCGATGCGGTCTAACACGACTCAGTCGAGTTTGAAGTTTTTTCGGTATCGTCACATATGCACCAGAACTCTCGGCACATTGTCTGGAGCGTGTACAGTACGAGGCCTGCCGCTGCGAGGACAATCCTCGATATTGCCGTGCCCGCTTTCATCACGTAACCAGCTCGCCCACCGACTAACTGTACAGCGATCGACAGCAACATCTCCATACACCTTTTTCAACCTCTTGTGGATGTTTCCCACAGTCTCGTTTTCACAGCACAGGAATTAAATGACAGCATGTTGCTTCTCAAGAATATCCAAGTCTATGAGAACGTCAAGAGTAGCAGTGATCTTGAAGACATGCTGTGACGGCTCTACTCACGGGAAAAGGTTGAACTAAGTTTGAAAACAAGCGGGAAGGATGCATCTACACACTGTAAAACTTTCAAACATGCAGAATGAAAACTGTATTTAAAAAAAATAGTGTGCATTTCTTTCGGAGTGACCCTCGTAGCTCACGACATCTGTAATTATTTACGTGATGTAACTAAGTAAAAGGTTTATTTCCTTCCTGGGGTCGAAACTTTGGTTAAGATCTATTAAAATATTATCTTCAACACTGACCAGGGTTTAGGAACTAATAGGAAATAGTATGGTGATACTATCTTAATTTCTTGAGCATAGGTATTTTCGCTACTGTAGGCACTATATAGTATAAGTTGATATTTTTAAGCGTTGTGAAACCGTATGTGTGAAATGAGTGGATAACCATGTTACAAGCAAGTCTAACTATTTCTAAAGTCGTATCCAGGGTGACAATCTCCAGGCTTCATTTGTCATCTCTTTCACGATATGTTAATACTTTCCAGTGAGAACTATAATTTAGAACGATGTGTGTTTCTAACTTATTCAGACAGTTATCAATGTAAGACTGTCGACTTCTTAATACACTGCTCAGAACAATTTGCGGATCTGGTGAGATATCATACTCAATATACATATGGTAACATATTTTATTGAGATATTGAATATAATTGTAGTATGTGTGTGATACCGTCAGGTCCTAGGATTTTTATCTGTAACTATCCACTTCTTTCACCTTTCGCAATGTTGCTGATGTGAAATATATCGAATAGCAACGTGGTTCGGAACCTATGTTAAACTGTAGGTACCTCCATAACTGGCTGAGGGTAAGTCAGTTCGAGGGTCTGAGGAAGGCAATGGCATACCACCTCCAAACAGGACCATGCCTAGTAAAGCACTGTGGTGTTCAAACCAATCTTCAAATGTTCAAATGTTTGTAAAGTCTATGGGACTTAACTACGGGGTCATCAGTCCCTAAACTTACAAACTACTTATGAACTACTTACGAACTAGGACGGCACAAATATCCATGCCCGAGGGGGCATTCGAACCCCCGACCGTAGTGGCCGTGCAGACCGTGACTGGAGCGCCTGAGTATCCTCGGCCACCGCGGCCGGCACCAATCTTCGGATTGTTGATTGCTTACCTCTACAGTACGATATTTTGATGTCTCAACTCTCTTCTTGGGGCTACCACAATAGTGAAAAAGTCATTGTCGTTGCCCTTTTAATATGGTGTGTGATAAGCTCTGGCGGCCAGTACAGTTGCACACCTGCTTAGTATGGAGAGTATGAGGTTATCAAATTCAGGGATATTTGGCGTTTCTTCCATGAGTGCAATACCCAGCTCTGCAACCGTTGAGGCAGGTGATGGTGTGGCTGCAAAGCGTTTGCCTAGTGAATCTCATATATGTTCAGTCGGCTTTAAGTCCGGTGAACAAGCTGGATACCCCATTCGTTCAATTCCCTTAGCTTCAAACATGTACAGCTCTGTGGGATCGAGCGTTATCGTCCACCAGAAGAAACCCATCTCGTATAATACTAGCGTAGGGCACAACAAAATGTCGAAGGATCTCGTCTCCATACCTCTAAGCAGTCAAAGCGCCATTCTGAAAGACATCCGTACGTCATTCAATACTGACTCCTGCCCCCACTTTTCTCCCGCCTCATGATAAGGTGATGTTTACTGCAAATAAGCATAACAGAAAACGATGGTTGTCCGGCTGAACACAAAATCTTGACTCACCTGTGAACAGAACACGGCGCCATTCGTTAAGATTTCAACCCTGATGTTTCTCCACCCAGTTTCTGCGGTCTAAACGGTGTCGTGGTTTTAATAGCGCACACACCTTAGGCCTCAGTGCGTAGAGGCCACATTTCCGAAGGCGATTTCGAACTGCTTGTGGTGATATTGCGCGTCTTGTTGCTACCTGGAGGGTGTGTTGCTGTTGGGTTGCATTTAGTCTCCTGTCTCGAAAGGCTGTTAAACAAAAATAAATGTCATCCCTTGCTGATGTTTCATATGCACGACCTTGACCTTGCCTTCTTTTAACGGTCCCTGTTGTCTGAAATCGCGTCCAGTTCCTTCAAATTACATTTCGGGACACTCCAAAGGCTACAGCCGCCTCCCTGTGTGAATGTAAAGCTTCCAACCTTTCTATCGCTCTCTATGCCATAGCTCCGGGTAAGTCACATTGTTGTTGCATTGCACTACCTGCTCACTACTCTATCTGAGTCTAACTGCATGTGTAATTCGTTTGGTAGAGTAAACACAAGTCAACACGATGGCACGATATCTCCCCGCCCGTATCACAGCAATCTCTGCATCTACACTCTACAACGGAACAAAATTACTACAGGGGGTTGTGCTTGAACCAGTCTGTATCATTTCCTTTCCTCCTCCATGTTGCCATGGAAGACGCACAACTGTTTGCGTTTATACCGCAATGACAGTGTACGCGAGGGTTGTAGTTACTCCCCACTGCACTGTGTGAAGAGTAGAAACTCTGAAAGTTCACCAACCTGGCGTCTTCTATAGATGTCCCCACGCAGATGATAGCACGCAGGTCGGAGTCCTTGATTGAGGCTGAAATTATTATACTATTGGCAGGATCTGATCTTATTACGATATAATACTTTCTTGTGGGATGGCATCTAGTTTATTAAAAGACCGCAGAAAACCAGCAAACTGCATAATTATATCAACTTGACACAGATTGTTTTAAATGAAATTAAATATAAAGTCATTTCCCTTGATCTAGGATGATTAAACAATTTGTTATGACCGCATATGTACGCGACACGTTAGTCCTCCGAGTGCGTGTTCTGGACTCAAGTTACTCTTCCGAGTGCCTGTTCTGAAGTATGGCGGCTCGATGTAAGACTGCCTTTGTTCCGCAATTTGGCGCGTAAACATGGCCGCCATGCATCGTACGTCTTATATTAACTGTTTTGTTTATATTTTTAGCAATTGTTAATATGTTTTACCTACGCAGGGCATAGCTTAGCTTTGAGGGGTTTCATGAACTGAGTTTGACATTGAATATATTATTCGTTTATTAAATATTAATAAAAATATGATTGCGTTTTGGCGGGTGACCGCCAGTACTACAAGTAATCGGCGTCCAGTGCCTGCCTCTTGGGGACTTCCATAGAATTCGGGGAGATTTGCCAGTACTCTTTCCCATGAGAACCCGACCTATTGTACCACCTGTCGTGGTTCTCACCAGCTTTTACCATCTGTCGCCTACTGGTCCTAACCTGCTGCACTGAAGCAATACTTCGAACTTAATATGATGGCTTTAAGCCAGAAATATTACAACTCCTGGCCACTAAAATTGCTACATCACGAAGATAACGTGTTACAGACACAAAATGTAACCGACAGGAAGATATACTGTGATATGCAAATGATTAGCTTTTCACATCATTCACGTGCTAACATGAGGAAAGTTTCCAACCGATTTCTCTTATATAAACAGTAGATGACCGTCGTTGCCTGATGAAACGTTGTTGTGATACCTCGTGTAAGGAGGAGAAATGCGTATCATTACGTTTCTGACTTTGATAAAGGTCGGATTGTAGCCTATGACGATTAGCGGTTTATCGTATCGCGATATTTCTGCTCTGCTAGCAGAATATTGATTCGGTGGGCTCAGAAGGGCAATACGAAACGCCGTGCTGGATCCCAACGGCCTCGTATCGTATCACTAGCAGTCGAGATAACATGGCTGTAACTGGTCTCGATCCCTGAATCAACAGAAGGGGACCTTTGCAAAACAACAACCATCTGCACGAACAGTTCGACGACGTTTGCAGCAGCATGGACTATCAGCTCGGAGACCATGGCTGCGGTTACCCTAGACGCTGTATCACAGACAGGAGCACCTGCGATGGTGTACGCAACGACGAACCTGGGTGCACGAATGGCAAAGCGTCATTTTTTCGGATGAATCCAGGTTCTGTTTACAGCATCATGATGGTCGCATTCGTGTTTGGCGACATCGCGGTGAACGCACATTGGAAGCGCGTATTTGACATAATACGGCAATGACTACGCTTGCTGAACTGTGGTATCGTGTTGAAGCTGCATGGACATCTGTACCTGCACACGCCTCCAAGCTCTGTTTGATTCAGTGCCCAGGCGTATCAAGGCCTTTATTACGGCCAGAGGTGGTAGTTCTGGGTACTGATTTCTCAGGATCTATGCACCCAAATTGCGTTAAAATGTAATCACACGTGAGTTCTAGTATATTATATTTGTCCAACGAATACCCGTTTATCATCTGCATCTCTTCTTGGTGTAGCAATTTTAATAGCGAGTAGTTTATTAGCAAAGAGTAAATGCTAATCTTAAAGAATTTTCGTAGGGCAAGGTTCGATGAAATTATTGCAGACATAAAAAATATGAAAATGAGAATGCCGAAGTTTCCTCGCCGATTCGTCCGATGTGTAGGCTACGAAGCGAAATTTTATAATGGCCTGTGTCATGTAAGAAGTACACAAATATTAATAAAGCTCACTTGCAACCACATATCATCTACGAAATTTCTTTCAGTAATGACGCGTCCATTTTGTGGGCTACAACACGGAATACAAATGGTAAGTGTTAGCATTTTTACATAAGATTTCACTAGGAAGAGCTATCCTTTCCCTTGCATTTGAGCTAAAGTAATAAAGGAAATACACGAAGAGAAAGTCCCAATGACTCGGAAGTCGACGGGACGTGTGGCAGCAGCAGTTCCGTTTTACGTCCATTTCTCTCCATTCCGGAGGGTTGTCAACCTCGTGAATTCTGGCTGTAGTCAGTAACACTTGTTGGTTATGGCGGCACGTCCAGCGCTTAATTTTTTTCGGATTTTAATTTTGTATTCACGAGAGAATATTTTGCAACCGAAATGGAGGCCTAGCTCCAACATAAATTGAAACCGTTAATAACTGGATTTTTAACTAAATTTGTAGCAGTAACTCGTACTTTCCATGCAGTGAGTTGATGTTAATTTTTTATTTGATCGCTACTGCGAAATCATAATGAAAGGGGCACGAAATACTGAACATGGTATATTCTGCTCAATATTGAAGGAACTGTCACACATCGTTTTAATTATGTTATCGGGCGAGATTTAATTCCTCAAATATCACACAAAAATTGTTTCCTAATTTGATAGTGTAATTTATTTCTTCTATAGCAGTGCTTTACATTTAGATCAATCACTTGCGTCAGAAACATTTGTTTGCATTCATACAGTCTAAGAGTTTGATAACCTCACATTCCAACAAATGAATAAGTAAACACAAGTTTCTTTCATTTGTCACAGCATTCCTTGATAGTTATTGTCCCATAGTAGTTGTGCTGAATCATATAAAAATTTCAAATATGATAGGTAATTACATTACGATACGTAGAACTTTCAGCAAAGATAGCGGGCCTGGTGGTCACGGGGTAAAACGCTCTATAGGAGAACGAAAGATCGCTGGTTTGAAACCTGGTCGATATCGGATGTTTAGAGTCTGTGTTTTAACCCAGCCTTCACCTCTCAAAGATGTGAAGAGCCGCTGGAAACGACACGTTGTTCGGATTCCACGTTAAGCTGTAAGTCCCGCTTCCCCGGTTGGATAACTGGGGTAGGTTAGGGACACGCAAGTCGCCGAAGTTGAGTCCAATTGAAAGACTTCCATCAGGCCAATAAGCCAAACGAAAATATTATTATTATTTAGCAAAGATAAAATATTTTCCTATTTACAAATAATTGAATTAAAAAGGTGCTTGCATTCTTCAGATACCATTACTGGAACAGGATATAATTTTCCATAGTAGAAAATTAAGAATTTGTTAAATTTCGCTCTGTTTGGATTGTAGAAAGTTGGGCAATAACCGAAGTACCAGAAATACTATCCATCACACAGCGTAAGTTAGTCTGCGAAGCCACGATAAGTAAACATGTGAGTAAAATTGTAAATAGAGCCCAAATCACGAGAATCTTGTACATCTCTCCGGTAGATTGAAGAAAGAAGTACACTGCAGAGAGCTCCAGAAATGTCTACTTACAACTCTAGAAAAATGAAATTCTTAGGCGGGTGAGAGTTTTTTCTGTTTGTATCGGTTTCACGAGTTAACTATTCAACCGGTCAACATTAAATTAAACTTAATATTAAACGTCTTGATCACAACGTAGAGGAAATTAAGGAAATCTGCTATTGTGGAAGTAAAGTAACTTACGACGGACGAAGCAAGGACATGAAAAGTAGACTGACATAAGATAAGGGGGCGTTCGTGGTCTAATGGGTCGTTCGAGAATGAATGGTTCCAAAGGAACAAAAATGTTCAAATGTTTGTAAATTTGTCGGACCAAACTGCGTGGTCATCAGTCCGTAGCTTACAAACTACTTAAACCTAGGTAAACTAACCTAAGGAGAACACACACACCCATGCCCCAGGGAGGACTCGAACCTCCGACGGCGAACAACCGCGCGCTCCGCAGCGGGGTGCCTTAGACCGCTCGGCTACTCCACCGCGGCCGAAATGAACGGTTCACAAAAGTGAACCGAAGGATCGAGCAAAGGCAGTTCGTCGTTCACTTAGGTGATCCTAGTCGCTCCCGGTCGGGATCGATAGTGGCGACCTCTAGCTTCCAGTTCCATGAAATGTTGGCTCCGTCCGGAACGGTTGCCGCGTTGCCGTTCCAATTCAAGTTCCCACTCAGTTTCAGTTCTAGCTCACTACTCGGTATCGAGCTGACGTCCGGTTTGTTCACTGCGATCGTCCATTCTCGTTGTTTCATATTCTTTTTGAACTTCTAACTACCGGTTCGTTTCATATTCTGTTCAACGTCCGTCACCAGTAATTCACATTTTACATGCATAAAAATTGCGTTCTGCGTAATACATACGTTTTACAGACATCTAAATGCATTCTGCTTATTTCTTCGTAATTGTTATCCAACCGTAGAAGACACTCTTCTCACGAGTTTTTAAAATTATTTTTCGTAAATTTTGGATTTCATCTACCTCATTTAATATTTGGTTTTTCACGTAACTTTTAATCAGTTACCTAAAATGTAGTGCAAGCGTATTCAAATAAATATTTTTCCCTTTCCTCCTTAGCCGATACGTGGCATTTAGGTGGCTGCAAGTTCCTTTGTGTTACCTAATTGTTAGTTTTTTTTTTTCTTTGCGTAAAGAAATGAAAGAAAATTGTGCGTGATATCGACTGAGTAGAAAAAGGGATTTCGATTTCGAAATATGTAGAATGAGATTATCTCGTATTTACGTTTTATCTCACAAACTATTTTTCAGCTTTCATAAACCAACGACTCAGCTCCTAACTATTATATGTTATTGGCTAGT
This sequence comes from Locusta migratoria, assembly GCA_026315105.1. Lineage (NCBI taxonomy): Eukaryota > Metazoa > Arthropoda > Insecta > Orthoptera > Acrididae > Locusta > Locusta migratoria. The sequence goes on along the minus strand of CM048745.1, from coordinate 255,383,861 downwards.
AATTGGATAAAAAGGGAACGATGAACGAGTAGAAAGTAACGGTTAGCAAAACGACCGATAATTAGTGAACTAGTTCCCAAAAATGAAATATTTTACTCGTCATAAGGCACCAGAAACACTCGTACCACAAAGAGCAAAACACAAATACCGGGAATCAAACATGGTTCTCTGCTTAGCAATCAACCGTCCTGACAAATTTTTTTTCCGGTTCATTGTAGGTCGTGGGATGATACTTCTTCTACGTTGATCTATGAAATATTGCTTATTGTTTTATTACAGAGAGAGACCGTGCTGAGCTTCCATGCTGGCTTCGCCGCGGAAGAGCAGAATAGATGAATTGCTTCACACCGGGGTAACAAAGGTCGTAAGGAAGTATTTTATCCATTGCAGGTTATTAATCTACAAAATGCAGCAACCAGTTGCTTCTAATAATTTATTTGTGACTTCCGGTTTCGGACGCTTGAGTGCCCTTCTTCTGATCTATTTTAGTATTGTAGCTTAATCTATGAACATGCGAGCAGGTGACTAAACGCTAAAGTGCATAGAACAGAAGAACTCAAGCGCCCGAAAACGGTCGTCACAAATAAATTATTAGAAGCTTTTGTGTCCCAGCCTCGTCACCGCTTTTGTGTCTCGTTTCCGTCGTAGGTGTCGGTGGCCGAGTAGAAAGACGGACACAGGAATAAAGGATGCACGCTTGTGCAGGTAGGAGGTGACCAGCCAGTGGGACAGCAGAAACTAGAAACACTAGAGTAAATTATAACGAGATATATATTTCATAGAGACTTAGTAATACTTAACTGCCGGCCGCGGTGGCCGAGGCGACTGAGGCGACTGAGGCGCTTCAGTCTTGGTCTGCATGGCCACTACAGTCGTGGGTTCGAATCCCCCTCGGGCATGGATATTTGTGCCGTCCTAGTTCGTAAGTAGTTCATAAGTAGTTTGTAAGATTAGGGACTGATGACCCCGTAGTTAAGTCCCATAAGCTTAACAAACATTTGAACATTTGAATACTTAACTTTTACATAGTTCTTGACTGCATAATGCTGATACATAGATTAGATAGAGGCCTGCCTAGTGCCTGTCCGATAGCCAAGTCTTCACTGGTGCCTATCTGATTCCGAAGTGTTATCTGGTGAACGATGTCGTTCAGTGGTGGCCACGAGCGGAGTTGTAGCAGAGGGCGCTCGTGGCTGACGTCGTAAGAACGCCGCGCCGTGCGTGCATGGCGGCGCGCGGCGAAAGTAGGTGGCGCGCACTTTAGACTTGTGCGACACCACAGAAGCAACTGGTTGCTGCATTTTGTGGATTAATATGCGTAAATACACATGGCGGTACATTCGCAGACCTGTCGTTTGTAGTCCAAGCGGAAGATGGAGTCGCGGTGATTGAGCCGTGGCGAATGTCGCGAGGGCGCCTGTTTTCTTTACAGGCGCCACTTGATACTGCGAGCTATCGAACTTCTCCGGTGACATAAGGTCTTTGGCGAGCCGTCGTGTGGAGGACGGCTCACGGCGACGCGACGCTGTGGTCTTTTGGAGACAGAGGCGTGAAGGCTGGAACGGTCGGCTGTTGGTGTATGGCGAGAGTGGAGTGCCGTAAAGAGTCATATTGTGGAGCCATGCCTGGTGAGGAGTGCCAGAGGTGTAATTTTTTCTTTCCTACTGGAGTTTCCTGTGCTGCAACGCGTGTATCCGCCCTGTAATCTAAACAAGAGTTGAGACCTGGCTATGCAAACTCACACAACCATTATGTCGTCTATGTTGACGACGATTTTTGTTCAGCCTGATGGCCGAGGAAGTGCTGAGAGCTGTCTACCTAAATGTGTGTAGAAGATTCTAATCGTCTATGTTCACTTTATTTAAATTAATTTCTGCCTATGTCCAAGCAAGTACTGAGTTCTGTCTGTCTAAAAGTGTATAACAGATTCTGGTGACCCATGTTGATGTTTATTTAAGTTCTGCTGATGTGTAAGCAGGTATTGAGACCTCTCTGTCTAAATGTGTGCAGCGAATTCTAGTTGTCTATATTGACGTTGTTTTAAGTTATGCCTAATGGTCAATGCCTTCCGTTGGTGTACCCGAGCACTAAATAACGTTCTTCCAGCTTATTATCGTTATTGACTTGAGATATTTGGTCGACCTGGATGTTACGCTGATTTATGTTGGCTCGTAGTGGTGCCGCATATCTGTGTCACGTCAGAATTTTTAAATCTGTTGCTGTTGCCGACAGCTGGTCCTGTTCACCTCTCCCCTAGGTGACTTCCCGACCGTCGACTTACGCCTGGGTGCTGCCGGGCTCCATCTTGTACCTCGGTTGGTCTCTTGTGGCCCCCTGGTAAGCTTGGATTATTGCTAGTCTTGTCACGGACAGAAAGTCACTGCCTGGCGTTAGCTGCCGCGGAAAAAGAACACGGACGCTCTATCTTTCTTGATAGTTAAGTGAGCCTCTTAGGCCATGCTGCTTAGGTCATGTCGCGCGCCATTATAGGAAGTAACCATGTTGTATTTATGATATTTTCGGATAGATATTTTGATGAAAGGCGCATGCCTGCTAACAATTTGGTTAAATGTAGTACGCAGTAAGTCTGCTATGTTTAAAATGGTATGACATCACAGAGACCCTCGGCACGCGTTGAAGTTTATCATCCATATCATTTGCAGACGAAGGTTGATTACGTCCACTTGACCTAGGTATCGACAGACAATAACGCTATCTTCTTCAGAATATTGTCACTGGTTATTTCAGCCGGCCGCAGCGGCCGAGCGGTCTGCGGCATGCCAATCACGGTCTGCACGGCCGCTGCGGTTGGGGGTTCGAATCCTCCCTCGGACGTGGATGTTTGTACCATATTTAGTATAAGCTAGTTCAAAGTAGTTTGTAAGTTTAGGGACTCATGACCCCGTAGTTAAGTCCCATAAGCTATAAAAACATTTGAATTTTGGTTATTTCACATCTTAGTCTACTTTGGATTAAATGAGCTCAGTGGCTCCTATAAGCATTGGTAAACTCTAAAATTCTGTACAACAATGTAAGGATGTCCTCACATTTTTCTGTAAAACTCACTTACTTAAAATGTATAGAATTTATATGAGTCCAAAACCAAATGTCGACTAACCAGTGAGTATCTTCTGAAGTAGGTGGCATTACTGCCTGTCAAAACTTACTTCGAGTGAACCTTATAAATCTTCGCCTAGAACAGGTTTGGCTGATTAATTTTAACCAGTGGAAAGTACCGATTCACGGCGTGACTCAAAAGTCACATTACAACCTTTTATTCCAAAAATGCTGCACTGGGATGCCTGAATATTACAGTAAAGTGTCAGTGAAATGGTCTGTCTTTTACGGTATATATCGATTATTGGCGCCATCTTCAAATCGGCCATCTTGAATGTAGACACTTTTCTTTATGGACAGGATCTCGTGTGGTACATCAAATAACATCAGCATTATCCGACCAGTTCACTGCTGTAAACAGAAACGGCGTGGCAGTTACGGCTCAAAAATTACAACACGTTACTTCTTTTAAATTTTGCTGTCACTGATGAAGTCAACCGTCACAACCACAGATACCGTTACGGAGCGCGCGGTTGCTCGCTCTCGGAGGTTCGAGTCCTCCCTGGGGCTTGAGTGTGTGTTGTCTTTAGGTTAGGTGAACTTAGTTTAAGTAGTTTGTAAGCCTAGGAACTAATAACCAGAGTAGTTAAGTATCATAGACTTACAAACTGATACCGCAGTGACCACAATCCACACTGGACAGCACCTTCAAAGATAGTTGCTGTCGTAAAGCTTATGGTGTGATGTAGAATTTGTGGTACCTGTGAAATTGGACCCATTTTCACTGCCCAGAACCTAAATGCTCAAAACTCTTTGTAAATGGTGGAAGAAATGCTGATTCGCTTAGTTCTGCCTGAAGATGGTAACTGTCCTCCTTAATTTCAAAAGGATGAGCTCCAGCACACTACGGCGAGGTTGTTCGTCAGTGGTTAGGTGGGCGATTTCCTGGTCACAAGATTGCCGGACTTGGTTCTGAGGAATGGCCACCCAGATTACCTCATTCTACAACTTTTATTTGTGAAGCCATGTAAAGCAAAAGGTATGTTCAGAGAGAAAAAAAGAAAAAGAAACAAACACCTTCTCGAGCAACGCACTGAAGAAGCATGTTCCAGCATTTCTGCGGAAATACTTCTGAGAGTGCGCGATAATAGGATTCGCCTCCTTCAGATGTGCGTTGTCCAATCTTGAGCACATTAAATTAATGTTCTTCATGGATAACAGTCCAGTTTGTAATCCAAAACAAAATGTGTTGTAACTTTTAAAGACCGCGGAGGATTAGCTGTACGTACTGGAGCATTTTTTTTAACTTTTAAAGCGTTATGCTACGTCGAATCTGTTTACAGGAATGAATTTGTCAGAAAATGCTAATGTTGATATATCAGACGAGTCCATTTCCATTAATAAAAATTGACTTAGATTCAAGACGGCTGATTTTAAGGTAGAGTTCATGTTTGTAACATGCCGTAAAAGGTAGACCACCACACCATACCTTATATTATTCAGGTTTCTGAAATCCTGCTAAGTTTTTGAAATAAAAGGATGTAATGCGACTTTTGAGTCCCCATATAAAGTTGCTGAAGCACAGCATTGTTTAAAATTCAAAAATACCGATACCTGTGCGTCGCTGAGAATAATTAAATAAAACATGTGCTGTCAAACACATATCAGTCTTTTCAGTGCATATATTGTCACTGCACTGCGTTTGCACGTGGAAAGACGTGTGGCGTCCTTACCCTAGCACTCCATCTCTCTTGGATCTCACTTTAGTTTCATTTACACTGCTCTTCTTCTTCCACACTCCTTTATAGCAATGTTTTCTGCTTGTTGTGTAACTTCTTTGATTTTTCCTTATTCCCTTCTATTTCTCGGTTCTGAAGCCATAATCGAGAGGAAAGATTATACGCAAAAACCTTATATTGGAGCTGAAGTAACTGGACTCTACTGCATTTACTGTTTATCCTGGATTGTTGGACGAGTAAGTGTGTTAAATGTGTTACGTGAAAATAAGACGTCATTCATGAATAATTTTGTGGAAAAGGTTGACACATGTGGTAGTACAATGAAGGGGAGACCGGGGAGGGGGCGAGGCGACAAAACCACTACAGGCCATTCAAAAAATGTTCAAATGTTTGTAAATCTATCGGACCAAACTGCGTGGTCATCAGTACGTAGCTTACAAACAACTTAAAACGTGGTAAACTAACCTACGGACACACACCCATGCTCCAGGGAGGACTCGAACCTCCACGGCGAGCAACCGCGCGCTCCGCAGCGAGGTGCTTTAGAACGCTTGGCTACTCCATCGCGGCAGGCCATTCTAGTTGGTATTTCATTCATGTAGAAACGTCCAAAATTGTAAATATAATAAAATGGTTATTGCCCATGTGCAGGCTAACTTATATATATATATATATTATATATATATATATATATATATATATATATATATATAATTAGTTGTTCACTTGCGAATCTAATGGAAGACTGTAAATTAACGCTATTTGAGAAACTAAGCTAAAGAGAAAAAACGTTTTTTGTCAGAGAACACAATGATCACTAAATGTCATGGGTACATGTCATGGGAATATAGTTTTGTAGGATCTTATACACCGTGTTTGTACTGGGACCTATCTAACTCATTCTGTCATCGGGCGTCTTATTAAAAGTCATAATACTACCACTATGAAAAATGCCCCTGTCACAGAATAACAAAGCCGGAGTCAAAGATGTAAAACAAGACAACTAGATTCTCGATTTATCTGGCAGCTTCATACAGGGATACTTATTATAGAGGCAGAAAATGTTCAAATTTTTGGTCATCACTTCCTAGACTCACCAATTACTTAAACTAACTTACACTAAGAACAGAACACACTCTCATGTCCGAGGGAGGACTCGAACCCCCCGGTGGGAGCGGCCGCCCAATCCGTAGCATGATACCTCAGACCACGCGGCTACTCCCGCCCTGCTATAGAGGCATCCCCTCACACCTTCCCCTCTCCACCCCTCAAGGGCGCACTGCGCTTGTGAATTTTTTTTCAATTGTAGTCAGTTTTACAACAACAAAAAATCAAATGTTCAAATGTTTGTTAAGCTTATGGGACTTAACTACGGGGTCATCAGTCCCTAAACTTACAAACTACTTATGAACTACTTACAACTAAGGACGGCACAAATATCCTTGCCCGAGGGGGGATTCGAAACCCCGACCGTAGTGGCCGTGCAGACCGTGACTGAAGCGCCTCAGTCCCCTCGGCCACCGCGGCCGGCTCAGTTTTACGATTTTCTCTCTGGCCAGGACATGTTCGCCTTTTGTCCTGCTGCGAGAGGTGATTTTTTAAATCTGAATCCCAACTTTTATAGTGCCACAATTGATTAATGGTCGTAATCGATAGGCAGTTGTGAATTCTACCTACAGAATTTCTTCACAAAAATTTTCTTACTTACAACATTACTGTAGGTGACGTATAATAATGAAACGTCAATCAATTAACAAAATGCTATCAACTTTTAAGTTAGCGTTATCAGATATCATACTTCAAAAAAGAGGACATTTCTAGATACAGTCAAGGAAGACGGCATGTCTCAATTTTCATAAAAACCCGTCCGACCATTTTAGGGTCCAGAAAAAAGGATATGCCGGGACTGGATCTAGATCTACAAAAATACTCTGCAAGTTATATGTAGGTGAATGGCCGTTCCATTCTCTATTAGTCGCGGGGAAAAGGAACACCTAAAGCTTTCCGTTTTTAATCTGATTCATTTTATTAGGAAGAGCATGCCTCCCTATGTGTGTGTGCTAACAAAATATGTTCGCATTGGGAAGATAAACTTGGTGAAATAAATTTGGAAAATAGATCTCGCCACAACAAATAACGTCTTTCTTTTCACGATTTTCACCACTACTCGTGCATCATTTCCGTGATACTTCCTCTCCTACATTGCGATAATACTAAACGAATTGCCTTCTCTGAATTTTTCCTAAATCATCCGTAAGTCCCTCTTTGTTGGGATCCTAAAATGGGCAGCAATTCTCCATATGAACGCAAAAGTGCAGTACAAGCTGTTTCTGCAGCAGAAGTGTTGCATCTCCTTAGTGTCCTGCCAATGAAACTCAGTCTTCTGTTCGCCTTCCCTACAATATTTTCTACTTCTTCTTTTCAATTTAAGTTATTCGTAATTGTTATTCCTATCTATTTATATAAAATTACGGCCTATAAATTGACTGATTTATCATGTAAATTACGTTTACGGGTTTCTTTTAGTGCTCATATGGATGACTTCACACTTATTAAGTGTCAATTGCCAATTTTTGTACCCTGCCGAAATCTTACCTAAATCATTATGCAGTTGCTTTGGATCTTCTCGACACTTTACTACCAGATAAATGACAGCACCATCCGTGAACGGTCTAAAAGAGCGCTCAAAGGTCTCTCAAATCGTTTATAATGGTAAGGAACAGCTGGGGCCATATAACGCTTCCCGGAGGAACGCCAGATATCACTTCAGTTTTACTCGATGACTTTCCTTCAGTTACAATTCGCTCTGTCCTTTCAGACAGGAAATCACGAATCCAGTCGCACAACTGCGACGATATTCCAAACCCGAAATTTGATTAGAAGTCGCTTGTGAGGTACAGTTCCAAAGCCTTCCGGAAATATAGAAATGTGGAATCGATTTGAGAGCCCTTGTCAACAACACTGGTCACATCATGTGAGTATAGAGCTAGTTGTGTTTCACAAGTACTATATTTTCTGAAGCCGTGTTGACTATGGATCAATAGGTACTTCTCTTTGAGGTAGTTCATAACATTTGAGGAACGTGTATGTTCTAAAATCCTGCTGCAAAGCGACATTAATGATATAGCCTGTTAATTTTTCGGATCACTCCAATTGCCTTTTCTGAACATTGGAGTGTTCTGTGCAAGATTTCATTGTTTGCGTACGGATCTTTCAGTGAGCAAGCGGCTATATGTAATAACTAGGTATGGAACTTCAGCATCATCATACTCTGAAAGGAACCTAATTGGTATACGATCGGGACTGGGAGAAATATTTTTTTAAGTGTTTTAAGTAGCTTTAATACTTCAGGAATATCTACTTCTACACTCTTGGCCATTAAAATTGATACACCACGAAGATGACGTGCTACAGACGCAAAATTTAACCGACAGGAAGAAGACGCTGTGATATGCAAATGATTAGCTTTTCAGAGCTTTCACAGAATGTTGGCGCCACTGCTGACACCTAGAACGTGCTGACATGAGAAACGTTTCCAAGCGATTTCTCATACACAAACAGCAGTTGACCGGCGTTGCCTGGTGAAACGTCGTTGTGATGCCTCGTGTAAGGAAGAGAAATGTGTACCATCACGTTTCCGACTTTTATAAAGGTCAGATTGTAGCCAATCGCGATTGAGGTTCATCGTATAGCGATATTGCTGCTCGCATTGGTCGCGATCCAATGACTGCTAGCAGAATATAGAATCGGTGGGTTCAGGAGGGCAATATGGAACACCGTGCTCGATCCCAACGGCCTCGTATTACTAGCAGTCGAGATGACAGGCATCTTATCCGCATGGCTGGAACGGATCGTGCAGCCACGTCTCGATCCCTGAGTCAACAGATGGGGACGTTTGCAAGACAACAACCATCTCCACGAACAGTTCGACGACGTTTGCAGCAGCATGTACTATCGGCTCGGAGACCTTGGCTGCGGTTACCCTTGACGCTGCACCACAGACAGGAGCGCCTGCGCTGGTGAACGCAACGACGAACCTGGATGCACGAATGGCAGAGCATAATTTTTCCGGATAAATCCAGGTTCTGTTTACAGCATCTTGATGGTCGCATCCGTGTTTGACGACATCGCGGTGAACACACATTGGAAGCTTGTATTCGTCATTACCATACTGGCGTGATGGTATGGGGTGCAATTGGTTACACTTCTCAGTCACCTCTTGTTCGTATCGACGGCACTTTGAACAGTGGCCGTTACGTTTCAGATGTGTTACGACCCGTGGCTCTACCCTTCATTAGATCCCTGCGAAACCCTAAGTTTCAGCAGGATAATGCACGACCGCATGTTGCAGTCCTGTACGGGCCTTTCTGGATACGGAAAATGTTAGATTGCTGCCCTAGTCAGCATATTCTCCAGATCTCTCACGAACTAGAAACGTCTTGTCAATGGTGGCCGAGCAACTGGCTCGTCACAATACTCTTGATGAACTGTGGTATCGTGTTGAAGCTACATGGGTATCTGTACCTGTACACGCCATCCACGCTCTGTTTGACTCAATGCCCAGGATTATCATGGCTGTTATTCTGAGTACTGATTTCTCAGGATCTACGCAGCCAAATTGCGTGAAAATGTAATCACATGTCAGTCCTAGTATAATATATTTGTCCAATTAATACCCGTTTATCATCTGCATTTCTTCTTGGTGTAGCGATTTTAATTACCAGTAGCGTAAGTTACTCATGTTGGCATTTTTGTACGAATTCTGGAGTATTTGATTCGGCAAATTTGGTGATGGACACTTGGTAAGCTGCGTTCAGCAATTCTGCTGTAGCCGAGTATTTTTGGTAACCCTATTTTGTCCATCATTTTGTGGTTGCCTCTCAGAAGATGCTAAATTTAGCTCTACTCTAAATCATCACTTATGGACAAAGGATGATGATTATTAGATCCGCGGAGGAGCGGCCGAGCGCATTGAGGCGCTATGCTACGATGCGCGAGGCCTTTCCCCGTCGGGGGTTCGAATGCCCCCTCCCCCCCCCCCCCGGGTATGGTTGTTTGTGCTGTCTTTAGTATAAGGTAGTTCATAAGTAGTTTGTAAGTTTAGGGACAAACATTTGAACATTTTTTGATTATTTGATAAATATCTTCGTTTTGTCTTTATCCATTTAACCGATCCGTACAGTTTTAAAGTGTAGAAGTGACCCGTTTCAAAAACTCCCCAAAACTGGCTTTTTGTAAGTAAATTTTATTTTTAATGTCTGTAAATCTACCGGACCAAACTGCGTGATCAGCAGTCCGTAGCTTACAAACTACTTAAACCTAGGTAAACTAACCTAAGAACAACACACACACACCCAAGCCCCAGGTAGGACTCGAACGTCCGACGGCGACCAACCTCGCGGTCCACAGCGAGGCGCCTTAGACCGCTCGGCTACTCTGCCGCGGCTTTGTACGTAAAATAAAATCCGAACGGTTCACATGAAAATGGTGCCATTCTCTGAGCATTCATTTAAGCCTAGTTGACATTTTTGGAAGAGTAACTAATCGATTCACTTAGTTCTGGGCACCATGTCCGGTTCCTTAATCGACAAATAGTGATAAATCTAACTTGAACAACGGTTATTGATTATTGTCTAGGAAAATTTCGTTTCGTCTCTTTCCATTTATCTACCTTGGTGCAAAGTTTTTAAGTGACAGCGTAAGTTAAGACAAACTGACGTGACCTAGAAATATAGTTTTTTTAGTTAAAATCCGAATGGTGCCCAAGCCCAGCATTAACTTCGACACAAATAACATCTATGTAAAAGGAACTACTTGCATATTTTACGAAGACGCCAGTTGCGGCCCACCTTTCAACCTTTGTTTGTATACTGTAACAGGAAAAACAAGTGTTCTTGTATCCATAACAATGAGCACGTCTAGTCAGCACTAAACCAGAAACGTTTCACCCCAGGATCCCAGCTGAAATAGGAACCGACCACGAAGATCCCTAAACTCGCGATTCTGCACTCAGCCTTTCTGTTTTCATAAAAATCATCGCTTTTATACATATTTCTAGCAGCGGAAAGCTAAATCTCTTTGCAGCACATCTCCATCTGCTAGCATACCTGCAATTCACACTTATGTGCCTGGTAGAGAGTTCATCGAACCACTTCTAAACAACTTCTTTAGTCCTTGAAATGTTGCAGCGGTGCTCAATATTTAATTTACGCACTCAAAACAACATTTCACTGCAAATCCTCAGAAATTTGTCCATACGTAAGTCCAAATTAACTGGATAGTCTAACAGGTTCTCTACACAGATCACTACTTTGTTGAGAAGACAAACAAATTTATTTGAACTACAGTCAAAAACACAAAAGTCATTGCACTTACAATTATTTTATACTGTGTTATACTGTGTATACTCATACCGTACATCCTACATAGTCTCTAGGTTTCACTGCTGGTGCTACTACCACCGGTACTATCAATTCAGCCGGCCGCGGTGGCCGAGGTGACTGAGGCGCTCCAGTCACGGTCAGCACGGCCACTACGGTCGGGGGTTCGAATCCCCCCCTCGGGCATGAATATTTGTGCCGTCCTAGTTCGTAAGTAGTTCATAAGTAGTTTGTAAGTTTAGGGACTGATGACCCCGTAGTTAAGTCCCATAAGCTTAACAAACAAACAAACAACTACCAATACAGTACAAATTTTCCTTCTGCCTTTGGCATCTGCCAACAGGGTTTTTATACCATTCATTAAGGCGGCTACGACACGTTTCGTCATGTCATGTGACATCACGTGATGTTCAAAAAGTTTATATTAACATTATTTTGAATTTTTAAATAGAAAATATACTTCAATTTGCAATATAAATTATATTTTGGTGTTCAGTAAAGTTTCTATACAAATGAAATTGAAAGTAACAGTTACAACTGCTACGCACTTTTCTTTTAAAGGTACAAACAAATATTTAATTTTTAAATAACAGATATCTATGTAATAGCATTATTATTTGATACTTTGTGCCTACTAATGGCTTTTATACAAAATAACATTTTAGTAGTAAGTTACAATCATTACGTACAAATGATGATATGATCGTCTTCTATGTTTAAGATCTTAGGCACATTTCCTATGATAAATCAAAACAAACGTCAATCTCATACATGCTTTGCCAGTGATTTCCGATTACAAAAATATACTTAACATTTATGTCCAGTTTAAGGTAAGTTTAACCCATACAGATAACTGTGGTAGTTACAGTTCACGTAAAACACGCGAATATTTGCGCGATTTTCTTACGTTACTAAATTTGAAAGTGCCTATGAATCGTAACATCCTCCACTCACTAATAACTCACGGTAACAACGAACTCATAAATATTTCACTTATTTTGTTACGGTAATCGTTTGTGCATTCGAAGGTGGCCAACGGAAAAATATTTCGCATTTTGAGGGAAAACTTAGTGATTCTAATTTGTTAAAAATACATTTGTTTTAATTATTTCCACCTGAACATCGATTTTTATAGATGAAGCATATAAATTCAAACCGTGCGAAGGCGGGTAGGTCGCTAGTAATAAAAATAGCTTTGAAACAACATGTACGTTAGCTCCGATGATGCTTGTAATATGTAATACCAGGTTCAAATAGGTGTTAAGACAAAAGTAAACTGAAAATTCGTCTGTACTCTGATACGGTGACGCTCAGTCCAATTCTCGTGTTCCGGTTACACTGTAACTAACACTGCTATCTTCCCAGTTTTCGCAACAAAATTGTCTATAAGCATCATTTTCTGTAATAGTTTTCCAACTATGGATACTATCATTTACCGCTCTTTTAATAGAGCCCGGAGTTATCGCAGCGATGGTGTATGAGCAAAGTTTTTAATATCTGCCTCTCCATCCAATTTATACGAAGTTTAGTTTCGCTATAAAAAAAACATCGTTGTTTAATGCATACCAGCTGCCGCCGTGGCTTTGCTGCATACCAACGAGCCGAAGCGTTGACAAACGAGCTCCCTTCCCCTTGGTCTACAGATCCCAGAGATTAAACACACACAACACTACGAAAGTATGTGCGTGAAAACTTCGTGTAAAGAGTGAGGGAAGAGGAGGGAAGGGAAATGAAGAGAGAGAGAGAGAGAAAGGAGGAAAATAAATAGGAAGAGTCAAAGGGACAGAGAGTGCAGACAGAATAATGGGAATGTGAGAGCAGAAAGTGAAAGGGAAATCAGAAGATATACTGCGTGGGCGGCGAAATTGCGGATTTGTTCACGGCGGCACTTTTTCTGTTGCTGACAGCAGTCGTTAATTTAGCGTCGTGGTACATGTGCACCACTGCGTAGCTGTTGTGTTTGTTTTTAGCCATGATTAATTCAGCATGTAGTCCCACAGTGTTCAACAGCATTTTGGTCATCCACTGACTGATATGTTGTGTTAGAGAACTGTGTAATCTGTTGCCGATTAAACAGCGTAACTAGTGCTCCTGCTGGCACTATAAAGTATGCAGTCGGTAACAAAATATATTGGTCAGTGAGATGTACGTGTAAATTCCGAAAGAAATCTATGTGCAGTTATATACCAACTGCTGTCTTTGAGTTCTCTCCATAGAAGTGACACAAATGGTTATATTTGTATCTTGTTTGTGTTCAGTATAAATAATAATAATTATAATATGAAATTATAATAAACATGATAGAGTAAATTATTTTACAGCATAAACAGATCGAAATCAACTTCATTACTCTGCAAATCACATTTAACCCTTTCAGACCCTCTGGCTACAATTGTGTACATAGCTTTTACAATGTCTAAGATAGATCAGAAACATTTTTTCTCAATTGAAACAACATGTATATGACTATGAGTGTTCAACCTTTTCATCGTGCACACTTACTGTCAACTGCGGAAGATCACTATAAAATTACCGATTAGTCAGTGTTGCACTGCGCACCAGCGTCTGAACTCCAAGGATCACGCAGCTCGTGGGTTACCTGTATTCCACTGTACAACTGGAAACTAGTAGTAATTATTTTGCATGGCAACTATTGAATGATCACTTTATTTAGTACAAAAGTTAGTTCTACAAAATTAATTATTTTAGTCCATAAAAAGGAGCCTTGCTATTCAGCATATGCAGTTTTATAGTATGTAAGTGGATGCATACAACAGCGTAAATCTTCATCTAAAATCATTAAAAACCTAAATTTAAAGGAATACAGCAAAAAGGATAATTTCCTTCTTTTGTGGCCCAGCCTCGTCGCCGCTTTTGTGTCTCGTTTCCGTCGTATGTGTCGGTGGCCGAGTAGAAAGAGACCGAGACAGGAATAAAGGATGTACGCTTGTGCAGGTACAAAGGTGAGCAGCCAATGGGACAGCAGAAACTGCAAACACTAGAGTAAATTAGAACGAGATATATATTTCTTAGAGACTTAGTAATACTTAACTTTTACATATCTCAGTACTGCAGAATGCTGATACATAGTTGAGCTAGAGGCCTGCCTAGTGCCTATCCGATAGCCAAGTCTTCACTGGTGCCTATCTGATTCCGAAGTATTATCTGGTTCCTATCTCAGTCCCAAGTGAACGATGTCGTTCAGTCGTGGCCACGAGCGGAGGCTCGTGGCTGACGTCGTAAGAACGCCGCGCCGTGTGTGCATGGCGGCGCGCGGCGAAAGTAGGTGGCGCGCACTTTAGACTTGTGCGACACCACACCTTCCTCCAGAAAGAATCAGGTCTGAAAGGCTTAAGTGTATGACAGAGGGTCATCCAACCGTTGTAAATGTTGGCCGCCGTAATATACAAAATGCATATTGCCAACAATCAGCTGTTTACTATATTTATAACTTTACCGGTATCGGTTATGAATCATCATCAGAAAAATAAATTAAACGGACTGATTACGTTGTTATATGTTATGTCACGTTATCCATGTCAATCAATAAAAGATTTTTTTATTTATAAACAAGACCTAATATCAAGTGACATTTTACGTATCTTTTATTGACTGACATGGATAACGTAGTAGACAGTGTACCAACGTAATCAGTCTGTTTAATATACTTTTCTGATGATGGTTCAAAACCGAAACCGGTAACGTTATAAATGTAATAAACAGCTGATAGTTGGAAATATGCATTTTTAAAGCTTTTTATGATATTTGTCTACCATTCCATTCTCTGATTTTTCGTGGGAGAAAGAAACACCTGAATCGTTCCGTTTTTGATCTGATTTATCTTTTTTATTAATGAGTTCATGTCTCCCTATGTAGGTGGATGGTAACATAATATGTTCGCATTCGGAAGAGAAACTTGGTAATAGAAACATCGCAACCAGATCTCGACGCAACGAATAACCACATTCTTTTCATGATATTCAAAGCAACTCGCGCATCACTCGCACTCTCTCCTTTATATTACGATAATACAAAACGAGCTGCTATCCTCTGATTTTTCTCTATATTCTCCGTCAGTCCCACAGTGCGCAGCAATACTCTAACATGCACACGTGTATTTAGACAGTAGTTTCTTTGGTAGAACTGTTGCATTTTGTTTTTTATCAATGATACGTCGCCTTTGTTCGCCTTCCCTACGGTATTTTCTATGTGTTCTCTCCAATTTAAGTTCTTCGTGATTCTAATTCCCAAGCATTTCATTGAACTTGGATTATTTATCGTGTAAATGAAGTTTAACGGGATTCTATTAGTGCTCATACGGATGACTTTAAATTTTTCATTATTTAGGGTCAACTGCCTATTTTGCCCCATGCTAATAGCTAAATCGTTTTGCAGCTGCTTTTGATCTTCTGGTGACTTTAGTAATCGATAAACGACAGCATCATCCGCGAACAGTCTAAGAGAGCTGCTCAGTTGTCTCCTAAATCATTTATAAAGATAAGGAATAGTAGGGCCATATAACATTTACCTGGGGAACGACAGACAAGAGGTTACGTCAGTTACTACGTACTGTGGGCGCTTCTTACAGGATATCGCCAATTCAATCCCACTACTGTGGCGATATTCCATAAGCACGCAATTTGATTAGAAGCCGCTTGTGAGGTACAGTGTCAAAAGCCTTCCTGAAGTCTAGAAATACGGAATCTATTTTAGATCCCTTGTCAGTATCACTCGCCATTTCATGTGAGTAAAGAGATGGCTGTGTTTCACAAGAACGATACTTTCTGAATCATTGTTGACTATGGGTCAATAGATCGTTCCCTTGGAGGTAGTTTATAATGTTTGACGAAAGTATATTTTCTAAAATCCTATTGCAGACCGACGTCAATGATGTAGGTATGTAATTTTTCGGATCACTCCTATTGCCTTTCTTGATCTGTGCAACTTTCCAGTCTTTGGGTACTTATCTTTCCTGAGTGAGCGGTTTTATATAATAGCTAGGTATGGGGCTATTGCATCTGCATACTCTAAAAGGAACCTTTTCGGTCTAAAATCTGATCCGGGGAGACTTTCTTTCGTTTAATGTTTTCAGTTGCTTTAATACTCCAAGAATATCTACTTATAAATTACGCATCCTTGCAGCTGTTCTTGATTCGAATTATGGAGTATTTGTTTAGTCTTCTTCGGTGAAGATAATCGCTGTTTGCTGCTGCCAGATCTAAAATTTGGTATGTTTTAACATCATCGACAACAATTTTCATATCAGTAGTACTAAAATTACAGATTATGTAATTTCATATTTCCTTTAGCTTCTTCAAACGTATTTTAGAAAGGTTTACATTTTTCAATAACATTGCATCTATACTAGGACTAGTTTCACATCCATATTTGATAAACAATGTACGAAATAGCTAGCTGGACAAAAGTTGTCTACAGTAATATCCTCATATAGTGGAGTGTCTAGTAGCTAGGTAACTGTAACGTAGATTTTTCAAAGTACGATGCCTCGTAAGAAATGATTTTGAATTAGTTATAACTTACCAGTCTTCACAGCTTAATCACACGATACGACTAATAGATGTTTAATAGATGAAAACGGTCGACTCTCTCCTGCAAGAAGGAAGTTAGTACCAAGACTAAGTTAGCAGTGCACCCTTCTGTCTTTCGACCAATTTGTTATATGGGATTGAAAGCTGGGCGGACACAGTTCACCTTATTAATAAGTTTGAGGTTACAGATATTAAAGTAGCAAAGATTATTGTGAAGACACTAATAAATTGGAACAATGGCAGGAGGATATCCATAATTAGGAAGTCAAAGAAAAACTCGGAATGAACATCATAAACGAAGCAGTTAGATCGAACTTGCTGAGATGGTGGGGTCATGTTACACGCATGGGAGAAGCAAGGTTACCTAAGAGACTCATGGGCTAAACAGTAGTCTTTAACGATGATGATTCCCTCCACTCCAAGAAAAATAGGCAGCTAACTTGTAACCTGGTAAAGGAACCCTATGAATTAAGGTATTATTTAAAAAGTGTTCTGAAATAACAGTGCCGTCAGAGTCAACATCTGTAAGGTTTTCACTAACTTTATGCCTAATACCTTGTATGTTTTTGATGAACATACAGATTCCATTATTACTTAACTTTTGTCGAAAGTGGTTCCTTTCTTAGATATACCTTCTATAAGCAGAAATGCGTTTTGAGCGATTTCAGTCTAAAAAAGATTAACACCAACTACTAAAGGAATTTTCTCATGAATGATCCCACAACCCCCAATACACTGTCACCTACAAGCTTTGCCAACCTTCCGTTCCCAGGCCGTTTCTAGTGAAACCCGACCAGCAGCTACACTCAACAGGCGCCACTCCAATGTGAGTCATATTCTCTGCAGTCATTGCCTCCTTGAGCCACATGTTAATACGCCTGACAGTGGTATGAAGCCGAAAAAGTTGCTCGAAATGCATATTTGTTCCAGCAGTCTGAGTAACTATCTTTCCAGGTCATCACTCATGTCGTACTTCCCGTCCCTGTCAAGACTATTCTCAACACCACAAATCCCTGCGTAGCTCCCCTATGTTAACAGTCACCTGATCCAACCCTGCCTAGGCTTCGCAATGCTGGTGACTCCTCAACACTTCCTGCAACTGCTGCCCTGTACCTCTGCTGTGTGAACATTGCTGAATGAAAATACTTTGTACAAATCTCATACTGCAATGCACTACTCCCAAACCTACGAGAGCCCACATTTCTCACTCATGGTAAAAGTTTTCGTTACTGGTTAAAGAAAGCATATGTCTGTGTTTTAAAATTTCAATTTCTATAATTGAACGATTTTATGAACTAACTACAGAAATTAACAAATCTTAGGCTCCACAAATAAGGTAACTATACTCTTTAAGAGTATTAATATACAGCCGCAGTGGAATGTTTGTTTATGTTTGTATAGCTTATGGGACTTAACTACGAGGTCATCAGTCCCTAAACTTTCAAACTACTTATGAACTACTTACGAACTAGGACGGCACAAATATCCATGCCCGAGGGGGGATTCGAACCCCCGACCGTAGTGGCCGTGCAGACCGTGACTGGAGCGCCTCATTTCCCTCGGCCACCGCGGCCGGCGCAGTGGAATGGCCGAGCGCTCTAAAGCGCCTTGCTGCGGAGAGTGCGGTTGCTCCCCGTCGGATGTTCGAGTTCGCTCTCGGGCATCCGTGTTTTTGTTATTCTTAGCGTAATTTACATTAAGTAGTTGGAAAGTTCAGAGACCGGCTCCATTTTGGCCACACAGCTTTTCAAATATTGTGATATTAGTTTTCGGAGACCAGTGCTCGCCATGAAATGTAAAGACGAAACTGTGACTTTGATACACGCCGGAAAACTTACGAGTAACATATCATTGAGAAAAAAAAGGCGCATAAAATGTTGAGATGAATGAAAGTAACTAATAAATGAGTTACAAAGCTCATATTATGAAAAATAATATCTAAAATAATTATTTGGAACTTAAAAATATATTAAAATTGTAGAGAGATCTCTATAACAGACCAGTACTAATGACGCCTTCGTTTCTTATCATATCGCACAATACCTGATATTTTACTTAACTTGTCTACTGACATGTAACCACTGCAGATATCCTTTAGACCTGCCAGCACGGTTAAATAACGGACCCTGTGGTGACTAAAGCTGCCAAGAATACAAGAATTACTGGATTTGAAATTTCGGATATGAATCAGCATCAGTTGCCCTACTTATGGGTGACAATCCATATCAAAATTTGTGTCGATATTCCAACCCAGACTTCCGTCTTTGGCGAGGTCTCGCGTAATCCACTATGCTATCCGTGATCGCTTACCTCACCGATGCACGCAAGTTAAACCAACAACCTCGTTTTATTGACACATAGTACAGTTCATCATGAATTACGAGGGATTAAAAGGTACGAAACGACACTGTGAGTATAAATGATCAAAAGTAAACACCAGAGGCCGGAGCACAACTATCCAACTGCTTAACAAGCCGAAAGATCCCCTGAAATTACTGTACCGCCGCTCCCACAAGCCACAGCGCCGAGTGTAGACTTAATTTGCGCATGTAGTATATACAGGGTGAATCACCTAACACTTGCACCGCAAATATTGCGGAAACGGAAAGTGCGATTGATTTGCGGTTTTCACATAATGGATTGGTAGTCAGGGGCTTGCATTTTTAGCCAACAAACAGATTGTAATATTACTTAGAAAGTGTATTTGTTATGCAGACATATAGTTTTCTAAATGGAACAATGGTTGTTTCTATCATGCACTGAAATTTTTGAGACCAGCTGTGTACAAAAAATGTTGAATGACATTTTTATCACGTTTAGTTTGTACACATCTGGTGTCAAAAATTCCAGTGCGTGATAAAAACAACCATTGTTGCATTTGAAAAATTGTATGTTTGCATAAAAATAGACTTTCTAGGTGTTTTTACCATCTGTTTATTGACTAACAATACGAGTCCTTGACTACCAATCCATATTGTAAAAACCGCACATTAATCGCACTTTCCGTTTCCGCAATATTTGCGGTGCAAGTGTTAGGTGATTCACCCTGTATAACCCGGAAAATTTATCAAAGTGGTAATGTGTATACATTCCAGATACGAAAAATTCTCCTGCAAATACTAAGCCTGTGACGCGCACAAATGAATACAGTGAGGTACAAAAGATTTCTTGATGAATGATGTGTTTCTACAACCTCTAACAATAAAGTTCGTTCGATCGGGCAATACGACAACGCTCGCCCACACACACACAAACAATTCCTGGCAAAAAAGGGGGATGTTGCAGACATGAACATCCACCCTCCTCGCCGGATCTCAATCCTCCAGACTTCTTCCTCTTCTCTCGGCTAAAATTAGCTTTGAAAGGAAAGAAATTTGCCAATTTTCCAGAATTCCAGCGAAACGTGAGGAGACTTTTGAACACCATCCCAAAGGAAGACTTCGTTTAAAGTTTCCAGAGCCGAGCGTTGCATAGTTATGGCAGGTGATTGTTTCGAAGGACAGTAAAGTAACTGTAGTTTATCGTTCATCTACGGAATGTTACAGGACTATTCGCCGAACTTTATTGTCAGAGGTTTTAACTATAGTATTAGCTGGACGCAATATTTAGATTCCTACGTTAGGTGAAACTTTCCGCAATTTACTGGTATCGACCTAACACTTTTAAACTGTGAAATTCTCATCTGTGCAGTATACAAAGAGTTCGTAAAAAATGTTTGTAAATCTATCGGACTCAACTGCGCCGGCCGCGGTGGCCGAGGGGACTGAGGCGCTTCAGTCACGGTCTGCACGGCCACTACGGTAGGGGGTTCGAATGCCCCCTCGGGCATGGATATTTGTGCCGTCTTTAGTATAAGGTAGTTCATAAGTAGTTTGTAAGTTTAGGGACTGATGATCCCGTAGTTAAGTCCCATAAGCTTAACAAACATTTGAACATTTGTTTTACTCAACTACGTGGTCATTAGCACGTAGCTTACAAACTATTTAAGCTAAGATAAACTAACCTAAGCACAACACAAACACCCATGTCCGACGGCGAACAGCCGCGCGCACCGCAGCACGGCGCTCCAGTAAGAACGGCTAATCCGCCACGGCTCGAAAAAAGTGTCGAATAGTTTGAGAGTTGGTAGTCGTCATAGAAATATGAAAAATTAGTGTATTAAACATTGGTTCGAGAACGCATACTCTGTGGGATAAACAACTGTTTATAGAAGGTGCACCACGTATTCATTCATAAAGTGTCTGTTCATCGTCGATCGGAGTTGCGTACACTGCTTCCTTCAAGTGATCCCATAATCGAAAGTGTAGGGTAGCATTTTCGACCTTTTTAAGTACGCGACCTCCCCTCACAATATATATATATATATATATATATATATATATATATATATATATATATATATATATATTCGGCTACTCCCCTCCCCTTCCCCAAGCGATAACGCTACTATTTGAGAGTTTTCAAAATCAACTAACGTAACTTTCTTTCTCTTGTTACAACATTCTCGTAAAATATATATATATATATATATATACAGTATTATACGAGGGCTTTTCAGAAACTAGGAGCGTTTCCGTCTTACGCCGCTAGACGCGCGCCGATCGCGTATATTTTGGTATGTACTGCTCGGCAGGTCAGTCGGCATCAAGCCGTAACAACAGGAACAGCTATGCTTTTCTGGTTTTTTCGATATTCGAATTTGAAATATGCGCTGCAATCGAAAATCCTGCCACTTGTGACGTGTAGTCTGTGATGACATTTTTGTTGGCAAAAAACCTGTAACCTATAGCAATTTATCGTGAACTGTGCGAAGTGTTCGGAAACGCAATGAGTGAATGTTCCGTCCGGAAATAGTGCATTCGGTTTAAAA
The DNA here is from genome assembly GCA_026315105.1 of Locusta migratoria. Taxonomy (NCBI): domain Eukaryota; kingdom Metazoa; phylum Arthropoda; class Insecta; order Orthoptera; family Acrididae; genus Locusta; species Locusta migratoria. The sequence goes on along the minus strand of CM048745.1, from coordinate 255,362,266 downwards.
TTGGTCGAACCAGCGTTTATGATGAAGAGAAGAGTGAACGCCCGAGCATTGTGATTGACGATCTTGTCACTAAAGTCGATGAAACGATTTGTGAAAACCGTCGTTTCGCAATAACAGAGCTTTCGCTTTCTTTTCCACGAGTTTCAAGGACATTCTTGTTTGACATTGTCACTCAAAAGCTAGGCTACCACAAGTCTCAGGCGGCAGAATTTTACGACGAAGGAATTTCAAAGCTCGTCAATCGCTATGATAAGTGTCTTAATTTGTTTGGTGACTTTGTGGAAACGTAGTATTGTAGCCGCTCTTTCAGGTGCATACAATAAAATGTTTTCCTTGTACTAAGTTTTTTAATGCCAAAACGTTCTCTACCTTATGAACAGCCGTCGTATCTAATGGAATGAATTTGTATTCCATCTTTTTGGAATCGAACACATCCTTACCTGTACATGATTTCTGACAAAGAAATAAATTTTGCACAATTAGTGTTTCTACTTTCGGGTAAAATACAGCGGAATTATACTCGTTAATCAATATCTCACTGTATGGGCAATTTGTGAAGAAGTACTCATGTTTTTATTAGAATTTATCAACAATTATTCACTGTAAATGGTCTAGTTAGTAATCAAATGATCCCTTAAAACGGGCTCATGAATTTCCTTTATTCTTAGTTAATACTATATTTATTATAAAACTATTTACTACTTTCTTTTCAAAGTGGAATTAATGTTAACAAGGTATACGTAATTCTAATATAAAATACGATCACTTTTACGAGAGGTGTGTTTTATACTATTGTATCGCTATCGTTCAGACATGCAGTGGACTGGTTATTTTTTGGTTCAACTGTTCCCCACAGTGATGGCGACCCCCGGAGCAAGACTTTGCGACCCGCTGGGGGGTAGCACTCGACAGGTAGAAAAACACTGGTCTAGGGAACTGCGGCCTGCGAAACGAACAGGCCAACGTGTATGGACTTCCCGAACATTTTAACAGTGGTCAAATATCTCCGCCATGTTCACGCACGTTGATGTTGCACCATCATGCATAAAGCACTTATGTAATCGTTGCTAACTTACTACATCCTCTAACAAGGTAGGCAACACATTAAATTATAAAGTCCAGGTAATGAAACTCATTTAACCTTTGTAAAGAATTAAAACGATGTGATACATACCCAGGGTTGACAAGGTTACCAATAAAGCAGAAAAACGTGACGAGAACTAAGGTAGACTACAGCAGATTGCAGACTACGTAATTGTATGCTGATTCCATAATGGATAATGTGCCAGACTACTACAATACAATACAATAAAAAACGTGACGAGAACTAAGGTAGACTACAGCAGATTGCAGACTACGTAATTGTATGCTGATTTCATAATGGATAATGTGCCAGACTACTACAATATTATAAATAAAATAACAGAATTTCAGCTTGATGGTGTGATATGAAATATTTATTTAAAAAAAATACATATCTATTTCGTCCACATGATTGAACATCATCATTACAGATTTCGAGTCATAAGGACTCATGTAGTTAGCATAGAACATTTAGCAGTCAGATTCTTTCTAATGCATGTTAAATGTTTCAAATGGGGTAAAATAGTGTGTGAGCTACTCTATTTTAAACTTAGAGTACTGTGAGTAAGACATCATATGTGATAATATTCGTAACCAGTCGTCGCACAGTCCTTCATATAAAAATTAGTCAATCTGACAAAGTACGCGTTTCAGGCCCCATATTTATTGAAGTTGTTTTTAAGTGGTGGTCTATAGCCACAATTTAATTAGAAAAAATCTTCCTTGTGCTAATAGCTGTACAATATTTTATTCGTTTAGCTCATACTATTTTCGGCACTGTCTGCCCTTAACAGGGGACAGTAATATCTTTTAAAACCTCCTGTTGATGGTAGACAGTGCCGAAACCGGTAACGGCTAAATTTTATGCAGGGTGTCAAGCTTACCAAAAATATCTCTGGAACATCAACAGCTATTGTAAAACTACTTTCACCGGTATCAATGTAAGGCTGGGCCACATCAATGTACATATTTTGAAACATTCTAAAACGAAAGCATATGTGTTTTTAACACAAACTTACGTTTTATTAAATGGACACCCTATATTATTTCTTCAGCAATATATTGCAAGACAGATCATATAAATAATGACATTGATAGCATCGCAATACGCCAACTACATCCCGAGATATTGCGGAGCGAAGTTGACGCTTGAAATACGCGAAACGCGCGGCTAGCGCACGTCTTGACTCAGGCGTGAACCCCATGCTGCTCAGGACGTGCGCTAGCCGCGCGTTTCGTGTATTTCAAGCGTCAACTTCGCTCCTCAATATCTCGGGATGTAGTTGGCGTATTGCGGTGCTATCAATGTCATTATTTATATGATCTGTCTTGCAATATATTGCTGAAGAAATAATATAGGGTGTCCATTTAATAAAACGTAAGTTTGTGTTAAAAACACATATGCTGTCGTTTTAGAATGTTTCAAAATATGTACATTGATGAGGCCCAGCCTTACATTGATACCGGTGAAAGTAGTTTTACAATAGCTGTTATTATTCCACAGATATTTTGGGTGGACAAGATAGCTGGGACACCATATACACACTAGTTGACCCGGTTATGCTTCGCAATTGCTAATATGTATGTACTCTTCCTTTGAATGTCAAAAGTGCAAAATTTTATCTCAATCCTACGAATGCTATTGATATCCAAAAGAAAAGAGCTCTTTCAGTTTTCGCCAAATTTTTGCTATTTTCTGGTCAACTATTCCAAACTTTTACTTCCATCAAACCTTCCTCTCGCTTTGAACGTCGAATGTGCAAAACTTTATCGCAATCAGATGAATGGCATTGATATTTCATATAAAAATCTCTTTCCATCTTTTCTGAATTTTCTAATTTTCCGGGAAACTTTTCCAAATTTTTATTTCTTAAGAACGTAACTCTTGCTTCGAACGTCAAATATGCAAAACTTTATCTCAATCAGACGAATTATATTGATATCCCATTGAAAAAAGCTCTTTCGGTTTCTCGGAATTTTCATATTTTCTTGGTACCTTTCCAATTTTTTTTTTTTTTTTTTTTTTTTTTTTTTTTTTTTTTTTTTTTTTTTTTTCATAAGAACGTTCATATTTCCTTGAATGTCAAATGATCAAAACTTTATCACAATCGGATGACCGGTTCTCAACTTATAGTGTTGAGTACATTTAGAAACACATTGAAAAATGATCTTGGTTCGAATTTTGCTACTTTCCTTTTTAACTATGTATTTTTTTTTCACTGAAAAGTTTTCCAAATCCATAACAAAAAAAAAATTACCCCCTCTCCGTCTACGAATAGTCAGTTATAGTGCTGAATTCAATCAAAAACACATTGAAAAACGCACTTTCAGTTTTTCTCATATTTTCAATTTTACGGTAGATTTTCCAAATAATTTATTTCATACAAACCTTGTCCTGTCAAACCGTACTCAAGTGATTTTCTTAGAACCATGTGGCAATTGATTTTTATTCATAGAAAAAAATCGCTTTCGGTTTTTCCTAAATTTTCCTACTTTCCGGGCGACTTTTCCAAATTTTTAGTTGATGCGAACCTTTCTCTTACTTTCAACACGAAATTTGCAAAATTTTATCGCAATTGGGCGGACGGTATTCATAGCTCACTGGAAAAATCTGTTTCAGTTTTTCCCGATTTTCCTCTTTTCCGGACAACTTTTCCATATTGTATCACCGTTTAAACCTTCCCTGCACTTACACGAATAGTTCAAGACTAAAATTAACCAAAGCGGTTCAGCCATTCTCGAGTTTTAGCGATATTAACGAACAGCACAGTTGTTGCTACAAGGATGATTTTTTTCCATATTTATTGGACTTATTTTTCTTGTTTCGATTAATTTCACCACATCGCAAAGTATTCGACACTTTTTTAGTTCCTGAGTAGTGCATAATACCATTTCACAGTTTATTGAAATAAATGCAGTCGACGGGAGGAGTGATGGCAGGGATGCTTGGCATGGACCGCCGATAGAGCGGGTGGCGATAAAAGCGCGCCGAGGACTGACCTCCCCCCCCCCCCCTCCTCATCAGTCAGTTCATCAGCGCACCTGATGATGACGACGTGGTCGTTTGCCGAAATATTGTGGACCTTGGACATTGAAACCCGGCAGTTTACCCGCGAATTATTTCGACATGCAGCAACACTGCCAATACCATTTACTGTGATAGCAGTATTAACAAATGAATTTATTTGAAAGAAATAACTAGAATTAAGTGCGTTATTTATTTCTGGACTTTGACGAAATTCTGTTGCCCAGGAAGGTAAATAAAACTCGACTCTGCCATAAGAGCAGATTGCTGACTTTTCCTAACATTAAGCCCTCACTACTTCTTTCCGTGTCTTTCATTACGAGTGCATTTCAGACCTCTCTCTCGTTCTGTCTTTCAGAAAATCCTCTCTTTTATATTCTCTTTCGCTCTCTTTCAAAAAAAAAAAAAAAAAAAAAAAAAAAAAAAAAAAAAACTTTTTTGTTGCCCCAGTTCCAGTAATTGCTAATTGAGTTTTCTTCCTTGGACGCTGTGGTCGTAAAAACGCCGTTCCCCCTAAAGTAGGCGCAACGAGACCTCCCCTCCCCGTGCCTCACGGACGACTTAAGCAGTCCCGTAACATGCGAATGGGGAGCTGTTGGTGGTTATTGTATGGAGGCGGCCGGCCGTCGGCCCGGAGTGCATTTCCCCTGGTGGCAACTGTACTCACAACGATCTCAGTTACAGTTGCAGACCTCGTTCCATTCCTTAGCATTCGTGGGCGTTACTGTACATTTACATTATCATTATTCAAGTCTCTCAATGACCCACACTGCAGCTATTTCTTCTGAGAGAAACTCGTAATTTATTTTCGTTTTCTACCTCTCGCCACTTATTTACTGCACTCTGATGTACGTTAAGTGACCCTTAGTAACACTGGCTATGTAACGTAATTCATAGTAAGTGCAGAAGGGTACGGTGCCGTCAAACGATGTGCAAGGTATTGCCATTATGTTTACTAGCGATTTCTCCTTCAACTTGTTACACAGTGATGGCTGCTTAGTACCATGGTAAAAGCAATAGGGCAGGCTGTACTATGGAACGGCACAGGAAACAAACTCCACGTTGAATGGCTGGGGCGTCTTGGTTATAACACACGATTTTGCCTCATACCTAAAGAGGGGAATATGATCAGGCAATACATCAAGGATAAAGCCCTGCATATAGAAAGTAGCGACAACCTTTTATGTGTAAATTACTGAAAGTCGCATCTTACCATTGGTCAACTGAATGCCACTTGGAAATTTTTCTGCGAATCCAATAATTTAAGTTTTATTTACCTAACTTTGTGTGTCAAGTGCGGAAATTATTCAGCAGTCTCTCTCTCATTTGTATCAAAGCGTTGGTAACTAATTGCTATGAAAACGGTATGTAACAACAAAAGTCTTCAGCCTTATTACTAATTTCTTACAAGTATACTAGGTACCGCGAAACGACAACGTGCCAAAATGACCGGTGGTTGCCTGAGGAACTAAAACTGTGAGGACTGTTTAGAGTGTGAAAACTATAAACATGTAGTTATGCCATTTATGTCGAACCCATAGGAAGGGGTCGGAGATACATAGTGCCAGACTACAAATCCAAAGGTAGCGGGTTCGATCCCCGCCAGGTCCTGGGATTTTTATCTGTCACTTTCCTCTTCTTTCACCTCTGGCAGTGTTGCTCATGTGAAAAATACCGAATAGCACGGTGGTTCGGAACCCACGTTAAACTGTAGGTCCCCCTATAACTGGCTGGTTAAGTCAGTTCGAAGGTCGGAGGAAGGCAACGGCGTACCACCTCCAAACAGGACCATGCCTAACAAAGCATTGTGGTGTTCATACCAATCTTCGGATTGTTGACTGCTTTACCTTTTTTAAGCCACATCTAACTAGAGACATATCAAGATTAAAGCTCTACGGAAATCTAAATAGGTACCAAAATATGTGAGTGGCTCGAAGATTACTTAAGTAATTGACCCTGTACGTTGTCCTTGATGGTGAATGTTCATCAGAGACTAGGGTATCGTCAGGGGTGCCTCAGGAAACGGTGATAGGGCCGCAATTATTCTGTATGTATATAAATCACGTGCCGGACAGAGTGAGTTGGAATCTGCGGCTGTTAGTTGTTGATCCTGTGATGTATAAGAGGCTGTCGTCATTGAATGACTCCAGTTGGAAGCAGGATTACTTGGACAAGAATGGCGCTTAACACAGAAAAATGTAAGGTGATGCAGATGGGTAGGAGAAACACTCCCGTAACACTACAGCATTAGTAGTGTGCTGCTTGACAGAGTTGCGTCAATTAGGTACCTAGGCGTGACGCTGCACAGCGATATGAAATGGAACGAGCATAAAGGACAGTCGTAGGAAAGGCAAATGGTCGACTTCACTTTATTGGGAGAATTTTGGCAAGGTGTGATTCGTCTGTAAAGGAGACCCCATATAAAACTCTTGTAGGACACCGACTTGAATATTGTTCGTTTGGGATTAAAGGAGAACATAGAGACAGTTCAGAGGCGGGCGGCTAGGTTGGTAACTGGGTAGATACGATCAATGCGCGAGTGTTACTGAGATGCTTCGGGACTCAACTGGGAGTCGCTGGAGGGAAGGCGACGTTCTTTTCGTGAAACACTGTTGAAGACATTTAGAGGACCCGAATTTGAGGCGGACTGCAAAACGATTCTACTGCCGACAAGCTACATTTCGCGTAAAGACCACAAGGATAAGATTAGAGAGATTAGGGCTCTTATGGAAACGTACAAGTATTCATTTTTCCCTCGTTCTGTATGGGAGTGGACCAGGAAAGCAAGTAACTAGTAGTGATACTGAGAATCCTTTGGATGGATTGCGGAGTATGTATGTAGATTAATGTCTAGAAATGACAGTTTAATACCTCACTAAAATACAGAATTCTCTTTATGCGCTATGTCATTTTAGATCTAGACTATTTCTAATTAACGTTTTCTATCTTCCAGAAAATAATCTAAAACAAAAAACCCAATATATACAAGCTTTCTGCATCAAACCAGTCTGCGGACTGAAGACAACAACAACAACAACATACAAGCTTTACACTTTTGTATATATAGAAAAAATATATTACACTGACTAATAAATAATTGTACAATGAAACATATAAGTCGAGGGGGTTCCTTTATCTGATTACCTTTCACATTATTTTTAAAAACGTTTATTTCCTTCACATATCTGTGTTACAATAGATAGAACAACATCAGTCTGCATGATCGAATGTTACTTTCTGTATTTTATTTGCAGCTGAAACTAATCTACATCTACAGGTGTTCCCTTTCTCTTGAAATGAATATCGACTGATGTAAAAGTGCCAATGACCAAGTGGCTTCTCTGAAATTAATGGTTTCTCCAGATATTATTAATATATATGTTTGAGGATTGAGGGTCTGTAAGTAATCCGTACTTCCAATTTGATCCCTATTGATGCATATTTTACTGCTTCAGCCCATTCATTTTGTATGTGCAATATCAAATTCTATTTTATGCGTCCACTTCAAAACTCAGCATCACGATCGAAAAGGGGTCTTCAGTAGCTTACTATAGGCACATAATCCCGCACACATTCACATCTTTTCGTTATACCATAAGACCTTTCAGAACAGTATGAGCCGAATTACTTTCCTTTTCTTTACAATTATCCGTGATTATGTCGAGATTTCTAATGATGGTTAATTCTCTCCAATTAATGTATCAAACGACTTCAGGTTCTTAGTAACACATATTCGTGCAAGTACATAGACTTCGCGCAAGGACCGCCGTAACAGTTTTGTTGGTTTTGTAAGACTCGTACCTATGACCAGTTTTACATCAACGTTTCCCTTAGGTGTTTTTCCATTGGTAGTTTTTTTTTCTTTTTCTTGAAGATTATGGTTTCTAGTACGATTTTTAAGTTACACTGCTGATTTCACAGTGTAACATGAAAAGCAAAATAGTCTTGAGACTTCGCATGAAATACAGTCATAAAAGAGACAAGTACATTTTGCCGAAATGGTATACAAAAATGTTCACTTGTTTGTAAAGCTATGGAACTTAACTACTCTGGTCATCCGTCTGTAGTCTTTCTTACATTAACTTACGCTAAGGACAACAAATAGACCCATGGTGAGCGAAGACTCGAACCTCCGACGGCGAGCAGCTATGCGTTCCGTAGGCACCTTGAAACGTTCGGCCACTGCACCACGGCGAAATGGTATTCCTGAGAAAAATGCCTCTCCTCGTGGAAACTACATTATTGCAGCATTGTGCGATGGCTGAAATAAGCCCACAAAGTGTTTTCATTAACACAGCAGACTGCTATGAAATCTGAGCTAGTTTAAGTGAAGCGAGGTCATAAAGCCAAAGAACTATTTTACAGGTTGTTAAAAAATGACACTAATTCCAGAGTATTAATTGAAATAAGAAAAATAAGTACAATAAATATCCTAAATAAACACTTGTCTATAGCAAGGGCTGCGTGACGCTTGGTTGCGGATATTACATCTCCATCTACATGGGAAACTCTGCAAATCACATTTAAGTGTCTGGTAGAGGGTTCATCGAAACACCTTGATATTATTCATCTAACATGCCACTCGCGAATAGCGCGCGGCAAGAAAGAACACCTGAATCTCTCCGTTCGTGCTCTGATTTCTCATATTTTATTCTGATGATCTTTTCTACCTATATAAGTGGCAGTCAACAATACATTTTCGCATTCGGAGGAGAATATTTGTGATTGGAGTTTCGTAAGTAGCCCACGCCACATCGATAAGCGCCGTTGTTGTAATGATTCCCATCCCAGATCCTGTATCATTTCCGTAACGCTGTCTCCCCTGTATCGTGACAATACAAAACGAGATACCCTTATTTGGACTCTTTCGATGTCCTCCGTCATACCCATCTGATAAGGAACCCACACTAAGCAGCAGTACTCCAAAAAAAGGAGTAGCTCTGTGGCATCTTTTAAGGGTTCTGCCAATAAAACGCAGTCTCTCGTTCGCCTTTCCCACTATATTATCTACATGTTCTTTCCAGTTTAAGTCTGAAGTAATAGTAATTCCTTGTTATTTAGTGGAATTTACGGCCTTCACATTTGATTGATTTATGTTGTAAACAAAGTTTAACGGATTTCTTTTCCTACTCATGTGGATGACTTCACACTTCTCATTATTTAGAGTCAATTGCCAATTTCTACACCATAGTGATATCTTATTCAGATCGTTCTGAAGTTGTTCTTGATGTTCAGATGATTTCACTAGACGGTAAATGACGGCGTCATCTGCAAACAACCAAAGAGAGCTGCTTAGATTTTCTCTCAAATCGTTTATGTAAATAAGGAACAGCAGAGGACCAATAACACTACCCTGTTGAACGCCCGATATCATCTCTTAGTCGATGCCTTACCGTCGATTACTACAAAGTGTGTTCTCTCTGACAGGAAATGCCCTAACCAGTCGTAAAGTTGGGGCGGTATACCATAACCACACAATTAGATTAGAAGTCGTTTGTGAGATACGTTATGAAAAGCCTTCTGGAAATCAAGAAATACGGAATCAATTGGAGATCAATTGTCGATAGAACTCATCACTTCGTGTGAATAAAGAGCTAGTTGTGTTTCGCATTAACGATATTTTCGAAATCCATGTTGACCTTGGATCAATAGATAATTCTGCTCGACATAATTCATAATATTTGAATACAGGCTATGGTCCAAAACCCTGCTGCAAATAGACGTCAAAGATATTAACATACTTGGCGATGTGCAACGGTTACATATATGTCTTATGCTTAATGGCGCACCAGCACAGGTCACAGTGTTTGAGAATATCTGACTCAGGCATTTCAGGTCCTCTGGATTAGTCGGGGAATGCCCACACATTGGCCCGTTCCCAATACATTCAGTCCCCAGATTTCTGATTGCTGGGGCTCTATATAACTACACAACTCCAACCTTCAGTGTGCAGACATTACAGGGCCGCGTGTTTGCCAGCAAGAGCTGCAACAATCACCGGCTATACTACAAAGGGTGCCTCATTCCTTACGCTGAAGTACAGAGGAGACGCTTTGACACAAATGGACGCCACGTGCACCCCTCCTATAAACACGTGTTAATTTTAGCATTCGTTTCCGGACACATCTTTATTGAACTTATTTTTCTTGTTTCTATGAGTACTACCAACTGTCAAATTGTTGGTAACTGCCGCGGGCGATAGCCGCGCGGTCTGAAGCTCCAAAAGTGCAAAATTGTACTCCATGCATTCTCTGAGAATTACTTCGAACAATTAGTTCATGAGCCAACTACATTGTAAATGGATGTCAAAAGACACTTCACCTCTTTTCAAAAATAATTCCGAGCTAATAACGAGCATCAGAACAGATACAGGTCTTAGTGAACATAGGGCTGTCGTAGCGAGATGAAATATCGAAAGTCCCAAAGTTACCAAAAATAGACTAAAAGTGTATTTGTTTAGGAAAGCATATAGAAACACACTAAATTGCTTCTTGAAAGACAGTTTCGACTCATTCCAAACCCTTAACGTAAGTGTAGACCAGACGTGGCTCCAATTCAGAGAAGTAGTATCGACAGCAATTGACAGTTTTATACCAAATAAATTAATAAAAGAAGGAGGTGATCCCCCTTGGTACACAGAAAAGATCAAGACACTGTTGTAAAAACATCGAAAAACGCATGCAAAATTTAAAGGAACACAAAATCCCCAGGATTGGCTATCGTATACAGAAACTCGAAATGTAGCGAAGACTTCAATGCGACATGCCTACAATACTTTCCACAATGAAACTCTTTCTCGAAATCTGACTGAGAACGCAAAAAGATTTTGGTCATATGTCAAATATACTATAGGCAAAACACAAACAATACTCTCATTAGGTGATACAAATGGCGATACCGCCGATGATAGCGCTACTAAAGCAGAGTTACTAAACACAGCTTTTCGAAATTCATTCACCAAAGAAGACGAAACCAATATTCCAGATTTCGAATTAAGAACAGATGCCAGAATGAGTAACGTAGAAGTATGAATTATCTCGAACAGAACGATCTATTGACCCAAGGTCAACACGGATTTCGAAAATATCGTTCATGCGAAACACAACTAGCTCTTTATTTAGACGAAGTGATGGGTGCTATCAACAAGGGCTCGCAAATCGATTTCGTATTTCTTGATTTCTAGAAGGCTTTTCACACCGTACCTCACAAACGGCTTTTAATCAAATTGCGTGGTTATGGTATATCGCCCCAAATTTGCGATTGGATAGGGGATTTCTTGTCAGAGAGGACACAGTTCGTAGTAATCGATGGTAAAGCATCAACTAAAACGGAAGTGATATCGGGCGTTCCACAGGGTAGTGTTATTGGTCTTCTGCTGTTCCTTATTTATATTAACGATTTAGGGGAAAATCTAAGTAGCTCTCTTAATTTATTCGCAGATCAAGCCGTCATTTACCGTCTAGTAAAATCATCTGAACATCAAAACCAACTGCAGAACGCTCTAAATAAGATATCATTATGGTGTAAAAATTGGCAATTGACTCTAAATAACGAGAAGTGTGAATTCATCCTCATGAGTACGAAAAGAAATCCGTTAAACTTTGTTTACAAATTAAATCAATCACAAGTGAAGGCCGTAAACTCCACAAAATTCCTAGGAATTACTATTACTTCAGACTTAAATTGAAAAAAAAACACGTAGATAATGTCGTGGGAAAGGCGAACGATAGACTGCGTTTTATTGGCAGAACCCTTAAAAGATGCCACAGAACTACTAAAGAAACTGCATACACTACTCTTGTCCGTCCATTTTTTGAGTATTGCAGCCCAGTGTGGATCCTTATCAGGTGGGTTTGACAGAGGACATCGAAAGAGTCCAAAGAAGGACAGCTCGTTTGGTATTGTCACGATACAGGGGAGACATCGTTACGGAAATGATACAGGATCTGGAATGGGAATCATTACAACAACGACGCTTATCGCTTCGGCGTGGGCTACTTACGAAACTCCAATCGACAACATTCTCCTCCGAATTCGAAAATATATTGTTGACTCCCACTCACATAGGTAGAAATGATCATCAGAATAAAATACCAGAAATCAGAGCTCGAAGGAAGAGATTCAAGTGTTCTTTCTTTCCGCGTGCTATTCGAGAATGGAATGGGAGATAAATAGTATAATGGTGGTTCGATGAACCTTCTGCCAGGCACTTAAATGTAATTTGCAGAGTATCCCATGTAGATGTAGATATCATCGAAGTAGTAAAGCAACTTAAATCGCTAAACAAAAACATGTCTTCTGGTCCGGACTGTAAACCGAAAAGATTTCTATGTGATTATGCTGATGTGATAGCTCCTTACTGAACAGCCATATACAACCGCTCGCTCAAAGAAGGATCTGTACCGAAAGTTGAACAGGACACACTAATATTCAAGAAAGTAACCCACTAAACTACAGGGCTATTTCATTAACGTCATTTTGCAGCAGCGTTTTGTAACATATCCTGTATTCAAATATTATGAATTATCTCGAACAGAAGGATCTACTGAACCAAGGCCAACACGAATTTAGAAAATATCGTTCATGCGAGACACAACTAGATCTTTACTCACCCGAAGTTATGAGTGCTATCGACAAGGGTTCTCAAATTGATTCCCTATTTCCAGAAGGCTTTTGACACCGTCCCTCACAAACGGCTTTTACTCAAATTGCGTGGTTATAGTATATCGCCTCAGATTTGTGACTGGATGGGGAATTTCCAGTCAGAGGAGAGAGAGTTTGTAGTAATCGATGGTAAGGCATTGACTAAGACAGAAGTGATATCCGGCGTTCCGCATGGTGGTGTTATTGCTTCTCTGCTGTTCCTTATCTACATAATCTATTTGGGAGAAAATCTGAGCAGCTCCCTTAGATTGTCTGCAGATGACGCCGTCATTTATCGTCTAGAAAAGTCATCTGAAGATCAAAACCAACATATCAGTATGGTGTAAATATTGGCAGTTGACTCTAAATAATGAGAAGTGTGAAGTAGTCCACATGAGTACGAAAAGAAATCCGTTAAACTGTTTACAGGATAAATCAATCAAATGTGAATTCCGTAAACTCTACAAAATACCTAGGAGTTACTATTACATCAGACTTAAACTGGAAAGAACACGTAGGTAATGTCGCAGAAAAGGCGAACTAGAGACTGTGTTTCATTGGCAGAACGCTTAAAAGATTCAGCAGAACTACTAATGAGACTGCATACACTACGCCTGTCCGTCCTCATTTGGAGTATTGCTGCCCAGTGTGGGATCCTTATCAGGCAGATTTGACGGAGGACATCCAAAGAGTCCAAAGAAGGGCAGCTAGTTTTGTATTGTCACGGTACAGGGGAGATAGAGTCACGGAAATGATACAGGACCTGGGATGGTAATCATTACAACAACGGCGATTATCGCTACGGCGTGGTCTACTTACGAAATTCCAATGACCAATATCCTCCTCCAAATGCAAAAATATATTGTTGACTCCCAGCTACATAGTTATAAATGATCATCAGAATAAAATACGAGAAATCAGAGCTCGAACGGAGAGATTCAGATGTTCTTTCTTCCCGCGCGCTATTCGAGTATGGAATAGGAGATGAATAGTATAAAGGAGGTTCGATGAACCCTCTGACAGGCACTTAAATGTGATTTGCAGAGGATCCCACTGAGGCATGTGAGTGTGTGCTGTAAATACAGCTTAGTATAAGTATAAAGTAGTGTGCATGTTTAGGGACCAACGACTCTAGCAGTTTGGTCCTTTAGTTACGCAAACTTTGAAATTTGAGGCGAAACGGTGCGTCGATCGGTCATGATTCATCATTGTCAGTGTCAGAGAGATAAGATGCTACGTTTTCACTTCTGTCACTCACAAATATTCGTCGAACACGCGAACTCGCTGTTGAGTTATCCGTCATTCTCAGGAGATCTGTGAGTTTGTATATTCTGTAAGTATCACCTGCCACACGAGTGTAAAACAACACTTTGTCGCGCCCTGTCGAATTCTGACAACTATTGAAGAAAGACGATACTCTTCTAGCAGAATATGAAAAATTCGTCTTTCAGAATATAGGAGAGAAATTCTTATTCCCAACAATTTTAGCTCACGAGTGTATCACCCCGTCCGCTTCACACCAAAATACAGCATACTGCAAAGCTATGTTTCAGTTGTAAACAGTGGAATGCAAGATCAGACGCCGTTCTCGTTGGTATGCAAATAAGCAAGTATCCGACTGCGGAGCTGAGCGCACGAGGTGCGTTTAGTTCTATCCCTGTGAAGGCACGCCGCAGCCTGCGTTTCCCGTAGGCCGCGACTCTCTGACGTCACAGCCTACAAAGTGCACGCTGGGGAGCCTCGGCGAACGTACAGAGCAATATCCAGGATCTCAGATATTCCGAATGTGCGTCTGAACCAGCGAGGTGGGACAACGCCGTGCTCGTCGCGCGCAACCTGCAGGTATCTCTTTCCAGTACACAGTCGGAGGTGCCATATTGTCTTGTAGTAGAAAATGAGGTCGTTTCAAGGCAATGGCACGTTTAAGATCCATTCAAAATACATTGGTCATAGTACGATATTTTACAGTTGCTTTAATGAATAAAACATTTAGCTCGACGTCAGGTAACATATCCACGATGAAAGACTAGAGGAAATATTAAGCTCTGGTGCACAGATTATTGGGTAAGGATGTGAAAGGAAATCGCTGTGCCCTTTCAAAGGAACCGTGGAACCATCCCAGCATTTTCCTGGCGACATTTAAGAAAATGACGGAAAGCTTAAAAATGGATGGTCGAAGGTGGATTTGAACTACCGTCCTCCCGAATGCGAATCCGTGGTGCCACTTCATTCAGTTCTACCGGGTTAGTATGTTGTGTAGAGTGAGCAACAGAAGCACGACTTATTACGTGCTGTATTGCTGCTTAGTGTCTCAGTCCATACAAATATTTTGATTGCTCTCTGATTTTTCTAATAGTTTCCCACACTTTGTTATAAATTCAGTAGAAAAATATACTATAAACTTCGATGTCTTGTAAATATAAGTGCAGGAGTGATTTTTTTTTCCGAGTTGTTTCATCCATAAGTCAGCGTGCATTACTTGCGTAAGGAAGATTCTGTGCCGGCCGCGGTGGCCGAGGAGACTGAGGCGATGCAGTCACGGTCTGCACGGCCACTACGGTCGGGGGTTCGAATCCCCCCCCCCCCTCGGGTATGGATACTTGTGCCGTCCTTAGTCTTAGTCTTCGTTCATAAGTAGTTTGTAAGTTTAGGGACTGATGACCCCGTAGTTAAGTCCCGTAGACTTTACAAACATTTGAACATTTTTTAAAGATTCTGCAACTGATTAGTAAAAGTGTTAAAGAAAAAATGACCTTAGGATTTAAGTAAAAAGTTTGAATGATGAAAGAATCGGCCCACTTTATGGTACGATAGTAAAGTTTTACGTTATTGGAGTAACACTAAAGTGGGCCTTGGCGATCGCCTTTTAACAGCTCGAAATTTAAAATGAAAGTAACTGTTTAACCGTTCATCTTACATTAAAATTGAATAACCGAAATTGTACAGGAGAAAGTTCTCTACAACTCTGCTCTCTTATGTCTGTTTCATATCTCACATTGATTCAGAGATATAATGGCGATTTGACACAGTTTGTCCGTCTTCTTGTAACGTATTCCCACCTTTCAAGACGCGCCGTGCAACCGATCGACGCCAGATTTTACAGACGTAATTGTTAGCGACCAGAATCTTCTTTTTCAAATATTTCGGACCAAAAATAGGTTAGTAACATTAAAAATAGGCCGTTTATGATGGTCTTTTCACAGCAGGAAATTCAGTTGCAAATAACGTGTTAACCGTTCATCTGAGACGAAAATTGAAGAAACGTATTTGTAAAGGAGAAAATTCTCAACAACTTTGTTCTGTTATGTTATTTCAATAACTCACACCGTTTCAGACATATTTGAACAATTAACGGCGATTTGACACTGTCACTTGATTTTACCTGTACAAAGGAAATAAACTGCAAAAAGAGGAGAAACTACTGCGGCAAGACAGTATAATATTTATATGGTATTTACGTAATTACATTTCATTCTACCGATACTCGCTGCAACATTATTCTCCTGGGGCGTCGTGGAAGAAATAAATACTCGATATGTACAATTTTCACTTCTTCTTTAATTTAAACCATACTTTTTCTCCACCAAAACATTACAACAAATTACCACAACAACACAGACTGACAGATTCCAAAGTACTCGACAAAAGACAAAACTCCAACTCCCCACGCAAGGCGGCGAGGCAAATATATAACAATGGCAATAATGACCTTATATTACGCATTGTTCATAACAATTGAATATACTGATTTACAATTAACAAACATAACAGAAAAACATTTCATGTATACAAAAATAATCACAATATAAAATGAAAACTATGCATACAATAATTTTAGATGCCGCACGTATTTTTAAGACGAAATTTCCGATCTTTCTGTTAACAACAAAGTGCGATGTTAAATATCAATTAATTTGTTAATGAATACATCATACATGTTCCTAACAAATACTGAACTATCAAATATTCTGGCCATTCACAAAATATACTCAAAATCTCTTTTCAGTCAATATATACAAAGATTTCAATATTGATAATTAATGTAATAGTCGAAAAAACACAATTAGCTGGTCTACACAACTTGTTTATGAGCCTAACATATATACAATGCTATTTACTTTCATGTCTTTATGTTTTACAAAAGTTTCTACCCTTCGTCTGTCTATTTATTTGAAATAATGAACAATGACAAAAATATTGTTTATAGAACTGTCTGGAAAGAAACTATATGAATCTCTTAATTAATGAAATCTATCACTTGTTTTAATCACAGTATCACCGAGACACTGTCCTACACTGATTCCTAGGCTGGCTATATTGTTTTTAACTAACTTCACACGCAACTTTTATTACTACTGAAACACACGATTCCGGATCCGAAGCAGACGGTATCGTAGGATGACATTGACATGAGGACCAGGCAGACGGTATCGTACGGTAACTTTGAGTTGAGGGAGTCAGCAGTATCGTTACAACAGGTAATATTAATTTAGTGGAAAAAGTAATAAAAATAGGGGAGACACATTAAAATAATTGTTTAAAGAGGTAAAACTTAAAAAAAAAAAGTGTGCTTGCCAATGCTAAGCTCAAATATCAAGTAATTTTGGCTGTTTGTTAAAATACGGTCAGAGAGAATATTGTGTGTTCAGTGCTTAGATATTATCACAATAGTAGAGTCGTAACCGTATCGTCCATGATTTTTATTATTTTTATTTTTACTATTTTTGTCCGAAAAGCTTTCAAAAAATCATAAAACTAAAGGAAAACCTACAGTGCGCCGTTTTTTCTTTTTACAGAGGTCTATTGTAAATGTTTATCGCACTATTTGTAGTTGAACTTTCACAACCCGATGTCCTTATTGAATAGACAAGCAACTTCGTGCTTTATAGCATCCTATTTTCTTATTCATTATCAAACCTACTCCTGCTTTACCACCAACTCATTTTGTATTGATAACCCTATACTCACCTGACCAAAAATCCTGTTCGTCCTGCTACCGAACTTCATTAATCCCTACTATATCTAACCTTAACCTATCCATTTCTCTTTTCAAATTTTCTAGCTTACCTATGCGATTAAGGGTTAGAACATTCCACGCCCCGACCCGTAGAATGCCTGTTTTGTTTTTCTTGATGACGACATCCTCCTGAGTAGTCCCCGCCCGGAGATCCGAATGGGGGACTATTTTACCACCGGAATATTTTACCCGAGAAGACGCCATCATCATATAGTCGTACAGTAGAGCTGCATGTCCTCGGGAGAAGTAACGACTGTAGTTTCCCCTTGCTTTCAGCCGTTCGCAGTAACTGCATGGCAAAGCTATGTTTGTTACAAGGACAGCTCAGTCAAATGTTCAAATGTTTGTTAAGGTTATGGGACTTAACTACGGGGTCATCAGTCCCTAAACTTACAAACTACTTATCAAGTACCTTATACTAAGGACGGCACAAATATCCATCCCCGAGGGGGGATTCGAACCCCCGACCGTAGTGTCCGTGCAAACCGTGACTGGAGCGCCTCAATCCCCTCGGCCACCGCGGCCGGCCCAGCTCAGTCAGTCATCCAGACTGTTGCCCCTGTAACTACTGAAAAAGTTGCTGCCCCTCTTCAGGAACCACACGTTTGTCTGGCCTCTCCACAGATACCCCTCAACTGTGGTTGCACCTTCGGTACGGCTATCTGCATCGTTGAGGCACGCAAGCCACCCCACTTCGGCAATGTCTGTGGTTCATGGGGGTGGGTCCTCTTAATTAATTATGTATTCTCTTAGTTTTGCCTCTTCAAATCCCCCCCACTCCTCTAAACCACCCTTTTATCCTCTCTCACCCTTTCCTATCACAGTATTCAGTGCTGCATCTCACATTCCCACCTATCAGATCCTTTACAATCCGTCATGCAACGCGGAACTTTCATCCCCACCCATATCTGGCATCCTTCCCCATCCGCTCCCTGCTCACACACACAGTCTAGATGCTTGTAGCGCTGGAGTGGCCGAAGATGGTGGTTTTGTGTGTATAGTTACCAGTGTGATATTGTGTATTTATGTGTTTCTTTTTTTGATGAAGGCCATGGCCGACAATTTAAGTTGTGTAATTGTGATTATTTTCGTGCCTCTTTGTGGCTCTTTTCAAATGTTCGAATGTTTGTATAGTCTATGGGACTTAACTACATATGAACTACTTACGAACTAGGACGGCACAAATGTCCATGCCCGAGGGGGATTTGAACCCCCCGACCGTAGTGGCCGTGCAGACCGTGACTGGAGCGCCTCAGTCTCCTCGGCCACCGCGGCCGGCTGGCTCTTTTCCCACGGGATACTTGTTCACCGAACCGTACGCTCTATGTTTTACTGACGCCGCATATTTCCAATGCTCTTCCCAACATAGTAAACGGTATCTTACAGAATAAAAATAGGAAAGAGCAAGTAGATGGCTACCGATCAGCCCCGTCATAAACTGTCACGTCGACATCCTCATAACCGTATACGAGGGCCTTGATGTCCACATAGCACAAACATCCGCCAAGATCGTTGTATTTTAAGGGCAACATTGGGAGCATTGAACGGTAGAGAGATAGTCTGAAAATTGTTCAATTAAACCTCCACCCTCCGCCTACTACTTAAAAGCGAATAATCGTGTGAATGTAGATGTATGTATTTGCTACACTGTTTAATTGCAACTACTATACGGATATTTTTGATACACCGGTCAGACCAATTACGGGATCAGTTGAGATATCTGGGTACTGAAGTATTGTCATCGGCAGAATGAACTAAATGGTTCGACGTCTTTCTGTCGGTACTAAACAGTGGAGACATCAATTTTGTGTCTCGTTGCCGCCGGTTGTCCTAGGTGTCGGTGGCCGAGTAGAGAGAGACCGACACAGGGAAATAGGATGCACGCGTGTGCGGGTACAGAGTCTGAGGTGACCAGCCAGTGAGACAGCAGAAACTAGAAACATTAAGATAGATTAGAACAAGATATATATTTCGTAGAGAGAGTACAATACTTATCTTTGTTAACTGAAGACTAGTGGAATGCAGATACATAGTTTAACTAGATAGAGGCCTGCCTACTGATGAGTGTTCTTGTGCCTGTCCTATCGCCAAGTGGCCGATGCAGTTCAGTGGTGGCCACGAGCGCAGTTGTAGCAGAGGGCGCTCGTGGCTGTCGTAAGAACGCCGCGCCGTGCGTGCATGGCGGCGCGCGGCGAAAGTACGTGGCGCGCACTTCAGACTTGTGCGACACCACAATCAACATTACGGCAACCGAGATAGTGGTAATAACACAAAGTTTCCGCAGGGGCGGGGATGGTGTTGACTTGTTTTTACTCTACCAAACTAATTATAAAGTGTAGTGAGCAGGTAGTGCAATGCAACAACAACGTGACTTACAGGAAACTATGACATGGAGACCCGTAGCAAGGTTAGAAGCGGGCCAGACACAGAGGGAGACGTCTGCAGCTACTGGATCGTCACAGAGTGTAATTTCCAGGACCTGGACGCCATTTCAGACAAGAGGAACCGTTAAGAGAAGGCAAGGCAGACGTCGTCCGCGAAAGGACAGAATACAACTCAGCTGTAACACTCCCTCCATGCAGCAACAGGAGGCGTAATGTCAACACAAACAGTCCGAAATCTCCTTCGGGAATGTGGCCTCTACGGACGGAGGCTTATGTTGTGTCTCATTAGAACCACGACATCGTTTACCCCGCAGAAACTGGGTGGAGAAACATCAGTGTTGGAGTCGTAACGAATGGTGCCAAGTTCTGTTCACAGATGAATCAAGACTTCCTGTTCAGCCGCACAATCGTCGTTCTCTCATCTGGAGAGTATATGGAACTGGGAAAAATCCTGCTTATGTACAGGACACGTCACCATATCATGCTGGTGGACGAATGGTGTGGGCAGCATCAGTATTTGCGGACTTACGGACCTCTATGTTCTTCAGAATGACACTTTAACTGCTCACAGGTATAGAGACGAAATCCTTCGACCTCTTGCTGTGCCCTACACTGCTGCCGTCGTAGATGGGTTCCTTCTGGTGAACCATAACGCCTGTCCTCAGAGAGCTGCATTGGTAGAGAGCATGCTTCAAGCCGAAGGAATTAAACGAATGGAGTGGCCAGCTTGTTCTGCGGACTTAAACACGATTGAGTACGTCTTCGATGCACTTGCGAGACGCATTGTAGCCAGACCAGCACCTCCCACAACGGTTGTAGCGCTGGATATTGTTGTCACGGTTAGAATGGCCAAATATCCCTCAAGAGTTGATTAATAACCTCATACTGTCCATTACGTGCAGGCGTGCAACTGTAATTGCCGTCCAATGTGATCACATACCATATTAGAGGGCAAAGAGAATGACTTTTTCACTATTGTGGTAGCCCCATGGTGTCTCGCTCCAAGTAATCCCCCATGTAAATCACAAGTAAAGAGTTGAGACAGAAATATATCGTACTGTATCACACACAAATTACAATTGTAACCAATATCGGAATAAAATATTTTACCACATGTTTATTGCGTATGATATCTCACATGATCCCCTAATTGCTTTGATCAGTGTAGTTATGGACCATCAAACAGAGCGTACATTATTTTAGATATTCCTGTATAAATATCTTTCTTTCACCAAAGAAGACGAAGTGAACACTCCAGTATTCAATCCAAGAACAGCTGCCAGCATGCGAAACTTAGAAGTAGATGTTCTGGAGTAGTAAAACAACTTAAGTCACTAAACAAAAATAAATCTTCCGGGCCAGATTGTATACCAACTAGATTCCTCTCAGAGTATGCTGATACAATAGCTCCGTACTTAGCTATAATTTACAACCGATCACTCAGCGAAAGATCCGTACCCAAAGACTGGAAAGTTGCCCAAGTTACTCCAATATTCAAGAAAGGCAATAGGAGTGATCCCCAAAATTACAGGTCTATCTCACTGACGTCGATTTGCAGTAGGATTTTGGAACATATACTTTGTTCGAATATTATGTACTACCTCGAAGAGAACGACCTATTAACCAATAGTCAGCACGGATTCAGAAAGTATCGCTCTTGCGAAACACAGCTTGCCCTTTAGTCACATGAAGTGTTAAGTGCCATCGACAAGGGATCTCAAATCGATTCCATATTTCTGGATTTCCGGAAGGCTTTTGATACTGTACCCCACAAGCGGCTTCTAATGAAATTGGGTGCTTATGGAATATCTCCCCAATTGTGCGATTGGATTCACGATTTCCTATCAGAAAGGACACAGTTCGTTGTAATTGACGGTAAGTCATCGAGTAAAACAGAAGTGATATCTGGCGTTCCACAGGGAAGCGTTATAGGTCCCCTACTCTTCCTCATGTTTATAAACGATTTAGGAGATAATCTGAATAGCTCCCTTAGACTGTTCGCGGATGATGCTGTCGTTTATCGGTCAGTGAAGTCAACAGAGGATCAAAAGTAACTGCAAAGCGATTTAGACAAAATTTCTACTTGGTGCGAAAATTGGCAATTGACACTAAATAAAGAAAAGTGTGAAGTAATACACATGACTACTAAAAGAAATCCGCTGAACTTCAATTACGCGATAAGTCAGTCAAACCTTAAGGTCGTAAATTCTACCAAATACCTAGGAGTTACAATTACGAACAACTTTGACTGGAGAGAACACATAGAAAATATTGTGGGGAAGGCGAACCAAAGGTTACGTTTCATTGGCAGAACGCTTAGAAGATGCACCAGCTCCATCAAAGAGACTGCCTACATCATACTTGTGCGTCCTCTCTTGGAGTACTGTTGCCCCTTGTGGGACCCTCACCAGGTGGGCCTGACGGAAGATATTGAGAAGGTTCAGAGAAGGGCAGCTCGTTTTGTTTTATCACGTTACGGGGGGGAAAGCGTCACGGAATTGTTGCACGAATTGGGGTGGAAATCATTAAAAGAATGACGTTATTCATTGCGGCGTGATCTGTTTGCGAAGTGTCAATCACCGACTTTTAGTTCTGAATGTGAAAATATTTTGCTAGCACCCACCTACTTAGGGAGACATGACCATCCCAATAAAGTAAGAGAAATCAGATCGAAAACGGAACGATTTAGGTGTTCTTTCTTCCCGCGCGCTATTAGAGAATGGAACGGTAGAGAAAAGTTATGAAAGTGGTTAATGAACCCTCTGCCAGGCACTTAAATGTGATTTGCAGAGTATCTATGTAGATATAGATGTAGATATCCGACTCCTTTGTCTTCGCGAGAGTCGTAACTGTATGTAAACAACAACATCGAAAAGAGAGAGCTTTCGCCAGCAGGAGTCAGCGGTAAAACATGAAGCCTGTAGGCAGCTACGACACCAAAAAGCGTAAGTGGTTTGCGAAATTTATTGCCCGTGAGTTCAGGATGTTAGAACGGCACCGTAGGCCATTTATTACAGCCGCTCCCGCAACAGAGTAAAGTTTAGCGGCGAGCCTCAAGAGAGCCGTGATTAATCTGTATGGGTATTTACAAACGTCAGCTGGAACTGTGGCAGCCAAACTTCTGTCTCGAGGGAGAAATTTCTTTCCGAAGGAGAGATTTCTTTCAGTCCACCACGATATCTCCGTTCTCAAGCGAAATAAATCTTCTGCGATAACTCACTTCAAACGTTGATTTTTTAATCGTACCACAAGCTTTGTGGTGAGTCGCGACCCTGTTGTGGTCTTCAGTCCTCCACAATACCCTATCCTGAGCAAGCCTCTTCATCTCCAAGAGGCAACATATCTGTCTGAATCTGCTTACTGTATCCATCTCTTGGTCTTCCTCTGCGGTTTTTACCCCCACACACTTCACTCCAACGCTAAATTCACAATTCCTTGATGTCTAAGAATGTGTCCTACCAATCTATCCCTTCTTTTGGTCAAGGTATGCCAGAAACTTCTTTTCTCCCCAATTCTGTTCAGTACCTCCTCATTAGTTACGCGATCCATCAACCTAATCTTCAGCATTCTTCTGCACCACCACATTTCAAAAGCCTCAATCCTCTTCCTGTCCGCACTGTTTATCGTCCATGTTTCACTCCCATACTAGGCAACACTCCATACAAATGCCTTCAAAAAGGACTTCCTTAGGCTTAAATCAATATTCGATGTTAACAAATTTCTCTTTTTCAAAAACGCTTTTCTACCCATTGCCATTCTGCATTTTATATCCTCTGTACTGCGACCATCATTTGTTATTTCACTGCCCAAGTAACAAAACTCATCTACCTCCTTTATTGCTTCGTTACCGAATCTAATTCCTTCAACATCACCTGATTTTCTTAGACTGCACTCCACTACCCTAGTTTTGTTCTTGTTAATGTTCATCTTATATGCACCTTTCAGCACACTGTCCATTCCGTTCAACTGTTCTTCAAGATCCTTTGCTGTCTCTGACAGAATTACTATGACGTCGGCAAAAAGCAATGTTTTTAATTCTTCCCACTGAACTTTAATTCCTCCACCAAATTTCTCCTTGCTTTCCTTTATAGCTTGCTCAATGTACAAATTGAATAACATTGGAGAAAGACTACAACCCTGTCTTACTCCCTTTCCAACCTCTGCCTACCTTTCATGTCCTTCAACTCTGACAACCGCTGTCTGGTTTTTGTACAAGTTGTAAATAACCTTACGCTCCCTATATTTTACTCCTGCTTGCTTCAGAAGTTGAAAGAGTTTATTCCAATCAACATTGTCAAAAGCCTTCTCCAAATAAACAAAAGCTAGAAATGTAGGTTTGCCTTTTCTTAATCTATCTTCTAGGATAAGCCGTAAAGTGAGTATTGCCTCCCGTGTTCCTACATTTCTCCTGAACCCAAACTGATCTTTCCCGAGGTCGGCTTCTACCAGCTTTTCCATCCTTCTGTAAATAATTCGTGTTAATATTTTGCAACCATGACTTACTAAACTGATGGTTCTGTATTTTTCACACCTGACTGCACCTGCTTTCTTTGGAATGGGGATTATAACATTTTTCTTAAAGTCTGAGGGTACTTTGCCTGTCTCATACATCTCACACACCAGGTGAAACAATTTTGTCATGGCTGGTTCTCCCAGAGACTTCAGTAGCTCTGGGGGAATATCATCTATTCCAGGGGTCTTGTTTCGACTTAGGTCTTTCAGTGCTCTGTCAAATTCATCTCTCAGTATAGTATCTCCTATTTCATCCTCATCTACTTCTTCTCTCGTTTCTACAATATTGCTGCTAAGTTCATTTCCTTCATAGAGCCCCTCTATATACTCTTTCCACCTTTCAGCGTTCCTTTCATTGCTGAGAACTGGTTTTCCATCAGTGTCCTTGATATTCTTAGAGCTGTTTTTCTTATCTCCAAATGTTTCTTTTATTTTCCTGTAGGCTGTATCTATTTTCCCCCTATTTATACATTCTTCTACATCCTTGCATTTGCCTTCTAGCCACTCCTGCTTAGCCATTTTACACTTCCTGTCAATCTCATTTCTTAGTCGTCTGTACTCCATTTTGCCTGTTTCATTTACTGCATTTTTATATTTTCTCCTTTCATCGATTAAATTTAGTATCTCCTGTGATATCCAAGGATTTTTTGTAGGTCTTGCCTTCCTACCTATTTTGTCGTCTGCTGCCTTCACTATTTCATCTCTCAATGCTACCCATTCCTCCTCTACTGTTTTATTTTCCCCCGTTTCTCTCAATTGTTGCCTAAAGCTCCCTCTGAAATTCTTAAGACTTTCAGGTTCCTTCAATTTATCCAGGTCCCATCTCATTATTTTCCTATCTTTTTGTAGTTTCTTCAGTTTCAGCCTACAGTTCATAACCAACAAGTTGTGGTCAGAGTCTAAATCTGCCCCTGGGTATGTCTTACAGTTTAAAACCTGGTTCCGAAATCTATGTCTTACCAATTATAAAATCTATCTGGTATCTCCCGGGGTCTCCTGGTCTCTTCCACGTATACAACCTTCTTTTGTGATTCTTAAACCAGGTGTTTGTTATAACTAAATTATGTTCCGTGCAAAATTCTACCAGGCGGCTTCCTCTTTCATTCCTTTTGCCCAGACCATATTCACCTACTACCTTCCCTTCCCTTCCTTGTCCTACTACCGAATTCCAGTCTCCCATAACAATTACGTTTTCCTCTCCCTTAATTGTCTGAATAATTTCCTTTAGCTCCTCATATATTTCTTCGATCTCCTCATCATCGGCAGAGCTAGTTTGCAAATAAACCTGTACTACTGTGGTCGGTGTTGGCTTCGTATCTATCTTGACTACGATAATGCGATCACTGTGTTGCTCAAAGTAGTGTACCCGCATTCCTATTTTCTTATTCATTATCAGACCTACTCCTGTAATACCCCCAACTGATTTTGTATTTATAAATCTGTACTCTCATGACCAGAAATCCTGTTCCTCTTTCCACCGAACTTCACTAATCCCCACTATATCTAACTTCAACCTATCCATTTCCCTTTTTAATTTTTCTAGCTTCCCTACCCGATTAAGGGATCTAGTATTCCACGCTCCGATCCGTAGAATGCCAGTATTGTCTTTCCTGATGACAACATCCTCCTGAGTAGTCTCCGCCCGGAGATCCGAATGGGGGACTATTTTATCTCCGGAATATTTTACCCGAGAGGTTGCCATCATCATATGTTCATACAGTAGACCTGCATGTCCTCGGGAAAAGTAACGGCTGTAGTTTCCCCTTGCTTTCAGCCGTTCGCAGTAACTGTGTGGCAAAGCCACATTAGCTGATGTTACAAGGCCAGCTGAGTCAATCATCCAGACTGTTGCCCCTGTAACTACTGAAAAGGCTGATGCCCCTCTTCAGGAACCACACGTTTGTCTGGCCTCTCCACAGAAACCCCTCCGCTGTGGTTGCACCTACGCTACGGCTTTCTGTATCGTTGAGGCACGCAAGCCACCCCACCTCGGCAATGTCTGTGGTTTTGTGGCGACCCTATGCGCCACAAATTCTTGCTTGAGGGTTCCTCTATTAAGGAAAATTGAAAAACCCGGTAGTAGAAGAGCGGAATTACATTGAAGAGCCAAATAAACTTGTACAGGGATGGGTGTGCAAACACGGAAATCTGTAAACACTCAGACGATGGCGTTGCGATCGCAAACGCCTATATAAGACAACAGGTGTCTGGCGCAGGCGTTATATCGGTTACTGCTGCCAAAGCTTAAGGGACTTAACTGCGGGGTCATCAGTCCCTAAACTTACAACCTACTTATGAACTACCTTATACTAAAGACAGCACAAACATCCATGCTCGAGGTGGGATTCGAACCCCCAACGGGGAACGCCCTTCCGCATCGTGGCATAGCGCCTTAATGCACTCGTCAGCTACGCCGCGGCTAACAGGGTTTGAACGTCGTTTTCTAGTTAGCGCACGAGGGGTGGGTTTGGCTGGGTTGTTTGGTTGGGATAGGGGGACTAAACTGCTAAGGTTATCAGTCCCCGATGATGACGAGAAGGAATGAAGATAGGAAAGGGGGGAGGAGGAAAGGAAATGCAGTCCGGGAAGTAAAGAAGGAAGGAAGACTCTGTCAGCTCGGAGAACGTGCTCACCACGCACGTACTCACGAAAGAACCGTGAGCCCCCTGAGACTAGAGGTGGGACACAGCATCTCCGAGGAAGCTAAGAGTTGGGGAGTTTCCAGTCAGACCATTTCACGAGTGAACTATGAATATTGGGTATCTGATAAAACATGTAAAACTCCGAATGCGGCGGGATAAAGATCCTACAAGAATGGGGACCAAGGACGATGGAAGAGATTCGTTCAAAGTGACAGAAGTACACCCCTTCCGTAAAATGCGGCGATTTCCAAAGCTACCGTCAAGTGTCAGCGTGCGAGCCATTCATCGAAACATTATCGGTATGGTTTTCAGATCCGAAAGGCCCACTCGAGTACCCTTGCTGACTGCACGACACACAGCTTTACGCCTCGCCTAGCCCCGTCAACGCCATCATTGGACTATTGATGAATGGAAATACGTTGCCTAGTCTGACGAGTCTCGTTTCCAGTTGTGTAGAGCGGATGAACGTGTACGGGTACGGAAACAACTTCATGAATCCATACTGTATGTCAGCAGGGGACTGATCAAACTGGAGGAGGCTCTGTGATGGTGATATGGGACCCCTGAAACGTCTAGATACGATTCTAATAGGTGACACCTACGTAGGCAGTTTGCTGATCACTTGCATCGATTCATGTCCATGGTGCAATCCGACGACCTTGAACAATTCCAGCAGGACAATGCGTTGCCCCATACGTCGATTATTGCTACAAAGTGGCTCCACGAACACACTTGTGACTTTAAAGACTCGCCAAACATGAACATTATTAGTCAGACCCCGATCTACCCTGGGAACAATGCTAAAAAGCAACAGCTCTGCTTGCATCCCGCGAACGAGGCCAGCATTCTTCACCAATTTCGACAGCCGCCCATAGGAAGTGAGGATGTCCTCAGAACCCAAGCGTCATTGGTGCCGACGTGAGCCACGACTTGCACCCGACCGCACCCCGTACGCTCGATAGCCGCCGGCAAGGCCGCCTCCACATCTCGGATGAGGCCCCCCGACAGACACACCGAGTGCGCGTTGAACTTCCTTTCGGATCTCGACGCCATCAGCCTAAGAGGCTCCATCACGTGCCTAACACTGAAGCTCCCAGTAACTAATAATCCCCTCCTCCCGTGCACCTGTTCGATTCCTGCTGAAGGAGTGGCCACACGTCCACTCACAGGACGAACGGGCGCGGACGGACGTCCAGCCTCCACATTAGCCGTCCGCCTCGAGCGACGCGAACGCCGTACAACTCGCCACTCCCTTTGCAGAGAGGGCGGCTCGACGACGTCCGGTACATCTGAAGGGGCGTCGACATCAGGGACAGAGAGGGAAGCTTGAGACACCTGAGGTGTACCGCTCGACGCACCAGACTCCCCACCATCGCTGCACTCCAAGAAAGCAGCCTGAAGACGGCTGACCGAAGACAACAGCACGCTCAGCCGTTTGCGAACTGCGGCCAACTCCTCCTGCGTCCACACACAGGAGGCACACAACCTATCCATCCTATCGATACAATTAATTATGAAGATTAGGAAACGAAATAATCAGCTTCTAATTAGGCTAGTACTTTAATAAAGTCGGCTGGCAGCTGACTGAACTGTGGTCAGTGGTAACTACAGTAGTGGGGCAATGGGCATTGACGCACAGTGACCTTGAACTTTCGGCCGTCGACGATAGGGTCATTGACCCCTCCTCCCTCGGCCAATTGCCTGACCGCAGATCAAAGGATACCGCCACAGGATGATTGATAGGTCTTCCTGGAAGAACGAAAGATGATTGACAGTTTACATTTAGGTCCTTTTGATTCGCTACTTGTCCGACTGCTTATCAAAGGATGCCGCCACAGGATGATTGATAGGTCTTCCTGGAAGAACGAAAGATGATTGACAGGTTGCAACACCTCCCTCGGCCACACACGACGCCCCGCCCCCCCCGCCCCCCGCCCCCCCCCTCCACCCCTCGGTGCCGCCACCAGACAAGCGGCACCTCCGACAGGTCCAGACCTGTAGACCCCTCGACATGTCTGTACTCGCACCCTGGACCACACACCTGGCCGGTTCGATGCCCCCCTCCACCCCTCGGCACCGCCGCCAGACAGGCGGCACCTCCGACAGGTCCAGACCTGTAGACCCCTCGACATGTCTGTACTCGCACCCGCGGCCCCTACTCGCTCGGCCGATTGCCGGACCGCCGCCTCCGCCTCCGCCGCCGACAGATGCTACCCCCCTCCTCCTCCTCCACGCTAGCGACCGGTTCTCAAAGGACGCCGCCACCCGCCCTACACGCGAGAACAAACAATACCGCGACGATTGTCTTGACCGCACCGACACCGCCCCCACAGGCCGACCCCTGCTCTCTTTTTACGGCGACCGCGCTCCGACAGGTCAGCAGCCAATTACATTGCATATTTATTATTATTAAGCGCGCCGCAGCGATCCGTACGCCAGATCTCGGTTTATGTAACAACAACAATTTCCGCCGTTTATTATTATTATTCTTGGAAAAAAATAAAGCTACCATAGTGTTCTTCGTATGCTTTAGAACAGAAATGCTTAGTTGGTCTCGTATACTACAGCATGTAGTATTAAATATTAAAACTCGTATGCAAAATTTGCAAGTAAGAATTTACACTCCCATCTCTATCCACGCTCTTCGCATAGACTACAGCCGACAGACGTGTTTAATAATAATAACAGCGCAGGTTACGGTAACGAACGCCACAAACTTACGTATCCATCTTAACATATACTCTTTCGATATACAGAAACAATTCTAACGAAAAGAAAAGAAATGGTCCGTTTTCGGAATTCGACCGCAACCTTAGATCTATAAATGTATCTCTTCGTTTAGACGATGCAAGCAACAGCCATCGAACGGAATGTAACTTCTATGCCAACAACTCTTTCGATAAAACAGCAACAGCGGCAGCAGCAGAAGACGGTATATTGTTTATACAAAAATTCCAAATAACGAAAATCGGCAATGACATCTAGCACAACGTCTCTAAATATACATCTGCAAGCACCGTTAAACTCGTATGCCAAATTGCAAGTAAGAATTTACATTCCCATCTCTCTCCAGGCGTGTTTAATAATAATAGCGCAGGTTAGATAATAAACGCCACAAACTTACGTATCCATCTTAACATATACTCTTTCGATATACAAAAACAATTCTAACCAGAGCCAATTAACGAAAAGAAAAGAAATGGTCCGTTTCGGAACTCGACCACAACCTTGCATCTATAAATGTATCTCTTCGTTTAGACGATGCAAGCAATAGCCATCGAACGGGATGTAACTTGTATGCCAACCACTCTTTCGATAAAACAGCAACAACAGCGGCAAGCAGCAGAATACGACATAGTGTTTATACAAAAATTCCAAATAACGAAAATCGGCAATGACATTTAGCACAAAGTCTCTAAATAAACATCTGCAAGCACCGTTAACAATCGTCCAGAACGCAGAGCGCTCCTCTCTCGGCAGACTACATAAAAGAAACATATGCTAAGTGTTTAAACAAAAACACCTAAGTTACATCTCCAAATGATCAAAACCTTCTATGCAGACGCACCATTCTGACAAGGATAGCTCGCAATGCATTTATTTAATGGAGCTGAGCCATGCCGAAAGTTCCGAAATTTAACACTCTCTCTCTCTTTAGCGATCTTGCCCTGTTACGTTTCCTTCTTCTTAGATCGAGGTATAACTGCGCATTCCGAGAGTTCGGGTACTTTAATTTTACCTCTTATTTCCTTGCTACAGCAGTACACATCCCATCTAAGAAATCTCTATGTCCTGTTACGATGCAAACTACATTTATCTGACACCGATATTCCAGCGCCCCAGAAGACATTTAATCCCTATTGTGCAACGGAGAGTCGAAATAAAAGAAAAATACGTGAAATAATTTACCGATTCCGACCGTCTACACTAAAACTTTTCGAAATTATTGGCCTAACAACACCCTTATTCGACAATACAGCAACCACAGAACCGAAGTTACCTGCCCAATGCAACACAGATTTCCAGCTCGACCCGCCCTTTACCCACAAAATTCCTACTCCGAACTAAGATTTATTATTTTAATTACAAGTAGATGTCCACCGCAAACGAAGACGCTAACCTACACGCCACAACACATGATTCTATATAGGACATGGAGTGTTTACAATTTTTGTTTTGTTTATTACAGTACAACTGAGTACATCCAACGTAATGTTCGCAAACACTTATATCGCAACCAACTCCCGCACACTTCGATCATAACCTGCTCTCTAAGGAATGGATGGGAGTCACACACAGTACAAACACGTTTGTCGTGTGTTACGCTAATTTCGGCCAGTACAACGATGCGGGACCAATCCCCCCGCCTGTTTACTGTAAAAGCAAATATTTTTCCCCACACTATCTGTTTAAACCGGGCTTGCACATATACAATAGCCTCCTTTTAAAAGCATGTGTCTTCGCCATATAACCCAGTTTTCGTTTACCCTTCTTCTTCTTCTTCTTCTTCGGACTTGTGGAATAACGTAGACGATATCTACGTCTGTGGATAATAAAGTCCTGGAATGCTAAAAAAAATATAGTTCCTTGCTCGACTCTACAAGTAATTTACAGTCGAAACTAAAAAAAAAAAAAAAAAAAAAAACATAATGTCCGAGAGAGCGGTCAATTTTCTGGTACTCTTAATACCCAAGTATCAAATCTAAAAGCGTTTGCACAGTACAACGGCGCACTTTGTAAATACCGTATCTTCTCTTTTAGAACACTTAAACAATCTTCCTACACAATCCTCCATCCTGGTAATACCATCTTCTCGACCCGGCGAAAATATAAAAGATAAAAGTCCTAACAATCAACTGCCTG
The DNA here is from genome assembly GCA_026315105.1 of Locusta migratoria. Classification (NCBI taxonomy): domain Eukaryota; kingdom Metazoa; phylum Arthropoda; class Insecta; order Orthoptera; family Acrididae; genus Locusta; species Locusta migratoria. The sequence goes on along the minus strand of CM048745.1, from coordinate 255,330,097 downwards.
GACTCTTTATAAAATCGATATCTTTGCTTACACCAGGGCTCGTGATTTTTCGACAAATTTATTTTGGTTCTACAATTCGACGCCAACCACGTTAAGCAGTCGTTTCCTCGCCCGCAACCACTTTGATATTGCTCCTCCCATCCGAAAGTCATGCTCGGATACGAACGCCACTCGGTTAAAGTATTGCCCAAAAATCCAGGACATAGAAGCCATCTACACGAAGCTGCTGCTGTAGTATAGATGGGAGCGCCTCCATTAAAAAACATCGATTAGCTGCAGTTTATAAGATATATACCCACAGGACATACATATTTCCCCCATGTATTCCAGAAATAGTAACTTCGTCTTATCTCCAACGTTTGCAGTATCGAACTTGCGGAATTTACTACACACACACACACACACACACACACACTCACGCGCGTACTCCATTGGCTACAACTAGCGCACTTTAAGTACCGAAACTATAGGAGTTTTATAAAACACGTTGATTTTCGACGAAAGAATTATGATTTACCGCAGCAGGCATATCCGCTACGTAAACCTGTTGCACACCAGCCGTAAAGTAGCCAACACTAGCATACGATTAAACAGACGATGCTTCGACGAAAGATCAATGCACCACCAAATTCAGTTTTCTTTACAGCTTTACCGTGACGTATATATTTAGGGTATATCGACACTTTTTACTTACATTCCGTCCCATCTAGCCTAAAGCACTCTCTGTAAGCGCCAAACATTTCCAACACAGTAACAGAACTATACCTTGCAGTCAACACGAACCTACAACAACAGAAGAATCTAGCCATTCCAACTCGTTTTTTGTCCCAACTAGCATGCTGCTAGCTATGTATACGTTCGTAACAACCCAGACAGAGCTATCCTTACATCCGTCACTAACCCAGTACCAACTCTAAACAAGCTACCACAGATGGTGTTATAACCGCGATCAGTAACAGACAAGATCTCCCAGACACACAGCGTTTTAATAAAGTTTCGATTTCGCTCTCTCTCCACCCAATAACTACGTTGGTTGCTTGACCTGTCCCTAACATCCAACCATAACTTTGTTTCCAATGCATAGCCCGGCAGACAATATTTCTGGAACGCTCTCTATCAGCCAATAGACTATTTACCTCGAGCATTCGCGCACAAATCACCATCGTATTCCACTCCTTGTAACAAATTATTACTCTCGATAAACATATGTAACACAGTGTAAAAAAATGAGCGACGTGCACACGCACAGAACAGCTAACAAGAAAAGATCTAGATCCAAGCCAAGTTCTTATAATCCTTACAAGCAGCAACGCAAAATAGTCTACACCATTTCGAACTAATGCAACACCAGATTTTTTTTAACGATCTCCAAGAGCAATCCTTTAGAGACTAAACATACGATTAAATGCACCTCCAATGTAGGTAACTAATCCTCTAACTCGATGTTTATCGAGCAAAGAACATTAATTTACCACTGCAATCATCTCCGATACGCTACCCAGAGAAGTCCATTCGTAAACACAGCTAAAAGAAGATATAAATGCCCCACATCCATGCTACGAAGTATCTATATGTATTTCCACAATTGTGGACCACATCTGCGTTGCATCGTATCGCACGACTAAACAGTTCGAAATAGGTACTTCGCGCAAGCTAGCATGCATAATCACATTCCATGTTATTTCTGGCTGTAGGCGAGTGCGGACCTGTTGACTCATCGTAGACGCCGGTTTGGAACGTGTGTACGTCCTATACATGTAAACATACCTGTCCACGCTCGCACCTGACCCGGAGAAGTTTTCGGTTTAATTTTTCCTGGCCGCACCAGATTCCGAATACAAGAGAGCTATTTTCGCGAAGATAGATTTCCTCGCAGCTGACGCAAGCGATGTTTTTACCGTACGAGCAGTCGTTAAACTTTTATACGCAGATACATATACAGACAGTAGGATGTGCGCAAATTTGCGATGTAGCTCTTACAGAAACGAAACATAGTTTTTTTAGAAATTCGATAAGAAGAAGAAGAACGAAATTTATACAAGATGAACCAATGTGCAATAAGTCAAACCCCATTCCATGCAGCAATGTACCGAGCAACGTCGATTTAAACGAACGCTTTGCTTAACTGTGGAATAGAACAACACAGAATTACACCTCCCTAACAGATACTTTACCGAGGAGTTACTGCTCTTTGCTAACAAGAGCATGCTTTGCGTTTCGAGGATGTGACGTGGAGGCTTCTCCAACCATTCCTTATATATTCCAACACAACACCTTGTGGGAGTTGCGGAGGATGTGTGTCTTCGCTATAGCCTGGAGGTCCTCCCAGCTGCTGCGCTTCGGAACTTGCCACCGTCGCGTTGTCATATGCAGGATTCGATTCTACGCACTTGTCTCTATACCACAAGTCCCGAAGAACCCAACTAGAATCTCGCCTATATGGAGGTTATTTAGTACTTCGCCTGGAAATATTTTCTCCATAATTTGGAGAACGTCCTGGAGTCTTACTAGGGGATAAAACCGCTGGTTGTGGTGTGAATTTTGTGATCCGTGACCCAATTTACCCTAAAAAGAGAGATAGAGGTCTGTTTGCTGCATTTGAGCACTTACTTCGTCGTTGGGTCGAGAACAGGGGTATTACAATATACGATTACCGGATGGAGAGTGTTTTTGATCTTGTGCAAGACTCTTTAAGTTTTTTAAACGGTATCTGCAAAGTGTTTCTCCACCATGTGGGGGGCGAATAACAAACATCTGGGACAACAGATGCTTTGTAGTGTTTAATAGTGTCCTGCAATTTGTGTACTGGGGTAATAAAAATACCCGAAAATTGATCGGTGTACAGGTTAAACCTTCCAGATCGATAAAAGCTTGTACGTTACGTTCTATCAGCTTTTAGTTTCCATTGTTTACCTGTAAATTAGGTGGAGATTCGTAATACTTGCAGCGGCAAAGACGATATAAGTAGTACACTTAAAAGCTACATTAATGCAGGGGAAACATACTTCTCCCAGTCCAGAACATTGTTCTCCACACTGCCTCCAGATATAGATATCGCCGAATTAGGTCTGGTACTTACAAACAATGTCATTCTGCAAGCCCAGCGAAAAGAGTAAATGTATCACACAGGCTTAAGCCATCCCCCATTAAAGAAATTACATCGCTACGTGCAGTTAATGTCTTATGTGCGCGAAAAGAAAGCTGGAAATGGCGGATATCGAGACCAAGAGAAGGAAGCTAGAATATATGGCTAAAGCAACTGCCATAAAGGACGAGTACAAACTAATGCTGGAGAAAGACGAAGCTATGGTATATGTGTAAGCCCGGCTTAAACGGATGGTGTGGAGAAATCTGGTTACGACTGGGACTTATAAAATATTTGCTTTTTACAGTAAACAGTCAGGGAGATTGGTCACGCGTCGGTGTACTGGCCGAAAACAGCGGAAGACACGAAAAACGTATTGCATTATCGTTTGGAGAAGGGACTACATTGCATCCAAATGTGGTGGACTGGGGACAGTCATTTGCAGAGTTAAAAACGGATGGAATAACAAGCAATCGTTTGCAATAATCGTAAAACCTAGTGTTCCATACGGAAATTACTACAGGAGTTGGTAACGTACACACATAGCGACGCATAGTGCTATAACCAGGAAATAATGGGAAAAGTTAAAATACACGATTGTTCTCGTCTAGAAGCATTGCCCGAAGGTGCAGGAGGAAACGAAGATACGTAATGGAGTTCGAGAACATAATAAAGAACAATTGTATTCTGTGTCTAGCTTCTCGAGTAGAAAGTTTCGGTCTTATAGGGTTTAGGAGAAGATACCAGAAGACATGTTTCTTGTTAGCAAAGAGCAGTAACTCCTCGGTAAAGTATCTGTTAGGGAGGTGTAATTCTGTGTTGTTCTATTCCACAGTTAAGCAAAGCGTTCGTTTAAATCGACGTTGCTCGGTACATTGCTGCATGGAATGGGGTTTGACTTATTGCACATTGGTTCATCTTGTATAAATTTCGTTCTTCTTCTTATCGAATTTCTAAAAAAACTATGTTTCGTTTCTGTAAGAGCTACATCGCAAATTTGCGCACATCCTACTGTCTGTATATGTATCTGCGTATAAAAGTTTAACGACTGCTCGTACGGTAAAAACATCGCTTGCGTCAGCTGCGAGGAAATCTATCTTCGCGAAAATAGCTCTCTTGTATTCGGAATCTGGTGCGGCCAGGAAAAATTAAACCGAAAACTTCTCCGGGTCAGGTGCGAGCGTGGACAGGTATGTTTACATGTATAGGACGTACACACGTTCCAAACCGGCGTCTACGATGAGTCAACAGGTCCGCACTCGCCTACAGCCAGAAATAACATGGAATGTGATTATGCATGCTAGCTTGCGCGAAGTACCTATTTCGAACTGTTTAGTCGTGCGATACGATGCAACGCAGATGTGGTCCACAATTGTGGAAATACATATAGATACTTCGTAGCATGGATGTGGGGCATTTATATCTTCTTTTAGCTGTGTTTACGAATGGACTTCTCTGGGTAGCGTATCGGAGATGATTGCAGTGGTAAATTAATGTTCTTTGCTCGATAAACATCGAGTTAGAGGATTAGTTACCTACATTGGAGGTGCATTTAATCGTATGTTTAGTCTCTAAAGGATTGCTCTTGGAGATCGTTAAAAAAAATCTGGTGTTGCATTAGTTCGAAATGGTGTAGACTATTTTGCGTTGCTGCTTGTAAGGATTATAAGAACTTGGCTTGGATCTAGATCTTTTCTTGTTAGCTGTTCTGTGCGTGTGCACGTCGCTCATTTTTTTACACTGTGTTACATATGTTTATCGAGAGTAATAATTTGTTACAAGGAGTGGAATACGATGGTGATTTGTGCGCGAATGCTCGAGGTAAATAGTCTATTGGCTGATAGAGAGCGTTCCAGAAATATTGTCTGCCGGGCTATGCATTGGAAACAAAGTTATGGTTGGATGTTAGGGACAGGTCAAGCAACCAACGTAGTTATTGGGTGGAGAGAGAGCGAAATCGAAACTTTATTAAAACGCTGTGTGTCTGGGAGATCTTGTCTGTTACTGATCGCGGTTATAACACCATCTGTGGTAGCTTGTTTAGAGTTGGTACTGGGTTAGTGACGGATGTAAGGATAGCTCTGTCTGGGTTGTTACGAACGTATACATAGCTAGCAGCATGCTAGTTGGGACAAAAAACGAGTTGGAATGGCTAGATTCTTCTGTTGTTGTAGGTTCGTGTTGACTGCAAGGTGTAGTTCTGTTACTGTGTTGGAAATGTTTGGCGCTTACAGAGAGTGCTTTAGGCTAGATGGGACGGAATGTAAGTAAAAAGTGTCGATATACCCTAAATATATACGTCACGGTAAAGCTGTAAAGAAAACTGACTTTGGTGGTGCATTGATCTTTCGTCGAAGCATCGTCTGTTTAATCGTATGCTAGTGTTGGCTACTTTACGGCTGGTGTGCAACAGGTTTACGTAGCGGATATGCCTGCTGCGGTAAATCATAATTCTTTCGTCGAAAATTAACGTGTTTTATAAAACTCCTATAGTTTCGGTACTTAAAGTGCGCTAGTTGTAGCCAATGGAGTACGCGCGTGAGTGTGTGTGTGTGTGTGTGTGTGTGTGTAGTAAATTCCGCAAGTTCGATACTGCAAACGTTGGAGATAAGAAAAGTTACTATTTCTGGAATACATGGGGGGAAATATATACGTCCTGTGGGTATATATCTTATAAACTGCAGCTAATCGATGTTTTTTAATGGAGGCGCTCCCATCTATACTACAGCAGCAGCTTCGTGTAGATGGCTTCTATGTCCTGGATTTTTGGGCAATACTTTAACCGAGTGGCGTTCGTATCCGAGCATGACTTTCGGATGGGAGGAGCAATATCAAAGTGGTTGCGGGCGAGGAAACGACTGCTTAACGTGGTTGGCGTCGAATTGTAGAACCAAAATAAATTTGTCGAAAAATCACGAGCCCTGGTGTAAGCAAAGATATCGATTTTATAAAGAGTCCAGGCAGTTGATTGTTAGGACTTTTATTTTTTCGCCGGGTCGAGAAGATGGTATTACCAGGATGGAGGATTGTGTAGGAAGATTGTTTAAGTGTTCTAAAAGAGAAGATACGGTATTTACAAAGTGCGCCGTTGTACTGTGCAAACGCTTTTAGATTTGATACTTGGGTATTAAGAGTACCAGAAAATTGACCGCTCTCTCGGACATTATGTTTTTTTTTTTTTTTTTTTTTTTTTAGTTTCGACTGTAAATTACTTGTAGAGTCGAGCAAGGAACTATATTTTTTTTAGCATTCCAGGACTTTATTATCCACAGACGTAGATATCGTCTACGTTATTCCACAAGTCCGAAGAAGAAGAAGAAGAAGAAGGGTAAACGAAAACTGGGTTATATGGCGAAGACACATGCTTTTAAAAGGAGGCTATTGTATATGTGCAAGCCCGGTTTAAACAGATAGTGTGGGGAAAAATATTTGCTTTTACAGTAAACAGGCGGGGGGATTGGTCCCGCATCGTTGTACTGGCCGAAATTAGCGTAACACACGACAAACGTGTTTGTACTGTGTGTGACTCCCATCCATTCCTTAGAGAGCAGGTTATGATCGAAGTGTGCGGGAGTTGGTTGCGATATAAGTGTTTGCGAACATTACGTTGGATGTACTCAGTTGTACTGTAATAAACAAAACAAAAATTGTAAACACTCCATGTCCTATATAGAATCATGTGTTGTGGCGTGTAGGTTAGCGTCTTCGTTTGCGGTGGACATCTACTTGTAATTAAAATAATAAATCTTAGTTCGGAGTAGGAATTTTGTGGGTAAAGGGCGGGTCGAGCTGGAAATCTGTGTTGCATTGGGCAGGTAACTTCGGTTCTGTGGTTGCTGTATTGTCGAATAAGGGTGTTGTTAGGCCAATAATTTCGAAAAGTTTTAGTGTAGACGGTCGGAATCGGTAAATTATTTCACGTATTTTTCTTTTATTTCGACTCTCCGTTGCACAATAGGGATTAAATGTCTTCTGGGGCGCTGGAATATCGGTGTCAGATAAATGTAGTTTGCATCGTAACAGGACATAGAGATTTCTTAGATGGGATGTGTACTGCTGTAGCAAGGAAATAAGAGGTAAAATTAAAGTACCCGAACTCTCGGAATGCGCAGTTATACCTCGATCTAAGAAGAAGGAAACGTAACAGGGCAAGATCGCTAAAGAGAGAGAGAGTGTTAAATTTCGGAACTTTCGGCATGGCTCAGCTCCATTAAATAAATGCATTGCGAGCTATCCTTGTCAGAATGGTGCGTCTGCATAGAAGGTTTTGATCATTTGGAGATGTAACTTAGGTGTTTTTGTTTAAACACTTAGCATATGTTTCTTTTATGTAGTCTGCCGAGAGAGGAGCGCTCTGCGTTCTGGACGATTGTTAACGGTGCTTGCAGATGTTTATTTAGAGACTTTGTGCTAAATGTCATTGCCGATTTTCGTTATTTGGAATTTTTGTATAAACACTATGTCGTATTCTGCTGCTTGCCGCTGTTGTTGCTGTTTTATCGAAAGAGTGGTTGGCATACAAGTTACATCCCGTTCGATGGCTATTGCTTGCATCGTCTAAACGAAGAGATACATTTATAGATGCAAGGTTGTGGTCGAGTTCCGAAACGGACCATTTCTTTTCTTTTCGTTAATTGGCTCTGGTTAGAATTGTTTTTGTATATCGAAAGAGTATATGTTAAGATGGATACGTAAGTTTGTGGCGTTTATTATCTAACCTGCGCTATTATTATTAAACACGCCTGGAGAGAGATGGGAATGTAAATTCTTACTTGCAATTTGGCATACGAGTTTAACGGTGCTTGCAGATGTATATTTAGAGACGTTGTGCTAGATGTCATTGCCGATTTTCGTTATTTGGAATTTTTGTATAAACAATATACCGTCTTCTGCTGCTGCCGCTGTTGCTGTTTTATCGAAAGAGTTGTTGGCATAGAAGTTACATTCCGTTCGATGGCTGTTGCTTGCATCGTCTAAACGAAGAGATACATTTATAGATCTAAGGTTGCGGTCGAATTCCGAAAACGGACCATTTCTTTTCTTTTCGTTAGAATTGTTTCTGTATATCGAAAGAGTATATGTTAAGATGGATACGTAAGTTTGTGGCGTTCGTTACCGTAACCTGCGCTGTTATTATTATTAAACACGTCTGTCGGCTGTAGTCTATGCGAAGAGCGTGGATAGAGATGGGAGTGTAAATTCTTACTTGCAAATTTTGCATACGAGTTTTAATATTTAATACTACATGCTGTAGTATACGAGACCAACTAAGCATTTCTGTTCTAAAGCATACGAAGAACACTATGGTAGCTTTATTTTTTTCCAAGAATAATAATAATAAACGGCGGAAATTGTTGTTGTTACATAAATCGAGATCTGGCGTACGGATCGCTGCGGCGCGCTTAATAATAATAAATATGCAATGTAATTGGCTGCTGACCTGTCGGAGCGCGGTCGCCGTAAAAAGAGAGCAGGGGTCGGCCTGTGGGGGCGGTGTCGGTGCGGTCAAGACAATCGTCGCGGTATTGTTTGTTCTCGCGGGTAGGGCGGGTGGCGGCGTCCTTTGAGAACCGGTCGCTAGCGTGGAGGAGGAGGAGGGGGTAGCATCTGTCGGCGGCGGAGGCGGCGGTCCGGCAATCGGCCGAGCGAGTAGGGGTCGCGGGTGCGAGTACAGACATGTCGAGGGGTCTACAGGTCTGGACCTGTCGGAGGTGCCGCCTGTCTGGCGGCGGTGCCGAGGGGTGGACGGGGGCATCGAACCGGCCGGGTGTGTGGTCCAGGGTGCGAGTACAGACATGTCGAGGGGTCTACAGGTCTGGACCTGTCGGAGGTGCCGCTTGTCTGGTGGCGGCACCGAGGGGTGGAGGGGGGGGGCGGGGGGCGGGGGGGGCGGGGCGTCGTGTGTGGCCGAGGGAGGTGTTGCAACCTGTCAATCATCTTTCGTTCTTCCAGGAAGACCTATCAATCATCCTGTGGCGGCATCCTTTGATAAGCAGTCGGACAAGTAGCGAATCAAAAGGACCTAAATGTAAACTGTCAATCATCTTTCGTTCTTCCAGGAAGACCTATCAATCATCCTGTGGCGGTATCCTTTGATCTGCGGTCAGGCAATTGGCCGAGGGAGGAGGGGTCAATGACCCTATCGTCGACGGCCGAAAGTTCAAGGTCACTGTGCGAAATGCCCATTGCCCCACTACTAACTACACTGTCAAAAACAACGAAATTTTCTCTGGCTGTTTTCAAAATAAACAAAAAAATGTAAGGAGCACAATATTATCAAATGCGCGAGAATAAAAGCTTTCTGAAAGCAACACAGGATATAAAGAAATGAAAAGATGATACTTAAATTACGTAGCTTACAGCAAACGAAATCTGCCAAGCATGTGAGAATAAACCACTTAAAAAACAAAAGCACTTACGAAAATTAAGAAATTGACTGCTAATGAAATAATAAACTCTTAAAAGAGTAGCACAAACGAAATTTGCCAAGTACGTGACAATAAACCTCTTAAAAATAGAAGCACTAACGAAAATTAAGAAATCTACTGGCAATGAAATGTCCAACTAATTAAATTATGATACTAGGCACTCTGAACGTTGTGACAGTGGCGGCAGCTAGCACTGGAATTAATATCTCAGGGTCTACGAGTCGTACTATGATAATACTATATCTTAGATGGTACATTAAGTGGTAGGTGTATTATACATTGTATGTAGAATTTACTCAAAACGAGTATATGAGCCGCAAACCTTGGACGCGTCAGGAGACTCCTGGAAAGTGTTATGCAGAACGATGAGTATTTCGTCAGTTACATAAGAAGTATAACGAAACCTAAGCCCGGCCGAATGTTACGTCAGACCAAGAAACGGCAGGTTGGGTCTTCCTGGCGAACATCACTTGTGTAACGGAATACGTTGAATGTTACGCCTGAGTAGATTATATGGTGTCTCAGGTCGCCAAATGGCAGCTCATTCGCAATGTCGGAAGAACAAGCATTCCGTGGACATGTAGAAATTTTCTCTGTCGGAATGTCGGATTGATCCATCAGTAACCGTTTAATCGAACACATACGTAGTTTTCCTACCATCTTTAAGGAGTGAGCGTCCAACGACTGTACAAACTTCAAACTTGGTTGCTGGCTGCAATCAATCGTTCTTGATTTCAAATCGTTGTTTGAACAGATACAGATTTCGGCTAGTGTGTAACCATTATCAATGCTAAAATATACAACAAGTAATACGTGAACCAAAAATGTACATGTATTTTGACCCTATAAATAAGACCACAAGCGGAATTAGCCATCAGTCATCTTTGATTTCAGATCATTATTTAAACAGATCCACATTTCTGATAATGTGTAGCCATTATCAGTGCTAAAATATATACACGAAGTACAACGCCAATCAGAGAAGTTCATGAGTTTTGACCCTATAAATAAGACGCAAACGGAATTACGGTCGTATACAGGCCAAACATTTCAGAAAAAGATGTTACGTATTTCGTTATAGGCCACGGATATGTTCATGCACACATGTCACCGTAGTTCAAATACTATTTTTAACAGAGAAAATAGCGAGACCTTGAGACATGTTACTTGGCTATGAGGTGCCCCCTGTTTTGAACCTGAACATTACTATTAGCATGTATTTGTACTTCATCAGAAAGTAAATAAGATAAAATAAAATGAAAACTTTTAACTGCATCCCAGAGTGCTCCTGAGGGCTACAACACCAACAATCGCTTCTCGTCTTTTGGCAAGATCAATGTGTAGTTTTTTTATACGAAAGGAAAGATAGGAACTGGTAAGGAATTCCTTTATTTAAGAAGGATAATATACAATAATATCTCCCTGAATATTAATTTTATCATCTGTAGTAATGTGTTACATCACAAATCACCTTTATTTTTGAACAAACACCGGAACATTTGTACCACATGACAACAGACTCCAATTTTACGTCGATCCATAGTACTAATAACAAATGTCATGTTACTCATCAAATAAGATTTACCATAATGCTTATTCCAACTTCAAACACATTAAAAGTAAGATAAACTGTAACATCTGTTATTTGCGCTCTCCAAACCACCAAGTGCTTTAACAGAGCTGCCATTACAACAAAAAACAGCAACAGTCAACGATCCACTCCGTGTTGCAGAGTTCCTTTGTTCTTGTAAAATTATTGTCAAAGAATTTGGTTGTGAACTTTGGTATACGAAATTTGAGTACAAAGACGAAAGTGAGAAGAAAATAATGCAGTTAAAAATTCGCCTAGGTCAGCTGCCACAAAAGAATTCTATGTCGGAAAAAAGGTGTATATTTCGTACATGAAATTTGAGTACAAAGGCGAAAGTGACAAAAAGAAAATACTGCAGCCAGGGTCAACTGCCTCAAAATCATTCCACACCGAAATAACGTATCGTTAGTAACTTTCGTTGTTGCCAGGCTGAAATAAGTACATATTTGTTCCAAAGAACACAGACATACACAAATGAAAAATTCTGACTGCTTCCACACTTTGCACCTGTTACATATCAACCATGCTCTATCAAATGTTCAAATGTGTGTTAAGCTTATGGGACCTAACTACGGGGTCATCAGTCCCTAAACTTACAAACTACTTATGAACTACTTACGAACTATGACGGCACAAATATCCATGCCCGAAGGGGGATTCGAACCCCCGACCGTAGTGGCCGTGCAGACCGTGACTGGAGCGCCTCAGTCCCCTCGGCCACCGCGGCCTGCCATGCTCTATCAAGTATTGCCAACAATAAATGTAAATATTCTTAAAGAAGGTGTAGACGCTCAAAAGTGTGTTTTCAACAACCACAGAAACAACAGAAGAAGACATATCTCAAAAACACACCAAAAGAAGGTAGAAAGCTGAGCATTTTTTGTGGTGAGTACTTCAGGGGAATTGCAGGATTGGTCATCTGAAGCTTCACTCGTGGGGCAGCTAAGTGTCGTTTAAATGCTGAACACACTTTAGATATATTTCTCCAGCAAAAATTGTACAGACAATACACACTACATACAATATACACTCAATACAGCATATCAAGCTCAACAAAAAATTACGATAGACTCCTCTAAAGTGTACTGACCACCAAAACTATGGCGGCCGAGTTTACACAGCTCGTCGCAAAGAGGTGTAACTCGTGTGTTAGCCACTCTATGAAATTTAAACTCGTTGGACTAAAGCTATTTCTTATTGGCCTCCAGCGCGACGCCTGATTGGCTACCTTCACTTCCGGTCATTCATGGCGCCGTTGCAAACGTCTACACGTCAAGCGTCAGTCGAGTACGAATAAACTGCACTTTAACCATGTTGAGTATGATGGAGAATAAAATTCACCAATGAAAGTAACAAAATGGTAAGTACTATGAATTGTAGGCCTATATCTGTTATTTATTTAAAGGTACACAATTTGGAATGTAGGAAAAGATTTACTGTAGTGGCTGATCAGCTGTTTTTATGTTTTGGTAGCTTACAAAGAGAGGTAAAGGGGAGTCGTATATATTCTCTTCACTGAAACGAGAGACGTACTGTAAACACAGCACGGCGCGTGACCACAGCGCTGCCGTAGAGGGGTGTACAAGGCAGGGGCGCGCAGTCAGCGTGGCCGACTCCGATGTAGGATGAGCTCATTAGTGCGCGTTGTACAGCGGGATCTCTGAAGTAACGTCTGGGAAGATGACACCATAAAGTACTCAAAACCAGCGTTTCTGTCCGGATTATCCAACGGAATGTTCAAACGTTTGTAAATCTATCGGACCAAACTACGTGGTCATCAGTCCGTAGCTTACAAACTACTTAAACCTATAATTACGTAGGCTTCCGCGGCCAGAGTCAGATGACATAAAAGTTTTCTGGGTATTGTACCGCGTCATGATGTAAGAAGGCTATTACTTAAATAGCCGACGTTTCGGCCAACGTTACAGTGGCCTTTTTTGCGGAAGAATGTAACTTTATTTTGATAGGATGCTGAGGTGGAAGGGGTGGGGGTTAGCCATTGCTTCTTGCATAGCGAGACATGGTTGGTGTTCATCGGCGAATGGGGTGAGGGCTTCCGTTTTTCTCCTGCTGGCCGTGGGCCGCGCGGCGACAGTTGCTTACTGGTGACGCTCGCGTGTTGTGATGTCAGTGCGGCCTATTTCGCTGTGATGGCTGGTAGCCAAGAGGGTGCAAGCCTGAGTCCATCTTCTCTATTCATGTTATTAGGGTGTCTAATAATTTCGATGGCTTCCCTTATCTTGCGTCTGACCATCCCTGGTTGCGTGGAGAGTATTCTGGCATCGTTAAATTTTATCTTTTTACTGAAATCTTGCTGGTGTTGGCTACTGCAGATTTATTGTGTTGGCCTAATCGAATGTAGCGTTCATGTTCGCGTATGCGCGTAGGTAAACTAACCTAAGGACAAACACACGCCGGCCGCGGTGGCCGAGGGGACTGAGGCGCCCCAGTCACGTTCTGCACGGCCACTACGGTTGGGGGTTCGAATCCCCCCTCGGGCATGGATATTTGTGTCGTCCTTAGTCTTAGGTAGTTCATAAGTAGTTTGTAAGCTTAGCGACTGATGACCCCGTAGTTAAGTCCCATAAGTTCTACAAACATTTGTACATTTTTTGACAAACACACACACCCATGCCCCAGGAAGGACTCGAACCTCCACGGCGAGCAACCGCGCGCTCCGCAGTGAGACGCTTTAGACCACTCAGCTACTCCACCGCGGCTATCCACCGGAAGCAAGGGCCCATCAGGTAAAGGGAAACGTCTGATTACCGCACACATTGGCAGCAAAACAGCGTTTGTTGAAGGATGTTTGTGGACTTATTAAAGAAAAGTGGAGATCATCATGAGGAGATGTGTGCCGAAACCTTCGAGAAGTGGTTTCAAGATGTTCTTCCTCGGCTTCAGGAAAACGCAGTTATTGTTCTTGATAACGCGCCGTACCATTCTCGTAGAAAAGAAAAAGTTCTCAAAGCTAATTCCACTAAGCACGAAATATCAGAATGGCTAAAATAAAAAAATATCGATTTGAAGACAGTATGTTGAAGAAAGAACTTTTACATATAGTTATGAATCACAGAACAGCACACTACGAATATGCGATAGATGAAATGGCGAAGAATGCAGGGAAAACTGTTCTTACAATTCCCCCATACCACTGTGAATTAAACGCCAGAATCAACGGCAATGTTGCAGCGAAAAACAAAACATACAAAATGCCGGAAGTTAAAGAACTGCTAGGAGAAGCAGTAAGAACAGACAGATACTGCAGAAAATAGGAACAAGTGTTTCCTCCATGTGGTAGAAAAAGTTGAAATTCAAGTGTGGAAATTGGACTTCATTATAGAGGAAGAGAGGAGCGGTTTGTTATAAAGCTCAATGAAAACAGTACAAGTTCGACAGAGTGAACTTCGTTTCGTTGTCCATTGACATTATTATTACTTATATTGTTATTAAAAATTGATTTTGTTTGAATGGAGCGTTTTGTTAGCAACTTGAATGAAAATAAATCTAGTTCAACAGAAAGAACTCAGTTTCATCGTTACATCAACATTTATTGTAACTGGCTTTCAATCTTCAATGCCGTCAGTGTGTGTGTTATTTTTACGCTTTATTTCGTTACATCGTTGCCCAGGTTTCTCACGGTCCGCTGTGACGTCAGCTCGGCAGCCAGCCAACACCGTCAGCTGCAAAGCGTGCGCCAAGGATTTTGCACACCCCTGCGTATCACGTGAACACCGAATGTTTTCGCTGTAAACGAGCGTAGTCGCTTTCGTGACACTGTTTATGTTTCGTCCTAGCTCTCGGTGAACAGACTATAGATAGCAAAGTTCATCATTGGCGCGCGAATACGAGATGAAGTACATAGCGCAGCTGCAGGAGAACTACCGTTTGTTTATCACAGTTAAGGTTTTGATCAAAACAATTACTTTGCTTAAGACGTGCAGAATGCGTTTACGCAATTTCTTTAAAATTCCTAATCCATAAACCCATAAGTGCTTGTTTATCAGTTATGTGCAGGTTCGGTGTTAGGAATTACAGACACAGATTAACAAGTCGTGGAACAGGGAAGGATTATGTGCTGACTGCTACGGGATAGGTAACGCGAGGAAGAAGGTATGCAATTACATTCCATTAGCTAAATTCCCGCTGCTTCACACGCGTAGACTGGATGGTCCGCATTGGATGTTTCTACTTCTAAATATAAATTTTCATTGATTTAGCTTTAAAAATGCTTTCCTAATCAAGTATTTTGATACAACTCTCCACTCCCTATTGCACCATTGTTGGCAGAATTCAAAACATCCCGAAATGCCTTTCTTAAATTATAACCATGGTTCAAAACCCAAATTTTCACATTTCTAGTATCAAAATAGTCTTGGTAGCACTCTTAAAAGATTTTCCCTTATTTCATCCGCTTAATGGTTGAATTTCGAAAAATATCGAAACACGTGTTTTTAAAATTCCAATCAAAAATAAAAATCCGAAGTTTTGTATTTCTTCTTCAAAATTGCCTTAATAGCAACGTATTTTCAAACAGATGTTCATCCCCTATTTCACCCCCTTAGGGATGGGAATATCGATAAATCGCTGATACCTACAGTTTAAGATAAACATCATCTACAAATTTTAAGTTTCTATCGTCTATAGATTCACTTTTCAGCACCGTTTTCTGTCCTTTAGAAACGGATCGAGAAAGCGAAATTTCTTTTTTGCGCTTTGGCATATTTCTTGGTAGTTTTACTTTTCAAACTGCAATATGCACTTATTTTTCTTTATTCGTACGCTTGCTGCAGAAAAAAAACTGATGAATATGCATCACGTTTCACTGTATATAACCTCTTTGCTATTATAGTGTCAAAAGTCATCGCTGGTCCTCAGTGCGATTTTATATAAATCGACGACTTTCAACTACTATATCATCCACCGTCTTATAGCTATCGACACGGAACTGCTAATCCAGTTGTCAGTATTTTGATCCTAAGCACTACAGTTGTCTTTCTAGTGTTTATATTGAGATCATTGCTGTATTGCCAGTGTAGTTAATGCTCAATGTATGTCTGTGTTTCCCAGTGTTTTGTCTTTGAGTCTTTTTATCTTTGAGCATCTGTTGATTGTGGTATTGCTCCACATTTTATGGATTTTTGTTCGCCACAGTCACCCACCGCCACACACCACGACCAAAACACCATAGTGCACACCGCGAACCTAAGGGCTACTCTCATGCATAACCGCCATCGGTTTGCAGTGAATAATTTTGAAAACCAAGCGAAATATACGGACATACGTCCCACGTTCCATTTTTATATACGTATATTGTACAGGGAAAGGAGAGTTATTTACAACTTGTACAAAAGCCAGACCGCAGTTGTTAGACTTAAAGGGCATGAAAGGGAAGCATCAGTTGGGAAGGGAGTAAGACAGGGTTGTAGCCTTTCTCCGATGTTATTCAATTTGTACATCGAGCAGGCGGTGAAGGAAAGCAAGGAAAAATTTGAAATAGGGATTAAAGTTTAGCTGATGACATTGTAATTCTGTCAGAGACATCAAAGGACCTGGAAGAGCAGTTGAATGGAATGGACAGTGTGTTGAAGAGAGCGTATAAAATGAACATTAACAAGAGCAAAACAAAAATAATGGAATGCGGTCTTAGAAAATCAGGCGATGCTGAAGGAATTAGATTAGGTAACGAAACAATGAAGGAGATAGATGAGTTTTGTTACTTGGGTAGTAAAACAACATGCGATTGTCGCAGTACAGCGGATATAAAATGCAGAATGGCAATGGGAAGAAAAGCATTTTTGAAAAAGAGAAATTTGCTAACATCGAATATTAATTTAAGTGTAAGGAAGTCTTTTCTGAAGGCATTTGTGTGGAGTGTTGCCTTGTACGGGAGTGAAACATGGACGATAAGCAGTGCGGACAGGAAGAGAATAGAGGCTTTTGAAATGTGGTGTTACATAAGAATACTGAAGATTAGGTGGGTAGATCGCATAACTAATGAAGAGGTACTGAACAGAATTGGTGAGAAAAGAAATTTTTGGCATACCCTGACTAAAAGAAGGGATCGCTTGGTAGGACACATTCTTAGACATCGAGGAATCGTAAATTTAGCATTGGAGGGAAGTGTGTTGGGTAAAAATCGCAGAGGGAGACCAAGAGACGCGTATAGTAAGCAGATTCAAGTAGATGTGGGGTGCGCTTCTTATGATGAGATGAAAAGGCTTGCTCAGGATAGAGTAGGGAGGGGAGCTGCATCAAACCAGTCTCCGGACAGAAGACCATAACAACAACAACATATTGATTAATAAAGTATTACAATAGGTTAGGTGCTGCACTGCGTCGTCTGTACAAAAGTTACAATGTAGTCAGGTGACCTGTGAAGGACACAGGGCAGGACAGGCTATAAGATTCTGCTATATCTAGACAAGCAGTGAGAGCAGCAAATCAAATGTACAAATGTTTGTAGAGCTTATGTAACTTAACTACTGGGTCATCAGTCCCTAAACTTACAAACTAATTATGAACTAGCTAATACTAAGGACGGCACAAATATCCATGCCCAAGGGGGTATTCGAACTCCCGACCGTAGTGGCCGTGCAGACTGTGACTGGCGCGCCGCAGACCGCTCGGCCGCCGCGGCCGGCAGTGAGAACGGCCCTGCCACTTCAGTCGTTGACTGAACTCCCACACTCGCAGATGTCACCTGGTGGCCGGTATGCAGATGACACACGTATCGACCAGGGAGGGCCACTGTCAGTCATGTTACACAGTGTACAACGTAACCTTACTTATAGTAGCATAGACTGCGACGTGAAACTAGCCGAGCGGTCTAAAGCGTCTCGCTGCGGAGCGCGCGGTTGCTCGCCGTGGAGGTTCGAGTCCTCCCTGGGGCATGGGTGTGTGTGTTTGTACTGAGGGTAGTTTACCTAGGTTTAAGTAGTTTGTAAGCTACGGACAGATGACCACGCAGTTTGGTCCGATAGATTTACAAACAAAAAAACGTAAAACTAAGCAAGTGGCCAGTAACTCGAGTATTTAAGAACATGTGTAAAATTTGTATTGGGAATGCAGTGATACACTTTAATAATAAAACCGATACTGTTATTCACTATTTGTTATTCTGCACGAGTAGTAAACTTTGTCGCCCTCAGCTTTTTTTCATTTCCCTCATATTTTCACTTCTTTTAAGCGCTATTACGCCTTACCTCTACTTTTTATCAGTTGGCAACCCTGGAGAGAGAGGTCAGTAGTTTTGTTATCGTAACGACATCGTCAGTGACCATTGATCTCTATACTCTCTGGATGTTGAACTTCAGTTTTCTTAACGTGCCGGCCATAGATATTCATATTTAGTTTCTTGCCAAATTCAAACATGGCTGCTAAGAAGCATTTAAAGAAAAAGAGAAGAAAATATGTTTAGATTCCGTTCCCATATAAGCCTACAACATCGAATATTGAATTAAATTCAAAGTCAAGAGGTAAGCAAGGAATTCTTTGTCACGTAATAACTGATGGAAACTCGTTTGCCAAATTTAAACATGGCGGACAATGCGAAATCGTGTGCAAAACATATGAATGTGCAGGCACGCTGCAATTCAATGCTGAGACGCCAGAGTTATACATCCAGTTTGTATAGAGATCACTGTCAGTGACACATGGTAATAATAATATTATACTGTGTCACTGACGGGGTCGTTACAATAACAAAACTCTTGACCTCTCTCTCCAGGGTTGGTAACTGATAAAAGTGAAACCCTAATGTGATAACCAGAGAAACGTGTTAACTGCGAACCATGTCTAATGAACACAACTAACAATTCTCTCTTGGTGTCCAAAGAATATGTGTGGTTCGCAACTCGCAGCTAAATTGTATACACTTATGAATAACAATATTTGTCTCTTTAATTGACAATGTTTTCGACGATAAATAAGCCATTGCGTTGATCCTCGACACAGTCCGAAGTGAGAACAGCAGATTATCGTTCTTCTACATAATGCAACGAGCTTGAATTTCATAGAGTGGCTAACACACGAACTACAGCGCTCTTTGCGGCAACCTATGTAAACTCGACCGCCATGTTTTCGGTGGTCAATAAACTTGAGGAGTCTGTCTATCGTATGTTGTTTTTAAGCTTGAAGTGCTGTATTTAGTGTATATTGTACGTAGAGTGTACTGTCTGTACAATTTTTCCTGCTGAAATATGCATAAAGTGTGTTCAGCATTTAAATCCGCTAATCGAAGTGATAAAACGACAAGTAATTCATGCAATAACACTAAATGATTTGCCCTGTTTCATCTCAGTCTGTCTATTCTAATATAAAATTCCTGACTAATGGTACTTAGCTGCCCCAAGAGTGAAGCTTCATATGACTTATCCTGCAGTTCCTTTGAAGTACACACCAGAAAAAATGCTTAGTATTCTACCTTGTGTTGTTGTGCTTTTTAGATATTTCTTCTTCTGTCGCTCCTTTGGTTGTTGGAACCCCACTATTGAGTGTCTACACCCCCTTTAAAAATATTTTCATTTGTTGTCGACAATACTTGCTCGAGCATGGTTGACATGCAACCATTGCAAAGTGTGGAAGCAGGCCGGCCGCGGTGGCCAAGGGGACTGCGGCGCGCCAGTCACGGTCTGCACGGCCACTACGGTCGGGGGTTCGAATCCCCCCTCGGGCATGGATATTTGTGCCGTCCTTAGTATTAGCTAATTCATAAGTAGTTTGTAAGTTTAGGGACTGATGACCCCGTAGTTAAGTCCCATAAGCTATACAAACATTTGAACATTTTTTTGTGGAAGCAGTAGTGACAGCCAGAATTTTTTCACTTGTATATTTCTCTGGGAATAAATATGCACTAATTTCAGCATGCAAACAACGAAAGTTATTAATGATACGTTATTTTTGTGTGGAATGTTTTTGTGACAGCTGACCCTGGCACATTTTTATTGCAACATTCTGTTGCAACTTTCGTCTTTGTACTCAAATTTCACGTATCAAACGTTACTTTTTTCAGCATGGCAACAAGGAGAGGTATTAACGACACCTTATTTCGACGTGGATTACATTTGTGGCAGATGACCTAGGCGCATTTCTAACTGCAGTATTTTTTTGTTAGTTTCGTCTTTGTACCCAAAGTTCGTCCACCGAAGTTTACAACCAAACCCTTTAACAGCAATTTTAAAAGTTTGTAGACTTAATAGGTTTAGTAAACACAAGATAAGTCTATACTAGACTGTATGAAAGCAGTTGTAACAACACATTAACATCAGATACAAATCCATGGTCACAATAGTTCGTCATAACAATTACTGTTCACTGTATGTTTTGCAGATCGCTCAGATCATGTGCATGCATTAAAATCAACACAAATATTTTCGCAGCGATACTTTCGTTGTTATTGCAAACCTTAGATAACTGTTATACCTCGAACTGGAACTGTATTACTGACAGGTTGGCTATAATTTATTACCGCATTTTTAGGAAATTTAACACCAGGCTCGTCAATTCGCAGGTTCGAGAAAGTCTGACGGAACTTGATGCACATCTGTATTCAACAGTCAATCTTTATTTAAAACTCGGAATTGTAAAAAGGTAAAATTCCCTAGTGGGTGTGGCATACCAGCTGTTAGCCGATACCCCAAATAACAAAGCGGACGCCAGTTCAATTTGCGTCAAACATGGCGGACCTATCGCCACTCTATGAAATTCAAGCTCGTTGACATAAGTATAGAATTTGTCATCGCGTTCGCTTGTTTGTCAAACTCAGTGATGCCAACTCAGCCGACTTTCGGCTTATTCTGTCGGATATATATATATATATATATATATATATATATATATATATATATATATATATATATATATATATAACTTAATTTACATTTTATTAGTACAATTTTGAACATTGCCTTATATGCAGCAACTGGATGTAAAGTAATTTTGACAAATTGCAGCCTCACAAGTTGCTTTAAAATAATTACAACTATTTTAAAGCAACTTGTGGGACTGCAATGTGTCAAAAAATTTTAATTAATACACTAACAGTAAAAAACTAATTTCAGTTTTAGATAATAAAGGAATTAATATCTTGTATGTACTTTTAAAATAGATAATACACTGTTTAACAGTCAGAACACTGATTATTATTGCCTCCTGTTTGACGTCGTACACAAGAACTATCTGAGGCGGGCCCACAGCAGGTTGCTTGAATAAGCAATCGTACTTGCTATTATACTGTCTACAGAGTTATTAAAGCGTGTCTTATGGCCAACTATACAATAACAGCAATCTAATCGTTTTCATAAACTTATTTATTTTCACTTTGAGGCCACATGGCTACCGGATTTTAGAATTCCTTTATATTTATAGTACGTGACATTCAGAACTAAAATAACAATCAGCCAAAGCCATTCGACGCAATTCTCAAAAATTGCCGAGAAAATCGACTTTGAAGCTTTGCGAAGTACACGTAAGTACCAGTAATTAAAACAGTTGTAGTATCTAAGTAAAACTGGTTTTACGTGTAGTTCATCTGCTCCACGTATTGGATATCTTATATGAAAAGTGTGATTCCAGGTACATCTCACTTTGTAAGTTGTTAAGCCGTATTTCCCTGTAACTGCATTAGCTTTCACTAGTACTTCATGTTTTCATAGCTTCGCGGGTTTCATTAATGTGCAATTTTTGTAATGTCAGCCTGTATGCCTTTTAATTGCACCAGATTTGACTAGTATTTTACTATTTTATGCACCAGTTTTGATCAGTATTTAACTATTTTATGGCGACACAAGGTTTATTAATATGTAACTGTACAAAAAATTCTGCTCACGGATATAGCAGCTTGCGATCACGCAGCTACTCCCTTAGTTGCTTTTGCACTTTTTAATTTCATGTCATTTTCATTGCGTTAATATTCTTACAATTATGTCATTGGTGCTCTTAACTACACCGGTGAACAACGCCATCTACCCACCATGATGGTCACTAAAACATTTACGCGAACGGCTTAATGTCTGTTTTGATCCGCAACGAGGGTGGAAATCTTCGCCACTCTGCTCTGTGCGCAACGTGACGTGTTTGGTTTCACCTAAAGCCTAAATTTTAAACGACTATGGTGATAGGTTTCCATCATAAATGGTTTATTTTGCAATGATGACAGATAATTCAGCATATATCGTTTACATTATCTAATGATGCCTCGAAATGGCGAAAAGCGTAATTGAAATAAAGAAAATTTTGCAACTGAGACTGACTTTCGGGATAGTTGTAGTTTCTGTCGGTGTAGCTAAGATGGCAGGTAGCATTCTGGCCTCACAATGATAAGAGTCGGTGGTCGGGATCCCACTGTGACCGATTTTTTTTTATCTTTTTCGAATTCAGTTACATAAAACAATTTGTGGTCTCTAATGCGACGTGTTCTGTCAGTTTTTGTTTATGTGTATGTAGACGAGCTAAAAACCTTGTTGTCACGTAAAACGATGGTTGAGTAGGTTAGCTGCTTGGAAATCCATTGGTAGCTATGGAGATGACTTTCCAAAAACAAAGTCGTAGCTCTTCACAAACTGAACAATAAAAAGACTACCGACTAACAGTGAAACCAATACTGTAAAAAATATAACATTTTTTTTATTGAAACCATCAATTATTAACAACCTTCAATAAAATATAGCAAATTATGAATTAACAAAAATACGTGCACTTTTCGTAAAAATTTCCATTAGATATGAAAATGGTGCAAGTATTCGAACACAACGACATGATTCGAACCACAAACGCTAGGGTTGTAAGGCCAGAACGCAAACACCTTTTATTTTTATTATTATTTTATTTGCTCTATGGGTATTTCTACGCGTTGCGGACGCTGATCGTGTTCGTTCGTTCTTGTTCGATGATTTCTTGGCCTATGTGGGACGGAGTTCTATAGCTGTGTACGAGCAGTATGACACGCCATCCAACATACCGTGTTCTCCACACCGAGATATCTTCAGTCCAGTAAAAATATCTATTGATCGTCATACTATGGTACTTTCAATGTTAGGCGTATTTCCGGTATTGATTATAATATCTTTTAAAAATCAGGAAACACTGCATCTACCAGACTGCTTTGCTCCATGACATTCAAGAAGTCATGAGAGAAAAGTATTAGTAGAATTACATATGAACAATGTTTCCGTAGTCAATACTTGTTGTTTGCCGCAGCGGATTAGCGGATTAGCCGGGCGCACTGGTCGCCTTGCTGCGGTGCGCGCAGCCGTTCGTCATTGGGGGTTCGAGTCCTCCTCGGGCATGGGTGTCTGTGTTTTCCTTATGTTAGTGTACCTTAGTTTAAGTAGTTTGTAAGCTACGGACATTTGAACTAACATAATTGTTGGCACTGAAGTGCTAGTTCTGTTCGGCAGATCTTATTAATCTGGAGCTGAGAATATCTTCTAAGATTCTGCAACAAATGTCGAGGATATTGGACGGTAGCTTTGTGCATCAATTCTCCTGGCATTGTCGATGGTTATGACTTGTACTTTCTTCCAAACACTGGACACAGTTTTCTGTTTGAGATCTTCGCTCTGTGGAAAAGTGGTGTTAGCAGAACCGCAAATTCGGTATTGAATCAGCTAGAGATTTCTTCAGGTCCTGGAGCTATTTTCATTATTATCTATTTCAGCTGTTTCCCAACGCGGATTGCCTATGTAAAGGAAGATTTGAAAACGAAGTATACCTGCTATATTTCTCTCAGTTTTCGTGCCTATAGGCCAAGAGAGTTAAGACACTATCTTCTGTGCCAACAATAGTCTACATGTCAGAAAAGACATACACCATATAAATAATTGAATAATCTTTGTTGTGATCTTCAAAATATAACTTAAGCAAAATAATTATATGTTCAAATGTTTGTGATGCTTATGGGACTTAACTGCGTGGTAGTGGCGTATACAGGGGTGGGGCGGGGGGGGGGGGGGAGGGTAAGGTTGCTTCCGGGCTGCCGCCCCCCCTCCCCCAGACCCTCCTGAGGCTCCCCTCCCCAGACCTTCTGTACTTTTTTTTTGTATACAATTGTTTTTTTTAAGTACTCATGAACTACCTTAAACTAAAGACAGCACAAACATCCTTGCCCGAGGGGGGGATTCGAACCCCCGACGGGGAACGGCTTCGCGCATCGTAGCATAGCGCCACAATGCGCTCGGCCGCTCCACCACGGCAATAATTAAATATTTTGATCTCTCAACGTCTGAAATAATTTTCTTTAACACTCAGATATTT
Organism: Locusta migratoria; assembly: GCA_026315105.1. Classification (NCBI taxonomy): domain Eukaryota; kingdom Metazoa; phylum Arthropoda; class Insecta; order Orthoptera; family Acrididae; genus Locusta; species Locusta migratoria. The sequence goes on along the minus strand of CM048745.1, from coordinate 255,305,739 downwards.
GAAGTAATATGTTAAGTTTTATTTCACGTAACATATATTAATAGAGCTGTTTCGTACACGTAAGATTCACCATAAGAAATGAACTTGTTTTGGCATACATAATTAGTAAATTTCGTTTACAACAGCATTTATTCCATTCTTATTGATCCCTTATGACCGTTGGCAACGGCGTCCCTTAACATGATCTCCTCTCGCCCCATAGCTGTCGACCCGCGATGTTTGTCAGCAGCTATGTTATCATCACTGGCGCCGGCAGAGAAGATAATGTTCTCGTGGGTTATGCTGTTGTCACTGCACATCAAAAACATAAGAAATCAAACACCAAATTTTTGAGCATCACATGATAAGAATCATTAACATTAAAAATTATTGACAATAGAGCAATTTCTACCCCTTTATCATTTGAAAAACCTGAAAGCCGAATTGAATCTGATTAAAACTATTGCAGTCAATAATGGCTACGAACCAAATATAGGGAAATAAAGCAGATTTCTCACCCTTAGCACCACTAGTAACGAGCATAAAGATATGAAAAAAAAAAACTTTTCTTTTTCTTTAACTTATGTACGGCCTGTATCCTACAGATAACAACGTCTCGTTAAAAATAAATACGACTGCAACACAGTATTTTCTACTAATAACGGTCTGAAAAATAAGCTTATACATAACCTAAACCCAAGATGTTCCTTTTGCAAAACTAAGACGTTTGTAATATCACCTGTGATATTTGCCCAGTCTATTATATAGGACAGGCTGCATGAGCCTTTTCTTTCAGACATAAAGAGTATCTTCTAGGGGTATAATGTACAAACATGCATAATTCATCCTTTGCCGACCACATTCTAATCACAGGCCACCAATATTTTGCACACGGAAATACTTAATGTGCTTTTGTGTGTGTGTGTGTGTGTGTGTGTGTGTGTGTGTGTGTGTGTGTATGTTTGCTTTCGGGCTCGGCGCTTTGCGCCTCTCCGTGGGGTGAGAGGTTAGGTGTCAATTCTTTATTTATCATAAAGCATTCAGGTGTAGGCTCAGGCGTTCATGGGGTTCTGGAGCTCTTAGCCGACCTACTTGGGTGTCCCTTTTTTTGGTTTCTTGTTCGCGGATTTTGTGGAAGTTTCACTGAGGGTATCTTCCGGCGAGGTATCATGTTTTCTCCGGTTGGAGATTACCATTTGCTGCAATACACATTCATTCGCCAGCTCCGCCACCATCTTCCATTGATTGCGGGAGAAGACGGGGTGGGCATTGATTAATTGGAACTCTCTCCGGGATATGAGTTCCCGGATGTGGAACAATTCGTCATGTGTTAGTTTGGAAGGTGTACACGGTAGGTTCGGTTTTTGGGAAGAGAATAGGAAGGGGTAAGGGTTATCAAAGTGGGGGTAGGAGCCGTCTTCGATGGAGGAGGCAATCTTCTTTAACACTGCCTGGACGCTGTTCGTGGTCGGCATTGGCAGACATTCGTCCCGCGCGTCCGCTTCTCCATCTTCATCCGGGGCTGACGTGAGGTCCATCTCCAGCGACATGCTTGAACAGATGGCGCGAGATATCGTGTTCACGTCAAGATATCGACTGCGTGTTCGCCTGTCAATCCGATGCCACCTACAGTGCTGGCCTCACACGCGACCCGTAGTGGCGTTTTTAGCCACGTCGAACATTAAGTTCTGTTTTTAAATTGTGTTATGTGCAAACCACATTTGTAACTTTAAGGGGAGCTCTGTTGTTCAAAAACTATTGTTCGTTACATGTGAGTAATTTTCTTCGATCATATCTTAGGATATGGAGTTTATACTGTTTTGACTTTTATTTATAGGTAATGCAATTTTTAATACTGATGAAGGCTTCCCTAATCGTAACCGAAACCATGATCAAGTAAGCGATTACTGGCTTTGTAACCGAAGAGCTGTGTTTTTTTAATTTTGTTTTAGTGTTAATCTAATCAACAACAGTATAAACAAACACGTTTTCACCTGCAAAATCGAGCTGATTTAAGGCAGTAGCAGGGATAAAATTCCGTCCCACTGCAACTGGGGCTTTCTCTAAGGCAGTGCTTTCTAAACTTTCCCTCATGACGACGCCCTTTTATAGCTTACAGTTTTGCGCGACACCCTTTCACTAGTATAAATACATATGGTAGAATTCAGATGGTTCTAGTGGAGGCGGGGGGGACGGAAATAAAGTATCGCTTAAATGTAGTTTGTAAACAAAACTGAAATCCTCGTACGCATTGACATGTTTAATGTTGATCCTGACTGCAGCAATTACGTACACTCATCGCAAGAAAAGGAAACATTAGGAACTATGGAGATGTACAACAGAGTAACACCGCTGACACGGTTTTGCTGGATCGATTGAAAACGGCATCTGGAAATTAGCTGCTCCGATTTCTGATTTAGACAGCACTGTGGTTGTTCCCTTTCAGTTCAATATTATCACATTATTTTCAGAAATAAAGATGATGTATTTATGACAAGTGATGAATTATTATTTAAGTTCTGTTTTTAGGTTCTTGCTTCACCACGACCTCGGGAGTCCCGACATAGTCGGAAAAAATGGATAAATATTTGTGACAAGTAAGAATATGAATGTCATTTCTGGTTCCAGGATCTGTTACCTACAGGAAAATGAGAGAAAATAATATTAACGCATACCAGGGTCCGAAACAACGCTCACTGTATTTAAAATACTACTCTCCGTTAATCACTCGGCCATATTCCATACTAAACATCGCTACTGAATAGCTTTAGTCAGTGGATAAATGTGAGTGCTTTTATAATCTGTGACAGCTTTTACAGCCACTGTGTCATTGATTGGCATTTAATTATAAGAAACGCTACCGATGGTGACGTGGCTTTGATAAATCCATTAAAAACGCTCAGGTGCAGCTTTTTGAGAAGGAAAGCAGACTACAGTGAAGGTTCGTTCAAGCAGCTGCCAGTTCCAGTAAACTTCGCATGAGAAGAGCTGTTATCGAGTATCAACAGCAGCTCTGCACATGCGCAGTTTGCTGGAATCTGGCAACTGGCAGCTGCTTGAACGGATCCTGAGTGTCTACTGCTGCTGAAGCAGAGCTGCCGCCTAGCGGCTGAGCACGCAATTAATGTGCACCGATCATTCCTTTAATACGTGATCTGTGGTGCACTGAACGAAGAGAAGGATGATTAGTTGCAGGCGAGTCTTCAGGGTAATATGAAGAGAAGGATATTTTGTTATTATTTTATGACAAGGTTGTTTTTGTCTAAATTTGTTAGCCTCGTACATCCTTAATATTACTACGCGACACCCCAAAGTGTCGCGACACCCAGTTTGGAAAGCTCTTCTCTAAGGCTTCCAGTAACGTAGGGGGTGACTCTGTAAATCAAACACAAGAATCCACAAAGTCTTGATCAAAGAAAATCTCATGCAGCTTCAGTCTCTGTTTCTGTGAACCTGAGATGCTCCAGCTGCGGTTGCTTCCATTCTAATGAGGTAACCCCGATACCCCCTTGACACGTTAGCACGTGTAATATCGATTCCCTGTATGATATCGGAGATAGCTCTGTCCACTACTTTCTCGTGAGCAAATTCGCTAATATCACAACCAAGCTGAAAGCTGAGACGGTTCATTAAAAAAGAACACGTCCAATTCCTCTTCCCGCGCTTATTCTTTGAGAACATGTGTTTCTTCATTAGTTACCTAGACGTGGATATAACATTAGATGCAAAATTCCCTAACATTGCTTTTTTGCGTTTGGTTTCGGCACCCAAACAATAGTGCACTGTAACAAAACGCCGCGCGCAAAAATATGATTTAGCAGCGAGGATACAAGACGAATCCAACACGTCTTCTACAACCCGTTACGCACTATTCTAATGTAACTCCCAAATTAAAAAATGAATGAAAATTTAAATTGGCGAATGCGACAGTAAGCAAAAATTCTATGCACATACTACACATACACTCATACACACTCACGATACCTGCTTCTGGCTGGCATTAGTAGCATGACGATGCTTCTGTTTTTGTGCTCCGTTAATTATTCTTTGCCTCTCATTCTAGATAACAAATCAGTATTCTCCTTCCCGCACATGAAAGGAGTTGGAGCACAGGTAAATCTATGACTATCAACAAATCACGCATCACAGACCTTGGAAGTAACGTTTTACAATAACATGTACAGCATTTTGAGTGCATGTTGAGGTGTTTCAAAGGTTTTCATTATTTATTTATGGTAAACATTTTCCGATACCTACTCTGTATTCTCTAAGCAATACTTAATAGTGTAGTAAGTTTTATTCATGGAACATTGTTTAATGCACTTCATAACAATTTGCATTTTAGTTGTCTCTGTAATCTCACTTGTAAGTTAACAATTCAGTTCATTGCTAGAAAATGATGTCATGTGTTTTTGTTTGTTTCTTCTCAATAACAGTGAGCTTAATATGGTTTTTGTTTCTTGATTGTGAATGTTGCTGATATTATAATAATTAATAAATTAATTTTAGTCAAAAGTTTTCTTATGAACTTAGATAGTGCAGTCAGTATATCTAGCTGTTTAAACTAGCGAGATTGCTTTCTTTTTGTGGGTATTTTCGTCATGACCCTTTTTTATTCATAGGTTGTAAATGTACGGCGTGGAGTTCTACGCAGAGTTCATTTATTTTCAAATCTGATTTTACTTGTATAAATACGTTGTTCTCTCAGTTGTGCTGAAAAGAAACTTAATCTAACACGGAAGAAGAGACAATTGTGTTTGTTCGTTTCAGACAGGTATTAATTGCAAGTGTTTATTAAGAATTCTTCGTTTTATGTATATTGAATGTGTGTGTGATTCGAAATATTGCCCTATATTCATCCAGCTAGCAAAGGAAACTGTCCCGTCGGTGTATAGCTGAGTCTTTTGATGTTAACACTAATGGGAGCATTCATATTGCTACACCCATATTTGGTTATCTTTGACCACTATTAATCGTCACTATGTTGAAATATCATAAATTAATCATGTCTTGTCTTTTTCCACATATCTAGTTGCAACTGAAATTCTTCAGAAGAAAAAAAATAGGAACGCACCTTTAGAGTGATCCTGTTATTTTTCTTCTGACAAGAGAAACTCCACATCGCAACCCTCTCAGATTTACTAGCAAGTTGGCACAATGGCAAAAAAAAAAAAAAAAAAAAAAAAAAAAAAAAAAAAAAAAAAAAAAAAAAAAAAAAGCATAGATCGAGCACGAAAACAGGGAGCAGTTGTACGGAACTGATCAAGCATACAATGTGCAACATGGAGGAAGCGTTAGAAGCCATGTCGTCTTGGTTATGTGATCATGGTGTTAGATTACGAGGCGGAGATCTGTGTTCAACACCCCGTCGTGCTGTTTCCTTTTATTCCTAGTTTTCACAGATTAACAACTGCCCGTTCGGTCTTTGACATGTCTGTTCGTTGTATTCAATTTTGTGGCTGTATTGTGGTGTAACGTCCGTACCGTACAAGTGCTGTATTAGCAGGCGAAAGGTAGTGGCTTTTGAATGGGAGCCGCAAATATTTGATGACGAGACGACATCCGAATCCTCCACTAGAAAACAAGTCTGACCATACCCAACATTGTGACAATATGTGCGTCATAGGATAGAAATCGCGTATCGGCGCACTTGTACGTCTGGTGAGTGAGTGATTTATGTCTCCTTGTCCGATTTATGCATTCGTATGAATGTGAATGTGATCTCTCACAGCATCTTGCGTGCAGTGGATGAAGGGCAACAGGTAGACTGCATATTTCTCGATTTTCGAAAGGCGTTTGACAACGGTACCGCACTACAGACTGCTAACGAAGGTACGAGCTTATGAAATAGGTACCCAGATATGTGAGTGGTTCGACGACTACTTATGGAAACAAGTACGTTGTCCTCGATGGCGAGTGTTCATCAGAGACTAGTGTATCGTCAGTGGTGTCCGAGGGAAATATGATAGAACCGCTATTATTTTCTATCTATATAAATGATCTGACAGACAGAATGAGTTGCAATGCCGTGGCGTACAGAAAGGGTTCCGCATTGAATGAATACTAGATGTAGGATGACTTGGACCAAATTTCCAGGTGGTGTGAGCAATGGCAATTACCGCTCAAAGTAGAAAAATATAAGGTGATGCAGATGAATAGGAGAAATAATCCCATACTCTCCGAACACAGCATTAGTAGTGTACTGCTTTTCAGAGTCACGTCAGTTAAATATCTAGGCGTAACGCTGCTCAGCGATATGAAATGGATCGAGCATATAAAGACGCTTATGGGCAAGGCGAATGGACAATGACGGTTTATTGGGAGAAATTTTGGGAATGTGTGATTCGTCTGTAAAGGAGATGGATATAAAACGCCAGATCGGTTTAAAGGAGGACATAGAGGCAGTTCAGACGCGGGCGGCTAGGTTTGTAACTTTCAGTAACACTTTCAGTAACACTCGCACACTTTCAGTAAGGCTTGGGGAACTCAAATGGGAATCGCTGGAGGGAAGGTGACGTTCTTTTCGAGAAATTTAGAGCGCCGAAATTTGAGGCAGACTGCAGAACGATTCCACTCCCACCAACCTACATTTCGCGTAAAGACTAGAAAGATAGAGAGATTAGGGCTCGCACGGATGCATGCTAGCATTCTTTTTTCCCTCGTTCTATATGGGAGTGGAACAAGAAAGCAAGTAACTAGCAGTGGTACCTAGTAACTACCGCCACACGCCTTTGGGTAGATTGCGGAGTATGTGTGTAGATGTAAAGGTAGAAAGAAATGATGAAAACATAATTTGTCACGTAACTGCAACAGATGATGGCAACATTTTCACAATCACATACGAGGTCAAAATACATGTTTTAACGATTTTGACATGTATACTATCGAATTCTGCATATATTTATAATAATTATAATAGCATCCGTCCATAATCGAAGAATGATGGCGTAGCGTACTTGGCTCAGAGTCTGCAACGACTGTTATAGTTGAAAAGTCCCACTCTGCTGTGGCAGTCCTGCTGCAGTTTGGGCACATGGAACTTGAAGGTCTTCTAGCATCAACCTCCGTCTCCTTCCGTATTGGCCTCTTCATTGTCTCTGCTTCTATTCGTTCGTCCTCTGGAAGCATGACCCCTTTGCACAGACCTAGTCGCCACTTAACACGGTCATCAGCAGTATGTTCCCATTGAGATGGGCTGATGCAACCATTGGACAGGTCTCCGTTGCAGACATCCCTGTAGCAAAGATGCGGTCTTCCCACTGGCCCTCCTGCACTTTTCCGTACAGCAGTTTTTGTTGGTATTCGCTCAGGATCCGTCCGCCTGACATGTCCCATCTGACGTCGGTGGCTTAGGAGTGCATCAGTTCTGGTTGTACTTGCGAGCTGTAAGACTTCGGGATTCTATCTCTCCAAAGAGACCTGAAGAATCCTCCGGAGAGCGGAGATGATAGCTGTTCAGTCAAGATTGGAGCTTAGAAAGGGTTGTACAAGGGTGCTGATAAGGCAAGTGGTCAATACTTCTAGGTTTTTATTGTCAGCATTCCATTGTTCCATACTCTGTTTTTCAGTCTACCCATGATAGATGATAATTTACAATATATAGAAACTTGTCGTGGACACTGGCATTACAAAGAGAATAGCTAAATGCTGATGGCTGGATGATTGATGGTGCCCTGCGCCATGATCTTAGTTTTTTGGAGGCTAATGGTACATATGACCAGATTTTCCAGATGCATGTGATAACTTGTCAATTAGGCACAGCAACTCATCTTCTGTGTTTGCTACCAGAGCTGCATCGTGTGCATATAGAAACTCTCGAATAACGGTTGTATTTTCTCTGGTCTTAACTTTAAGGCGTTCAATGTTGAAAAGATTTCCATCAGACAACGTACGTTAATTCGCCCCCTCCTCACAAAGACAAATCCCAGCAGAAGGCAAAAGAAGATGCCAAAGTAGGCGCCAATACACATCCCTGCTTTATATCGCAATTAACAGGGAATGCTTCAGATGTTTTGCCGTTGAAGCAGACTGTTACTTGCATTTTCTCATGGCAGGAGACAAGTATTTCTAATAATTTAGGTGGGCAGCTAGTCTTTTGCAGCAAGTTGAAGAGCCCATTTCTGTTCACGAAATCAAATGCTTTAACGAGGTCTATAAGAGCAAATACAATGGTCTGTTATTCGCGGAACTTATCTTGGAACTGTCGTAAAGAGGTCATATCCACAGTGGATCGCTCAGCTCTAAAGCCGCATTGAGAATTTGCGTAGATTTGCAATCGCATTAGAATGACTCTTGCATAAGTCTTCCTGGCTACACTTAGCAGTGAAATGCCTCGGTAATTATTGCACTCATCAGTATAAGTTCTGCTGTCTTGGTCTTCAGGGGAGCTGTTTTTTTTTTTTTTTTTTTTTTTTTTTTTTTTTTTTTTTACTGTTGGACTAATTGCTTCCTTATTCCTTCGTGCATTGCCTTAGTGTCCCCACAATCAACAGCTTTCTGATTACTTGTACATAAATTCAGTCAGTAAATATTTGCTCATCTCCTCAATGTTTGTTGTGCCCACTTCTTTGCTTCTCTCAACTCATCCCGAGTTCTTCCATTTGGGAATGCTTTGTAAGCAATCAAGGCTTTACGTTTAGCCTCAATGACTGGTACCGTCTTCTCCAAATGCTGCGTCTGAAAACTGTGTCCATTTGCTATCAAAATTCCTTTCTGCTTATACTTTTATCGATAAAACACTGTCAAAACTACTGGCAAACGTTTTTTTTTTCGTTGCGGCTTGTAAACATGATATGTATTGATCCGGGATTTACCTCTCTGTTTGGTGGGGCAATGTTTCTTAGAGGTAAGCCTCAGTTTGCTCGCCACCAGAGCATGGTCTGTGTTGCAAGCGGCATTATGATAGGTTCGTGTCCGAAGGACGTTTTTGAGATTTGTACGTCTAGCTATGGCAAAATCGATTTGATGCCAATGATAAGAGCGAGGTTGACTCCACGACACTTTGTATCGATCCTTAAGTTGAAAATGTTTTTATAATGCGTTGTCTATAAAAGCAGCATATTTCAAGCAGTTTCTGGCCATTTACATTCACGTTTTCCATTCTATGATGGCCTAGGCAAGTCAGCCACGTGCCATTATCTGATCCAGTTAAAGCATTAAATTCATCAAGAAAATTTAGTGACTCTCAGCCTGGTACTTTAGCTATTAAGCTGGCAGTCGATGTGGGCATTAGGGGACGACACGGTATGCAGTATGCCTTGCTAACCTGAAAGCAAGTCCCGAAATAGCAGTCATGAACGTCCATCAAATTACCTATTTTAATATAGTATAAACCAGTTCATTGAGAAAAGATGTGAAAAAGGATGCGCCATGGAATATGATGTTTGCGGATGATGTGGTACTTTGTGATCAGAGCATCGATAGACTTGAAGAAAAGCTGGAGGATTGGAGAACGCACTAGAAGAAAGAGGGATGAAAATTATCAGGACGAAATCAGAATATTTAGCACTGAAGGATAGGCAGATAAGGTCTTGAAAGATCCAGGAGGAGGAACTGAAATCGGTCTGTAAATTTAAATACCTGGGGTCGGAGGACTGGAAAGCGAGGTACAACACCGAATAAACTGTGGTTGGATCAACCGGAGGAAAATGAGCGGAGTGTTGTGTGACAAGTAGGTGAGCAATGGGTTGAAAGGGAAAGTGTACAAGTCGGTGGTAAGGCCTGCTATGATATACGGGGCAGAGACATGGCCAATCACAGTAGCCCAGGAAAGGAAGATAGAAGTAGTAAAAATGAGGATGCTGAGGTGGATGTGTGGGGTAACAAGAGAGGACAAAATTAGATGTCCCTCAGTATCGAGGAGCGAAGATGATTATGTTTATTATTAGTTGTTTTCATTTCTGCAAGAGGACTCGTCTGCTGTCACTATCAACTCATTTACTTGCACCAATTCCGAGGCTACAGAAAAAGAACAGAGATGTTGATGACCGAACGGTCAGTTGACAATTTTGCGAAAGACAAAACGTAAAAACACGTAAATGGATGTTTGAACACAATCCTCGAGCATTGCAGTCCAACACCATCGCCACAGAACCACGACGCCACGGCTCTAGAACTGTGCTCGATATTGCATATCTAACACTTCGACAATTAAAACCGTTAACTGTTTCTATTTTCCTTTTCACGAAGGGTAGATGGAAAATAAGTTCTCCCTGTCGACTGTGGGCAGAGTTGGGTATGAAAGGAAAGAAAATTGAATGAGACGTTAAAAATAGACACACCTTTATTTTTCCACATAATTTCCAAGTACATTGACACATTTGTCAAAACGCTTTGTAAGCTTCATGAAGCCGTCCAGGAAAAAATCAGGGCGTTGCATACGGAAGAAGCGTTGAACGATCGAAGACCGTATCCATGTCTTAGGTCTCATTCCTTTTTATTTATTTATTTTCCTTTCATACGCAACTGTGACCACAGCCGACGGGAACCTTATTTTCCAACTCTCTCTTGTATTTTCACAGTTGGATATAACTTCTCTTGTTTTCGTGTTTGACCTGCGTTCAGTTTTTGATGGATCCTCTGAGTCATCTTACCACGAATGTGAGGGGGGCGTGGCGCGCAGTTTGCCATGCGCCACCTGCGCCGCGCTCGCCTGCGCTTGCCTCTAGTAGTATCCGAGTTGTGTGCTGCAGCGGCCGCGGTGTCTCGTGTTGTTGCAGAGCCGCTGCACTCGTCGGTGCGGCGCATCCTGTCTGGGGAGAAGGAGAAGGAGGCGCACGTCCAGGTGGTCAGGGCCACCACCGTCTGACGACGCACACCGCACTCGCCTCTGCGCCACCACTCCTCCAGACCACGGGCGCAGGCGGCGGAAGCGCCGGCTCGAGGTACGGCCATGTTGCTCTCACGCTGGGCTCACACAAGGCAGCAAGCGTCAGATCTTGCGAAGTCACCCCACTCCTCTCCTCTACCTGCAAGGCTCGCCCAGCCCAGCGCCCCGCCCCACCACGCAACAGCTCGTCACGTGACGTCCAACGCTCGCTACTTTTGAATCGCCGTAAGTTGTTCACTATTTGGATTGTTTCCGAGTTTAACTTGCTTTCAATTGCGGTAGTTCGGAGAGTCCATTGTGGCCATGTGGTCAAAGACATATGAGTGAGGAGCTGAAGGATGGCGGTTCGTACTACAAGATGCCAATTTTTTTTATTTGTAATGCGTTCTGATAGTTTCTGTTTATGTAATAGCAGTATTTTCGGGATTATTTTGTTAATTACATATGAAAGTATGCTATCTATCAGTAGTAAGTTTCAATTTATCAACATGGTTCGTATTATTTACTAGTCACACAGTTTCAAAGTAGGTTTACATTTCTGCTGTAGTTGCTAGTTTCTTAGATGGAAGTCTTTAAAAATATAAACATACAATGTTGAGAACGCGATTTCTCTAACAAAATAAATACCAACAGATTTTTCCGATACTGTCTGAATCTTGTTAAATAACAGCGGCAATATCACACTTTGGATGTATGTAAACATTCTAATCTCACGTCCTTGAGAAAACTGAGACATTATTTACAGTTAAACTTAATAGTGTTTTAGAATTTGAGCGTGATTTCGGTATATGGGAGCTGTTCTAGGGTAGTGAGTAGGGCGACTTGTTTCTGATCTTCTGGAAAGTAGAAGAGGTTCTCTTGGAACTGCAGAGTATGCTGTACGAACATTTATACTGAGGAATAGGAAAGGAAAATCTACATCCTTCCAGGCATACCTGCAGGAAGCAAAGATGCAATTGCTTTGTATCAAGAGAGATAGAGGGAAGGATGTTCGCTGGGAATTGGCAGCTCTTATTTGCAAACGACATTGAATATAGAAGAACGTACAAACGTTACATGAATGACAAGTCATAACATTTGTTAGAAATGCCAAATATTGCCGAAAATACTGCTATTACATAAACAAAAAGTATTAGAACGCATTACAAATGATTTAAAAAAAAAAAAGACTTTGAATCTTGCAGTACGAACCGCCAACCTTCAGGTCCTCATTCATGGGTCTTTAACCACATGACCATAATGGACTCTCTGAACTAGAGTTTATAAATCAACCTATACTCAGTAACATTTATTTATACATAATAACGTATTTGTGAGAAAGTTGCATTAAGTTGTTGCTTACAAACGGTGTACCGCAATTGAAGGCAAGTTAAACTCGGAAACAATCCAAATTGTGAACTAAATACAGCGATTCAAAAGTAGCGAACGTTGGACGTCACGTGATGAGCTGTTGGGGTGGAGGGGCACTGTGCTGGGCGGACCAAGCCAAGACCGTCCAAATACAAGGCCTCACAACCAGTCCGCGTCACGTCAAACCTACAGGCTGCCCTCGCAAGCTCACTGGCTGAAGCTACGGGGCAGCGGGCTGTGCCCCAGCGGCCAGCCAGTGAGCTTGCGAGGGCAGCCTGTAGGTTTGACGTGACGCGGACTGTATTTGGACGGTCTTGGCCGAGCCAACAACACCTAGAAGACAAGGCCTCACAACAGGCCGTGGCTATGTCACACTTAGAGGCCGCGGCCGCCACCTCACTGGCTGTTGGCTGGGGCACGCTCACCGCCGCGTAGCGGCCGGCCAGTCAGATGGCGGCCGCGGCCTCTAAGTGTGACGTCGGCACCGCCTGTTGTTAGGCCTTGTCTTCTAGGAGGTGTTGGCAGAGTCCTGCAGGTAGGAGAGAGGAGTGGGGGCATTTTCGCAGGATCTTACGTTTGCTACAAAATAGAGGGGATAGTAATATGCACAGAAACAGGTGGCACTGAACACGGACACCCGTTGTGCATGATGACTAATAAAGGCGCGCTACAGCTGTATTGCAGCAACTTTATTAAAAAGCACGACCTGTAGTTACATCAGCAGGTTTTTTTCTAACTGGCCCGATAAGAAAAGTTGAAAATTAAAAAAAAAAAAAATAAAAAAAAATAAATAAAAATAAAAAAAATGAACCAGCAAACGAAATTCAATTATTCATTTACATTACGAGTAACTTCCACAACCTAATAACAGCATTTGGAACCTGAGGTCAGCGTTTAATAAAAACTAATGACATAAATATAGAATACACTTCAAAATTACCGAGGCTGAATAACTAGTTCGCTGTCACTAGATAGTTTCAGCAAGGCACATCATCATTAAATCACAACAGGTATTACGTTAGTTAATGACATCAATATTTATAAAAGACTAGCTGAAAACCCGGCGTTGCCCGGGTATTCATTTATTTATTTATTCCTGCCATTTTTCAGGTATATATTTATTGGTATAAGGGCTATATGTCTGTAAAATCTTTTGGTAATACAATTAGTAGTAAAGAAGTAATAGATTAAAACTTGATGCGTCATTGGGAGGTTTTCCATGAGCGCTACCGTTTATGTGCTCATATTTCATGAAGTACGTGTCGTACTGGCATACAATTTAGAAGGTACACCCAACCTATATGCGCATATATTGTTTATAACATTTCCTGCAACTACAATTTGTAGTGTACAAATTATAAATTGTAACGTCATACCGAATGCCGTAGTTTTAGTCCATGTATAGCGGAACGTTACTGTTTATGTGCTCGTATCTCATGAACTACGTGTCGGAATGTGATACAATTTAGAAGATATATTCAACTATATATGTGTATACTATCTGTAAAATTTCCTGTCGCTAAAATTTGTTGTGTTCAAATTATAAATTGTAACGTCATACCGAGAATTTTATTCCATAAACAGCGGAAAAGTAGCAAGCGAGAAACATTTTTCCTTTCATCATTTTACTATGGTTGCCAGCGAGAAAAAGTTTAATAAAGGTTTGAAATTATGTTTGAAGTTTGTTGCAAGTCGCTAAGTACTGTCATTCTCATACAGTGTATTTCGAAAGTCTCACTGCATTATATGGCATTTTTTTGCGATTTCTATTGGTTATGACGTAATATCTATTGAACCATGTGCCGTGTGTGATTCTAAACCATGCATCAATTGTTACCTGACGGTAACGAATGTGTGTACCAAATTTGTTTGAAATTGGTCCAATGGTTTAGGAGAAAATGAGCAGCATTGTCGAGTTTTTCGCGCATCTCATTGTTTATGACGTCATATGTGAACTATATATCGTATGTGATTCTTACACTTACGGCGACCGTCCTCACGGATTGAAGCTTACGTGTACAAAATTTCATAAAGATTTGAACAAAACTATAGATTTGTATGCAACACGTACAAACATACGGACACTCTGCTTTATATATTAGACTAGCTGAAAACCCGGCTTTGCCCCGGTACTTTTTTATTCTGTATTGTAGTCCATCTTCCCTCCTGTCTGTCTGTCTGTCTCTCTCTCTATCTCTCCATCCACCTCTTCCTCTCACATCTCTCTCTGTACATTTCCACCTTCCCCACCCTCGGACAATTTCTAGCACTACCCCTCCCCCCTCCTCGCCACCTTGTTACATCTCTCCCCCTCCTCCCTCCCGGTCTCCTCCTCACTATCTATGAAAAATCAGACAAGACCGATGACTTCACAGTTCAGTCCCCTCAACATTACCTCCCACAAAAATCATATATGTGAAGTTTTATGGTGGTCAGTGATACCAAGCTTTTAACAGGGTACCCATACCATGCACGGTACAAAACTTATGTAAACATTGACGCTTAAAAACATTCATCAAGATCAATGCAAAAGTACGGATTTTGTAAAAGTTCATAAGTACCTTTCGCCATGCAACATATAAATTTTATGTAGACAGTGGGCATGATAGCATCTTCTTGTTTTGAAGCCAAGTGTACAATTTAATTAAGATCGGAGTAAAACTATATGTTGCGGCGAAATCCATAAGAAGTACCCTCCCCCATGCACCGAACAAATTTTCATATAGATAGTAACCTTTCTCTTGTTTACAAGGTCAAGTGTGCAAATTTTATCAAGATCGGAAAAAAAGTCAGTCACATCGGCCGAGTCGTTGTCAAGTTATGGTGTGACCAAGGGAAATTTTTATATTTAAATATTATTGTAATTTATGTACAACGCAAATTAATTACTTAGTAAACAGTAATATCTTCCAGTGTTTATCTTGTAAGAATTATTGTAATGGCTTCTCTTTACTTCGTTAACAACTTTCCAACGAGTAAGATACTAGAAAATGGGCTCATAACTCGAAGCCGCGGTGGAATAGCAAAGTGCTGCCGGGCGCCGTGGCTCGGCGCGCCCGGTCAGGGGGCTAAACGCCCTGTTATAAAAAATCTGAGCCAAATATACAACGAACAATGAAGACCGGACCAAACGAAAGACCGCAGAGGACAGATCTACGTGAAGAACCAAAAAAAAAAAAAAAAAAAAAAAAAAAAAAAAAAAAAAAAAAAGTTCTAAGGCGCCTCGCTGCGGAGCGCACGGTTGCTCACCGTTGGAGGTTCGAGTCCTCCCTGGGCATGGGTGGGTGTGTTTGTCCTTAGGTTACTTTACCTTAGTTTAAGTAGTTTATAAGCTACGGACTGATGACCACGCAATTTGATCCGATAGATTTACAAACAATTGAACATAGCCCGAAACCTAGGTTGTGCAGAAATAAAATAAAATTTTGTGGAAGATATCACTAAAAAACGACAGTGGAATCAATCTATATCATCATCAAAGCTGTGAAGGGGGCGGGGGGTGGCCTCTCGTCCTGGGAGGGGAGGGCGGGATTCCAAACCTCGAGAGTTTTCAGATCTCGAGATCCTCGAGGATCTGACCACTTTCAGTCAAATTCTAAGCAACGCCGAAAGACGTTCATTAAATATGAGGCAGTGGGGGAGTTTGAGGCCCATACGTTTGCAAAACACACACAGGTACCTACACTGCAGTCGTCGAATCGATACAGTGAAGGTATAGAATGCCCGACGCTGGGCCGTGTTGCAGGAGCGTAGTGCACGGCCTGATCACGTGTTCACCTACGGGTCAACAAACGGAAGGTGGAATTTCTCAACAGCAAGGCGCATAGAACGCGTAAAACATAGGAAATAAGGAACAACAGAGAGAATAAAATTTATAGTTATGGACTATGGCGTAAAAATTGGCAATTGACTCTAAATAATGAGAAGTGTGAAATCGTCCTCATGAGTACGAAAAGAAATCCGTTAAACTTTGTTTACAAGATAAATCGATCAAAAGTGAAGTCCGTAAACTCCACAAAATACCTACGAATTACTATTACTTCAGACTTAAACTGGAAAGAACACGTAGATAATGTCGTGGGAAAGGCGAACCAAAGAGTGCGTTTTATTGGCAGGACCCTTAAAAGATGCAACATAACTACTAAAGAAACTGCATACATTACGCTTGTTCGTCCTTTTTTGGAGTATTACTGCCGATTGTGGGATCCTTATCAGGTGGGTTTGACGGAGGACATCGAAAGACTCCAAAGAAGGGCAGCTTGTTTCGTATTGTCACGATACAGGGGAGACAGTGTTACGGAAATGATACAGGATCTGGGATGGAAAACATTGCAACAACGGCGCTTATCGCTGCGGCGTGGGCTACTTAAGAAACTCCAATCGCCAACATTCCCCTCCGAATGCGAAAATATTGACTCCCACTTACATAGGCAGAAATGATTATCAGAATAAAATACGATGAGTCAGAGTTCGAACGGAGAGATTCAGGTGTTCTTTCTAGCCGCGTGCTATTCGAGAATGGAATGGGAGATAAATAGTATAACGGTGGTTCGATGAACCCTCTGCCAGCCACTTAAATGTGATTTGTAGAGTATCCCACGTAGATGTAAATGTAGACACAATTACGCACTCATTCGTTTCTGCTCCCCGTCAAGGAAGTGCTTTAATTTATTTGACCTAAAAAATAGCACAAGTAAATAAAACTACTTGCAAGTAATGTCATCGTAGTAGAACTTCATTATTTTCCGGCTCATGCAGAGCAACCATCCGTATGACTCCTGACTGAGGAGTCAGATGAGCTGCTGGTGGTGTTATTACTGACATTAATAAGGACATTCTCTTCGTAAGCTTCCACAATATTATCAGTGTCCCATATTGATTTTCAATTTATTTTTATTGAACGTACCAGATAAATATCTGCTACACATTCGGCGTTCTTTCAGTGATTTCTTCAACCATAATAACTTTGTAATGTTTAAACGTTTGTTAACCTTTTGGACCAAACTTCTATGATCATCAGTCCCTAGACTTACAAACTACGTAAACTAACTTACAATCAAGACAACACTCACGCCAATACAATTATATATTTTTGACGACATTAGAGCGTTCATTTAATGAAATAAATCGCAATTTGCGGGCCGGCCGCGGTGGTCGAGGGTACTGAGGCGCTTCAGTCACGGTCTGCACGGCCACTACGGTCGGGGGTTCGAATCCTCCCTCGGGCATGGATATTTGTGCCGTCCTAGTTCGTAAGTAGTTCATAAGTATTTTTTAAGTTTAGGGACTGACGACCCCGTAGTTAATTCCCATAAACTATACAAACATTTGAACATTTTTTTGCAATTTGCGATTAGTTATGTCTTCACTGTACTAGATGGAACACTAAAGTGTGGCGAATGAAAATTTGATCCCGGCCGGGATTCGAACCCGGGATCTCCTGCTTACGCGGCAAACGCGTTGACCACTCCGCCACCGAGGACACAGTGACCAGCCCAAAAGAGACAGTGTGGCGAATGGATATTTGGGTGTGACGGGAGATGTGCCTGGAAGAGTCCTCTGCAGTCGGGCTGGTCACTGTGTCCTCGGTGGCGGAGTGGTTAACGCGTCTGCCTAGTAAGCAGGAGATCCCGGGTTCGAATCCCGGCCGGGCGCAAATTTTCATTCGCCACACTTTGGTGTTACCTTTAAAACTAGTACAGTGAAGCCATAACTGATCGCAAATTGCGATTTATTTCACTCACACCCATGCCCGAGGAAGGACTCGAGCCTCCGGCGGGAAAGGCCGCCTAGTCTCCGCCAGACGTACTTTCACTTCATTCAGTTCTAAAGTTTTATTCCTTGCTGAGACGTAACTCTTTCTCTGTGCGCAGATATGTGCAATGGCGTTCATTTTACAGTGGTTTAGTGGCAGTCTTGAAATTGTATTGTCGATAACGTACCCATTTTTCCTGGACATTAGCCAACCGTTAACATTTCAACATAGCTTTTTTTTCGAAAGCCAGTCTATAATATTACTAATCGTAATTTTACTCTTTGCGGCAACGTTGACGCAAGAAATTGTAACAGAGGACAAACGGTCATAATTATCGGAAACTCCGTTTCAGAGTTGCCATGACAGCGCTGTCACTAAGTATGCCCCTAAATTTACCACAAAATCCTCCTAAATCATAATAAAAAAACCTGAAAAGGCAGGGGGGATGGCTAAGAGATGCAGCCTGACCCATTTTCTAAAACAAACCCCTCCCCAAATAAAGGGACAGGCAGAATAATCTTCCTAGTGTTTTTGAGACTTTTCTCCCTCACGGTATTTCCCTCCTCTTTAGTATACACATATATTAAAAAGATCTATGCCCACAGACACGCATCCCCACCCACCCCCATTTGTATTGTTTAATTTAAAAATTGTTGGAGAATTTATAACATACTTATTCAAACCCGCATTGAATACTTTCAATAATAATTTGCATCTGTAGGATTTCACTATAAATTTTAAAAAAAACTTAGGTTTTACATGTTATATAATCACATAAGTGAAGATACGTACTACGGTACATGGTGTCATATTATGCCTGGTGTCCAATACTTTTTTAAGAGTTTGCATCAAATGCATGCAGACCCCTTGATCTGAATGGCAACAATCGGAAGTTTACCGTACTGATTTGCAAAAAGGAAACAAGGTAAAGTCATTATGCGACATTACTATGGTTGTGTATGGTGGTTAAGGGTGACAGTTGCACTTATAGTAAAATTGCAAATGGACATTTGTCGAAACTTTGTCTTAATATTCTAAACCGAAACAAAGGAAGAAAGAATATTTCTCATATGAGAAGTTGTTGTTGTTATGGTCTTCAGTCCAGAGACTGGTTTGATGCAGCTCTCCACCCTGCTCTATCCTGAGCAAGCCTTTTCATCTCCTGATAAGAACGGCAACCCACATCCATTTGAATCTGCTTACTATACGCGTCTCTTGGTCTCCCTCTGCGATTTTTACCCCACACGCTTCCCTCCAATGCTAAATTTACGATACCTCGATGTCTAAGAATGTGTCCTACCAAGCGATCCCTTCTTTTGGTCAGGGTATGCCAAAAATTCCTTTTCTCGCCAATTCTGTTCAGTACCTCTTCATTAGTTATGCGATCTATCCACTTAATCTTCAGCATTCTTCTGTAGCACCACATTTCAAAGGCCTCTATTCTCTTCCTGTCCGCACTGTTTATCGTCCATGTTTCACTCCCGTACAAGGCAACACTCCACACAAATGCCTTCAGAAAAGATTTCCTTACACTTAAATTAATATTCGATGTCAGCAAATTTCTCTTTTTCAAAAATGCTTCTCTTCCCATTGCCATTCTGCATTTTATATCCTCTGTACTGCGACAATCGCATGTTGTTTTACTACCCAAGTAACAAAACTCATCTATCTCCTTCATTGTTTCGTTACCTAATCTAATTCCTTCAGCATCGCCTGATTTTCTAAGACCGCATTCCATTATTTTTGTTTTGCTCTTGTTAATGTTCATTTTATACGCTCTCTTCAACACACTGTCCATTCCATTCAACTGCTCTTCCAGGTCCTTTGATGTCTCTGACAGAATTACAATGTCATCAGCAAAACGCAATGTTTTTATTTCTTCCCCCTGAACTTTAATCCCTATTCCAAATTTTTCCTTGCTTTCCTTCACCGCCTGCTCGATGTACAAATTGAATAACATCGGAGAAAGGCTACAACCCTGTCTTACTCCCTTCCCAACTGATGCTTCCCTTTCATGCCCTTCGAGTCTAATAACTGCGGTCTGGCTTTTGTACAAGTTGTAAATAACTCTCCTTTCCCTATATTTTACCCCTGCTGACTTCAGAATTTGAAAGAGTGTATTCCAGTCAACATTGTCAAATGCTTTCTCCAAATCTACAAAAGCTAGAAATGTAGGTTTGCCTTTCCTTAATCTATCTTCTAAGATAAGACGTAAAGTGAGTATTGCCTCCCGGGTTCCTATGTTCCTCCTGAATCCAAACTGATCTTCCCCGAGGTCAGCTTCTATCAGCTTTTCCATTCTCCTGTAGATAATTCGTGTTAAAATTTTGCTACCATGACTTATTAAACTGATGGTTCTGTAGTTTTCACACCTGTCTGCACCTGCTTTCTTTGGAATGGGGATTATAACATTTTTCTTAAAGTCTGAGGGCATTTCGCCTGTCTCATACATCCTACACACCAGTTCAAATAGTCTTGTCATGGCTGGCTCTCCCAGAGACTTTAGTAACTCTGAGGGTATGTCATCTACTCCTGGGGCCTTATTCCGACCTAGGTCTTTCAAGGCTCTGTCAAATTCATCTCTCAGTATGGTATCTCCTATTTCATCTTGATCCACTTCCTCTTCCCTTCCTACAACATCGTCCCTAAGTTCATTTCCTTTGTAGAGCTGCTCTATGTATTCTTTCCACCTTTCAGCTTTCCCTTCTTTGCTGAGAACTGGCTTCCCATCTGAGTTCTTGATATTCGTAGAGTTGCTTTTCTTGTCCCCAAATGTCTCTTTTATTTTCCTGTAGGCGGTATCTACTTTTCCCCTTCTTATACATTCTTCTACAGATTTGCATTTGGCTTCTAGCCACTCCTGCTTAGCCATTTTGCACTTCCTGTCGATCTCATTTTTTAGTCGTCTGTACTCCATTTTGCCTGTTTCATTTACTGCATTTTTATATTTTCTCCTTTCATCAATTAAGTTTAGTATTTCCTGTGTTATCCAAGGATTTTTGGTAGGTCTTGCCTTTCGACCTATTTTGTCCTCTGCTGCCTTCACTATTTCATCTCTCAATGCTACCCATTCCTGTTCTACAGTTTTATTTCCCCCTGTTTCTGTCAATTGTTGCCTAAATCTCCCTCTGAAATTCTCCAGAACCTCACTTTCCTTCAATTTATCTAAGTCCCATCTCCTCATTTTCCTACCTTTCTGCAGTTTTTTCAGTTTCAACCTACAGTTCATGACTAACAAGTTATGGTCAGAGTCTATATCTGCCCCTGGGTATGTCTTGCAGTTTAGAACCTGGTTCCGGAATCTATGTTTTACCATTATAAAATCTATCTGATACCTTCCGGTGTCTCCTGGTCTCTTCCACGTATACAACCTTCTTTTGTGATTCTTAAACCACGTGTTTGTTACGATGAAATCATGTTCCGTGCAAAATTCTACCAGGCGACTTCCTCTTTCATTCCTCCTGCCCAATCCATATTCACCTACTATTTTTCCTTCTCTTCCTTTTCCTACTACCGAATTCCAGTCTCCCATCACAATTAAGTTTTCCTCTCCCTTAACTGTCTGAATAATTTCCTTTAGCTCATCATATATTTCTTCGATCTCCTCCTCATCGGCAGAGCTAGTTGGCATATAAACCTGTACTACTGTTGTCGGTGTTGGCTTCGTATCTATCTTGACGATGATAATGCGATCACTGTGCTGCTCATAGTAGTTTACCCGCATTCCTATTTTCTTATCCATTATTAGTCCTACTCCTGTGATACCCCCAACTGATTTTGTATTTATAATCCTGTACTCACCTGACCAGAAATCCTGTTCATCCTGCCACCGAACTTCACTAATCCCCACTATATCTAACTTCAACCTATCCATTTCCCTTTTTAAATTTTCTAATTTTCCTACCCTATTAAGGGATCTAACATTCCAAGCTCCGATCCGTAGAATGCCAGTATTGTCTTTCCTGATGACAACATCCTCCTGAGTAGTCCCCGCCCGGAGATCCGAATGGGGGACTATTTTACCTCCGGAATATTTTACCCGAGAGGATGCCATCATCATATTTCCATACAGTAGAGCTGCATGTCCTCGGGAAAAGTAACGGCTGTAGTTTCCCCTTGCTTTCAGCCGTTCGCAGTAGCTGTGTGGCAAAGCCACATTAGCTGATGTTACAAGGCCAGCTCAGTCAATCATCCAGACTGTTGCCCCTGTAACTACTGAAAAGGCTGCTGCCCCTCTTCAGGAACCACACGTTTGTCTGGCCTCTCCACAGATACCCCTCCGCTGTGGTTGCACCTACGGTACGGCTATCTGCATCGTTGAGGCACGCAAGCCACCCCACCTCGGCAATGTCTGTGGTCCATGGGGGTGGATATGAGAAGTATGTTTTCGGAAATAAATGAATACTCCACTTATGTTTCTTTTCCATTTCGGGGCTCTCGCGTCTAACTGCATGACTGTGGTAATCCTGGTACCCCCTGTTGCAGTCATTCTTTACCATTTCTTCCCCAAAAAATCCCGCTGACGTTTCTTACTCCCTAAAATCCCTGTAACGCTTCTTTCCCTCTAAATTGCTCCCTGAAAAATAGAAAAAATCCCTCTAAATCTGCGGGAAAACACTAAAAGTGGTAACCCTGACTCTGTGTTGCTATTGTTGGTAACTAGGCATCATGGCGAGGTCGGGAATCTCATTTTGTATTGCCATCATGAGACTCCGACACGCTAAGTCCGCCACAGTTCATAAAGTGCCGGTGAACTGGAAGAACTGGGCAACATCTACATGATTAATCTTCAAATAACACTGAAATGCTTGCCAGAGGGCTCATGGAACCACTTTCATATTATTTATTTATAGTCCAGGGCTTTTATACAATGAATAGGAAAACATAGAGGGATATAACCTTTTGCAATAGTTACAGTTTGATGTCCTAGTTCCGAGGGGACTGAGGCGCTCCAGTCATGGTCTGCATGGCCACTACGATCGGGGGTTCGAATCCCCCCTCGGGCATGGATATTTGTGCCAGTCCTTAGTATTAGCTAGTTTGTAATTTTAGGGACTGATGACCCCACAGTTATGTCCCATAAGCTATACAAACATTTGAACATTTGATGTCCTAGTTAACCTGAAAGTCCCCGAAGCTCCGTGCGGTGTAATCGGAGTTACGACGTCATCAATATGGGCGCCATAAAACTTTGTAGAGTTATAAACTCCCTTATAATCAACATAAAAAGATCGTGTTTTTTTTCACCGAATTACAGAGGCATAGATGAAAAATGTTTATATAGCAATATATTACGTATGTATACCATTTGGTCCGCTTTATTATGAAACAAAAATGAGAAAATACCGTTCTTCAACCTTTTTTCGAGTTTCTCTACGAGTAGCTAGATTGTTACGCGACACAGTGACATTTTCTTCATTTATCATGTAACACACTCTTAGGTCGTTAAAATAAAACCAATATATTTTCCCTATTAATGTTAATAAAGGAGTTACCTGAATTTATATAACGTAAGGTGTGAGTATTTACGAGACAGGCTCACGTTCTGTAATAGAATTTTCATACATTTTCTTAAGCAGATATATTTAGATCTGAAGCTAAGATTTTTCAGTATCTATTATTAGTCTCCGGAGATAGTGAAAAACGTTTATTTTGTCACAGAAGTGTTCCTCAAAATATGGCCCTTGCCTCACCACGAACCCGCATGAATGTCTTATATAAGAGGGAAAAGGGAATTAACGAAATCTGATTTGAAAGTAGCTTTTGCATGAAAGAATTTTTAATTGCAACGTTATACTGACGTTATTGCCTAGGATTTTCTTATTTGTTGTTCGTATTTACCAGACTAACTGAACATTTGAATATTCAAAAACCTTTAAAATATCCACAATATTTTGT
Source organism: Locusta migratoria (assembly GCA_026315105.1). Taxonomy (NCBI): domain Eukaryota; kingdom Metazoa; phylum Arthropoda; class Insecta; order Orthoptera; family Acrididae; genus Locusta; species Locusta migratoria. Next base: position 255,281,929 of record CM048745.1, on the reverse strand, counting down.
TATTGTGAATTTTTTTTTAAGGTAAACCACGAATGAACTAGAACTTTATGTGTGTTTGTGTGTTTCTATGAACTCTTTCAAGGGAAGTGTTAATAGAGAAGACCTATCATACTGACTCATGTAACTAAGTTATGCATGTACTAACTCCAATTCGGATTTTTGGAAACTCCTAACCAGCAGCCAAACATCCACAGAAAAGCAGTAAGGAGCCATTCTTAACGGATTGAGGCTTACACAAGCTGCGCGCACTTTCATCGATAAATTTAGGATTGATCGTATACTAATAATATACAATGAAAAATCTTAGCTTAAGATCTAAAAATATCTGCTTGAGAAAATGTTGGAAAATTCTATTACAGAACGTGAGTCTGTCTCGTGAATACTCTCACATAAGGCTAGATAAATTAAGATGGCCGGCCGCGGTGGCCGAGGGGACTGAGGCGCTCCAGTCACGGCCTGCACGGCCACTACGGTCGGGGGTTCGAATCCCCCCTCGGGCATGGATATTTGTGCCGTCCTTAATATAAGGTAGTAAATAAGTAGTTTGTAAGTTTAGGGACTGATGACCACGTAGTTAAGTCCCATAAGCTTAACAAACATAGAAAATTTTTTGAAATTAAGATGACTCCCTTATTATTAATGAAAGAGAAAAGATATTGATATTATTTTAAAGCTGTGAAAACAAATTGTGTCGCGTAACAGCCTCGTTTTTCATAGAGAAACGTGAAAAGAAGATTGAAAAATCATATTTTTTTCATGTTTTGCATTATGTAACTCGAGTGAAATATTAGATACGTGTAAGATATTGCTATATACACATTTATCAACTGTTCTTCACTAGATTGGTTCAAAAACCACATTTTTATGTTAATTCTGTGGGAGTTTATAGTCGTTGAAAAATCACTCTACAAAATAATCTTTGTCGTAACCTTTATTCCACAGCCCGGAACTTCGGCGACTTTATGTTAGCTAGAACATCAAACTGAGACCATTGCAAATGGTTTCATCTCTCGCTATTTTTCCTATTCAGGCCACTGTTACTTTTTTCTATAAGTTACTGGACTACTAGCATTCCATCCTCGAGTACAACACAGGAAGAAAGAACACACAAATCTCTCCGTTCGAGCTCTGACTTCCATTATTTTCTTTTGATTATCATTCCTCCTCCTCCCCCCCCCCCCCAATGTAGGTGAGGGTCAACAGTATATTGTCCCCTTCGGAGGAGAATGTCGGCGATTGGAAATTCTGAGTAACACTTTGTCACAACAAAAAACGCCATTGTAATGATTATCACCCCATCTACTGTGTCATTTCCGTGACATTCCCTCCCCTATATCGAGATAATACGAAACGAGCTGCGCTTGTTTGTACGCTTTTAAAGTCCTCCATCAATCCAACTCGATAAGGATCCCACACCACGTAGCAATACCTCAAAACACGACGGTCAAGTATAGTGCTGGCAGCCTCTTTTGTAATTAAGTTACATCTCCTTTCTTCGAATGAAACGTAGTCTTTGATCCGCTTCCCCACAACATTTCTATGTATTCCTTCCAATTTAAGTTTGTCGTAATAGTAATGCCTAGTCTTTTAGTTGATTTTACAGCCTTCAGATTTAATTGATTTGTCTTATAAAAGAAGTTTAAAGGATTCCTTTTAGTAGTCATGTGGTAGACTTCAGACTTTTAATTACTTACAACGGAACCTCCCCATCGCACCCCCGTCAGATTTAGTTATAAGTTCTCGTAGTGGATAGGCCGTGATAAACTGATCAGTTGAGAAAACTGGAAGAAGCTGTGTGGAACTATGAAAAAAAAAAATAAGTCTGAACAGTCTATGCGAACGATATGTAACCTCGAGCACAACGTGCTGTTTGGAGCTGCGGATCGAGAGGTTCTTGGTTCAAGCCTTCGCTCAAATGAATTTTTCTTTTTTTTTTTATTTTCCCAAAATTATGATCTGTCCGTCCGTTCATTGAAGTCTCTGTTCGCTGTAATCAGTTTAGTGTCTGTGTTTTGCGACCGCACCGCAAAACCGAGCGATTAGCAGACCAATTTAGGTGTTCTTGTGGATGTGTTAATCACTCCCAAAAAAGTGATGAAAACATAAGAGTTTGTCACGTAAACTGAAACAAATGAAAGCAACAGTTTCACAGTCATACAATTTTCCCTGTGCTCTGTCAAAACATATGTTCGTCAAATTCTACAATGTCCAAGCAAATCTGAATATGTCCCCATACTACGGCGTAGTTAACCCGCATCGGACGGACAGATAATGATTTCCTGAAAATGAAAAATTTAAAATTTTTGCTTGTGGGAAAGCTTGATCCAATGACCTCTCGCACCACGACTCCTCACACTAACCACAGGACCACAACACTCCTTTGCTCATAATCTTATAGACGTTACTTATCTTTCTCATTGACTGCTCAGTTTTTATATTTTGCTTATTTTTTCATAGTTCCACACAAGTTTCTCCTGTTTTCTCGATTGATCTGCGTTCAGTTTTTCACGGTCTATCCACTGCGCCAACTTATAACTAAATCTGAGGGGATTACGATGGGGAGGTTCCCTTGTTAGAATCAATTGCCAACTTTCGCGTGATAGAGGTATATTATCTACATTATAATTTGGTTTTGATCTTCTCTTCATTTTTATAGACGATAAATGACAGTGTCTGCAAGAAAACCTACCGGTACTGCTCAGATTTTCTCGAAATCGCTCGTAGCCCGTAACTGACAATGAGCGGTCCTCATAGACCGGCAGCGTATCACTTTCCGTTTCTTGGAAGTAATGTGTTTACAACATCTGCCCTCTCTGTACCAATCAATATGAGCGTGGAGATCGTGCAGTCAAGAGCTTCCGTTTCTACCATTTTTAGTTTCCTCGTCAATGATGGAACGGTCTATGAGACGGCAGCATAGCAGTTACCTAACTCTTCTGGGCAGCTTTATTGTATATATATATTTATATGAATTTATTTTAATTGCTTTAGTTTCATTTGCGATGTAATAAGAAAACGAATCTCCAGGTTTATTCATTACATAAATGGCGTCACCAATCTTAGCTCGGATTCAGAGTAAGAGCTCTAGGTACCTGAACTGCATACTGTAGATGGACAACATTCAAAACTACAGGAGGAGACTTTCAAATGCAAAACCTGTCAATACCTTTTGAGCTATGATAATGAAGAGGTAGACGGTCTACCCTTATCCATAATTTGCACATGCAAAATGCCTTCAGCGTGTGTAGGAATGTAAAATATACTTTGAAGCGAAAACATTAGAGGTTGTTTGTCTTCTTATTTTTATCTTTTTTAAAAAGGCAGAAACATAGTACAATCCAAAGTTCATTGTGTCTATTTTTTCCCAATATCCATTGTTTTTATCTGAATAATAACTCCTTTTGGCACCTAAATAGTTTTCAGCGAAAGATGGCTCGCATTTATTCCCGACGTCTGACGGACCGCAGCATATGAGAAAAATGAGACGTTAGGTGAGGGATGTTAATAACGTATAATAGAGAACATGTGGCACTATCCTGTGGATCGCGAGCTGTCACATGTATTTTAGGCGATGCATCTCCATCCATTACTCTCTCTACAAATTTCAGCCTTCTGGAAGTACAGAAATATGGAAGTTATCTGACATTTCTTTTCTATAGCATTCTTCATTTCTAAAGAGCTAGTTGTGTTTCACAAAAACGATATTTTGTAAATCCGTGTTGACGGTAGGTCAGATGAAAAGGTTTCTAGATGCATCAGATATTTCATTTCGTAAATCGTTCGGGAATTGAATATTCAGAGATCCACACTGTCAAGAGTGTACCAACAATACAAAGCTCAGGCATTATCTCTCTCCACGGACCGAGAGAAAGGAAGTTTGTGTAGAGCTTTTAGTGCTAACAAACAAGCAACACTGTGTGAAATAACCACTGTCGGACGAAAGACGAAAGTATCCGTTAGAGAAGAACATGTTTAAATCTGTACATAGATTCCCTCTGAGTAGCTCGAGTCTGATGAACTAGTTGCAGCGTAAGGGCGAGTTACACTAACACGTCGAAGCAAATAGTTGCTTCCCAATGCAAGTATTTTAATTCATTTTGTGACGAGACAGTACTTTGGTCTGCCAACATCTCAAAATGTGACCCCTGTATTGTTGATGTTCATGTAATTAACGCAGCTAAATATCTGATACTATAATTTTCTTGCATCTTGTATTAAAATGTTCAAATGTTTGTAAAGCTTATGGGACTTAACTGCGGGGTCATCAGTCCCTAAACTTACAAACTACTCAAGAACTAACTTATAATAAAGACAGCAAAAACATCCATGCCTGAGGGGGGGATTCGAACCCCGTCGTGCATCGGAGCATAGCACCTCACCTCAATGCGCTTGGCCTCGCCGCCGCGGCCATCTTGTATTCACTTTCACTTCGGCATTAGTGCCATCAGAGGCGCCGACTTTTGAAAATCAGTGTGGGTGCTCTATATCACGGTTCACAAATGTTCGAAACCAATCCTCCTGAAAATCATGTTCATGCATTTTTGAATGAGCAATACTTGATAAAAGTAAATAGGCAGTTGTCTGGCCTTCTAAAGATAGAAGGAAGAAGGCGGAGGAAGAAAAGGAAAGCATGGCTGCATTAGGACACTACAATAAAGCGATCTAAATGGTCGAAGTGGATATTTCGATTTAAGTGACACCCCAAAAGCAATGAAATAATTTTTCACTGTACACTAATCTAACATTTTTTATGCGAAGCTGTTCTTTCTGACAAAAGCGTTTGGTAGAACACCGTCACCAAGGCTTAATGAAATCTTTGTAAAATTTTGAGATTTTGAAGTCCGACATCAATGTTTTTGGTCAGTTCCGAGCAATAGCTGTATACGTCATCGAAACTTTCATCACTTCGAGATAACTTCATGACATCTCTGGCAGTATTAATATAGTCCAATGTTTTTTTTTCTTTTTAAAAAAAAAGCCTGAGAGAAAAACGTTACAATTTTCAACTGATTCTATAATTTTAATAACAAAAGAAGTGACAAAGATAAATAAATAAAACCATTAACTTTAGCATCAGCATCAGTTTCTTCAAGCTAAATTCCTGATAGAACACAATTGAATGTTCATATATACGTACACCTGAAAGGTCAAAAGGACCGACGTGCTTCAGGATGAATAAAGCTAGCATAGTTGGTGAAACACGAACACTCATTACTACTCGCTTGGGGACCCGCGTACAAAACTGATCATTTCTTTCAAATATGAAATATGTTCAAATGTTTGTATAGTCTATGGGACTTAACTACGGGGTCATCAGTCCCTAAACTTACAAACTACTTACGAACTAACTAGGACGGCACAAATATCCATGCCCGAGGGGGGGATTCGAACCCCCAACCGTAGTGGCCGTGCAGAACGTGACTGGAGCGCCTCAGTCTCCTCGGCCACCGCGGCCGGCTATCATCTCTCGCTATGGTCACGTTTTGCATTGCCTCTTGAATCATAAGGTAGGTTTTGAATTTTTCCCGATTTTTTTTTTTTTAATTTATACAATTTTATTTTCCACCTCAATTTTATTTGGGTGCTCAGCACCCCCAAAACATTCTTGGGGGATGCACGAGCCCCGGAGCACCCACGGAGTGCCATGTCTGGAAAGTGAATGATTCGTATCGCGGATTACTGTCATTCCACTAATAGCAATAGCAACATTTTCTGTTCATCAATCTAATAGAACGTGTTACGTCATCCACTGTTTCTCTCATTATTGCTACATGCCCTGTATAAGATATGGTAGTATGAAATTACGTGCAATGTATTTGAAATGTAAAATTTAGGACATTTTCAAAAAAAGGTTGCACAGTACGACACGTTCGCAGATATTTTTTCGGTCTTACATCAGAGAGAAGCCAGAGAAAGTAGACAGATGTCCGAGTGACCTCAGAAGTGCGTGGAAATAAATTGTGGAAGTGCGAGAAACTGCCGCCGCTTTCTGCTCTAAGATCTTTGGCTGGCTGTTAAACGTAACGATCTAAACTTCCGCCACGGCTGGTGGCGGTTTACGGTCGTTGCAGACAGCCGTTTCCAGCGGAATATAAAAATGATGTAAATATGCGCAGACCCGCGGCCAAATAAAAACTCCTTTTCGTAGTTCTTTATTGTCTGCCCGCAAAACGCCCGAATGGATTTGTATCTGAGTGGTCTACGCGTTCACTGTTGTTGGCATTTACGAGAACAAACTCGGTTATGGACAATAAAACGGATCGCTATAAAACGGCGTAACTTGTTTTAAATCACTTCCAGCGACACGGCGTTTTACTCCTGTAGCTATATACTCGATAAAGAGACAGTATAACAGATGACCTTATACGAAACGTAGCTTGTTGATTTAGAACTTTTTTAATGGGAGAAGCAGTTCCCAGAGTGCTGACAATACAGATTACCACACATGTCTATACAGAGGCGTGTGAACTGGAGTGCGATTAAAATTACTCGCTAGTTGACGTTTGTCACTGACTCTTATAACATTCACATAGGTTTTTAGATAATTACAGTTCCTCTCTACCGATACTCAGCTTTATAACATTCCGATGTATGGGGGTTCTGCTCGGTGCAACATTATTCTCCTGGGGCGTCGTGGTAGAAATAAATACTCGATAGCCGGCCTCGCGGTGGCGGTGGCGGTGGCGGTGGCCGAGGGGATTGAGGCGCTTCAGTCACGGTCTGCACGGCCACTACGGCCGGGGTTTCGAATCCCCGTCGGACATGGATATTTGTGCCGTCCTTAGTGTAAGTTAGTTCATAAGTAGTTTGTAAGTTTAGGGACTGATGACGCCCTTAAGCTTAACAAACATTTGAATATTTGAAATACTCGATATGTACAATTTTTCACTTCTTCTTTAATTTGAAATTAAACTCCTTCTCCGCCAAAACATTACAAATCCAAAACAATGCAAAGCATCAGAACGGTAGTACTTCCATTTCAAAACACAGACTGACAGCTTCCAGAGCACATGACAAACGACTAAAACTCGAACTCCCCCACGCAAGGCGGTGAGGCAAATATATAACCTTGACAATAATGACGTTACAGTAAGCATTGTTCATAACAATAGAAGATACTGATTTACAATTAACAAACATAACAGAAAAACATTTCATATACACAAAAATAATCGCAATAAAAATGAAAACTATTCATACAATAATTTTAGATGGCACATGTGTTTTTAAGACGAAATTTCCGATCTTTCTGTTGACAACAAAGTGCGACGTTAAATATCAATTAATTAGTTAACGAGTACATCAAGCATGTTCCTAACATATATTGAGCTATCAATTATCTTGGCAATTCTCATACTAGATTCTAAATCTCGCATCAGTCAATATATACAAAGAATTCAATATTGATAATTAATGTAATAGTCGAAATAACACAATTAGCTTGTCTACACACCTTGTTTATGAGCCTAACATATATACAATGCTATTTATTTTAATGTCTTTATGTAGATGCAAAAATTTTTACCATTCTTCTGTCTAGTTAAGGAAATAACATACAATGATGCAACTATTGTTTATAGAACTGTCTGGAAAGAAAATATGTGAATCTCTTAATTAATGAAATCTATCACTTGTTTTAATCACAGTATCACCGAGACACTGTCCTACACTGATTCCTAAGCTGGCTATTACGTTTTTAACTTCACACGCAACATATATCACAACTTAACCATACGATTCCGGATCCGACACAGACGGTATCGTAGGATGACATTGAGATGAGAGGACCAGGCAGACGGTATCGTATGGTAACATTGAGATGAGGGGGCCAGCAGTATCGTTACACTCTACACGGGCAGCTGGTTACCGCTCGGCTATGGGGGAGACAAATGCTGCGGGTCACTTCACAAACGCTGTTAATATATAACGCGGAGCAAAATGCCGCCATGAGTTAATGGACGTAATTCGAAAATCTCTCTCGACAGCTAATTTCAAGTGATCAATCACTGAACCAAAGCACAAGTAATCCTCAATTTAATCACATATTGTAATCTAACCGCAAGTTATGTACTATGTATCTGACAAAAGTGCGGTCATCCATCAACATCAGAACTAAAATCATGATTACTTTGTTCTCGGCCATTAAAGCTTACCTACAACCGGTAAGAGGTAACGCAGACAGAAAATTTTCAGGTACAGTGCTAAAAGCAAACAGTAATGTCTTGGTATTTGTCTGAAAATATCTCCACACTGGCTAGTTGTTACACGAGCAGACACCTTACGAGCCAATCTACAGCCTTGCTTGGCACTTAATCAAAGGTCATTAACGACACAAACAGATTCCAACCAAAAACGAATCATAGAATGAAAAATAAGACCTAACAAAAAGAGTCAGCACGGGTATAAAAAAAGAGTAACAAGATATTACAACTTAAAAATTAAATTAAACAAATTATTTTAAAAATAACAATTGTTTTATTAATAACTTAAAATAATCACACATGTTGGGGTTCAAACCCTCGATTTTTCATGGGGAAAGCTAATAATTTACCGCTGCGCTATGCAACCACATAGTTGATATTCATGATTGTACACACGGAGTAACAACATTAAATTGTAGCCTTCGGAGAGCTGGGTTTCACGTAAATCATCTAATGTAAGCTTACATTTGTGATACAATAGTTGTACATCTGACGTAAAATTACGGTTTGTACGAAGGATCGAGTTGTGTGTCCTTAGTATTGTGTATGAGTGCTTATTTCTCTAGCATCGTTGTCCATGTGTTGGTTTTTGTATGCTTATCATTAAGCGATAGAAGGTGAAATAAAAAGGGCAGACCTATGAATCGGGAATAAAACAAACCAAGAAAGAAAGCCAAAAAAGGAAATGGAAGGGAATTGACCAGTTATTGAGGCAGTTTGGGATGATGTTGAGCGCTCTGATACAGGAAAACACCTCCTGTGCGTAAACTGTCAACTAACGAGTAATTTTAATAGGTTTAAAAAAATTTGAAGCAGGTATTTTACGTTCTCTAGGCGCTGTGACTGCTCCGCCTGGAGGAAGTTGCAGTTCCTGCTCCAATCTGCACCACCTGTAAATCAACATCTCCTGAAAATACCCACCATTGGATCGAAACTAGTTGAGAATAATCAATAAGTTACCGCTCTAGACTGTGTTTTCATAATAGTAATAATAATTTCGTGTGACTAAGTGGCCTGGTGCAAGTCCTTCAATTGGATCCTACTTCGGGTACTTACGTGTCCCTAACCTATCCCGCTTAACCAACCGGGGAAATGGGACCTACAGATTAACATGGAATCCGAACCACGGTGTCGTTTCTGGCGACTCCTCACATCGTTGAGAGGTGAAGGCTAGGTTAAAACGTAGATGAAAAGATCCGAGATCCGATTGGGTTTCGAACCCGTGAATTTCGGTTTACCGTTGAGCGCTTTACCCCCAGACCACCGGGCCGGGCTGTTTTTCCATTACAAAATTACTGTAAGAGCGCTGTTTTCCAAATGAAAAAAATGTTTCAAAAATACGTTATGTTAATCGGAGTGTAATAGTGATTTCTGTGTTGTTTCTTAAAGGTAATATAGAATCTTCCTCCAGCGATAGACTACTGCATTAGTAATGCTAATACTGTAAGCTGTCCCGTACGTAAAGTTCCTTGTTGAGAACTACGTCTGAGAATCGTTTGTTTTAGGCTTGCTAACCTCAGACATTCACACCATTGGAATTCTTCTTCGAGGGACGCGATTCTAACGTAGTTGTTTTAAACGGCGTAAGTATCGCTTATTACTGTCCTCCCAATAAAGTTGAAAGCTATGTTGCTTAAGAAGGAATTACGCCAGCGTATTTATTTTCCCCGGTGGACGAAACAGCCCTTAAGGCTGTCCATATAGAAATGTCAATGTTGTGAGTGAGCCATTATAATTCCCTAAGTCGATGTTACAATCACGACGTCCGATGACAATGTCGAGCATCACAACTACCGTCGTTAAATATTAAATAAAATATCAATCGAAACGTTCTCTGAGGCAAAGCCACCACAGAGTATTATTTTTTGGGGACCGGGTGGAGAAAAATCTGAATGTTAATCTTACTTAGTATGAGTTGCTATATTACAACTTCTTTTTTAATACAACTAGCAAACTCAGCAATGCTTCGCAACTGCTAAATATGCATGGGGATTGGCCACACATCCTACACTCGTTTCCTTAATCTCTCTGTCCATAATTTCCCTCCCAAAAAAAATGTTCAAATGTTTATTAAGCTTATGGGACTTAACTACGGGGTCATAAGTCCCTAAACTTACAAAATACTTATCAACTACCTTATACTAAAGACGGCACAAATATCCATGCCCGAGGGGGAATTCGAACCCCCGGCCGTAGTGGCCGTGCAGACCTTGACTGGAGCGCCTCAGTCCCCTCGGCCACCGCGGCAGGCCCATAATTTCCCCCCACGTTTACATGTCGTTTCTTCCTGTTTGTAATTTCTCTATATAAGCTAGTTGAAAACACGGCGTTACTCGGTTAATATTACAGTAATCAGTTACTTCATGTACTCCGTCCTCCCGACTCTGTCCATCTCTCCGTCTACATACCTCTCAATCCTCTTCCTTCCTCTTCTTCTCCTCCTCCTCCGCCCATTTATTCCCTCCCCCTGTCAATTACCTCTTCCTCCTCCCCCTACCCCCCCCCCCCCCCAGACCCACCTACCCATACCCGTGTCTCCGGCATTAACTGCCTCCACTCTTTGCGAATGTTTTCATGCCCCAAATCTCTGTTCATCTCGTCTCTCCCCTGTATATGAAATATTACAAATTACATGATCGGTCAAAAGGTGACGAAGTCTGAAAGAAGTTTTCCTTCCCCACGCAGCGGCGGAAATCTTATCTAGACAGTGAACTTCCTTATGTTTTGAAGGTTAGGTGTGCAATAATGCAAAATTTTAAGAATATCTAAATGAAACTGAATTACAAGGGACATCCCTTTGTAAGAAAGCATATTGAGATTTACTCCCATCTGCTTTCATTACTGAGCCTCCCGATACTAGTATTGCATAATAATAGATACGAATGTATTTAGTCTGTTATCATTTCATCCATTCCATGATGGCGGTGGCGGCTGGTGCAGCAACAGTGATGAATAATTAAATAATTCGCGGTCTCTTTTGCAATATTCTTTATTATATCCAATACCACCCCCATGAACCACAGACATTGCCGAGGTGGGGTGGCTTGCGCGCCTCAACGATGCAGATAGCCGTACCGTAGGTGCAACCACAACGGAGGGGTATCTGTGGAGAGGCCAGACAAACGTGTGGTTCCTGAAGAGGGGCAGCAGCCTTTTCAGTAGTTACAGGGGCAACAGTCTGGATGATTGACTGAGCTGGCCTTGTAACATCAGCCAATGGGGCTTTGCCACACAGCTACTGCGAACGGCTGAAAGCAAGGGGAAACTACAGCCGTTACTTTTCCCGAGGACATGCAGCTCTACTGTATGAAAATATGATGATGGCATCCTCTCGGGTAAAATATTCCGGAGGTAAAATAGTCCCCCATTCGGATCTCCGGGCGGGGACTACTCAGGAGGATGTTATCATCAGGAAAGACAACACTGGCATTCTACGGATCGGAGCGTGGAATGTTAGATCCCTTAATCGGGTAGGAAAATTAGAAAATTTAAAAAGGGAAATGGATAGGTTGAAGTTGGATATAGTGGGGATTAGTGAAGTTCGGTGGCAGGATGAACAGGATTTCTGGTCAGGTGAGTACATGATTATAAATACAAAATCAGTTGGGGGTATCACAGGAGTAGGACTGATAATGAATAAGAAAATAGGAATGCGGGTAAACTACTACGAGCAGCACAGTGATCGCATTATCATTGTCAAGATAGATACGAAGCCAACACCGACAACAGTAGTACAGGTTTATATGCCAACTAGCTCTGCCGATGATGAGGATATAGAAAAAATATATGAGGAGCTAAAGGAAATTATTCAGACCGTTAAGGGAGAGGAAAACTTAATTGTGATGGGAGACTGGAATTCGGTAGTAGGAAAAGGAAGAGAAGGAAAAATAGTAGGTGAATATGGACTGGGCAGAAGGAATGAAAGAGGAAGTCGCCTGGTAGAATTTTGCACGGAACATAATTTAATCATAACAAACACGTGGTTTAAGAATCACAAAAGAAGGTTGTATACTTGGAAGAGACCAGGAGACACTGGAAGGTATCAGATAGATTTTATAATGGTAAAATATAGATTCCGGAATCAGGTTATAAACTGCAAGACATATCCAGGGGCAGATATAGACTCTGACCATAACTTGTTAGTCATGAACTGTAGGCTGAAACTGAAAAAACTGCAGAAAGGTAGGAAAATAAGGAGATGGGACTTAGATAAATTGAAGGAACGTGAAGTTCTGGTGAATTTCAGAGGGAGATTTAGGCAACAATTGACAGAAACAGGGGGAAATAAAGCAGTAGAAGAGGAATGGGTAGCATTGAGAGATGAAATAGTGAAGGCAGCAGAGGACAAAATAGGTAGAAAGGCAAGACCTGCAAAAAATCCTTGGATAACACAGGAGATACTAAATTTAATTGATGAAAGGAGAAAATATAAAAATGCAGTAAATGAAACAGGCAAAATGGAGTACAGACGACTAAGAAATGAGATTGATAGGAAGTGCAAAATGGCTAAGCAGGAGTGGCTAGAAGCCAAATGCAAATCTGTAGAAGAATGTATAATAAGGGGAAAAGTAGATACCGCCTACAGGAAAATCAGAGAGACATTTGGGGACAAGAAAAACAATTCTACAAATATCAAGAACTCAGATGGGAAACCAGTTCTCAGCAAAGAAGGAAAGGCTGAAAGGTGGAAAGAGTACATAGAGCAGCTCTACAAAGGAAATGAACTTAGAGACGATGTTGTAGGAAGGGAAGAGGAAGTAGATCAAGATGAAATAGGAGATACTATACTCAGAGATGAATTTGACACAGCCTTGAAAGACCTAGGCCGGAACAAGGCCCCAGGGGTAGATGATATACCCTCAGAGCTACTAAAGTCTCTGGGAGAGCCAGCCATGAAAAGACTATTTTAACTGGTGTGTAGGATATATGAGACAGGCGAAATGCCCTCAGACTTTAAGAAAAATGTAATAATCCCCATTCCAAAGAAATCAGGTGCAGACAGGTGTGAAAATTACAGAACCATCAGTTTGATAAGTCATGGTTGCAAAATATTAACACGAATTATCTACAGGAGAATGGAAAAGCTGGTAGAAGCTGACCTAGGGGAAGATCAGTTTGGATTCAGGAGGAACGTAGGAACCCGGGAGGCAATACTTACCTTACGTCTTATCTTAGAAGATAGATTAAGGAAAGGCAAATCTACATTTTTAGCCTTTGTAGATTTGGAGAAAGCGTTTGACAATGTTGACTGGACTACACTCTTTCAAATTCTGAAGTCAGCAGGGGTAAAATACAGGGAAAGGAGAGTTATCTACAACTTCTACAAAAGCCAGACCGCAATTATTAGACTCGAAGGGCATGAAAGGGAAGCATCAGTTGGAAAGGGAGTAAGACAGGGTTGTAGCCTTTCTCCGATGTTATTCAATTTGTACATTGAGCAGGCGATGAAGGAAAGCAAGGAAATTTTGGAATAGGGATTAAAGTTCAGGGGGAAGAAATAAAAACATTGCGTTTTGCTGATGACATTGTAATTCTGTCAGAGACAGCGAACGACCTGGAAGAGCAGTTGAATGGAATGGACAGTGTGTTGAAGAGAGCGTACAAAATGAACATTAACAAGAGCAAAACAAAAATAGTGGAATGCGGTCTTAGAAAATCAGGCGATGCTGAAGGAATTAGATTAGGTAATGAAACAATGAAGGTGGTAGATGAGTTTTGTTACTTAGGTAGTAAAATAACATGCGATGGTCGCAGTACAGTGGATATAAAATGCAGAATGGCAATGGGAAGAAAAGCATTTTTGAAAAAGAGAAATTTGCTAACATCGAATATTAATTTAAGTGTAAGGAAGTCTTTTCTGAAGGCATTTGTGTGGAGTGTTGCCTTGTATGGGAGTGAAACATGGACGATAAGCAGTGCGGACAGGAAGAGAATAGAGGCTTTTGAAATGTGGTGCTACAGAAGAATGCTGAAGATTAGGTGGGTAGATCACATAACTAATGAAGAGGTACTGAACAGAATTGGCGAGAAAAGGAATTTTTGGCATACCCTAACTAAAAGAAGGGATCGCTTGGTAGGACACATTCTTAGACATCGAGGAATCGTAAATTTAGCATTGGAGGGAAGCGTGTGGGGTAAAAATCGCAGAGGGAGGCCAAGAGACGCGTATAGTAAGCAGATTCAAGTGGATGTGGGTTGCCGTTCTTATGAGGAGATGAAAAGGCTTGCTCAGGATAGAGTAGGGTGGAGAGCTGCATCAAACCAGTCTCCGGACTGAAGACCATAACATAACAACATATCCAATAACGCGTTTCGCGCTGTTAGCGCATCATCAGACTGGAAACAGACAAATGTTTTATTACAGTGAATGTACCTGGCGGGAAGTGAATCTAATATGGCTAAGGTGAGTAAATAATTGGATATAATAAAGAATATTGCAACAGAGACTGCGAATTACTTAATTAGTCCATTATCATTATCATTTCCAGAACTTCTGTTATTCATGTTTCTAACGTGATTAGCTGAACTTATTCTCTATTATTTGATGTCGGAGAAGTTTGTTTAATTAACAAATAATAATTAAGTCATACATGAGGCGTATTGTTATAGGTTATACATTAGACTAAACAGTATTTCTGTTAACGCTAATCACATACTTTTCTCATAATATTAAAGTACGTATTATTCTGTTTCGCAATTAATGTTGGTAAAGTTTTGCTCTCATTAGTTTCTGTATAATTATCGTTTATTACGAAGTAATTGTTTAAAAACCTATTTAACTATATTCGAAAGTGAGGCAACATTAATTTAACGGACATTTGTATATCAGTTTACTCAGTATTATTTACTTTTACTATAGCCATTTGTATGTAATTGTTTACTTTCCATCATAATTAATTTAATGTACATAACTAACAATACGTAATTCAAGTGCCATTGTTTGGATGATATGAATAAGATGCTTTCGCTCCATGTAAAGGAATCTGGTTTCATCCTTGATCATAGGCACAATTCACATCACTCTGAACTCTAATATAAACAAACATGTAAAAGTTCTTCCGACTTAGTTGTGTGTAATGTGTTTCTACAGTTACAATTAAAAGCTAATTCTTCATATACGTGCCACACGAATTGCACACCTCGGACGTTTGTATTCCACACACAAAGTGTGAAAATTTGTATTATTGACGTGTGGAATGTGCGCACTTGGTTGCGGTGACTGTCATTAATGAGACTTGTACCCTGGCCATAAATGGGGACAACTGGACACTAAGGAATCATTAAAGTGTCAATGAACTGCAATTCTACGCGCCGCCTACGGTATCTGTATTGGAATAGCAGGCAGTCATAAACAGGACAGTGGTGCGTGCCATTTCTATGCAAAACGTTTCATTGTACCACGAGTAATATTGTAACAGAGAGAACCAAAGTAACAAGATATCAATACCATAGGATGGGAAACATATTTAATTTAATGGCGTCAGCGTATCAGTACATAATCAATCAGCAACGCCAAAAACTCTCTGCTTAAAGTGCTTTATTAGTCCTCAAAGTGCAGATGCTGGATTTCGATGAAGTGGTTAAACGATGTGAGAGAGAACAATGTGCGCACCTCACTAAAGACCCGTTATCACATTCCAAATCAGTTTCGCATTCACGCAGTCCAATATCAAAACTCACGCTAATTACATTTTCAATAGGATATCACAGAAAATACTAAATTTAATTGACGAAAGGAGAAGATTTTAAAAATGCAGTAAATTAAGCAAGTAAAATGAAGAACAGACAACTAAGAAATGAGAGTGGCAGGTAGTGCAAAAGGGCGAAGCAGGAGTGGCTAGAAACCAAATGAAAATCTATAGAAGTATTTATAACTAGGGGAGAAATAGATACCGCCTACAGGAAAATAAAAGAGACATTGGAGACAAGAAAAATAGCTGTATGAATATCAAGAACTGAGATGAAAACCAGTTCCGAGTAAAGAAAGGACTACTGAAAGGTGGAAAGAGTATATAGAGGGACTCTACAAAGGAAATGAACTTGGAGACAATGTTGTAGGAAAGGAAGCTGAAGAAGAAATAGGAAATACTATACTGAGAGATGAAACTGACAAGAGCACTAAAAGACCTAGGTCGAAACAAGGTCGCTAGAGTAGATGACGTTCCTTCAGAGCTACTGATGTCCCTGGGAAAACCAGCCCTGACAAAACTGCTTTATTTCACCTAGTGAGTAACACATATGAGGCAGGCGAAATATCCTCAGTCTTTAAGAAAGATATAATCCCCATTCCAAATGTTCCAATGTTTGTAGAGCTTATGGGACTTAACTACGAGGTCATCACTCCCTAAACTTACAAACTACTTATGAACTAGCTAAGACTAAGAACGGCACAAAGTCGTGGTGGAGTAGCCGAGCGGTCTAAAGCGTCTCGCTGCGGAGCGCGCGGTTGCTCGCCGTGGAGGTTCGAGTCCTCCCTGGGGCATGGGTGTGTGTGTTTGTCCTTAGGTTAGTTTACCTAGGTTTAAGTAGTTTGTAAGCTACGGACTGATGACCACCCAGTTTGGTCCGACAGATTTACAAACATTTGAACATTTTTTTAAAATCGCAAAGGGGAACCAAGAGACGAATATAGTAACCAAATTCTGATGGATGTGGGATGTGGGTTTCCGTTCTTACGGGGAGTTGAAGAGGTTTGCTGAGGGTAGAGTAGGGTAGAGAGCTGAAGATCACAACAACAACGATGTTGGTATATGCCATACCCTGTCCTTCAAATTCCGTATTTGTATCCAGCGTAGCGTCGTATATTTCTGTGTCATCGGCGTTATATTTCTGAATTATAATGTTATATAATATATCCACGATCTCCATATCCTCGGCCCCGATGTCATTTCCATATTCGGCAAAAGTGCAGTTTATGAGTCCGCGAGTTGTGGTTCACGCGTAGACGTTGGTAACGGCGCGATGAATGACGCAGGTGAAGGCGGCCAATCAGATTTCGCGTTTCATGTCTTGTGAATTTGGCCTTTCTCCACATGCTTTTGCGTTCAGATTTAATAATTTCTTGCAGTGTAATTTCAATTAAGTGTTTCTCTGTCAAGTAAATACAACTGACAATTTTTCCAGTGAATTGCAATACGTGAATAATGAACGTTATTACAATTAGTGTTTACTTCCCTAAGAAGCAAAAAACAGATGTTGGTTAATTTGGAAGAATCCGTGTATCTCGAAGTTCCGGTTCTGAACCGTAGATTCGGGCGCTACGCACCCTCACGAACTAAAAAAAAATTCTTGTTGAACCTATACCTAACCATCTGAAGGTTACGCTACAGATCACTTTTTTAAATGAAAGAATGTTTCCAACACACTTTCAGACTACTCTTTAACACACTATTGATAACTTTAAAAACAACAGGTCAGTGCAGCCTTAAGGTTAGGTACACAGGTTACACAAGAAGTTTTGTCTCGTAGTAGCACCTGAATATCCGGTTCAGAACCGCTCAGTATAAGTAATTGCGCTCGTAAAGGCTGCGAAATTCATGCAATCACCACAACTAAAATCACTGGTGAAAATAATTTTGACTACATAGTACAGTCAGTACGCTCAATCTTCATTACAGAACGTAAATATAAATCACACATTTATATTGCTCTAAAGATCTTTACATCCACTAAGCCGATTTGTTTAGAAACCATAAAGAGAAAGCTATTTGTTATTGGCAGCGCGAACGCGACTGATGATTGGCTCCGGCGTCGTTGCCAACGTCCAAACATGAAACGCCACTCGAGGACTCATGCACTTCAGCCCCATATTCAGTACGTCCCAATTTGGTGTCTAATATTTGGACCACATGCGCAGGATTAATTCTCTACATGATATCACAGCACTACACACAATTTATTAAATTCGCTTGCGAACACTCCAAGAGCCAAATACAGGGTGTCCAGAAAAGGACTCCCTGATTTCAAAATTAAATATCTCGAAAACAATGATCGACAGAGGAATGCAGAAAACGGTATGTTTATTGTGTAAGCTGTAAAAAGTTTTTACAGCAGTTTGAAAGAATAGTTACAAAAGCTGCTAACAGATGGCAGTGTAATCGCCATACGCAATACCTAGTATAAATAGTGATCCGAAGCCCAGAGCGATCAGTTCCACTATTGAAACGTGAAAGGAGGTTAGCGTACCGAAGGAAGAGATTAAAACCATGTACTCCATTGAACAACGCGTTTTTCTGGTGCTAGAGTACCACAGGTTAGAAGAGAGTCCTACGGCAATAAGGCGAAGTTTTCAAGCACGATTTAATGTTCCAAAAGGACCCGATGCAAAAACCATTCGTACGCTCTTCGCAAAATTTCAACGAAAAGGCAGCGTAACTGATGATCTATTGGGGCATGTTGGCCGCAAGCAAACCGCAGTTACGCCTGAAAATATCGCCACAGTTTCTGGAATTATTCAGCGAAATACAATGTCATCCGTCCGTAGAATTGCATCTGAGACTGGTTTGAAGCGTTCCAGCACGCAGAAAATACTGAGAAAGAGCCTACACATGTTTTCATTCAAATTTCAAACGCACCAAGCCATATCCGTACGAGTTGTGCAACAAAGGGTTGCCTTTGCTAATGAGATGCTCACAATGATTGATAGTGAAGGATTTCATTTCCACCTGAATGGATACGTGAATAAGCAGAACTGGCGATTTTGGGGTTCTGAAAAGCCATATTGGTGTGAAGCGAAACCCCTGTATTCTCCTAAAGTTACTGTGTGGGCTGCAGTATGCAGCAGAGGCATTATTGGCCCTTTTTTCATTCGAGAAACGGTCACTGGTGCACGTTACGTTGCAATTTTGGAACAATTTGTCGCCACACAGCAAGCATTAGAGGATCGACCAGGCACTGAATGGTTTATGCAAGATGGAGCCCGACCACATCAGACCGTACAAGTGTTTCGCTTTCTTGAGGAATACTTCAGGAATCGAGTCATTGCTTTGGAATATCCCAAATTTACTGGCGCAGGCATAGATTGGCCTACATATTCGCCGGATTTGACTCCCTGTGACTTTTTATTTTTTGTGGGCGCAGTGAAATACATATATACATGTGGCGTCTGTTCGGAAAGAATAGACGTCACATTCTGATCCTGCAGCTGTTATTACTTAATATTCATAGAATATATGACTTCAACTGCGATTGGGCAAAGGTGAAAATGTGTACCCAGCCGGGATTCGAACCCGGGTCTCCTGCTTTCTAGGCAGTTGCGCTGACCCCTACACCACTGGGGACACAGTGATCACAGTGGGAATTTGTATCTGACGGGAGGCGTGCATGGGTAGTCCTTGCAGGTGCGGTGATCACTGTGTCCCCAGTGGTGTAGGGGTCAGCGCAACTGCCTAGAAAGCAGGAGACCCGGGTTCGAATCCCGGCTGGGTACACATTTTCAGCTTTGCCCAATCGCATTTGAAGTCATATATTCTATGAATATTATGCAGTGAAATACATGGTGTACCCGAAGCATCCCGCCACGCTGGACGAGCTTGAATCGGCGATCTCTGTGGCATGTGAATCCATTTCGGTTGAGACATTACGAAATGTGATGGCGAATTTCAATCTTCGGTTGCGCCACCTCTGTTGTGCCAATGGTGATCATTTTGGAAACATTGTGATGTGATTTTTTGCAAAAAGTGTTTTCATACGATTATTTCACTTATTTATGCTGATATGAGCTGTACAGCGTACAGCGCCATATGTTAGCAGTTTTTGTAACTATAATTTCAAACTGCTGTATAAACTTCTTACAGCTTTCACAATAAACTTACCGTTTACTGCATTCCTCTATCGATCTCTGTTTTTCTGGACACTCTGTACGTACCGCAGCTATACCACATGTTAGTGAAATTAGACTATGCCACCATCTAGTGGCGCTAGCGGACAAGTGCGGAGGTTTGCATGGAAATGACGCACACCACTGTTTTGTTTATGATTGCTTTTTATTCTAAACATGGTTTCGTGCGGTTCCGAGTGTTCGAGGTCAAAGGTGTCCCTTGTTAGTCTCTACGCCATACACCGTACAATTTATTACGTAGACAGTGCCATTCCTTATGTTTTGAAGGTTAATTGAGCAAAATTTTATCGCAGTTGCATGAACAGTATCGCACCGCATATAATAAAAATTTTAATTCTAAGTTACAATGCCCATACAAAATTCGAAATTTTGATTGGTTTCGATTTTTCTTCGGTACCTAGCGGGTGAAAATATGAATAGAAACCATTCAGGAACCCACTCAAAATCAAACAAAATATTTCAGTAACATCGGTCCAGTGGTTTAGAAAGAGTTCAGTGAAATACACGTGATCAGAATACTCGCCCGTATGTTTACAAGGTGTCTCATTTTAATTTGTAGCGGCCAGTTTCTCAGCTTCGGCACAAAGTCTGTAGTAGAATTTGTAAGATTTGAAGAAGGTCTCGGAAGCCTTGAATCTCGTTTTCAAGGTCAAAGAAAGTCAAGTACATTTTATTTCAAATGCTAACCCCCTTTTTATTGCATATTCGTGTTATACGTGAAAATTACGCTTTTTTTTTTTTTTTTTTTTTTTTTTTTTTTTTTTTTTTTTTTTTTTTTTTTTTTTTTTTTTTTTGCGATTGACGTATCGTTTGTCGCCTTGGGGCACTTAGTCGTGTTTTCCAGGTTTCTAGTATCTCGCAAAACGAAACGAAAATTTTCATTGAAAATCTTGTATGGTTCCTGAACTCTCTCCACTGGTGAAATTTTCGTGAACTTGAAATGGCCTCGAAATTCTCACATCGTTATCAAGATATTGCTAAACAGGGAAACTTAAAATGAACTACCCCCTGGCGACAAACCATTGGTTTTTCGAAAAAAAAAAAAAAAAAAAAAAAAAAAAAAAAAAAAAAAAAAAAAAAAAAAAACAATTTAAAATGCGTATTTTTTCATGTAGAATACAAATATCGAATTACCATTTGAAAAAGATTTGCTTTACCTTGGTTGGCCTTTAAAATAGGGCTCAACGGTAATTTAGAGATAACCGTGCCATGACCCCGTTCAGAGTTAACAACTTTTTTTTATACATTTTTTGCAGAATTGTAGTGTTGCAGATATCGGCCGGTAGAGATTACAATGCGACACCCTATATACAGGGTGAGGCACCTGAAACTATTTTTCGGAATATTTGAAAAATTTACATTGGATTAAGAAAAAGTTGCAAAGAAAGTTGTAGACTTCGAAGTGGGACATCCATTAACATAATGGTAGACCCCTCCCCCCCCTCCACTACCCCTGAGGATGGAGTGGTCATGACTTTAAAATCTTAAATAATAAATCCTTACTTTTTATCCGTAAGAAAATGTGAAAGTTTGTATGAAACGTTTTTTCTTGTATCATCGTAGATGGCAATGTAGACTAATCGTAAAAAATAATAATAATAATAATAATAATAATAAAAATGGTGTTGACAAAAGACAATATCCCAAAGAGACATCGAACTCTTTCTCTAAGTTTAACAGTTTCAGTTTCAACAAAAAGACAATACTGTGAAACGTCGTTGCAGAAGGAACATTCCTATCAGGCAACAGATTAGCATACTTTTGACAAGCTCCTTCAACATTTCCATCAGCCTCAAAGTACGAGGACATGATATCTACTCTCTCTGCAATCGTGTACATCATGAAATAATTGCGTACATATATGTACAGTCAGAATCATTGAAGTATAACGAAGAGGCTGTCACGGACTGAGAGCATGATCAAGGTGTGTGCTTCATTCGATCGTGTGAGGTGTCATGGTAGACTTCTCAAAAATATCAAAAACTGTATTTTGATTTCCTAAACTGAAGTATATCTGTTTGAGATATTGCCGTTTTTCAGTAATTTTAAACTCATTTTCATTTTTGCTGATTGTAGCGCCGTGGATCATGAGACAAAAAAAATCATGACACTGCATTTATCTATCTGTACAAAATAGGCTGTATGTGTGTATGTATGTTCCACATCTCCTCCTAACCTATTGGACGATTTCAGCCAAACTTGGTACACATGTTCCTTACTATCAGGCAACAATCGCCGTCGGGGTAAAAACCACCTACGATCTAAACGTAAGGAGATATGACGTCATAAACAATGACATTCGTGAGAAACGGCCGCATCATGCGATAATATTCTACATCTGCTCCTAAACTCCACATCTTCTTCTGAAATAATGGACCTATTTGAACTAAACTTGGTTATATTGCTTATTATCAGACAACAATCGCTGTGGGATTAAAAACTATCTACTACACATTGTTCAGGAGATATCACGTCGTAAACAATGAGTCACAAAAATTTTCCCATCACTCAACGTGTGATTTACGAGACTTCATTCATCCACTATTTATTCATCGCAGACAGTTTCCTAATGTTACTCTCTACAGATCTGAAAAATTATATTATTATAGGACACACAGTCAAAGATATATACCGTAAGTATTGATCTGCAGGAAAACGAAACTTAAATGGACAGACTCTTAAGAGCTGCACATCGAAAATGATGAGTTTGCATACTTCGGCTGCATTATTCGTAGCAACCATAAATAAATAATATATCGACAGAGAAGTCGCCAGAAACGACACGTGGTTCGGATTCCACGTTACGTTGTAGGTCGCCTTTCCCCGGTTGGATAACTGTGGCAGGGACACGCAAGTCGCCGAAGTGGCGTTCAATTGAAAGACTTGCACCAGGCCAATGAGCCACACGATATTATTATTACTATTATTGTGTTCTACATCTACATGGGATACTCTGCAAATCACATTTAAGTGCCTGGCAGAGGGTTCATCGAACCACCATTATACTATTTATCTCCCATTCCATTCTCGAATATCGCGCGGGAAGAAAGAACACCTTAATCTCTCTGTTCGAGCTCTGAGTTCTCGTATTTTATTCTGACGATCATTTCTACCTATGTAAGTGGAAGTCAACAACATATTTTCACATTCGGCGGAGAATGTTGGCGATTGGAGTTTCGTAAGTAGCCCACGCCGCAGAGACAAGCGCCGTTGTTGTAATGATTCCTAGATCCTGTATCATTTCCGTAACGCTGTCTCACCTGTATCGAGACAATACGAAACAAGCTGCCCTTCTTTGGACTCTTTCGATGTTCTCCGTCAATGCCACCTGATAAGGATCCCACACTGGGCAGTAAGACTCCAAAAATGGACGGACAAGCATAGTGTATGCAGTTTCGTTTGTAGTTCTGTTACATGTTTTAAGGGTTCTGCCAATAAAACGCAGTCTCTGGTTCGCCTTTCCCACGACATTATCTACGTGTTCTTTCAAGTTTAAGACTGAAGTAATAGTAATTCCTAGGTATTTTGTGGAATTTACGGCCTTCACTTTTGATTGATTTATCTTGTAAACAAAGGTTAACGGATTTCTTTTCGTACTCTTGTGGACGACTTCACACTTTTCATTATTTAGAGTCAATTGCCAATTTTTACACCATAGTGACATCTTATTCAGATCGTTCTGCAGTTGTTTTTGATCTTCAGATGATTTTACTAGACTTTAAATGACGGTGTCATCTGCAAACAACCTAAGAGAGCTACTTAGATTTTCCCCTAAATCGTTTATGTAAATAAGGAACAGCAGAGGACCAATAACACTACCCTGTGAAACGCCCGATATCACCTCTGTTTTAGTCGATACCTTAACACCGATTACTACAAACTGTCTCCTCTCTGGTAGGAAATCCCCTATCCAATCGCAAATTTGTGGCAATATACCATAACAAAGCAATTTTATTAAAAGCCGTTTGTGCGGTACAGTGTCAAAAGCATTCTGAAAATCAAGAAATACGGAATCGATTTGCCAACCCTTGTCGATAGCACCCATCACTTTGTGTGAATAAAGAGCTAATTGAGTTTCGCATGAACGATATTTTCTAAATCCGTGTTGACCTTGGGTCAATAGATCGTTCTGTTTGAGATAATTCACAATATTTGAATACAGGATATGTTCCAAAACCCTGCTGCAAATTGACGTCAATGAAGTAGGCCTGCAGTTTAGTGGGTTACTCCTACTGCCTTTCTTGAATATAGGTGTGACCTGTGCGACTTTCCAATCTTTTGGTACAGATCCTTCTATGCGTTAGCGGTTGTATATGGCTGTTAAGTAAGGAACTTGTAATTGTCTATGGACTACATGAAACATTCATGTATGTTGGTATCGTAAGGGAAAGTGTGTGCATTACATACTAACGGCATTGTTTCCACCATGACTATTACTTCTTTCAAAATTATGTTGCTTAGATTAAAGCGACTTGCCTCTTTCGGGAATAATACCATTATAAAATGACAACTAGGATAGGACTGTACGTAAATCAACACTGAGGTTATATGTGCTTAATTTTTATTTATGTGAGCAAAATAAATAAATAAAAATACAATATTTGCTTCTTTGTCTTTTGCGTCGACTTCTCCCGAATTTCCAAGGGGTGTGCACGTTAATCTAGATTTTGGAATGAAAGTATCCTTAGTATCGCTACCCCCGCTTCCCTCCCCTTTTTGGCCCACTTTAGGTTACGGTAGTAACACTAAAAGTGGGCCTTTGCGATCGTTTTTTAACAGCTCGAAATTTAAATAAAAATAACGTCTTAACCATTCAGCTCACACAAAACTTGAATAACCGAATTTGTAGAGGAGAAAATTCTCTACAACTTTGCTCTGTTATGTCTTTTTCATATCTCGTATCGTTTCAGAGATATTTGCAAAAATAACGGCGATTTTGGAATGTATGTCTGTCTGTCCGTCCGTAACGTGTTCCCCGTTTTTAAGACGAACCGTTCAACCGATCAACACCAAATTTTAGACATAATTGTAGGCCGACAGAGACCAGAACCTCCCTTTTTCAAATTTTTCGGACAAAATACGGTAGTAACACCAAAAAAGCCGTTTGTAATATAATTGTAATTATTGGCACGAAAATTGAATAACCGAATTTGTAGAGAGGGAAATTCTCTACAACTTCGCTCTAATATGTTGTTTTCATATCTTGCATCGT
This sequence comes from Locusta migratoria, assembly GCA_026315105.1. Classification (NCBI taxonomy): domain Eukaryota; kingdom Metazoa; phylum Arthropoda; class Insecta; order Orthoptera; family Acrididae; genus Locusta; species Locusta migratoria. The sequence continues at coordinate 255,256,677 of CM048745.1, read as the reverse complement.
TGCTGAGATATTTGCAAAAATAACGGCGATTTGACTTTGTCTGTGTGGTTTAACGTGTTCCCACTTTTTATGTCGAACCGATCAACCGATTGGCACCAAATTTTACAGACATAAATGTTGGCTACCAGAGACCAGAACCTCGCTTTTTCAAATATTTCGTACAAGAAATACGTTAGTTATATCAAAGAAAGGTCGTTTGTAACGTAATTTTAATTGCATATAAACCGTTCATCTGACGCTAAAATTGAATAACCGAATTTGTACAGGAGGAGATTCTCTACAGCTTTGTTCCCTTATGCTTTTTTTTCATATCTCGTATCGTTTGAGAGATATTTGCAAAAATAACAGATTTTGACCCCCTCCACGGAATTAACGAAAACCAGCCGTTCGCAGATGTCACGTGACATTCCTCACCCAGAAATCTATCTGGCATAAGCAATGGCTTTGCGTATTTGATGATTTTCTTATTTTAACTTTCACGTTTTCATTCCAAAGCAATGGCGCACAGAAGAATTAACAAAAACACGTCAATCTTCTTATGATAATTGATAATCTGGTGTCTACAAATGACATATTAGCATCAGCCATCAATAGTTTGAGATTAAAGGCCGTGCTGTTTAAATGTTGGACGTAGCGTAGTGGGCAATGCGTTGGACTGTGACGTTGAAGGTCAGTGCTTCAAAACCCGCCATACCTAAAAATTTTTGTTTTCCTAAAAGGGTTTCAGACATTCTTATTAATTAATTTTTTGTTGTTTACATTATTATTTTGGTCCAAAATGTTTGCTAAAACTTATAAAACTACAAATCTAAATTGGGCCATAAAACACGCCAGTGCGATTTTCACCTAAAAGTGTGAGGACGTAATCAAAAAGTATGCGAATTGTTCACTGAGAGGGGACGTGGGTACCAGGCTCAGTATTCACGAAGTCGAGTCTGGGAAAACGCCTGAAAATATCCAGGCTTGCCACAGTATGTGCCCTCGTCCTTAACCCGATGCGACCCTCCCCGAACCCCATAACCGCCGCTCACGAACGCGCACTGCAGTGTGACGGCTCTAAATACATGGCTGTTGCCATGAAATCAAGAATACCCAAAATACACTTTTGCTGACCAAAATCTTGAAACTTCATGTGCATTCGGAGTCGCAACCAGAAGATCTGTGCGTGAAGGAGGGCACAGTTAACAATCCGATAAGTTATCCAGGCGAGACATTAGAATTTTAACAAGTTTATTTGTGTGACCATCTTCCGCAGCAAGTAAGGAAATATTTGCTTTCGGAAATGAAAGAGCCATTTCCTTGCTCTAATTCATTTCTTCTATAAGCGTTTCGCCCTTTACTTTAGGGCATCATCAGTGGATTACATTTTCGCTTAGTGATGCAGCTTCAGCAGGTTACAAACAGTTCACTTTCTTTTATTGAAATAATATAAGTTGCTCACGTCTTAGTCTTGCGACTTTCATGATGTTCTCCCCAGCTGTCACTGGCTGAGCCGGCCGCGGTGGCCGAGGGGATTGAGGCGCTCCAGTCACGGTCTGCACGGCCACTGCGGTCGGGGGTTCGAATCCCCCCTCGGGCATGGATATTTGTGCCGTCCTTAGTTTAAGCTAGTTCATAAGTAGTTTGTAATTTTAGGGACTGATGACCCCGTAGTTAAGTCCCATAAGCTTAACAAACATTTGAACATTTTTTTTAATCTAGCAATTATTTGTCATGTACTTACTGATGGAAATTCGTTTGACTAATTACAACATGGCGGACAAAGCAAAATTGTGTGCAAAACATATGAATATGCAGGCACGCTACAGTTGTATGCTCACATACTAGAGTTATACATCCAGGTTATATAGAGATCTCTGTTGGCAACACATGATGTAAACAAACGATATACACCTTCATGCCTGTGAAATTGTAAATATTGAAATATTTAGTGAAAAAATAAGATAAAATACGCAAATCGAGACGAAGCCATGTGGATTCAGTCAGCGACCAGATGGGAAGAACACCATGAAAATCGCAAGACTGTAAAACCTGTTTACCCTACGCTATATCGAGTAAAACAAAGCGAACTGTTTGTAATTTGCTGAAGCTGCATCAGTAAGCGAAAATTTAATTTTCAGATATGAAAATCCACTGATGGAGCCCTAAAAAAATAATAAAAACCGTGGTTGCAGTAAAAAAAATGTGGTTATGAAGTTCCCCTTATAAGCAAAACACGGTATCTACGATTCATCCAAATATGTTTCAGGACCACTCTGCCGTCATCGATGGGTTTCATATACATTTCAAATACATTGTTTTAGTTCTGACCTATATGTGAATATAGGCAACATATTAAAGAAACAGGGACTCCAAATAGGATACAAGAAAGAAAAACACAGTATGAAAAAACTCATAAAACAGATAACACCTGAATGAAACTTTCACTCTGCAGCGGAGTGTGCGCTGATATGAAACTTCCTGGACGATTAAAATTGTGTGCCGGAACCGGGACTCGAACCTGGGACCTTTGCCTTTCGCGGGCAAGCGCTCTACCGACTGAGCTATCCCGACACGACTCACGATGCCGCCTCACAACTTTACTTTCGCCAGTACCTCGCCTCCTAATTTCCAAACTTCACAGAAGCTCTCCTGCGAGCCATGCAAGACTAGCACTCCTGGAAGAAAGGATATGGTGGAGACATGGCTTAGCCACAGCCTAAGGGATGTTTCCAGAATGAAACTTTCACTCTGCAGCGGAGTGTGCACTGTTATAGCTCAGTGGGTAGAGCGCTTGCCCGCGAAAGACAAAGGTCCCAGGTTTCTAGTCCCGGTTCCGACACACAATTTTAATCTGCCAGGAAGTTTCAGATAACACCTGTTTAGTCCTCGTCGCCATGTACTTTGTCCTTCCCGGCCTATCTTTCTGGGTACGAGTAGGATGCTAAAACAGCAATACTCATTAGTAATACAAGTTTTATTTACTACTATTACACAGTTACTCAACTTATGAGAAAGTCGTCTGTCTGTCTCTCCTCACGGCGGCGTCTTCTTGTACAATGCTAGCTGCGCTCACTCATAGTTATTGCCTATTTCGGAGCCGAGTTCAGAGGTGCCCTTCCAGACGCATGTCGCCCTAGATACAGCAGCTTGTAGAGGACACGCTTCTCGGTTTCTCCCTCCAGGAGGCGCGGCGCCGGCGTGTGATTGGCTGCCGGTCGTCCGCTGCCTTCTTCACGATCGTTCTCGTGCGTCTGGCGTGTGGCGCTGACTTCACGCCACAACTACACCAACAGACAAATTCAACAGATCAGGGGTGTATGAACTCACTTGCAACACATCTCAATCAGTATACATAGGACAAATTTGTAAGATCATAAAAACCAGATATTCAGAACACTTTAGAAACAGACTGAAAATATTAAAATAAAGCCACAACCTATACCACAAACTCACGATAGAAGAAAACTACCACATACAAAAAGCAATAGCAAAAGGAAAATCAGTCATGCATGAATATACCACACAATGCAACACATTTAAAGGAGCTATACAGGATCGATGACACAGAGAGATAAATCCACAAACACACACACACAAGGAGAAATCAGCCGCCATTCCCATCGGAGAACAAATGAAGACCGACTAACAGATGCGCATAATAACAAAGCGTCCACAGTCTATTTTTACACACTGTGAAGTGATAGTGAAAGGAAAAGTCCGTCAAGTACTCATGTTGCTTGTGTATTTCCCTTAGAAACACGGAAGAAAAAGTGTGCTGTGAAACGAACTGTAAGTAATAGACAACACAGGCAGATGATAGACATATACGTACTTACCAAATTTACAAAAATCAAATGTTTGTAAATCTATAGGACCAAACTGCGTGATCATCAGTCCGTAGCTTACAAACTACTTAAACTAAGGTAAACTAACCTAAGGACAACACACACATATCCATGCCCCAGGGAGGATTCGAACCTCCGACAGAGAGCAACCGCGTCCTCCGCAGCGAGGCGCCTTTGACCGCTCGGCTACACCACGGCGACTACCATATATACGTTTGACACTGTAATTAGCGTATTAAGTCGTCATAATGTTTACACAGATCATCTGGTTGCTACCATTGTATAATTATGTAAGAAGAGTCCTACATAACCAAGAAATGTAAAACTAAGGTAATAACCAAAAATAAGATATACGACTTTTAGGCCTTATATTCACACGTAGGTTAGTATTAGAACAATGTATTTTGATTTTCACAGCCAAAAATAAATAGATAAAACCGAATGATGTTGCCACAGAAGTGCTGAAACTGGCCGCGGTGGCCGACGGGACTGTGGCGCGCCAGTCACGGTCTGCACGGCCACTACGGTTGGGGGTTCGAATCCCCCCTCGGGCATGGAAATTTATGCCGTCCTTAGTGTAAGCTATTTTGTAAGTAGTTTGTAAGTTTAGGGACTGATGACCCCGTAGTTAAGTCCCACAAACTATACAAACATTTGAACATTTGAAACATGTTTGGGTGAATGTATAAAACAGTGTTTTGCATATCAGGCGGGGCTTCATACCCTGAAGTGTACAGAGCGGAATCGCACAAACTTATTACCTTTTACTGTCAATATTGGAACCACAGCTGCGTTTACTGCCTTCCAGCTACTATATCGACAGTCTGTCTGCTTTCACGTTGAATATGTCGCCTCCAAATGAGGTTCGAAGAGCCAGAAGGTCAATGGATTCCTTGGACCTAACTAATTCCAATTATAGCGCGAGGACAATGCACCCTTTTACTGAAATGAGTAGCTACTGACTTTCACTGCCGCACGTTAAACTTCACGATCTGTCGATTACAGTATTGGAAAGTCCATAGCAGTCACAGCCTATGTCTGCCAAGATCTTAATTTTACAATCGACTATCTATGAAAAGAAATTAAAGTCATAAAACGTGTCTGCAGTGATGCCATTTCCATAAGATATGACTTCCATTACTTCATATATTAAATAATGTTGGAGAGAGAGAGAGACAGAAACTTTCACACCGTGGGTTGAAGACCTGAGGTATATAACAATGTAGCACACGCTTCCTTAATAACGAAAGAAAACTTTCACTACTCCCCAGTGCATTAGTTGGAAAAAATTTTTAGACGGTACTCTGCTCGGCGAAAAACATTTTAGGCGGTACTCTGCTCATTCCACAAGAAATAAGTCTAATGGAAATTTTTAGAAAATCATCAAAGTAAAGAAATGTTCAAATGTTTGTATAGTCTATGGGACTTAACTACGGTGTCATCAGTCCCTAAACTTACAAACTACTTACAAACTAGCTAATACTAAGGACGGCACAAATATCCATGCCCGAGGGGGGATTCGAACCCCCGACCGTAGTGGCCGTGCAGGCCGTGACTGGAGCGCCTCAGTCTCCCCGGCCACTGCGGCCTGCATCAAAGTGAAGATTTAGGCATGTGAATACACTAACAAAATATAGCTATAATTTACAGATTTGAAACTCATTTTTACTGTATTCAGGGGTTTAGTATAGATGATACCACCCTTCGGCTTTGGACAATGACATCTTATCGTAACAAATCAGGAGTGCCGTTCCAGAAGGCAATAAGAGTGCGTGTGCGTGTTGCTGCCGGGAATTAAAACTAGTTAATTGTTACTGAGGGTAGGGCGGTAATTACCTGAACAATTTGAATTTAAAAAAAAATTAAAAACGTTGTTATTGGTGACTGTGTGGCGTCAATTGTTTCGATACTTACGCCTCGTTTTAAGATTGAACAAAGATGTGATGTCTCACGATGGCTACCTGAATGCAATGTTTTAAAGATGGCTGCCTGAACGCCACTCCTTATTGGGTGCCTTCATGTGCCTGGTCAAAGCCGACAGGTGGTAGCCTCATCTACACCAATCTCGATTCAGCAGTCTAAGTTCGCAATATTTTTACTTAAAATGACCAGTTTCGCCTGTTGCTCATGGTCTGCAGTAGTGACGTGCATTCACAGTCAATAAACTCATGCCATGGTCAATTTTAACGTCACTTTTCATGTCTTCACCAAAGAGAACACTATAACGCAATAGCATTTTCCCCTATAAATATGCCGCTATATCACGTGATGCAATGCAACTGCTTTAATTTCCATTGGTTTTGGCCCACTTTAGGTTACGGTAGAAACACTAAAAGTATGCCTTTGCGATCATCTTTTGACAGCTCTAAATTTAAATGAAAATAATGAAAATGTTTCAAATGTTTCTATAGCTTATGAGACTTAACTAAGGGGTCACCAGTCCCTAAACTTACAAACTACTTACAAACTAGCTAATACTAAGGACGGCACAAATATCCATGCCCGAGGGGGGATTCGAACCCCCGACCGTAGTGGCCGTGCAGACCGTGACTGGAGCACCTGAGTCCCCTCGGCCACCGCGGCCGGCTGAAAATAATAGCTTAACCATCCATCTGACACGAAAATTGAATAACCATATTTGTAGAGCAGAGAATTCTCTACAACTTTGCTCTGTTATGTTTTTTTATATCGTGTATCGTTTCGGAGATATTTGCGAAAATAACGGGGATTTTGGGATGTCTGTCTATGCGTAACGTGTTCCCACTTTTTAAGACGAACCGTTAAACCGATCAGCAACAAATTTTGCAGAAATAATTGTAGGCCGCCAGAGACCAGAACCTCCATTTTCGTCGGTTTGAACGGGTACTTTGTGGACGTTGGTTTGTTTTGTCCTATTTTGATCGTTTCGGATAACTCAGTTCTCTCGTTACAGAGGGCAGCGAGCTACCATGCCGGCAACCCTCTGACCGAGCGCGCAGAGCAACCGCGCCCTAGCAAGTTCCGAACCACCGCTTAACATGTTCGTACATCACAAACTAATTCCTCGCCTATTACGCTATGGCGAATAGCTGAGAGAGTAATCTGTGATTCTCGTACTATCGGTGGCAGGTGTTAAATAACTAACCAACATTAGATTGTAATTCATTGTCCTAAGAACGACGTGTTTTTGACAAATTTCAGTGCGTCATTGCTTTGAAATGACAACGCTTGAGTTATAATAAGAAAATCATCAAGTAGAGAAAGCAAGATTGCGTACGTAAAAGACATTTTGGGGCGAGGGATGTCACGTGACTGATTTACAAACGCTAGATGTGCGCTTGTGTTCCATCCAGACTATTAGTCACTCGTCCGTACGCTAAATGTACGCTACGTTCGTTCCACCCTGTAGTCATTCGTAACCAGTAGAGGCAAAGAAAATAAACTTTCAACTACCAAGGCAAGACAGGTGATAATATATTTTAACGGAAAAATATAAAAAAATGTTCAAATGTTTGTAAATTTTATCGGACCAAACTGCGTGGCCATCCAGCAAAAGGTACCAGGTTCGAGTCCCTGCCGGAAAAAAAAAAAATCAATTGTATCGTCGTTTCAGGTAACAGTAAAATTCAAATGTCTGTAAATCTATCGGACCAAACTGCGTGGTCGTTAGTCCGTAGCTTACAAACTACTTAAACCTAGGTAAACTAACCTAAGGACAAACACACACACCCATGCCCCAAGGAGGACTCGAACCTCCACGGCGAGCAACCGCGCGCTCCGCAGCGAGACGCTTTAGACCGCTCGGCTACTCCACCGCGGCGAAAAAAATATAACGAAAGTGTGGGAGAGATATTAGTTCAAAGAGGTAAAAGTTCAAAAAAGAGTATATTTGTCAAAGCTAAACTTAAACATCATATAATTTTGGCTGATTGTTAAGATCGGTCAAAAAGAATATTACGTTTTGGGGGCATAGATATTACCACAATAGTAGAGACGTAATCTTATCACCATAATTTTTTTATTATTCAGATTATTATTTTGGTCAAAAATGTTTGTTAGAACTTATAAAACTGCAAATCTAAAGTGGGCCGTAAAACATGCCAGTGCGATTTTTTATTTTTTTAGCGTCACGTAATTGTGAACAAATCGTTTTCTTCTGTCCTTGTGTTATACGGGCGATCTTCACTTCTTCTCTTTACGTGCTTCATCGTAAGCGGAAGCTAGCTGAAACGGCAGTGTCTCAGCGCTGAGTTTCTAGGATCTAGGCACCACTTCCATCAGCGAACCGACGATCTGTAACGAGGACTAATGGCCGCCTGTACTGCACTCTGCTGAATTGCGCCGCGATAGCCGCAACCCGCTAAGCCGCCCGCGCACAAAAGTGACGGAACGAGCGCTAGTTAGCGGGGCCCCACTACGGACCTATTTTCGACGCTCTTAATCGCCCCGCTGCGCCGATATATTTTGTCTCTGAATCCCATCGTTAAATGCGAAACAGCAATTAAGAAGAAAGACGCTTTCACAGCTTCGCTTGGCGAGATATTCTAGGCAAGAAAAAAGCTAATATCTAAATAGAACAGAATTGTTTTATTGTTTGAAACTTATTACTGATTTTCTTTCATTACTCGATTAATACTCATCTTATCTGAACTGTTTGAAAGCCGGCCGCGGTGGCCAAGGGGATTGAGGCGCTCCAGCCACGGTCTGCACGGCCACTACGGTCGGGGGTTCGAATCCCCCCTCGGGCATGGATATTTGTGCCGTCCTTAGTATAAGGTAGTTGATAAGTAGTTTGTAAGTTTAGGGACTGATGACCCTGTAGTTAAGTCCCATAAGCTTAACAAACATTTGAACTGTTTGAAAGGCTAATTATGCGAATAATGTATACGAGATGCTACAAATTAGTCTTGTGTAGTTCGCGAACGAACTAGTTCGGAAGAGCGCTCCCACAGGCGAACTACGTGAACTAGTTCGCAAATCCGTCGCCTCTTAGTTCGTCCGCTCCTTTTCTGAAGACTGACGGAGAACAGAGAGAGGACGAGAGAGCGCGCAGAATCGCGTGATTCCCTTCTGCCAGTTACCTTCATCTCGAGCTGAGATGCTGCTCAGCTGTAGTTTCATAGTTCACTGCCACAAGAAATCTATTTTAAAAATAATTACGAGTACTCTGTATGCAAAGTAGTTGAATACCATTGTGTCGCCCATTCGCGTAAATAACTGGGTTATTTGCCTAAGTATTTGATGTCAAATTGCCCAAAAATACGGGTAATAGCACACGCTTTGACAACACTGATTCATTATATAAAAAAGCTGTCATAAAAAAGAGCTCTTTTAGTAGCGGACGAACCAGAAGGAGCGGACGAATTAGGAGCAGCGTACGAACTAGGAGCAGCGGACGATTTTGCCAAACGTATCTCGCTTCATAGTTGGTTGGATTCTTTTCCGAAGACCGACGGGCAATAGCGAGAGCGCGCGTAGCAGAATTAAAAATCACGTGTTTGCCTACTGCTGATGAGTCATTTCGAGGTGAACGTCTGCCTGCTAGATTACATAGTTCAGTGCTACAAAATTTCTGTTTTGATGTGTTCTGCACTCTGCAATATCTGACTAATAAATTCCATAATGCCAAGATATAGAGATTACTCTAAACTTAAACGCGAGAGCCGGCCGCGGTGGCCGAGGAGACTGAGGCGGTTCAGTCACGGTCTGCACGGCCACTACGGTCGGGGGTTCGAATCCCCCTCGGGCATGGATATTTGTGCCGTCTTTAGTATAATGTAGTCGATAAGTAGTTTGTAAGTTTAAGGACTAATGACCCCGTAGTTAAGTCCCATAAGCTTAACAAACATTTTTTAAACGCGAGAAATTATCCACAAACTGTTACTTTTCTTGTGATATCATTAGCAGCTCAAACGGCAAGCGCATGAATCAGCTAGGTAGGGGAACTTCCCCCTCCACCTGCACGCGCAGACCACGCCGCTTAGCCGTTACTGGGAGCGGACGAACTAAAAGAGCGAACTAGTTCGCGGCAGAGCGCTTCCGATTGCGAACTATTATGTGCAAGTCTACTACAAATACTAGTTCATGCATCTAAGCAAAGCCGCATATGAATTTAACGGAAGAACGTCAAGGATCAGTGACTGAAATCAGCTAGACGACAGGATTGTTATCTTAGTAAGCTTGAAATAAAGACAGTTTGAATGACACAAAATAATACCGAATACCGTGTTGAACATTCCTTTCGAAATAACATCAACACGGATTTAGAAAACATCGTTCATGCGAAACACAACTAGCTCTTTATTCACACGAAGTGATGGGTGCTATCGACAAGGGTTCGCAAATCTATTCCGTATTTCTTGATTTCCAGAAGGCTTTTGACACCGTACCTCTGAGGCGCTCCAGTCATGGTCCGCACGGCCACTACGGTCGGGGGTTCGAATCCCACCACGGGCATGGATATTTGTGCCGTCCTGGTTCGTAAGTAGTTCATAAGTAGTTTGTAAGTTTAGGGACTGATGACCCAGAAGTTAAGTCCCATAAGCTTAACAAACATTTGAACATTTTGAACACCGTACGTCACAAACGGCTTTTAATCAAATTGCGTGGTTATGGTATATCGCCCCAAATTTGCGATTGCGATTTCCTGTCAGAGAAGACACAGTTCATAGTAATCGATGGTAAGGCATCGACTAAAACAGAGGTGATATCTGGCGTTCCGCAGGGTAATGTTATTGGTCCTCTGCTGCTCCTTATTTACATAAACGATTTAGGGGAAAATCTAAGTAGCTCTCTTAGGTTGTTTGGAGATGACGCCGTCATTTACCGTCTAGTAAAATTATCTGAAGATCAAAACCAACTGCAGAACGATCTAAATAAGATATCAGTATGGTGTAAAAATTGGCAATTGACTCTAAATAATGAGAAGTGTGAAGTCGTCCACATGAGTAAGAAAAGGAATTACCTTAAACTTTGGTTACAAGATAAATCAATCAAAAATGAAGGCCGTGAACTCCACAAAATATCAAGGAATTACTATTACTTCAGATTTAAATTGGAAAGAACACGTAGATAATGTCGTGGGAAAGGCGAACCAGAGACTGCGTTTTATTCGTAGAACCCTTAAAACATGCAACAGAACTACAAAAGAAACTACATACGTCCGTCCATTTTTGGAGTATTGTTGCCCAGTGTCGGATCATTATTAGGGGGTTTGACGGAGAACATCAAAAGAGTCCAATGAAGGGCAGCTCGTTTCGTATTGTCACGATACACGGGAGACAGCGTTACGGAAATGATACAGGATCTGGGATGGGAATCATTACAATAACGGCGCTTGTCTCTGCGGCGTGGGCTACTTACGAAACTCCAATCGCCAACATTCCCCTCCGAATGCGAAAATATTGACTCCCACTTACATAGGCAGAAATGATCATCAGAAAAAAAAAAAAATACGAGAAATCAGAACTGGAACGGAGAGATTCAGGTGCTCTTTCTTCCCGCGCCCTGTTCGAGAATGGAATTGGAGATAAATAGTATAACAGTAGTTCGCTGAACCCTCTGCCAGGCACTTAAATGTGATTTGCAGAGTATCCCATGTAGATGTAGAAACTCTAAGACCAACAGTGCGGAAACTTACCATATATTAGCCGGCCGCGGTGGCCGAGGTGACTGAGGCGCTTCAGTCACGGTCAGCACGGCCACTACGGTCGGGAGTTCGAATCCCCCCTCGAGCATGGATATTTGTGCCGTCCTAGTTCGTAAGTAGTTCATAAGTAGTTTGTAAGTTTAGGGACTGATGACCCCGTAGTTAAGTCCCATAAGCTTAACAAACATTTGAACATTTTTGAACCATATATTAGTCTACGCACTCGTGGTTTCCTGGGTATGTATTTTTTTCCTTTCTTCTCCCACTGTCCATCGCCTACTTTCACCCATTGTGAGAGTTCCAAATGCAACTGTAGAGAATTTAGGCCCCTAGTTTCGTTTTCACGCAACGCTAATCTGGTTACTCACCCGTTGCGCGTTACGCTTCTTCTTCCACACAACTACAGTCACCTTGAAAACTGAGTGGTTCTTACCCCCACAGTGGTTGTGACCTGACAGTAAGGAATGTATATACCACGTTTGGGTGAAACCATTCCATTAGCATTAGGAGATGAGAAACACACACACACACACACACACACACACACACACACAAACACAAACAAACAAACAAATTTACGAAATTTAGGAAGGCCATCTAGTCTGGGAGCTATTGGATTCATGTTAAGGAATAAGTGTCAGAATCAAAAAATATACTTTTATATTGTTTAATTACACTTTTCACTTTATCATTATAAACTTGTGTGCAGTCTTTCTTCATGTCTTGGAAGTTTTGTAATTTAGGAAATCTTCTACTTTCTTTATAGATTCACATATGTCCATTAGAACAAGAGTGTTGCTTTTATCTCATCTAGTGGCTATAATATTTTAGTCACACGTTTTCTTCCTGAAGTTGTTTAAAACTAGTCTTTCTTTTGTTGAAGGGGCACTAAAAACGAAGTTAAATGTTCCCAATTCGTGCGCTGCAAGATATTTAGTGGAGATCACCAAACACAATTTCCATTCTCAATGTTAATCTCGTCATACTTTCAAAATGTTCAAATGTTTCTATAGCTTATGGGACTTAACTACGGGGTCATCAGTCCCTAAACTTACAAACTACTTATGAACTAGCTAATACTAAGGACGGCACAAATATCCATACCCGAGGGGGGATTCGAACCCCGGACCGTAGTGGCCGTGCAGACCGCGTGTGAAGCACCTCAGTCCCCTCGGCAACCGCGGCCGGCCGTCATACTTTACCAATGTTTATTGTCATACTAGTCTTCTTTGAAAATTAATGTTCATATATTATCTACGCATTAAGATCTTTGAATGTCAATTCCCAGCTGCATCCCTATATCTCTGTAGTGTTTACCTGATGATGGCGTAACAGCCGAAAACCGGTTAGTGAAAACAATAAATTTGCTGTTATCTCGTCTTTCTTATTCAAAATCAATCATTAAGTTCGTTCATTTACTATCGTTTGATATTTACTCGGTATTCCCGTAAATCCTCTTTTGTTCTCTGTTTTGCACCGTCCAGTTGACTTCAAGACTCAGGAGTGTAACTTTCCTAAGGTCTGCCGTCTGCCGTCTCACTCAGGAAAGAAGGGGATGAATGTTACGGAATCTTGTACTGCACTGTGTTCGAGAAAGAAATACGCATTCAAACGAACTTCCTTGGTATGTAGTTTGGAATTTACGAAAAAAAGAAAAGAAAGAAAAATGTTCGTACCAGTTTCACTTGAAAATCATTTCTAAACTGACTAAACTGGTGTGTTTTCTGAAAACAAAAACGTACGCACGAGTTGTACTTTTGGTTTTTACTTTACGTCTGAAAAACCGCGCGGGAATAGCCGAGCAGTTCTAGGCGCCTTGTCAGAGACTGTGAGGCTGCTCCCGCCGAAGGTTCGAGTCCTCCGTCAGACATGGGTGTGTGCGTTGTCCTCAGGTTAGTTTAAGCAGTTTGCAAGCCTAGAGACTGTTGACCACAGTAGTTTAGTCCCATAGATTTACAAACATTTGAACCTTTTTTCACTTCTAAAGACTCGTTTCATTACTGAAATTTATGTGTTCACATCCGGATGTTCCACTCGCTAAACTAGTAATTAATCCAGCTATTTGTCATATCCGAATATTAGAAAATCCGTCCTCCCAATTATAGTGTCCTTATAACAGCAATATCCCACTTATTTTACCTAAATCGATTAGTTCCTTTGTAACAGATTCATCTGAATGGAATATCACATCACCACGCTCTTATGGTAAATTAACTACCAGTACTCCAGTAACTCAAATCTAAACCAAAGGCGTTTTTTTTATAGATTGATATTAAAGAAAAAAATAGTAATTTCCATCTTCGTATTAATACAAGTTTGTGGACCAGTTTCATTACGTCTCTACATAACCTTTTGGCCCACTTTAGCTTACAGTAGTAACACTAAAAGTGGGGCTTTGCGATCGTCTTTTGACAGCTCGAAATTGAAATGGAAATAACGGCTTAACCATTCATCTGACACGAAAATTGAATAACCAATTTGTAGAGCAGAAATTTTTTTACAACTTTGCTCTCTTGTATTTTTTTCATATCTCGTATCGTTTCAGAGATATTTGTAAAAATAACGGCGATTTTGAGATGTCTATCTGTCTGTCTGTCTGTCCGTAACGTCTTCCCACTTTTTAAGACGAACCGTTCAACCGATCAGCAGAAATTTTACAGACATAATTGTAGGCCGCCAGAGACCAGAACATCCCTTTTTCAAATTTTTCGGACAAAAAAATACGGTAGTAATATAAAAAAAGCTGTTTGTAATATAATTGTAATTGCAAACGAACCGTTCATCTGACTCGAAAATTGAATAACGTAATTGGTAGAGGGAAAAATTCTCTACAACTTCGCTCTATTATTTTTTTTTCATATCTTGCATCGTTGCAGAGATATTTGCAAAAATAACGGCGATTTGGCGATGTCTGTCTGGCTGTAACGTGTTCCCACTTTTTTAGGTCGAACCGTTCAACCGATCGGTACAAAATTTTACAGACATAATTGTTGGCTAGCAGAACCTCGCTTTTTGAAATATTTCGGACAAGAAATACGTTGTGATGCCAAAAAAAGCCATTTGTAATTTGAAAAGGAGTTTTGACACTCTCCATTGAATTAACGAAAACCAGCCGTTGGCAGACGTCCCGTGACATTCCTCGTTCAGAACTCTCTTTGCCATACGCCATCTTGCGTTGCGTATTTGATGATTTTCTTATTGTAACTTACACGTTGTCATTTCAAAGCAATGGTGCACTGAATAATTGACAAAACCACGTCGTCCTTCGTACGATAAATGATAATTTAGTGTCTACAAATGCCATATTAGTGTCAGTTAACAACGGGCATCAATAGTATGAAATTAAAGGACACAACTCGTACCTTTTAGCCGTAGCGTAGTGTGCAATGCGTTGGACTGTAGAAGCTGAAGGTCAGTGGTTCGGAATTCGCCATTATCTATTTTTTCCCCCCTAAAAGGGGTTCAGACACTCTTATTAATTAATTTTTTATTATTTAGATCATTATTTTGATCCATAATGTTGCAAAAACTTATAGAACTACAAAACTAAAGTGGCCGTAATACACGTCAGTGCGATTTTTTTTCGCACTTGTTAAACATAAATTTGGTTTAAAAATTTTCTTCAGAAACTGCGAATAGCACTTTGGTTGTCTATTTCTGTCTCTGTGCTCAACAAACTGAAAAACTGTAGAATGTCTCCAACAGATTCGATATCGATTTCTTGCATGGTCTGACCGTTTCATTAATTGCGTTCTAACAAGTGGCGTTTAAAGGAATTATATAGGAACAAATCCGTCGCCGTAATGTGGTTGTGTCCACTCCGTAGAACCGACAGAAAGACGTCGAACCATTTTAGTTCATTCTGCCGATGATAATCAGAACCTAGTTAACTCAACAGATCCCCTGATTCTTTTGACCGTTGTACTCTCGCTGGTGGAATGAGTATTCATATGCGTGGATTTCTGATGTTCTGGGTACGAGACCACATTATAATAGATAAAGTAATAAAGGGAGACAAATGACCCATCTACTGATTCATTCAGTTACGTATAATTACGTTTTAGGTGTTAAATGTGATACACTGAAATTTGTAGCTTTTATTAGAGGTTTTTTGTTCCATTGTTTTCTGTGGTATTAAATTGAATGTTACTTGCATGTAATTTACCAAATTAGTTATCTTTGGTTCCTCTTTATAGTCCCCAACAGTACATTTGTGTTCATTTGTTTTATTATAAGTTTCAAAATTTACATCACCGTAACTTGAATAGTTGAGTGACATGGCATTAATTTTCTTTTCTTTTACAGTATTCATCTGCAGCAAGACCACCACACCATTCTTCAACATCTATCTCAAACGAAAGACAAGAAAACTCGTTGAGCGGAAGTGATTGCTTCGTCCAATTGTTAAAAAATGTTTCTGTGCTGAGTGACAGTGCGTAAATGAGTCAAAGACGCTTTTTTACTTTTTTATTAGCTAAACATTTGTGATACAAGTAATATTTGTACTGTTGATAAACGATGCAATGCGAAAAAAGATGTTTGTAATTATTCTTATCTGTGATTCAATGTTCAGTGTCATTCACGTAAACTATAACGTATGTCGTTTGCAAATGAAAACATACACTTTTGCAATTATATAAATCTGTCTTTCAGAATTTATGTCTGTGTTACTCGTCCTATTATGTATGAAATGTGTCCTCCTGCTGTCATTAATAAAACTATTGTCTGCGTTCTATTCTTGTTTACCATGTCTCCTGAACCGTATCAGAAAACGTTTACAGTTCCCTGCATAAAATTAATACATTCATCAACACGATGTGTCATTTAATGATGCAGATTTTTCCTTGCACAATGATTTTGCAAATGATACCTTTTGCCTTTCACAAACTTATCTATTTGTTTATTCTCTTCCTTATAACAGGATCTACAATGAGAATGGGGTCGAAATGATGATGCAGCTAAACTATCTTATCACACAGTAAGTAAAATTAAGTACTACAAAAATGTCCTTGAATTGAGAGTAAGTCATGTCCTGAATTTGTCTGGGTTTGTACTCTGGCATTTCATCACATTTATTCAAACCAAAACAGTTTTCCATGCTTCTTCACTTCTATTTGCAGTATCTCAACATTTTAGTCTCTGACGAGTGATCATGTAACAAAGTTTTAATCAAACTCGCTATGTAAAACTGTGAGGTTACCTTTTTTTTGTTTATAGATGCCTTTTATGTTGATACAATTAAAAATCTGAAGTAAAGATGATGTATCTTTCAATCAACACATCTGATTATAAGTTGGTTTTTCCTTTTAGACTTAGCCGCTGGTAGATTAGATAAGGTAATGAGACAATAAAATTAGTAGATGAGTTTTGTTAGGTAGCAAGATAGCTTCTGATGACTGCAGTAAAGAAATCTTCTTTACTTCGGGCATCAGAAGTTATCTTGCTACCTAAATAACAAAACTCATACACTACGTTTATTGTCTCATTACCTAATCTAATTCATCCAGCATTGCCTGATTTTCTGACACTACATTCCATTACCTTCTGTTTTACGCTCGTTAACGTTCATCTTATACCTTCCTTTCAAGACACTGTGCATTGCATTTAATTGCACTTCCATGTCCTTTGCTGTCTCTGACAGAATTACTATGTCGTCAGCAAACTGCAAGGTTTGTATTCCCTCTCCCTGCACTTTACTTCCCTCTCCAAATTTCTCCTTGTATTCCTTCACAACTTGCTGAATGTATAGATTGAATAACGTTTGGGAACGGACATATACCTGTCTTACTCCTTTCTCAACCAATGTGACCCTTTCATGCCCTTCGACTCTAAAAATTGCTGTCTGGTTTTTGTACAAGTCGAATATAGCTCTTAGTTCCCTATATTTTACCCCTGCTACCTTCAGTACGTGAAAAAGTGTATCCCAGTCAACATTATCAAAAGCTTTCTCCACATCTATAAAAGCAAAAAATGTAGGTTTCCCTTTCCTTAAAATATCTTCTAATATAAATATTACGTGGTTTAAATTTTTAAAAGGAAGGCAAATTCAGATGTGCTTTTCATCAGAGTAAGCCTCTCTTGAAAGAAGTAGGGTGACTCTTTTCTACTAGCTACCATAATTTGTGTACCAAATCAGGACCCAAACTAACGAAAAATTGAGCTTCATTTGCCAGCAACAAGTCAATCATTTATCCGTACATTATTATAAATTTATTGAGATCTTTTTTTTTGCCATCCTTATACCTCTTAATAGTTTAATATTACATTGTAATATTTCGTAACTTTACTTTGAAATCTTCGCAAGAGATGTGAAGATGGCAATAGAGACATGACGGAATCAGTATCAATAACTTCAAAAAATAGTTTCATGTAAACTTCTTTTAGAAAAGTAAATCTTAGTCCCTCTGCTCATGCGGATTTTCAGTATAAACTACAAAAGCGCGTACGGTTTGAGAAATATGAAGCAGATATAACTCGCTTTTCCTATCGATCGTGTACTGTGGTAAAATCAGACGATACTAGAACAATTCGTGGAAGATCATTTAATAGGTGTCCTGAAAAGTGTTACAAAATGGCTGCAAATACACACATCCTATAACTTTATGCTTAACGTCTCTGGCGTCCTTGTATGCTGTATCTTTTTCCTAGAAGAAACTTTACAACTGATCGGCTAAAACTTTAACCTAGAGACTATGAACCTTTTCAGGCAAGTCATGACATCGACATATTTTCTTTTTGACGGTGCTCATTATGAACTGTTGGCAGGAGATCCAATAGACAGTCCAGACTCACTAGTTGTCAAAAACTTGTACATGGAACATTTCGAAGAGAAAGTCTGGTAACAGCAGAGTGGAAAGGTACATTTTTTTTAGTACATTGGCGATACCTTTGACATATGGTATCACAGAAGAGAAACTGAATCACCTCAAACATCTCATCTGCAGATGGCAAAATAGGTGAAAAGTTTTCCTTTTTCGTTGTCCTGGTAAGAAAAAGATTCAGCTAAGGTCAGTTGGAGTTTTTTGTTTGTGATCCATTGCATTCCTTTATATTGAAAGGGTGTCGTTTCACCATGTTAGATGCTTCCATCCACCGCCGGTTTTAGGGTAGGGCGACCCGGCCGGTCGCCCAGGGCGCCAGGACCCAGGGGTGCCAACGCATAAAAAAATTACTCCGCTACTATAACGTCAGTATTACAGTTTACAATAATCCATTTTGCGGAACTAAAATATTATTCCGTCTCATTCAACATCCGTCGCTAATCTTACGACTGCGCACTGAATTCAGGATAGCTGAAGAGAAAATATTCTGAATGCAGTCTTCCTGCTGCCTGCATCCATCCATGATTCACACTCGCGACTACCTACCACAGCGCGAGACTTATTCGTTTCATGAACAGCAATAAGGATGCGCCCATGCAGCTGCAAATTCTCTCATTCACCACAGAAACTAACTGTCGGTCCAAATGAAAGAAAATACGGGCATCACATTATGGTTTCATTAATACGAATGGATTTATATTGTCACGGTGCGACATTGTCCACAGAATGACAACTGCATACCATCCTCAGACAAATGGTCTAACGGAACGTTTTAACCAGACGATATGCTGTCGATGTACGCCTATGTTGAGCTGAAGGATTCGGATACAATTCTGCCAGTCGTGACATTTGCTTACAATATCGCAAGACAAGACACCACAGGCTTCACGCTATTTTTCTTGCTCCATGGCCGTGAAGCTGAGACGACGCTGTTCCCGTTCCAACCGGACGACACTCAGGATGACAATGATAAACAGCTCATCATCAGGATCGAAGAAGCAAGACAGCTAGCTCGCATACGGACACTGGACGCCCAGGAGAAGGACCGTCAGCGGTATAACGAGAAGCACCGACCTGTTGTGTACAGCCCAGGAGATCTGGTATGGATTTTTATCCCTGTACGGAAGGTTGGACTGTCAGAAAAGTTATTGAAGCGATGCTTTGGTCCGTATCGTGTTATACACCGTCTGTCAGACGTCACATACGTGGTTGATGATTATGAGCCGTCGTCAAAACGACAAAAACAAAGAGACGTTGTTCACGTCCTGCTCATGAAGCCTTACTACGGTCCTGAAGAGCGGGTAGACGACAATGGATTCTTGTTCAGGGACTCTAAGGACGGTAATGTTACTGACGAAGCCAAGACAGAAACGTCTGTCGCCGATAATCGTGGAGAAGGGAAGGATTCCCTTGAACTGCAATAAAGAGGACCTATGATAAGGTAAGATCCAGGACATTGCAGCTGGCTCCACAGGGAACATAACAGCGGGTCGCTGTTTTTCCAGGAGAGGGAGCAATGCCGCAATTACCTCCAGGTATTCCGCCGGCAGCAGCTCCATTCCACTGAGTTGGGATCGATCTTTTAGGATGGTTCCCGAAGCCGACACCGGTAACCGATGGATAATAATCTGCACTGACTATTTCACACGCTACGCTGTCACCAAACCTGTGCCGACTGCAGAAGCTCTAGAGATCGCAAAATTCCTTGTAGATTTGACGGATTTCTTTGTTGGATTCCAATCACTTCTTTGTAAACCAGGCTTTAGGTGCTTAAAATTGGTCTGCGTGAGTGATTCGGCGAGTCGCGCGCTAGGCGAGCAGGGCTGTACAAACCACTGTTATAAGCAGTTCTTCGCGGGGCAAAATCGCGTAACATCAACATTAAAAAAAAAGAAAAATTACCTGCCGTTCGTCTTATCAGCTAAAATTTCGGCAGTGCATTTCTTTCGTTGTCTTCTTCCTGAGTAAAAAAAATTTAAGGGTAGGTTTCGACATGTCTTATTGGACTCTTCCCTTGTGAGAATGGTTGGTGAGCCCTCTCGTCCAAAAGCAGCCTTTCCCAGGTACAGGGTGTCCAGAAAAGTTCTCCCTGATTTCAAAATTAAATATCTCGATAACAAAGATCGATAGAGGAATGCAGTAAACGGCATGTTTATTGTGAAAGCTTTAAGAAGTTTATACAGCAGTTTGAAATAATAGTTACAAAAGCTAACAGATGGCGCTGTACGCTGTAAGCTCATATCAGCATACGTAAGTGAAGTAATCGTATGAAAACACTCTTTGCAAACAATCACATCACAATGTTATCAAAATGTTCATCATTGGCACTACAGAGGTGGCGCAAACGAAGACTGAAATTCGCCATCACATTTCGTAGTGCCGCAACCGAAATGGATTCACATGCCACAGAGATCGCCGATTCAAGCTCGTCCAGCCTGGCGGGATGCTTCGGGTAGACCATGTCTTTCCACAGTGCCCCACAAACAAAAGTCACAGACAGTCAAATCCGACGAATATGGAGGCCAATCCATGAGTGCACCAGTAAATTTGTGATATTCCAAAGCAATGACTCGATTCCCGAAGTATTCCTCAAGAAAGCGAAACAGTTGTTCGTTCCGATGTGGTCGGGATCCATCGCATAAACCATTCAGTACCTGGTCGATCCTCTAACGCTTGCTGCGTGGTGACAAATTGTTCCAGAATTGCAACGTAACGTGCACCAGTGGCCGTTTCTCGAATGAAAAAAGGGCCAATAATGCCTCTGATGCATACTGCAGCCCACACATTAACTTTAGAAGAATACAGGGGTTTCGCTTCACACCAATATGGCTTTTCGGAACCGCAAAATCGCCAGTTCTGCTTATTCACGTATCCATTCAGGTGGAAGTGTGCTTCATCTGTAAACCAGATGCAGCCAACATCAAATCCTTCACTATAAATCATTGTGAGCATCTTATTAGCAAAGGCAACACTTTGTTGCACAGCTCGTACGGGTATGGCCTGGTGCGTTTGAATTTTTCATGGAAACATGTGTAGGCTCGTTCTCAGTATTTTCTGCGTGCTGGATCGCTTTAAACCAGTCTCAGATGAAATTCTACGGACGGATGACATTGGATTTCGCTGAATAATTCCAGAAACTGTGGCGATATTTTCAGGCGTAACTGCGGTTTGCTTGCGGCCAACATGCCCCACTAGATCATCAGTTACGCTGGCTGTTCGTTGAAATTTTACGAAGAGCGTACGAATGGTTTTCACATCGGGTTCTTTTGGAACATTAAATCGTGCTTGAAAACTTCGCCTTGTTGCCGTAAGACTCTCTTCTAATCTATGGTACTCTAGCACCAGAAAAACGCGTTGTTCAATGGAGTACATGGTTTTAATCTCTTCCTTCGGTACGCTAACCTCCTTTCACGTTTCAATAGTGGAACTGATCGCTCTGGGCTTCGGATCACTATTTATATTAGGCATTACGTATGGCGATTACAGCGCCATCTGTTAGCAGCTTTTGTAACTATTATTTCAAACTGCTGTATAAACTTCTTATAGCTTTCACAATAAATATACCGTTTACTACATTCCTCTATCGGTCTTTGTTTTCGAGATATTTAATTTTGAAATCAGGGAGTCCTTTTCTGGACACCCTGTATGTTTGATAGGGTTCCTATCTGGAGTTTATGCTAGCCATTCTTATCCTGGGATGTCAGTACCACAAGACGTGCACGATGGGCACGGGTGATGTCGTCCATTAAGACGAATCCCTCAACGAAAAGCCGTCGACATGATTACACTATAGATCGGAGGATGTCGTCTCTGTCCCGCGTAGCCGTTTGACTGCTTTCTAGACCACCAGTGGCGTACCGTGGCCCCACATATACTGCCCCAAAACATCAAGGAACCAACAACTTCTACAATCGTCGCAGGCTGACCAGGTTGCCTCCAAACATGTACCCAACATTCGTCTTATCTGTGAATAGAACTTGATGTCAATTCTGATGAGTCGATTCAGCAAGCTGTTGAGTGTACTGCCTTCCATGTGTTGTGACTGGATTTTACATCTTTGTGTTGATTGAGTGACATTTACGGAAAATCTCAAAAAAACTTCATTCTTGCTGCAATATACACATTTAACATCTGTTCAGGAGACGTTGGAATCAACTTTTGTGTGTATGTGTGTGTGTGTGTGTGTGTGTGTGTGTGTGTGTGTGTGTGTGTGTGTGTGTGTGCGTGTGTGTGCAGAATGACAGCTAGAGTGCATTGATGTTGCTTGTATTTAGTGTTATTACAAAGCCTTGTAAGGTATATACGAAGTAGACATTGTTAGGTGCTGTGTTTAGAAAGGTCCTTCTTTTGTGTTTCATTTAGCTAACTGATCGAATCATGCAATATCCAGATGTTTTGTGACAGATGTCCAAATGTATTGGCCTTTTGGGAGCATACTTATTGGCAACATTCTGCACAATTATGTCTGATTCCTACTGAAGACCGTTGTTGTACTGCACAGAAATATCATTGTAATGTCTTTAGATCATCACCTGCCAACCGAGAACAGGTAATGGACTTCCCACAGCCAGTGGCGGACTAGAGGGGGGGGGCGGGAGGGGCGGACCATCCCGGGCCTCCAGTCTTGGGGGGCCTTCAAATACCTCGAAAGCAATTTTTTTTAAATTTTTTTAGAGCGCACTTGTCATCTTGGTTTGCTGGGGCCTCCAATTCTTTTTTATAGTAATACTTGTATTTGTTCCAAGTGGACGGGAGGCCTCATTTTGATTCGCTGCTGCCCCAGGCCTCCAACAGCCTTAGTCCACCACTGCCTACAGCATTCTGTATCATCCTGCATCTTTCTTTAGAGACCAGTAGCATTGTCATTAACATCACAAATGAAACGGCTGTATTTGGGTGGTGGTGCAATCATCAAGCATGGAATGCTGATAAACTGTGTGGAGATGTCTTCAGCAATGAATATAGATTATCCTGCACCTACCTGTAGCAAAGATTGCAGTGACTTGGGCTAAGTCCTAGTCTTCTGGTACATTGGAGAGTTTGAGTGGTGTTTCTTCTCTCATGATGGCGTGGAGAACAATTGCATATAGCTTCATATCATAGCCAGAAATGATTTAGCTGTGAGTGCATAACAGTTCTGCATGAACATCCTGCACCCTTATGTGTTGTCTCTCATATGACAGTACCTTGATACAGGTTTTTCAACACACAATATGTGTCTGCCAGCATGAACTTGAAGGAAGAAAGGAAGGAATATTGGTGTTCATTCGACATGTAGCACACGCTCAAATAGTTTTTGTAAGGGATGGGGCAGGGAATCAGCTGTGCCCTTTGAAAGGAACCACTCTGGCATTTGCCTGGATGATTTAGGGAAATCACGGAAAATCTAAATAACGCTGGCCAGAAGTGAATTTGAACTGTTGTTCTTCATAATGCAAGTCCAGTGTATTACAACTGCACCACCTGTCTAATGTTGAGGTACTTCCATGAGTGTTGTATGGAACCAAGCTCGAACATTAGCTTCATTGTTCCAATGTCCTCCACAAACTTCTATTCTGCACTAACTTAATTTCAGAGTAGCACATGCGCCCTATGCCATTAGTATTTGCTGGTTATATTCCTCTACAGTTCTCTTTAGTTCCATGGTGGTTATTCCCTGGTGTTTTAACACATATTGTATCATATTATCCTTTCTTCTCCATTCCTGGTCTTGTAGAGTTATTATTCCCTCTTGGTTCTTGTATGTATTGTATATGATTCATCTTTTCCTGTAGCTCATTTGTATTTCTCTGAAAATTTCGCGCATATTGCAATATTTTACATTGTCCAAGGATTTTTCTAGGTCGAAAAATGCTATGTAGACACATAACAAGTAATAAAAAACACGTCTCTTGCAATTTTTAAATTAATTTATCAATAATGCATTTCACACTTTTGGCGAATCTTCGAATTTCCATATCTTAAACTGCAGAAGCTGCTTTGGTCATAATTGAAATGATGGCACTGGAGGGAATTATCGAATATGCCAATTTCGTTAAATTACCTTACACAGCAAAATTCGCATTACCCACAATTAAAATCATTTTAAGTAGGCCCAATGACATTTAAGCAAACAATCATATCGCTTTGATACTGTACCCACACTTTAAATGATTTTAATCATCACCAATAGAGCTTCCACAGTTTGATTCAAGTTAATCTGAAGATGTGGAAAAAGTGAGAAAATTTTTTTAAAATTGCAACCGCAATCGTTTTTATCCCTTGAATTGCAAAAACCAGGACATGGAATGGACGAATATGAAGATACATGATACTATTCTGAACCGAATTAATTCATCCACCCAGATCAGAATGGCTCTAACTTCACACTTGTAAGTGGACTGATAGTGGTAAGTTTTTCACAAATTTGAGTCAGTTTTATTATCACTGCATTAACGTCACTGAATTTTCTTCGTTTTCTGTTACCCTTCTGGGTGCCTCACTTTGATGTCAGGTATTGTAATTAGGAGGAATCATAACAACGGTTGCTTGTCAGTCATGAGAGATTCCTGCTTATGACGGCGGTACTAGTGGAGTAAAATGTTCAAATGCTTGTTAAGCGTAAGGGACTTAACTACAGGGTCATCACTCCTAAACTTATAAACTACTTATGAATTACCTTATACTACAGACGACACAAACATCCATGCCCGATGAAGGATTCAAACTCCCGACCATAGCAGCTGTGCAGCCTGTGACTGGCGCGCCGCAGACAGCTCGGCCTCTGCGGGTGGCACTGGTGAAGTAAAGAAGTAATGCCAGGTTACGTCATGTTCATTACAGATGATGCAGGAAGGACCTGTGCGATTGTTAGCTTTATTCCATTAAAACTGAAAGGTGAAGTAAACATATTAAAATACACACAATATGAAAACCAGTACAAAATGAGTATAGTTTGATTCAACTTTATTGCAATGTTTTCAGCTTACACAGATACATTAAGAAAAGTACATCGGTTCTTTGAATATGGAGAGCAAAATATCAATTTCTCGAATCTAGTAACATGTGAGAATCAAGAAGAGGAATAGAATAGCAAGTGAGATATGAAACTGCCAGAGGAAGACAATTAACAGTTTCTAATGGCACATATGTTGAGGGTAAAGTTCGAATGAGACTTATATCCTCCAATTTTCGCGGCTCACGAAGTTCTTTATAGGCGTCAGTAGGTATGAAGATATCGTTAAGCCCAGGGTCCAGCGGCATTGGGGTAGAGCTTCTGGAAGCACTCGCGTTTGAAGGTGCAGCCGGTGACGGCGTTGAAGACGAAGCCGGGCTGGCAGGACTTGGCGATGGGCTGCAGGCCGCGCACGGGCCCCATGTAGGCGCAGATGCGGAAGGCGGGCGAGCAGGCGTCCGAGGCGTCCGGGAAGGCGCCGGGGCCCGGGCAGTCGGCCGTCTGCCAGCGCTGCCACCACCAGCCCCACGACGGCGACGGCGCAGCAGCGGGACCAGGGGAGGGGGCGGCCAGCGCGGGACCAGCCAATAGCCACAGCGACAGCGCCGCCAGCAGGGACACCTGCCGGCAAATCGCGGAACTATGCGTCAAGGTCGAGGCCAGAGAGGCACCACGCCACAGAGGCTACACCAGTCATAGACATACATTACTAGACCACAGTCTAACATATACAGTCCCGAAACTCGCCGCTGTAAAAATTGTTACCAACTGACAGTTGCTGCGACACTAGCGCTCCTAGCGGTGGGCAAGCTGCCGAATTTGTGATGTTTCCGTATAATCGCTTTTGTACGTAATTAACGAAATACTTACTATCATTTTTGCGTTACAAGCATTTTTAAAATATCGAGAGACAAACATAATTCGGAAAATAACAAAAACAGCCTCATTTAAATAAGTCATAGGTATAAAGAACACCATCATCACGAACAAATACTTACGAATATGTGTATATTTGCAGCTTATTTCGCTGAAAGTAAGTTGCATATAAACATAATGGTATAATAAATTTCTATTATGGTCTGTTCTTACTATGAAAGCCAGTTTTTAACGTGTATCAAATCGGAACGGATTCTAATGACTCTCACATTTTTACACGTCACTCGTCTTTCTTATACGTGCATATTCGTTTAAGTGTAATTACTTTAGCTTTAAAAACCCAATGTTTCGATGTTTCTTGCCGTTTCAGTTGGTTCAGATGTAGCAACAATTGTGGAATTGGGTTTTTCTTTGTTGGAAAACAGTTTGGTTGCTTTTATCGTTATATTGCCTTGTCTGTGACGTTTTTCCTTCAGCTACAGCTGTGATGGTTGATTTGGTATGTTAAATGTCGCCGGCCGCGGTGGCCGAGGTGACTGAGGCGCTCCAGTCACGGTCAGCACGGCCACTACGGTCGGGGGTTCGAATCCCCCCTCGGGCATGGATATTTGTGCAGTCTTTAGTCTTAGCTAGTTCATAAGTAGTTTGTAAGCTTAGGGACTGATGACCCCGTAGTTAAGTCCCATAAGTTGTATAAACATTTGAACATTTTGTTAAATGTCCTAATTATTTCATTATATATACGTTTATTATCTTCCACCCTCGCCGATTATACTGGAATTTTAATGAATAATACTTAACGTTCCTGCGTAGAAATTGACGTCTCTCTGCCAAAGGGCATGTCTCCTGGTGTTTCCTAGGCATTTTTATTTTTAATAGAAAATGATATTACTCATTTAAAGCTTGTATGTTACAAGATGATTGTAAATTAACTGTCCTGTAATGTAACGTTTCGTACCTTATCAGGGATCTTATGAAACTTAAGAAAGACAAATGTGTAGCTATTTTTAAATGATTACCTTTTTATAAAGCACAACATACGTTCCCTAATGTAAAACGTATGCTGAAGTCAATCTAAACGATACTATTCGCACTCATCAACTACCGTATTGAGAAACGTAGCTTGCCGTCCGCTTGGAGCGCTGCTATCGCAGCGTATAACAAAAATCTGTGGGAGTGTCGTGACTGTATATGTTAGACTGTGGCTAGACTGGCAAATGTGCTTCTGTGACTGAAGCCGGAAGCCGCCATCTTGCCTCACCTCACGTCAGAAAGTTTCTGTAGGGTATTACTATGATCATCTGACACGATATGACGTTGTAAGCTCTACGAGTTCGTTTGAATATGATTTGCATTTAAGCTTATACTTCCACAATAGTTAAATTTAACATACAGGCCTACATTGTCGAATCGTGTTAAGAGAAGAACGTGTTACGTACCGTTAAATTTTACTTCCCGTCCTAGTGGCTTCGCGTGATTATGTTGTCAATCGTCTGATGTTGGCATTAGCCAATCGCGTGACAACGCAAATTTTTATTCAAGAAATCTTTGTTTTACAAGGACAATTACTTTTACAGTGTGAACGAGGGTACATACAAGAACCTGTCAACCATAGAGTAGGAACAGCGTTATTTATTTACTTCTTCACCTGTACAAAACGCTAATCAAGTCACACTGTGCTGATTTCTAAGAATATCAACATCTTGGTGAGGGCTCTCTACCGTTTTGTTGATGTTGCCAACATAATCATATGAGGCTGTTGGGAGGTAAGTAAAATTTTACCGTTACGTATCGGTACATTTAAAGCAGACTGCAGTTATCGAAAAAACACTAAGAAGAATCACGATTGTGTTATCCACGACAAATAAGACATTTATGTCATACTATTAAAAGAAAAGCCGAAATTGATCGAATCTGGTAACAGATGAGGCCTAATAAAAACAGAAAACGCGACGCGATTTATTTAGTAAGGGCTCTCAAAATAATAAGGATACGGGTTATCCACGATAAACAACACTTTTCTAATGACCACACTACTAAAATAAAATCCGAAGTTGAATTAAATTGGTAACAGATTAATAATAACTGCAAATCAATGCACCTCATTACTGTATGTGTCGAAGCTTACTGCAGCTGAAAAATTTACAGACACATACAACACACGAATTTCCCATATATCAAAACTCTAAAGACAGCGTAGTTACGTCAGTTCATTCATATTTTTACGACTGTTTTCTGTAATAACACACACGACTGCTTACAAGTTTATAGTATAGAAATATGGCGGAAAGACTTCACTGACCAATGATACTGTATAAGGCATTGCCAGTCTATTAATATATGTCTGTGACTCCAGTGATCTTAAATATTATCACTGGATACACAACTGTAGTGGTTACAATATGTGAAAATCGTGACTGTCTATTATAGTTATGTTGCCAACACCGTACGTATAGGTCGTGTTGTTCTTATGACCCTTGTGTCTCTGAAAATAATTTATGAACGACTGATTACTTTAATAAATACATAATGGTGAACTTCGTGTCACTTATAGTTTTAGAGAAGTCAACGGAAAGGATATAGAGTTCAGATCCATATGAGAGTATTATTTTTATTCAGAACTAGTGTCGCTATCTTATTCCGTTTAATGAATTAATAGCGCTGCATAGACGGTATTTCTCGTGTTTGTTTTATATTTGCTTCTTGTCTATGTTGTTTTTCGTTTGAGCTCACAGTCTAGATACGCACGCTGTGAGGAAAATCATGCTTATTTCATATGCCTCGAATCTGTCGTTATTCACCTTCATTTATTTGTCTACAACAGCGTAATTTATTCATTAAATTCAATGTGGCAATCCTAATATAACTTAAGTGTAAGTTTTACCCAAATCGTGTCTTTTTTTACTGTTTTGTGGCAGCTGTGCATCTAATTACATGATTAGAATATTTTGTAAATAGTGTTCAAATTTTCATAACAGTTAGGTCCGTTGTATATGAGTTAGTTTCTACGAATTCAACTACTAGAACTATTACATTTTTTGCAAGAACACAATACTGAAAACCAGATATAGTGTGACAGCTATACGTACACCAACATGGCGTCGGGCTTCACGACTTCATTATTCACAGTACTAACTCCAGATTATCTTTGAACTCACTGGGCTACACTTCGACACAATGCGCTCAAAGATAATCTGCAGTCAGTACTGAGGCCAATTCACACGGTCCATCACTTCATGTCATGTCACTATCAGTCAGAACATTCCACAGTGTATTTCTAATGGCTGAATTCACATTGGCCATCACCGGACCATGACGTCAACGACACATGACGTTAGCGGCGGAAAAATACCAACTGGAAGTGCCTGTAATTTGGCAGTCAGAAGTATAATATCTGTGTCGTCAAGACCTTTGAGTAGGCTACACAACGCGAAATGACAGCATAGAATGTAAACAAAGCAGACGATCATGCTATTTTGGTTGGTACTCAGTTAGTGTTTACCTCAATCTGTTGCTTACTCGTAAAATAGCTTGTAATTTCTTTACTTATTACTTAGTTTTCTTTACTGTCTGAGTGAAAATTAACTATTATAAATATTTTGACGAATTACAGCGTTCAAATGAATGAAAAAATCGCAATTTGCGATGTTATGGCGTCACTGTATTAGGTTTAGATGAAATACCAAACTGAATGAAAATTTGTGCCCGGCCGGGATTCGAACCCGGGATCTCCTGCTTACTAGGAAAGAGACAGTGTGGCGATTGGAGATTTGTGTGTGGCGGGAGACGTGCAGGGAAGAGTCCTCTGCAGTCAGGCTGATCACTGTGTCCTCGGTGGCGGAGTGGTAAACGCGTCTGCCTAGTAAGCAGGACATCCCGGCTTCGAATCCCGGCCAGGCACAAATTTTCATTCGCCACAGTTTGGTATTTCATCTAAACCTAATACAGTGACTCCATAACATCACAAATTGCGAGCGGGCGCGGTGGCCGAGGGGACTGAGGCGCTTCAGTCACGGTCTGCACGGCCACTACGGTCAGGGGTTCGAATCCCCCCTCGGGCGAGGATATTTGTGCCGTCCTTAGTGTTAGCTAGTTCATAAGTAGTTTGTAAGTTTAGGGACTGATGACCCCGTAGTTACGTCCCTTAAGCTTAACAAACATTTGAACATTTTTGAACAAATTGCGATTTATTTCACGAAAATTAACTGTTTCACAGGCAGTACGGATTTTTTGGTGACTATTCAACTACTTTTTTTTACTTAAATAAATATTCAATAATAACATTCTTTAAAACCTGTATCCAGCTATAATTTATGTTGTATACAGAGCCTGCTGGCTTCTGTCTCGGAGTTTTCAGCACACATTTGTTTGATTTTGTAACTGACATTTCGCTACCACTAATTCAAACTGAGATTGGCTAGGACTTTTAAAGTTTCAAACTTCATTGCTCTTGGAGGGTGAAACTTGGGCAATGTCAGCAGCTCATACTGGGCGAAACGTCTGACAAACCTCAAAGCGACAGAAAATCTCGAGACAGATGCCAGCGGACAACATGTCAACGAATGTACAGTAGATAAGAATTTGGGACACATCTTTACAACAACTGTATTTCCCATATTATCATTGCCAATACCAACAGATTGTTTGGAAACTAGCTTGTACCCATAATAAAACATTTTAATGTACACTGTGTTGCAGTTTTGAAACCTTAAAACATCCAAACAATAACAACAATCACCGCTGCACACTGTTTTATTTAGTTCATTTAGGGTCCCTTTTCTGCAGATCGAGAAGAAGCTGCTTATAAAATACTTGTATTACCACGTTACTCAGACAAACCTGAGTTAGGCTAGCAAAGTTTTCTTTATTAATGATCCCACCAATAAATAATGTCTACTGTCAAGTATTAAACACAAAAATATTTATCCTTTTCATACTATTTTGTCAAGTGATGTTATCCATCCGAAAAAGATCTTTACATTTACAATGGTTTGTTATTTAGACATTATTCCCCTAAACACACACTCGGAAATCGTCACATATTCGGAAATTACTATCGATATAACTGTTTCATCCTTGATTTTTTAATCAGTTGTAAACGTAAATAAAAGACAGAAACGAAGAACTAACTTTTAATATATTCTGAGAAGTTCAATTAACATGAATATAAAATAAAAAATTTATGATACGAGGTGATCCGAACCTAATACTGCACAATGGTTCAAGTTACAAATCCACAACACTATCCACTACACTACTACCACTGACGCCTATATGTGACTTTTGAAGTACATATACCTAAAAGTGAGTTGGTAGGTTATTCATTTGTTACAAATTATTATTTATTTGTAAGGTAAGTGGTTTTGTGATTACTATTAAAGGCATCATAATGGCATACTACAACTTTCATCTTCACCGTTTCTGAATAAGCTGAAAATAAAATGGCACAAGCCAAAGATTCTACCCGTGCTGTGTATAGTCTCAGGTCCAAAACGGAAGTGGTATTTTTCCGCCGCTAACGTATACTCGTCAACGACACGGCAGTTTTTCTCGAGAAGAATGTTTTGACGAAATGGTCGTCTGCTAACATAGGAAGATAACCTATTTTCGCCACGCGATTTTCATGTTGTAGTCGACGATTACACTATTTTAGTGCAAATTTGTCTTATTAATCTTTATTTTATTGTTATACTTGGTTTTAGCGGTAAATTCCAAATGTTTCATGACGACTTAAATATATTTCTCAATTGAGAGTCCTCCTAAAAGTGAGGTCGGATATCTGAAACTGAGGAATGGTATATGTTTTGTAATATTGTAACAGAAAAGACTGAAGCAAAGTGTTTATAAGATTGTAATTTGATGACACATTTGTCATTAAATTACATTTTTAATGAAAAAGACAGTGCTCATGAAAGACAAAAATTCTGTTGTTTATGATGGTATTAACAATGCCAGTGGGCAAGTCGTAATGCATAAAGTAAAGAGGCTCTATTTATGCTCTAACAAATATTGTTTGATGTGATCCTATGTTTATTTTTTCGCTTGAAAATAGATTTCAAAGTTTTGAAATGTTGTTTCAGTTCCCAGCACTTTACTACACTAAGTTGTCCAAAAACATACATTGTAAAGTTTTTTTTGGCCATCAATAACATTTAGCGTTGTTGTTTCCTCAGTTTCAGTATTAAACTATGACTTTCTACATAACAGTTTGCCACTCATAACCTCACTTTCAACATCACATATTGGGATAGGCGAACTGACGTGATGGACAATGACAGACAGTGTGAATAAAACTTGATGTGACGGTGCCATGATGTGACATTGATGTGCCAGACAGTGTTAATTGCCTTTACACGTCGTGACGCTCGGTGTGATATTGGCGAATGTTTTGCTGATGACATTGTAATTCTGTCAGAGACAGCAAAGGACCTGGAAGAGCAGTTGAATGGAATGGACAATGTGTCGAAGAGAGCGTATAAAATAAACATTAGCAAGAGCAAAACTAAAATAATGGAATGCGGTCTTCGAAAATCAGGCGATGCTGAAGGAATTCGATTAGGTAACGAAACAATGAAGGTGGTAGATGAGTTTTGTTACTTGGGTAGTAAAATAACATGCGATGGTCGCAGTTCAGAGGGTATAAAATGCAGAATGGCAATGGGAAGAAAAGTGAAACATGGACGATAAGCAGTGCGGACAGGAAGAGAATAGAGGCTTTTGAAATGTGGTGCTACAGAAGAATGCTGAAGATTAGGTGGGTAGATCGCGTAACTAATGAAGAGGTACTGAACAGAATTGGTGAGAAAAGGAATTTTTGGCATACCCTGACCAAAAGAAGGGATCGCTTGGTAGGACACATTCTTAGACATCGAGGAATCGTAAATTTAGCCTTGGAGGGAAATGTGTGGGGTAAAAATCGCAAAGGGAGACCAAGAGACGCGTATAGTAAGCAGATTCAAGTGGATGTGGGTTGCCGTTCTTATGAGGAGATGAAAAGGCTTGCCCAGGATAGAGTAGGGTGGAGAGCTGCATCAAACCAGTCTCCGGACTGAAGACCATAACAACAATATCTGTCACACTCTACTGATACCCAGTTGTCAGTATTCTGAAATTTCTAATCTTTTCTATTAGTTGCTTTCATAGAAGTTAACTCATATACTATGGGCACTACCTGTTCTGAAAATTTTAATACTATTTACAAAACATTTGAGACATTTAATTAACCATACTCCTGCAATAAAACTGTAGATAAAGACACGAGTTGTGAAAAACTGATACTTAAGTTACATTTTGATTCAGAACTAATGTTTCTCCCATATTGCCTTTAATAAATAAATAAAGGGGTAATAACGATTCCAGGTGTATGGTATAAGCATGATTGTGCACATAGTGTTCATATCAAGTCTGTGAGCTCAAACAGAAAACAGTATAGACAAGAGGCAAATATAAAACTGAACATGAGAAATACCATCTACAGCAGTACAATTCATTCATTAAATGAAATGTGACAGAAAAACAAGTTCTGAATAAAAATATAACTCATAGATGGATCTGAACTCTTATACCCTTTCCTTTCACTTCTCTATAACCATAAGTAACACAAAGTTCACTATTATGTATTTATTAAAGTAATCAATAGTTCATAACTTATATTCCGGGTCACAAGGGACATAATAACAACACGACCTATACGTGTGTAGTTGCCAACATTACTATAAGAGACCATCACGATTTTCACAGATCCTATCCACTACTGTTTTGTATGTAGTGTAAATAATTCAGATCACTTCTTCGACCAGAGAGAAACAAATTCAATAACTGTGCTGTAGGATAGAAGCAGATAATGTGTCAACTATGAAATAACAAAGAACTGTTCTTGTTTGTGAGGTACTGCCAGAAGCGAAATTGCCGTTTATTAAGACGAACGATTGATCTGCATCTTCCTTCAACGATTACTCCAACTCATACACACAAATACTCCAGTCGTAGACGATCTGTTCATTTCCTCATTTTACCAATGATACCTCTCGATCAATCCATAAAAACCCAGACAATAATTATTGAAAAAACAACCCTATCATTCTGGCTCCTTGACCCCTACCTTAAAATCAACAACTGTTCCAACATCCAATCTAACCCCCCTAAGGTCTTTTTACTAATCCTCGAACAAAAATTAACGTTGCAACTACACCTACTAACCATCCAAAAATGCACACAGTTGACTAACCCCACTAATACTACTAAAACCCCCACACTACAATATCCCATCCCATCCCATCTACACCTCCCGTGACCAGTGCTGTATTTAAGAGGGGAAGACAAGGGAGCCAGCATCTGAATTATTTTACTGAATGACGCGTGAAGGTATCGCCATAGTAGACAGTCATACTTCCCCATATTGCTGATGTGAGTGGGGTATCAGTATTGTGAATTTCGGGCTAGTTTTATATATATATATATATATATATATATATATATATATATATATATATATATATAACGATATTTTTGTGATTTAATGTTAAAAATAAAAAGCTTCATCGCATTAAAGTGAAAATGGCGTCACTGAAAATTATCATGGAATATTGACATAAAAACTGAAACTTCCTGGCAGATTAAAACTATGTGCCGGAACAGGGACTCGAACCTGGGACCTTTGCCTTTCGCACTCGCACTACCGACTGTGCCGCCTCACAACTATACTTCCGCCAGTACCTCGCCTCCTACTTTCCAAACTTCACAGAAGCTCTCCTGCGAACCATGCAAGACTAGCACTCCTGGAAGAAAGGATATGGTGGAGACATGGCTTAGCCACAGCCTAAGGGATGTTTCCAGAATGAAACTTTCACTATGCAGCGGAGTGTGGCTGATATGAAATTTCCCGGTTCCGGCACACAATTTGAATCTGCCAGGATGTTTCATATCAGCGCACCCTCCGCAGCAGAGTGAAAGTTTCATTCGACATAAAAACTAATTCAAAATAATATACTATATTTGCCACAGCCCCACACTTTTTATCACTCCCTCAAAATCTCAGAGCACCATGCACTCCATCTTGTCTACCGCATTTGTCACCTCTCTTACCAATTAATTAATTTCCAAAATCTCACGCAGATGGAATAGCTATGTCTCTTTTATGTCTTCTGTACATTCCCAATGCCCTCTTGTCTCTCAAATCCTAGAGTATCCCAAACTTTTATTGCACCTTTATCAATGTGTCCCTCCTTCATGTCATCTCCAAACTTTTATCAACGTACTCCTTATGTCCGTGGCCTCTGTGCCTTTTTTCAAAGGAATTTCAACCACTTTCCCCTACCTAACTGTGAAATCAACCCAGCAATGTATCCCTCTTTCCAGCTCCACCCCATCTATCCTTCTCCAGTGTGGTAATCTTCTCCTCTCCTACCACCTGTGTGCCTCCTACCATTAACACTCCTTGTCCTTCTACATCCACTTCCCAAACAACCAACTGGATCTCAGACCCTGCCATACTTACCACCATCCCCATCACATCATTCACAGCCCATATGTTTGTATTCACTCTCACTTACTTAACACCCTGCATCATCATCATTTTGTGAATTTTAAATATGTTGCCATTGTTTAAAATTCTGTTCTTTGAAGAGTGGCAGTCCAGCCACTCCCATCCTGTCCCACCAAAAGGAGGAGAAGTATAAATTAATTTTTAAATTAAAGCAAAAAAGATCTCTTGCACCCAACCAAAACCAAGCCAATAATAACATTTCGAATCACCCGCAGATTCCGCTCCCACCTAGCCTAATACTTGATCACCAACTGACATGGAAGCCCCATCTACAACCAATTAAAAAAGAAGCCTACAACAGACTACAACTGCCATCTAGCCAAACATGCTGTTTACATCCTTCCATAATCCTTTGTGCTCGTACAACAATGATTTTCCCCAGCCTCTGCTATGTCAACATAGAATGGCTTTCTGTACCTCCCCACCTTCTATTATGCTTTACACGTACTCAAGTTTCATGGACTCCACCTCACCTTCCGACTTCACTTACTTTCTCCTACCCGACTCCTCTACCAACTTAGAAAATTCCTATCTCTCCTCTTCCACTTTGAACACCTCTTCATCTCCTACACTACTCAGAAACTTGACAGTAACCACCCACCAGTCTCCTCTCTCTCTCTCTCTCTCTCTCTCTCTCTCTCTCTCTCTCTCTCTCTCTCTCTCTCTGCTCCTGAAGTCTGCCACATCTCTGCCACCACATCCCCCCCATCACTCCATACTGTTCAAATTTCAAATGTTTGCATTGTCATGAGACCAAACTGTAGTGATCATCTGTCCCTACACCTACAAACTACTTGAACTAGCACTAAGGACGAAATACACACCCATTCCCAAGGCAGGACTCGAACCTCTGACAGCGAGTAGTGGCGCTCTCTGCAGAAAGGTACCTCAGAAAGCTCAGCCTCTCCCATACAGCCCCAAACACTTAAGCTTCACATTCGCATGCTCCACATCATCTACCAACAGAACTTTCATCACTTTCTATCACCCAGAAATGAAATTTGCCCTGGTATTTACCCATATTACCAGCTGCAGGTGACTCAGCCCTCTCTTTCAAGTCAAAGCTCCTTTTTACCTTCCAGTTTACTTACATCCTATGCCTTGCAACGCTTTTTTGAATCCCTCTTAGTCTTGCCCCTCCCAGCCCCCACCACGTCCCACCAGCTCTCACAAACCACCTCCAACACACTACCCCAGTCTTCACTTTTCATTAACTCCCCCATCCACCAACCCCTCACTCTCCCTCCACAGCACTATACTCATGACTCATTGGTTTGCTTGTTGATGTCTCAATTCTACTTCACCAAAATCTCAATTTTACTTTTAAACATAATCAACTATCTCACCTGCATGAATATTTTGATGAATTTGTAAATCCACATGTTATTCTTGATATATGTGACTGACCAAATATTATCATGTGCATCATCATTACCGTTCTTTCTGTGTATCTTATACCAATGAACACCTTACAATTTTTGCTGTCGCATTCCAGGGACTTTCATCTTCAAACGGCTCATTGGCAGGAAACACATGCGTACCGGATATCTACAAAGTCAGAACTGCTATGTCAATAATGTTTTCATCAGTGGAAATAGCCGTGCGGAATGGTCACGTAGTCAGAGGCGTCATGCTTTGGACTGGGCGGCAGTTCCCGCCGGATGTTCGATTCGTCCCTCGGGCATGGATGTATGAGTTGTTCATAGTGTAAGTTAGTTTAATTAGTTTGTAAGTCTAGGATCTGAGGACCGTAGCAGTATGGTGCAATAGGTTCACAAACATTTGAACATTTATTTGAAGTGGATATGAAAAATACGTAGTAACGAAGTCTCTAAATGACGTTGTTTACTGGCGTCGTTATTTCGCATGCTTCCATGGAACAATAGCTTTTGTGCTCATTATCCGCCATTACCACATAATTTTAAGTGAGTTGTTAATTTTTAATGGCATCACTCTGAATATGTACTACAAGGGAAAGAGGAAACATATGGAGAGGAAGTGGTGGACAGAATGGGATGAAAGAGGCGGTAGGAAGAGTTGGGAAGAAACTAGGAAATGGACAGAGATGAATGGATAGGGGAGCAGCAGCAGCAACAACAACAGCAGGAGGAGAAGGAAAATGAAGAGGAGAAAGATAGAAGGGGATTGGGGGGACGGTGAGGGACGATGGCGAGTGGATGGACGGGAAACCACTGCTTTTCTAAAGGTCAGTTGTTGGTCACATCATACAGGTAAACTGCTTGATCTTCATTTGTAAGCACAAAAATATTAGTCATTCCACCGAATTTACAGTAATTATTTACGATTTTTTTTCAACATTTGCATAACAACCCGAAACAAGGTATTGATCTGATAGATTTATTTTCTCCGTGAGTTTGTTAACAAAAGTTATTTTAGAACGAAACTTTCTCTCTGCAGCGGACTGTGCGGTGATATGAAACTACCTGACACATTAAAATTGTGCGCCGGAACCGGGATTCGAAACTGGGACCTTTGCCTTTCGCGATCAATAGCTCTACCATCTGATCTATCCCGGCACGCTTCGTGGTCCGTTCTCACAACTTTACTTCTGCCAGTAACTCGCCTCCTACTTTTCATATTTCACCGAAGTTCTCTTGTGAATCTTGCAGAACTAACACTCCTGGAAGAAAGTATATGATCAGGACTTGGCTTAGCCACAGCCGATGTTTCCAGAATTAAATTTTCACTCTGCAGCGGAGTGTGCGCCGGTATGAAACTTCCTGGCAGATTACAATTGTGTGCCAGAACCGGGATTCGAACTTAGGACCTTTGCCTTTGGCGGGCACGTATTATTGCTGGAGCTACTGAAACCACGAAAAAGTAAACAGATAACTGAACTAGAAGTATTTCGGAAGTCTCAGTACACTGAAGAGTGAGATGTTTTTAATACATTTTCGTCGGTCTAACATCTTTAAGACAGACAAAGTTCCAATGTTAACACCATTTTTATTCACGAGGAAATCTTTAGAACGGTGCATGTTATTCTGACTTGACTACGATTCTCGACCTACAGTCACATCCCCGACGCACGCATGTTTCTCACCTAGAGACTGTACATTTGGCACAGTAACTTGATTACCAACGTCGCTTACACGCCAAAAGGACTTTGGTTACTCTGTTTACAGACTGCCGTTTTAGCCGCGGCGGATCAGACGTGCGGCGGTTCCGACGAAAAGTACAAATCTGTGCACGACTCTGAAATCTTGTTAGGTACCGAATGAATAATTGTGCAGCCTTTTTAGACAGTACTTCATTATAGATAGCTGCGTCATTTGTAAAAAGTTCTAGGTTACTTTTAGTATTGTTTCTTGGGCATTAATACCCTACATTGTAATGAAGGATCCCAGTGCACTTCCCAGGGTAAATTTTAGAGTGGTTGTAGCACGTCCCCTGAGACAGTACAGGGTCTAACACTGAACACTATCCAACGCCTATTGTAATAACGCATAGCATAGTGTTAATATAACGTGTAAGTGTGTGTGTGTGTGTGTGTGTGTGTGTGTGTGTGTGTGTTGTGTGGGTGTGTGTGTGAGAGAGAGACAGAGAGGGGGGGGGGAGAGAGGGGGAAGCAGGGTTTGCAGAAGTTCCAGGATTGTTACTCACTTGCGCCTCGCTTGTTTTATTTACATCTCATTTCGGTTTTGGCCACCACTGAACTGCATCGGTCACTTGGGATTAGGACAGGCACTAGGACTCATCAGTAGGCAGGCCTCTACCTAGTTAACCTATGTCTCAGCATTACACTTAGACTGCAGTCAAGAACTATGTACAAGTTAAGTATTATACCATGTTTCTACGAAATACATAGTTCTAGTTTCTGCTGTCCCACTGGCTGGTCACCTCAGACTCTGTACCCGCACACGCGTGCACTCTATTTCCCTGTGTCGGTCTCTCTCTACTCGGCCACCGACACCTAGGACAACCGGCGGAAACGAGACACAAAAGTGGCGACGAGGACGGGATACAAAACGTGTAACTAATATTATGTCTTAGGGCGACACAGTGACTGTCATATAATTTGTGTCACCTATTTTTGTTACCAATTTCGACTTATTACGAATTCGTTGTCAGATACTCTGTTTAAAAAGTAAGACAAAAGGAGACTGTATAATACTAATGGAGTAAATTATAAAAAACTTCCGCACACAACTGAACATACACTAGTATGTCTTACATTATTTAAACTGGCAAGATTAGGGCCTTCTGGCCCTCTCTTACACCTAACCAGACGTTCTATGTATTTTACGTTATCAGCACCACAGTAGTTATACAAAAATTAGAAGAATTAAAAGATTCAAACAGTACAGATGACAAAAACGTATACACAGTTTACATTCGTACTTCATAAATTGCAAGCAAGAGGTCAGATTTACAAAACGGTAGGGTTTCAATTATGGCTCCTGGACCTGGAGGGAGCGGTGGAAAAGGGGAAGAAAAGTTATAGATATGACGGAAAAACAGGTGGCATGATTTATGGTGAAAATATAGGAAGAAGAGAAATAATGGAGATTAGTGCATAGGTTTTACTATTAGACAAAGTTGACTATGCGTGAGTTCTGGGAAAAGTTTTAAGAGGATGCCAGACGGAATTATAACTTACTTTGTAGTGTTTCAGACATTTTCACTCTACGGCTGAACTATATTCTTTAAAAACCTTATCTACGCGTAGTCCTAATCCATTACTAACCACGAAGATTAACCTAAAGAATCGAGACAAGGACTAATGCGTACCATTTTCACCTCAGAAACGATTCCTTTGCTGGAATACCTCCCACACACATAGAGGTCATAGCGTTGGCGTGAACCACTGCTGACACCATCGCTCACGGACCGCACAACAACCTGCACTGGTATTTCCTCGCAGGCTGCAGTGTGATATAACGCTGCTGATACCAGGGCCCACGCTACTGAGTCTATCTCGGGAGGTTGTTTATGGTCTGCTGCCACTGCGGAGCTCAGACGTTCCCTCTTGATAAGGCACTAAGGAGGACAGTTTCTTCTCTCGCCGTCAGCTTGTGTTTCAAGCGAACGTTAATTTGATCAACGCTGGTGTGCAGGACAGCCCTAAAGAAGCACACTGGAAAATCCACGTTCGCTCTGTTCCTTTTCTCTTTTTTTCTGAAGGGTTTAAGATAGAATAATAATCCCATTCCACTGTATGTATCTGGTTCAGCAAACGTTTATCCACATAAACACGTCAACGATTACCCACCAAATAGCTGTTGTTGTTGGTTTTTAGGGGACTCAACAGTAGGTCGTCAGTCCCACCAAATAGCTTCACTCATGAACATGAATCAAAATTCAGTCGCCAGCTACTCCTCAATAGAAAAAAAAATAGTATATTATACAAAGGAATCAAACTATATAGCAAACTTGCTCAGGAGATGTAGCCCGTGTTGCCGAGGTGGGATTGCTTGTATGCCTCAACAATGCAGATACCGTACCATAGGTGTAACCACAGTGGAGGGGTTATCTATGGAGAGGCCAGACAAACGTATGGTTCCTGAAGAGGGGCAGCAGCCTTTTCAATAGTTACAGGGGCAACAGTCTGGATAATTGACTGAGCTGGCCTTGTAACAAACACGGCTTTGCCATGCAGTTACTGCGAACGGCTGAAAGCAAGGGGAAACTACAGTCGTTACTTCTCCTGACGACATGCAGCTCTACTGTATGACTATACGATGATGGCGTCTTCTTGGTTAAAATATTCCGGAGGTAAAATAGTCCCCCATTCGGATCTCCGGGCAGGGACTACTCAGGAGGATGTCGTCATCAAGAAATCCAAAACAGGCATTTACGGGTCGAACGTGGAATGTTCTAACCCTTAATCGTGTAGGTAAGCTAGAAAATTTGAAAGAGAAATGTATAGGTTAAAGTTAGATATGGTAGGGATTAGTGAAGTTCGGTGGCAGGATGAATAGGATTTCTGGTCAGGTGAGTACAGGGTTATAAATACAAAATCAGTTGGTGGTAACGCAGGAGTAGGTCTGATAATGAGCCGGCCGCGGTGGCCGAGGTGACTGAGGCGCTCCAGTCACGGTCAGCACGTCCACTACGGTCGGGGGTTCGAATCCCCCCTCGGGCATGGATATTTGTGCCGTCCTAGTTCGTAAGTAGTTCATAAGTAGTTTGTAAGTTTAGGGACTGATGACCCCGTAGTTAAGTCCCATAAGCTTAACAAACATTTGAACATTTCTGATAATGAATAAGAAAATAGGAATGCGGGTAAGCTACTATGAACAGCATAGTGACGCATTATCGTAGTAAAGATAGATACGAAGCCAACTAGCACGGCTGATAATGAGGATATCGAAGAAATGTATGAGGAGATAAATGAAATCATTCAGAAAATTAAGGAAGACGAAAACTTGATTGTGATGGGGGACTGGAACTCGGTAGTAGGAAAGGGAAGAGAAGGAAATGCAGTAGTTGAATATGGACTGGGAAAAAGGAATGAAAGAGGAGATCGCTTGGTAGAATTTTGCGCAGAGCACAATTTATTGATCGCCAACACTTGGTTTAATCATTATGAAAGAAGGAAGAGACCAGGGGACACTGGAAGGTACCAGATTTACTTTATAATGGTAAGGAATAGATTTAGAAACCAGGTTCTAAACCGTAAGACATATCCAGGGGCAGATATAGACTCTGACCATAACTTATTGGTTATGAACTGCAGATTAAAACTTAAGAGACTGCAGAAAGGTAGAAATAATAGGAGATGGAACCTGGACAAATTGAAGGAACCAGAGGTGATTGAGAGTTTCAGAGGGAGAATTAGGCAAGTATTGGCTGAATCGGGGGAAAGTAATACAGTAGAAGAAGAATGGGTAGCTCTGAGAGATAGGGTAGTGAAGGCTGCAGAGGCTCATATAGGCAGAAGGACAAGACCTAATAGAAATCCCTGGATAACACAGGATATACTGAACTGAATTGATGAGAGGAGAAAATGTAAAAATTCAACAAGTGAACAGGAAAAAGGGAGTACAAGCGTTTGAAAAATGAGATTGACACGAAGTGCAGACTGACTAAGCAGGAGTGGCTACAGGACAAATGCAGAACCGTAGCATAATGCATAACTAGGGGAAAGATAGATACCGCCTACAGAAAAAGAGATTTTTGGAGACAAGAAAAGCTTCCCTATGAATATCAAGAACTCAGACGGAAAACCAGTTCTAAGGAAAGACGGGAAAGCGGAACTGTAGAAGGAATATATAGAGGCCTATACAAAGGAAATAAACTTGTAGGCAGTATTCTATAAATGGAAGACGAAGTGGAGGAAGATGAGATAGGAGATACGATACTACGAGAAGAATTTGACAGAGCGCTGAAGGACTAGAGTCGAAACAAGCCCCCCTGGAGTAGATGATATTCCGTCTGAACTGCTGATGTCGTTAGGAGAGCCAGTCGTGAAAAAACTGTATCGCCTGGTATGCAAGATGTATGAGACAGGGGAAATACCCTCCGACTTCAAGAAGAATATTGTAATTCCAATTCCAAAGAAAGAAAGTGCAGACAAGTGTAAAAATTACAGAACTACCATTTTAATAAGTCATGGTTGCAAAATACTAACACGAATTATTTACAGACTAATGGAAAAACTTTTGGAATCCGACTTCGGGGAAGATCAGTTTGGATTTAGGAGAAATGTAGGAACACGGGAGGCAATACTCACATTACGACTTATCTTAGAAGATAGGCTAAGGAAAGGGAAACTTACGTTTTTAGCGTTTGTCGATTTGGAGAAAGCTTTTGGCAATGTCGACTGGAATACACTCTTCCAAACTCTGAAGGTAGCAGAGGCAAAATACAGGGAGCGAAGAGTTATATTCAACTTATACAAAAACCAGACAGCGGTTATTAGAGTCGAAGGGCAAGAAAGGGACGCAGAGGTTTTTCCCCAATGTTGTTCAATCTGTACATTGATCAGGCAGTGAAGGAATGGAAGGAGAAATTTGGAAAGGGCATTAAAGTGCAGGGAGAAGAAATACAAACATTGCGGTTTGCCGATGACATAGTAATTCTGTCAGAGACCGCAATATATCTGGAAGAGCAATTTAATGGGATGGACAGTGTCTTGAAAGGAAGATATAAGATGAACATTAACAAGAGTAAAACGAAGGTAATGGAATGCAATGTCAGAAAATCAGGCGATGCTGAAGGAATTAGATTAGGTAATGAGACTATAAAGGTGGTAGATTAATTTTGTTATTTGGGTAGCAAGATAACTTCTGATGGCCGAACTAAAGAAGATATAAAATGCAGAATAGCTGTGGGAAGAAAAGCATTCTGAAGGAGCGAAATTTTTTGACATCCAATATTAGTTTCAATGTTAGGAAGTTCTTTCTGAAAGCATTTATCTGGAGTGTAGCATTGTAAATAACATAGAAAATTATTTTCTCATCTATTAATTCCGACTTTTCTGTTGATATAATTTTCTGTAAAACACACTTATATATTTACGCTCGTATATACCCAAAGTGTATGCTTTTTCCCCGAAAAACGAAAATATTTTTCTGCTTGCTTATATTTAATATCTTTTGTAGGAGAAAACTAGTAAAAAATAAAACAGTATTAAGCTATGGTGCAACTTTTTCGGTGTGATGAAAATGCAAAGCAAACAAAGATGATGTGAAACGTATCTGTAATATGAATGCGCTAGACCAGAGTAGGTTAACTTCCGATGTTCGCAGACAGTTCTACCGTTACACATTCTGCAGCACACTCGGAAATTTAGAATTCCACACTCGGCACAATCTGTAGATCATGGACGTCAGAGACACTCTCGCGATGTGGTTGGCTGCTGTTTTACACGCAGGCACGACTGGTGAACGCACTTCGAGTAGTCAGTTTTCCCCACAAAGTCGATCGTGTAAAACGGGCTTAGTGAACCTATGGGCACAGACACCTCTAGGCCGTCTTCTACTGACGCCACCCCATCGACGTGCACGGCTCGATTGTTGTCGTCAGGGAATCCCTTACAATGGCGGGCCGTGGTCTTCAGCGTTAACAGTTTGAGTGCCAGCCACATATGCGAACCGACTTCCCCCCGTGCCAGCCCA
The DNA here is from genome assembly GCA_026315105.1 of Locusta migratoria. NCBI lineage: Eukaryota > Metazoa > Arthropoda > Insecta > Orthoptera > Acrididae > Locusta > Locusta migratoria. Next base: position 255,211,965 of record CM048745.1, on the reverse strand, counting down.
TTTTCTTAGTCTCCTTCCCCCAGTGCCGTCCATTTTTACAGTATTTCGTCCTGTTGGTACAGATTCAGGAATAATCATTAATATATTTTTCTTGGTCAGGAATAAAATATATTATTTCCTCTTCAAATACTTGTCCCGTACATTTCCCTGCTTTGTAAACCTTCAACACAACAATCAAAACTAGAAACGCTGTTTTCGGGTAGGTAAAAAATTGTTTTTTTCGTATTATAAACTACTTATTAATAAACATGGCAATGTTTATGTGATTACATGCAAATATCATGAATATTAAACACCAGCAAACGGCGTTTATTGCTTATAGCTCTTTTTTTGAGTGGTATAGCTGGAAGCAGGGCGGGACACAAAACCCCACTTTGCATACTGCACATTGGAATGAAGTATCCTTCCTTCTGGCGACTCCTGCTTCTTTCAAATGATGTTCAAATGTTTGTAAAGCTTATGGGACTTAACTACGGAGTCATCAGTCCCTAAACTTACAAACTACTTATGATCTACTTACGAACTAGGACGGCACAAATATCCATGCCCGAGGGTGGATTCGAGCCCCCGACCGTAGTGGCCTTGCGGACCGTGACTGAAGCGCCTCAGTCCCCTCGGCCACCTTGGCCGGTCCTGCTTCTTTCTTGCCCCTCTCTGAGCACACTGTACAAGTCTTTTGTGCCTTCTTCTTCCCTGGTGGAATGGGTATTCTTTCCAGGAAATGTGTTCCATCCAGTCGTGAAAGCGCAGCACCACTTGTACCAGGCTGAAAGTCGGCGGCACGTGGTGATGACAAGTCTTTGCATAACACAGTAATAAACTTGCTGGTAGAAATGTTTTCCTTTGTCACCTGAGTGTACAGAACACATGCATTTGAAATTGCCATCAAGATAATGTGGAATGATAGCTTTCTCCACCACTTGACTGAACGATGATCAAGTATCCCATAAGACATTCTTCAGTCACTGAGGTCGACACAGTGTCATCGCCATCAAAAACATCACTCAGATCATCTTCCGATTCATCAAGAATGCGGCGAATCTCGGCGTCGCTCAAAGGCCTACTGCTTGACATGTTGCGTCTAACGCTCGCCCTGATGTCTCAAGTCAAATGACAGAAAGCCTTGTTTCGTAAAGTGAACAGTTTTGTGGCGCCTCCTAGTGGCAGAGATATCTACTACAAGGGTTTGCCTCCCTTCTGATAACTGCCGTACGGATAATGATGCGCGCGAAAGCTAGAATTCGTTTGAGAACAACCGTCCGTAATATTACGGGCGCGTTAGTCCTCGCAAAGACACAGAGAACGTAATATTACGGGCGCGGTAATCTTCGAACAAACGACGGCAACGTAATATTACGGGAATGGCACTCTAAGTGTTAAATGCAGATTCTGCCAGCACGCAAGGGATGGCGGTTTGCGCGACAGTGTAGACCTGGCGAGCGTTGTCTCGGGGAGTGCATTCCTCCAAAACACACTGGCCCTAACCCAATCTACAATTGTCGTTCACCTTTGGTGTTTGTGGAGAGAACTCTGACAATTCGGTATGTGCAGAAAGTTGTAAGACCGGTTCTTTTCCCTCTCTTGCAGCAGGAATTTTATGTGTTGTTCCAACATGATAATGCTCATCCATACACTGTGCGTTAAACTCAACGCCTGTCCAAGATATGCAGCAACTTCCCTGCCCAGCACAAACTTGACTCGAATACAGGACGTGTGCGATAATACGGGACGAAAGCTGACACGTACGACTCATTAACCCACAACTCTTGCAGAACTACGCGAACAGGTTTATCAGGGGTGGAATAATGTACCCCAAGGCAATATTCGCCATCTATACGATAGAATGGATGGCAGAATCAGCGCCTACAATGTTATCCCTGTAGGTTACACTACGTACTAACATGGGTGTTTTAGGAGGGATCGATACCTTGTACTTCAGTACCTCTTGAGCTATTGATCTAAAATGTAATCCCATCAAAAACATAAAATGTACAAAAATGCAAGTACCGCGACGAATTCCTTCCACCATAAAAAGTCGTGAGATCTTATGGGAAACCAAGTCGGTTATTTTAGTTAATATTCATGGAACCATTTACTTAACACTTTTTCATAATTTTTTATCTAATTACTTACTACCAACATCTGTAGTGAGTATATCAAAATTATACATCTTTATTTCTATACTAAATGTAATGACTTTGGAATCGCGCCATAATGTAATGATATAAGAATAAATATAATGATCTGGCAATTGCACGTCGTCATAATGCCATACCAATAATTTATATTCAATTATGTAACCGAACATAATCACATAAGAATGAAGTACACTCACATGTGCATAAAGTTTTTTTAATACCAACTCGGTAATTTTAGTCAGTGGTCATAGAACCACACATTTTTTATCTACCACTTATTTGTTATCTACAAACATTTATAGCAACTATATTAGTATAATACATCTTTGGTTCTATAATACATATAATATTTTCGCAATCTCACCGTAATATAATAAAATCATAATACATATAATGATTGCGCAATAACACATCGACATATAAAAATAATTTATGTTCCACTATGTATCCAAACGTTATTACATAGGAATGAAATACCTCACATTTACGTAAAGTATTTTAAATATTAGTTTACGTTGCCATACGAGTGCTAAGTCATTTTATTTATTATAGAAATAAAGATGTATAATTTTGATATAGTCACTACAGATGTTGGTAGAAAACTAATTCGATAAAAAATTATGACAAAGTGTTGAATTGGTGTTCAATGAACAGTAAAATAACCGACTTGGTTTCTTATAAGATCTCACAACTTTTCATGGTGGAAGGAATTCGTCACGAGACTTGCATTTTTGTACATTTTATGTTTTTGATGGGATATCATTTCTTTTTGTAGTTAGTACTTTTCTGAAATTTTCTTGTACATCAGCTACGGATTTCATTAAAATCCATTCCCTACCTCTTTGGTTTCGTTTGGTTTGATGTAATAGTATTAGGAAAGTGCGGAAAGTCGATTACATTGTTATTGTTTTATCCTTTCATCAGGTAGGCTATAGCACTTCCACCTTTGGTGGATCAGTATACAAATGTCAACAAGTTAGTGTTGTATTTCGCATCAGTTTGTGAACTTCATAACATACGGAAGTTGCGGATTAGTGAATTGGTATTACATAAATATCATCAAGTTTGTCTAGTACACGATAGAATTATTTTACTTACGTCAGTGGTGGCTTAGTGTGCTGAAGTTGGCAGCGGCTGACGAATGAGACAATTCGGATATCAGTCACGTAGAATTAGGGGCATAATCTTTCGTGTTGACCCTGAAGTAAATAATTAATTCTGTTCCTGCTCTGTAGTTGACAGGTTTTGGTACGTATACCCATAAAGCGGGAACATTTCGTTACTAACATCTGCACACTACGCCTCCTCCGTAAGTAAATTTACCCTTTACGTCAAAACTCTAAATGTTGCGAAATTTTATCAGTTTATCCCTATTTCTTACGACTGTTATAACCATACTGTTTCGATTTCCAGCAATTTAAGCTATATCTTATCAGTTACTCTTCCATCTCTAAACAGCTACCTGATGTCATTTCTGACAACTCTTCACTTCGTAAAAAGGTGACGGCTACATGAAAATGAAAAGTTAAAAAAAAAAAAAAAGTTACAGCACTAGGAATCTAAGATGCGATCTTTCGCACGTGAATCTAACGCGCTACCACAAGACCACCAGCAACACAATGCTCATGTTTGGAGATACTATTGTATCCAGCGCAAATGTTTTCTAGAACGGAATTAATTTTTACAGATGTTTGAATTTTTCCTTCCATTACAGGCTAAACACTACCTAAATACAAAATTTGACGTTTGTGTGGCTGCTAGGAGTACCTTAGAATTTTGATGATCGATGAGTCAGTGAGTGAAAGAATTAGCGATTTTCGACTGCTAATATTTCGTAGAATAGTATAATTTGAAAATATATCTAGTTATAGTAGATACTCTTGGCAACCGAAAATTCAGGCTTCTAGCTTTATCCACAACTGAGATACAGGGGGGTCGAAAGTGCCGTCTACTGCTTCGAGAAAAGGACGGTACGGCCGAGCGCTCGACTTGGTGAGAGCACTGCCGTGCCCCCAGATCATTTCAGGTACTCAGTACGTAGTATTTCAACAATAAATCTTGAATGAATTGGGAAACTGTAAAATGGCGTAATAATTTTTATGACCAGCAGTGTACTTCTCTGTACACTACATTTTGTATCGTCGAGTATGCTAACAATGTTTCACTTAGTGTGAGCATTTAATTCTGTCAGAGAGAGCAAAGGACCTGGAAGAACATTTTAAATGGGGTGGACAGTGCCTTGAAAGGAAGATATAAAATGAACATTAAGACGAGTAAAACTAAGGTAATGGAAGGTAGTGTTAGAAAATCAGGCGATGCTGAAGGAATTAGATTAGGTAATGAGACGATAAAAGTAGCAGATGAGTTTTGTTATTTGGGTAGCAAGATAACTTCTAATGGCCGAAGTAAAGAAGATATAAAATGCAGAATGGCTAGGGCAAGAAAAGTGTTTCAGAAGAACCGAAATTTGTTGATATCCAATATTAGTTTAAATACTAGGAAGTCTTTTCTCAAAGCATTTGTCTGAAGTGTAGCATTGTATGGGAGTGAAATGTGAACGATAAGGAGTTCAAACAAAAAATATGATAGCTTTCGAAATGTGGTGCTACAGACGAATGATGAAGATTAGATGGGTAGATCACGTAACTAATGCGGAGGAGCTCAACAGAATTGGGGAAAAAAGGAGTTTCTGGCATATCCTGGCTAAGAGAAGGGATAGGTTGTGGGACACATTCTAAGACCTCGAGGAATCGTCAACTTAGCATTAGAAGGACGTGTGTGGGATAAAAATCGTAGAGGGAGACCGAGGGAGGAATATAGTAAGCAGATTCAAGAGGATGTAGTTTGCCGTTCGTATTCTCAGATGAAGAACAGGACAGGACAGCATGGAGAGCTGCATAAAATCAGTCTGCGTATTGAAGACCACAACAACAACGAGCATGTAATTATTAAATTCTGGTTGGCTACGTTAAAATATGTAAGTTATGGGAGAGTGCAAAAACAAAAGTAAACTATGTAGCAGAAAATCATCTGAATCGAAAGCATACCTGATACGAAGCCATGTTGATCACCAGAACACCTCTTCTTGTTGGTCTCGACTCTTACCGTCACTCCACGAACGCTACAATATATATATACCCGAGTAGTCTGTTTTGACCGAGGGCTTCAAATAAAATATGACTGCAGTCGTGTCACAAACAGCAGGTGACAGTGACGTGATGTAGACGCGAGGATGACAGGTGTTTGTGCACAGAATCTGAAGGTTTGAAAGTTTTACGTAAGGTTTCTCCGACAGGGCGTTCCGCGTAAACTCCTCGCATTATCTAGGATCCCAGTGCCCCGCAACAGCAAGCAAACAACGGGATTGCTTCGTGAATCACTTGTTGCTTCCTTCCACCGTGGTATTTGCCTGTCTGACAACATTGAAACTTTTGTTAAGCACATCCATCCACAGAGAGGTGCATCTACGTTTAATTTACAAAATTGAATATCTGAAACGACCGCTAAACTAAATTAACTGATCACGTATTTGAAACTTTGTAATTGTCTTCAATTACGACCGCGACATTTGTCTCGCACCCTCGGTATGGGATACGCTTCAAACGACAAAGTTCCGACGCAGTTGAGAAAAAGGCACTACCTAGAAGTTTATTTTAGGTGTCAGGTTGGTTCATTATGTCGCAATGCACCATCTATGAAGACAATGCTGCCAAACACGTGCCACAAGATGGAAAGGTCCTCTTACTGTCATTTGCTACTCCTTTTCACGTCTCAGACCCGCAACACCTGACTTTGAAGGCATGCGCTTTTCTTATAGGTGACCAAGAAAAATACCTCCGATGCACAGTCGCCCATAATCCATACGAAAATCGCTCACCGTGTGGTATTACAGTGCAATAAAGCAATCACCGTTTTGCTTGGAGCTTCCGTTACCCGCTCACAGTGAGGTCGAATGCAGTTTTGACGCTGCGATGAGCGATAGTTTATCGTCAGAGTTCGACGTTAGCCGGCCGCGGTGGCCGAGGGGACTGCGGCGTGCCAGTCACGGTCAGCACGGCCACTACGGTCGGGGGTTCGAATCCCTCCTCGGGCATGAATATTTGTGCCGTCCTTAGTGTTAGCTAGTTCATAAGTAGTTTGTAAGTTTAGGGTCTGATGACCCCGTAGTTAAGTCCCATAAGCTATACAAACATTTGAACGTTTGAGTTCGACGTTACTGACAATCCATAGACGTTTGAACCAAGGATGGGCGATCCTGGATCGATCTTTGCGGGTCAAATTAATATCGATTTTGATAACCCGGCACCATTTGCTATTGTATAATAGGAAGGAATACAGCTGATATTGTTTCTTCCGGGGACTCCAACCCCGCACATATCTTAACTCTTGACCTGACACGATTAGGCGTCAACTATCACATTGTCATTCACTAGTAGGATCGCACCATTCGTAGAGACGTGGAGGGGTTTGGTATTTTGAGAAAACAACGAAAACTCTGTTTAACTTAGTAGTGCATGGACAAGTGCAATGTTGATTTGAAACAAGGCAGAGTCCTGCGTTCTTTACTTGGCGTTACTGGAGGTGCAGATGTATTTTTGTGGCTGTTAAAATCTGTTACCCCCAGCGGAAATCGGATCCATACCTTAGCCATTACTAGTTAACCTCACCTCGGCCTACCACCGAATTACAACTGATTTAGAATAATGTTTTGTCATAATGGAGTACTCATTAGCCGGCACCACATATCAAAGAGCTCAAAGGGTCTGTCTAGTTAAGACATTTTGAGGCGCCTTATCGCGGATTTTGCATGATATTATACAACGTTTTAGCATGCTACATTACGATTTGTTATGGAATTTTGCTGTAAGCTTATTTAATAATGGGCTAATTTTATTCAAGATTCTTGGAAAGCTGTTGTCACGATAACTTCGATATTACGCATTTTTAAAGGAGCGTCGATTATGCTTTAGAAAAGGGGTTCTGAAATGGGGAAAGTAACTTCGTTTCGCGATCTGTTATTCACCTCGTCCAGAAAAACAAAAAGACTCCGATTAAGGAAGGTTCTGTGATTTACTAGTATGGTCAGTGACAAGGTATCCGATAACTGGCAAGTAAAGTATGTCGAGCAGTTATTCTTCGCGGTGTGGTTGCCTTTAAAAGTCATATTGACGTTAAAAAACAGCAAGGTATATTCCGGTACAATGTCGCATCGAAAATGCGATTACATGCGAAGCATAATATCCAACTGGGAAGGATGGGGGAGAATGTCAGTCTCTGCCATTTCAAAGGTGGGATACTGGGTTCTGTCGGAATAGATGGCCATTTTAATGGAGACATGAGTGTTTGCACGATAATGTTCAGTTGTCCATTATTCCACGAGATTTTCGAGAGCCGAACGTCGGAGAAATGACGACAGTGATTATAAAAAAATCTGCCAAGCACAAAATTGTAAAGAGCAGCACGTATATGCACATAAATATGTCAAGGGAGGGGTAGTCGGAGGGAGGGCGGGATCTATAGGAATGCAGAACTGGAACAACAGTGAATTGCTTGCAAAGTACTCCTTACTTAGACATATATCGCAGTTTGTTTTAGGGCTGAGAGAAAAGAAACGAATGTTTTACAGAAAGAATGTTTTACAGAACGAAGGTTGTATTATCGGAGATATAAAAGAACACTGCTTCATAGAGAGCCACAAAATTAAATCATAAAGGCAGGAGGAAATGTCATCAGATAACACCCTCCACAACAATCAACGCACTCAGGAAAGAGGCCAAAGAATAGCAGCAAAAGAGGACACTGACGCTAAATAACACTAAGCTTGGCGGAGTTCGCTCTACAAACGCCGATTCCGGCCACCGTGAACTCAGACTTTGTACGATACGTTTCCACGTCAATACTAACAAACGCTATACCACTGAGTCTTTTCAAGAGCTAACGAATGTAGCTGTAACAAGTAAGCGGTTGCATTAAATAAACGTACTTGCTTCAATACCTCAGTTGATACCAGTGCTAAAATCGTTCATAACATGTGCCCCTCGACGCTCTAGTATGTGCCGAAAACTGAGTTTCAAGAAACGATTCGCAAAATAAAAGATGTATTGCGTCTTAGATGACTCACCCTATTTATAAAGCATTTTAATGTTGTTTGCAGCAATTATTTCTTCACAGCGTTTTTTTTTTTTTTAAAGAAAGGCTGAAAATATGTTTTCTTTTGTTGGATTGTTTCTTTTGTATCATTCATACTGAAACCAATCCAATTGTCATTTCTCAGTCATCTATGTAAGGGAGAAATGTTCTAAACATTAAAGCATTGCATCTTCTTCACATAAATGACCAAAACTTGCGTTTCCTTATACAGTACTAATTACCCTTGCAAAAGAAAGTACAAATCAGTTGTTTAATTACATTAAATGGACGCTTTTGTACATCAGTTGGGAGACAACGACGTAAATTTTAATGTTACTACTATTTCTATTCAATTTTGATTTCGACATTTTCCTTCATTAATGCATACGAGTGCGATCTAGAATGATGTGCAAAATCAAACTTTTCGTTTAAGTTGCCCGTCCTTAATCTGAACTCTTTTAATAAGAAGACTGCCGGTGCTGCAATCACACTGGACGTGATCTGACCATTTTGGAGTACAGAGTGACGGCAATTACTGTTCAGAAATAATATTTATGAGAAATGTCTGGAGGTAGGGGCTTGCTGCGGAGTGTGTCAAACCTCTTATGATTCTGATAACAATGACACAGTGTGATTCAGAAGGAATGGTAGATGCCGGCCGCAGTGGCCGACCGGTCTGCGGTGCGCCAGTCACAATCTGCACGGCCGCTACGGTCGGGGCTTCCAATCCCCCCCCCCCCCTCTGGCATGTGTGTTTGTGCTGTCTTTAGTATAAGGTACTTCATAAGTAGTTTGTAAGTTTAGGGATTTATGACCCCGCAGTTACGTCCCTTAATCTTAACAAACATTTGAACTTTTTTTTAATAGTAGATATTTTAGGAGGTGGTAGTAAGACGGACTGCAAAGAAATGCATTGGACAAAAAACAATATTTGCTTACTTACTCACTGGCAACATGTTTTGGCCATCTGTCCCTGCCTTGCGCTATTTCCTTCCAGTCGCCTTCAGTACCTAGGTTCCTCAAATAGGCCTTCACATTGTCCTCCCAGCTACGCCTTGGTCTCCCCATAGGACGTTTTCCCTGTAAGTACCCTACCAATATTCTGCGCGCTGCCCTGCCTTCATCCATTCTAGCTATGTGAAACGTACATGGCAGCCTACCTGATTTAATAACAATGATTATGTCAGGGACTGAACAGAGTTCATGAACCTCTTCGTTTTAGTCTCTGCCACTCCCCGCTAATGTCATTCCTTTATGCTCCGAAAATTTTCCTCAAAATTTTGTTTTCAAATGCTCGAAATGGTTTTTAATTTTGCAAAGTGAGAGACCAAGTTTCACATCCATACAGTACAACTGAAAGAATTACAGTTTCGTATATTCTGATCTTTAAATTTCTAGAAAATAACCGTGATGAGAGTAATCTATTCAGTGAGAAGTACCAGGCATTTCCAGCCCGTAGTCTCTTCCTCAACTCAGATTCAATCTCATTTCTCAAAGTAATCTCCACGTGTAAATATTTAAACGCGTTCAGTTTTTCAAACTGCTTGTCACCAACTCTTAACATTTCCTGATCTATTGCTGTTGGCATTCTCGTAGTAGTTGTGACCTCATCACCTTTTGTTGAACACTCGTCTGGGTCTAGATGTCAGGAAAGGTACTGGTGCTGGATTCGATGTTAACTGTAACAACTATTCAGATTAATAATACAAGTTTTATTGACTGTAAATTATAATACTCAACTTTAGAACATGTGTCTGTTTCTTCTCTCTTCTTGCTTCTCGCGGCATCGTCCGTATGATGTTAGCTGTGCTGTGACCTAGTTACTGCTAAGTTCGTAGCTGCGTTCTCACATAGTAACTGCCTGAGTTCTGAATAGTAACTGTCGTGCTCTCACTAGTAACTGACGGGCTGTCCAGACGTATGTCGGCCTAGATATATCCACTTGTAGAGGGTGCGCATTCTCGGTTACTCCCTCCCTCCGCAGCACCTGCTTGCGATTGGCTTTCGGTCATCGCTGCCTTCTCTATGATCGTACTCTTGCATCTGGCATGTGGCGATGACTTTACGCCACAACATCCCCCCTCCCACCCCCACCCCCCAAAGTGCCGAACCGTTGCCGTGTATGGAGTTCCAGGCAGGCTCATGGATGTACTGATAGACCGGAGTCTGTAGCCTCAGACTATGACAGACCACTAACGGGGCCCCGCCATCCTCACAAGGGAACGTCCTCTGGGGAAACCTCCAAAGGGCCCACGCCCACGAGCGCTTTGGCCCAGGTGTTGTTTTAGACAGTGACGTCAGTGGCTGCGTGGCGTGCTGGTCCTGTCAGTTGATGTCCATCAGTATCTGGAGCAGTGGCGGAGGCGGTATGGGCTCCGACACCATGCCGTCGGGCAGACTGCTGAGGTCGAGTGGGCAGTGAAGGCTGCGCGGTCTGCATGTGGTGTGAATCTGCCAAGAGAAACGCAGAAGTATCATAGGGTACATGACAAGGGCAAATTTGGTTGCGATGCCTGTGAATGATGCCATCGGGACCTGAAATTTTAAACATGTGAGAACCACAAGGTTGGATGATCTCACCCCACTCCCAACTGCCAAAGACTCTGTAAAAGACTGGGTTACGCGGAGCGAAGCAATACTTGCGTGTCGGAGGCTGCTGTTGCTCCGGGTGGCGCGGGGGGTGGCGCAGTTGGAGCAGTGTGCGGTGGCCATGTAGAAGCTTGGCCAGCGATGACCCTTCTTGTGTATGCGAGCAGTAGGAAGCGAGGAACAGTTGCAGTGCTGCCTCCCATGAGTGCTCCGAACGAAGTTTGGACATCTGTTACTTAAATGTCCAGATGAAGCGTTTCGCAGTGCTGTTTGACTGGAAAATACCTGTGCTTACTAAGGCGCCTAGCTGCGGTGGGCATGGCCATTCACCGTTGTAGCGTTCAGGTCCTCCCTCGCACATGGGTGTTTGTGTTGTCCTCAGCGTAACTTAGTTTAAGTAGTTTGTAAGCCTAGGGACTGATGACCAACTTAGTTAAGTCTCTATTGAAAAATTCACAATTAGAGAAAGACACTGTTTATCATCCTAGGTCATGAGCTATCAGCATAAGGCACGCGGCCCACTTCTGATCATATTCAACGTATCAGTGACCTCCCACTGCGTGATGCCTCTAAACAGCTTCATCGTTTCCTCATATTCCACACACAGCTTCCTTACAGGCTCCCATTATGGGGGTCCTTGCTGGTTAGTAAACGATCGGCGCCCGTTAACTCCACTGAACCGACGAAAAGGTGCAAATATCCCCTGCCATGCTAAATTCCTCAAATTAATGAATGAATTAATTTGGTCGTTTAGAGTCGGTAGGAAGGAATGCAGTGTCACTTGTTACACTACAACATGTGCTTTCATTTCCTCCTGGATTTTCTGATTTGGTTGTCTGGACTCTATAACTATCAATTCCAATCCGTTCTCTTTGCAGCATTTGCCATCTTTATGGCTGGAACAAGATTCATACAACTGCCTGCCACCCCATAGTAATAGGTTAGTGGAGAGATGGCATCAAACACTGAAGTCTGCCCTCATGTGCCACAGCAAACACTGGATGGAGGCTTCCCCATGGGTTCACCTTGGCCTCCACACTGCAGCTTGAGATAATCATGAGACATCTCTCATTCTTCCCCTCTCAATTTACCAAGCTCCTCAGTTTGGTTGAGTGTGCCCGGTAACACACCACTGTTATAACAACTGCACCTTCCCATCTATGAGTATTTATTCACAAAGACTTACATATTACTGCCTATGTTATGCTGTATGACAATGCAATTTGTCACCTTCCCCCCCCCCCTTGTCACCATCCTACACCAGCCCTTACTGTGTCATATGTAGGGGCACACATACATTTAGCATTTCTATCCAGGGCTGCACTACTACCATCTGTCTTGCACCTTGATCCGGCATGGGATTACATGACAACAGTGAGTGCCTTGCATGTGATCACACTTCGTCCCTCACAAGTGATTTGTCAATCTCCAAGAAGTGACCACATGGGTGTAATGATTCATTCTTTTCTCCTGCAGTCCCCATTTCATCCTCCCCAACTACACCAATGAGCCCCGACAACATGGAGCGTGATGCCTTAGCACTGAAGGTTGTCATACTACAGGACAATAATAAAATAATGATGCCAACACCGATGGATCAACTTTGCAAACAGCAGTTCTGTTTCTGCTTTCCCAGCAGATGAAGAAGCCTTACAGCTCAGAGAGGGAACTATTTTCATACACTACTACCTCTCCTACTAAAATGCTGATTTTTTACTGGTCAAATACATTCCTCTCCTTCAAACTACTGACACCAATCGTATTTCTGCCTTCCACAGAGAATCTGGTATACTCACAATAACTGTTCCTTGTTCATGTCTGACTACCCTCTCCTCCTATTCTCCTTTCTCAGGCTTAATGGCCTCTGCACCATCCATGCTGGATGGACAATTATGTCACTTCTTCACCACTGATGTCACAGTCCCTTGCAGATACCACCCTGTCCACAGTGTCTGTGCAGATCAAGCTATAGTCAGCTTCCCAGGTGGTGTTTTTTCCTGACGACGGGTGTGCCTCATCTGCACTGCCCACCATACCTCCTGTGCTGCACACACACTGGCTCCTGACCACCTTCTGCCTGCCTCCTCAACAGTACCATCTGTCACTGCCAAGCCAACTTCAATCACTTCTGCCTCTCGTAAAAATGCACACACAGCCTCCAACACTTGTGTGTCACATGCTTACCTGGTGCAGCTCTCAGTAATGAAGAGTGTTAATATAACATTCAGTGTGTTATTATTCATCAGTGTTTGAATTACCCACACTGTTATTTGTTCTGTTTGGCTTGCATCTGGAATGTAAGCATGTATTAAAAAAGAATATTTGGATTCCATGACTTTGTTTATGACATGGTTTATCATCATTGTTCCAAACAAATCAGTTACTTTGTTCTGAATACGATCTCCTAAATAGTGGGACATACCCTTCTGTTTTCAATCAGATTCTTGGTCGATTCTGCAAATGTGTTCCCACATAATTGAATCAAAAGATATAATTTCTGCTTGTAGAAAATTTGTTAATATTTTTATTATGAACCACAAAAAGCTAGATATTGATCTGATAAAAATTTGGTTACAGCAAAGATAATTCTTGTTAATCTGAAAAACCATTCAAATCAGACAAGGATGGTGGTTCAAATCCACCTCCGGCCATCCAGATTTAGGTTTTCCATGATTTCCTTAAATCATTCCAGGCAAATGCTGGGTTGGTTCCTTTGAAAGGGCACAGCTGATTTCCTTCCACATCCTTACCCAAACACTCCAAGCAGAAACTCCAACCCTAATAATCATGCTGTCAATGGGACGTTAAACTCCAAGCTTCCTTCTTCCTTTTTCTCATCCAGAGCATATGAAACACTAGGACTGCAGAATGTATTTTATTCTTGGGACATTTCCACATACTTGGATCAGACATTCCTTTTCAGATTTGCTAAAAAAAATTACAAAAGAAACTGTCAGGTTTTCTGTTTTGTTTCTTCCTCTGTTGTTTCTGATGACACAAGTGAACCCCACTAAGAATTTTTTTTTTTTTTTTTACTCTCAAAGTCGGCCACATCAAAGGAAATTTGTAGATCTGGCTAGAGGTGATGCACAAGTGAGGCACACCGGTGCACAGCAGTTGTCGCTGGTAGCTGGCTGTACTGTACATTGGCTGAGTGTACGTCACCTCACATGCTTAAGTGATTGCAATCCAGAGATGTTTTCTATTGTAATGCCAATTGTTAGAAATAAATTGTGGTAGTATGAGGTTGTCAAAATAATTATAATTTTGGTTGCAGATATGCTCAAATTGAAATGAATCTGAACATGTGGAGGTGGCTGAATTTGATGCCACCAATAAGGGTGCTGCCCGCATGTGGTGCATGTCTTGTTGCAAGTCCCACTGGCCCTGTGCAAAAGTTCCTGCACACCAACAGCCACAGCAAATGCGAGATTGTTGATGCCAAACTGAAAAAAACAGTGCGAGGGATTCAGTACACCACCAGAGATTACATTTTCCATGCCACAGGGTAGATAACATGGGGCATCAACAGAAATAGATGTGCCGATTGTTTACAACACCTTCCAAATACCTGGAAAGACTTCATAAATATCAGTGTTGTGTACTCTGCTCACTTTCATTGCTTTCATGGTTTCCGGTCGATATATCATTCATATGGAAAAATATCCATTCAGTAGCAGCATTAACACAAGGAAGGCAAAAAAGCTATTCCTATACCTTATTTAAAATCGAATATTGCACATGATTCAGACTGAAATAACAAATACAGAATACAGAATATTTATTGGCCATTCAATATTTTCCATACAATTGGCTTCGTCAGGGTACAGTGTAATTTACATTTATAGCCTACATTACATTTATACATTAATCAGTTCAACCATCTTTGAATTGGCAAAGTGTTGCTAGCAACAATTTACTGATTTTCTCACTATCTTTGAAGAAAGATTATGGAAAGGCAAAACTACATTTCTAGCTTTTGTAGATTTGTAGAAAGCTTTTGACAATGTTGACTGGAATACATACTTTCAAATTCTAAAGTCAGCAGGGAAAAAATAGGGAAAGTCGAAGGATATTGAAGGAAAGCATTGGTTGGGAAGGGAGTAAGACAGGGTTGTAGTCTTTCTCCAATGACAATTTGTACATTGAGCAAGCTGTGAAGGAAACCAAGGAGAAATTTGGAGAAGGAATTAAAGTTTAGGGTGAAGAAATAAAAACAAAAATTTGCTGATGACATTGTAATTCTGTCAGCAACAAAGAACCTGGATGAGTATTTGAACAGAATGGACAGTGTGTTGCAAGGAATGTATAATATGATCAAGAGCAGAACAAGGGTAACTGAATGCAGTTTAAGAAAATCAGATGATGGTGAAGAAATCGGATATGTAAAGAGACAATATAGGTGGTAGATGAGTTTTGTTACTCGGCCATTAATATAACATATGATGGTCACATTAGAAAGGATATAAAGTACAGAATGGCAATTAAAAACAGTTTTTTTTTTTTGAAAAAGATAGATTTTTAACATTGAATATTAATTTAAGTACAAGGAAGTCTCTTCTGAAGGCATATGTGTGGATTGTTGCCTTGCATGGGAGTGAAACAAGGATGATAAATAGTTCAGACAGGACTAGGATAGATAGGATAGAGACTTTTGAAATTTGGTGCTGAAGATTAGGTGGATAGATTGCATAACTAATGAAGATGTATTGAAGAGAATTAGTGAGAAAGGAATTTATGGCATGCCTAGACTAAAAGAGAGATCAATTGGTAGAACACATTCTTGAACATCAAGGAATCATAAATTTAGCACTGAAAGTATTTGAAGTAAAAATTGCAGATGGAGACCAAGAGACAAATACAATAAGCAGATTCATTTGGATATTGGTTGTCAGTCTTTTGAGGAGATGAAGAGGCTGTCTCAGGATATAGTGGGTTCGAGAGCTGCATCAAGCCATTCTTCAGACTGCAGATCACAACAGCAACAACAACAACCAACAGAACTACGAAAGAGATTGTCTACACTACACTTGTCTATCTAATTTTGTACTATTGCTGCAAGCTATCAGGTAGTAATGATGATAGACATCAAAAGATTGCAAAGAATGACAGCATGTTTTCTATTATTGCAATAGAAGAGAGAGTGTGTTATGGAAATTATACATGAGGTGGGGTGGGAATCATTATGACAATGTCATTTTTCACTGTGGTAAAATCTATTTAACTTAGTCTCAATCACCAGATTTATCCTTTAAATGCAAAAATATGTTATTGACTCCCACCAAACATAATGAGAAATGGACTGTATGTGTTGCATGGAATTCTGTTGGTGGGCTGAATATCAGATTCAGAAGAATGACACATTTATTAATTTGATTTTATTTACTCATGAGGTTACATTCAAGAACCATGGAAATGTTACTTTGCATAACATGCATTATTAGTCAACTGAAAATCTATGCTGCATACCAAAGATCATGGTTGGTGAATGTATGGTGTGTGATTCTGGAGGACAGAATTATATGCAATTATTTCATTGAAGGAACCTTAATGATAGGATGTACACCACATTTCTGCAGGAAGCATTAGGACTGTATACAATTTTAGAAAACATTTTTGGAGAAACAGCAATTGTTAATGAAATCCTAACTAATAAAATAAAATAAATGGTCCTGACCACAAGAGAATTTTCTTTTATTTTCATTATACAATTGGTTTCAGTCTGCTTGTGTAACCATATTCAGGCCAACCATGGCAGCCAACTGTGGTGGGATCAAGAACCATTGGCCGCAGAAATCGACTGCAATTTCCACAGCCAACGGTTCCTGACCTGCCACAGTTGGCTGCCATGATTTGGACTGAAGAAGATCTCACAAGCAGACTGAAACTGATGGTATAATGAAAATAAAAGAAAATTCTATTGTGATCAAGACTGTTCTTCATTTTTACCCCCTTTTTCTGGAAGAAATACCTTTAGCAACAGAATGTGGTATGGTCATTATGATTCCGTGGATTTGTTGACAAGCTTGACCATAGACTAAAAAGAGTACAATCAAAGTCGTTCTGATAGATCAATAGGGTATGGCATTATCAAAATAATAACAATAATTATACCAGCAGAGATAGAGGAACCTATAGTATGAAGGATATGAGAAAAGGGACAACAGAAATGGTAATTGGAATCAAAGTAATGGATAAAACAACCATCACTTTAAACATAGAATCAGTAATAGGTAAAAAAAAGTGGGAGAAAAATATGTGTATCAAATCAAATATATAATATAGAGGGAAACTATCCTGGTGGGGAAAAAATGTATAAAAAATAGAGGTCATTTAACTTACCCAAAGTACAGGCTAGTTGACAGACACAAAAACAAATAAAAAATAGAGGTCATTTAACTTACCCAAAGTACAGGCTAGTTGACAGACACAAAAACAAATAAAAACACAGAGTTAAGTTTTTGCAACTGTTGGATGCTTCATCAGGAAAAGAGAAAGGAAGGAGGGGAAAAGGAAAAGATGCAGGTTTTAAGGGAGTGGATGAGGTGTCATTCCAATCCTGGGAGTGGAAGGATTTACCTTAGGGGAAAAAGGAAAGGTAAACAAGCACACACACAGCCACACATATACACATGCAAACACATTTACATCTTATCTTCTGTAACTGTCATGATTTGCTGTATATTTGGTGTATTGTGTATTTTGTGCTGATCCTTAATGATAAGCAATCAACAACATTTTTCAGCACTGTATTAAGTTTTATGTTTTGTCATTTTGAGAGAACAATACGTTTGATGTAACCTATAGAATTTGTTAGTAATATTCCTGCCTATCTAATCAGGTGGATGAAAAGGAGTTTAATTCCATCCTAAATTTACAGAATGAAAAGTTAACATAAGGATTTATTTTTTTATTTAATTCTTGGAAGAATTTATATGAAAAATAGAAAATGGATGACTTACCCAAAGGACAGGCTCGTCGACAGACACAAATAAAATCACACACAAACACACATACAAGCTTTGGCAACCGTTGGTCGCTTCTTCAGGAAAAGAGGAAAAAAGGGGAGGAGAAAGGGAAGGATATGTGGGTTTTAAGAAAGTGGAAACAGAGTCATTCCAATCCCACGAGTGGAAGGACTTACCTTAGGGGAAAAAAGGAAGGTAAACAAATACACACACACTCACACATATCGAAACGCAAACACACCTACACAGACATTTGTAAAAAGCAAAGAAGTTGGACAGAGATACCACTTCAGGCAGAGGCTCTGTCCAGAGAAAAGAGGCAAAGATGCTAAATATGGTGGGCGGGAATTTGAATTAGTGGAGGTTGAGACCAGGTGCGCAACGGGAGGAGAGAATAAGCTGAAGGGCAAGTTCCCATCTCCGGAGTTCTGAAAGTTTGGTGTCGGTGGGAAGTATCCAGATAACCCGGACAATGTAACACTGTGCCAAGATGTGCTGGCCATGCACCAAGGCATGTTTAGCCACAGGGTGATCCTCATTACCAAGAAACACTGTCTGCCTGTGACCGTTCATGCGGAATGACAGTTTGTTGCTGGTCATTCCCACATAGAACGCTTCACAGTGCAGGCATGTCAGTTGGTAAATCACGTGGGTGCTATCGCAAGTGGCTCTGCCCTTGATCGTGTACACCTTCCGGGTTACTGGACTGGAGTAAGTGGTGGTGGAAGGGTGCATAGAGCATGATTTACAATGGGTAAGTCATCCGTTTTCTATTTTTTATTTGTTTATCTCAGTAGGAAAGTTTCCTTCTATAATTTTCGTTTCATCAAATTGTATATATGGATTGTTTGACTTATCCAAAGCACACGCTCGCCGATAGACACAAAAAACACTAATAAAAACACACACAAACAAACGTTCAAGCTTTCGCAACCTAGGCAGAGTAGAGAAGGAGAGAGGAAAGAAAAGGATGAAGGTTTTAAGGGAGTGACTAAGGAATCTTCCAATCCCGGGAGAGGAAAGACTTAGCTTGGGGGACAAAAGGAATGTAAACAAATACACACACACTCACACATATACACATGCAAACACACCTAGGAAGTCATATTATAGAAAGCAAAGAAGTTGGACAGAGATACCACTTGAGGCAGAGGCTCTGTCCAAAGAACCGAAGCCAAGATGTTAAAGACGGTGGACAGGAATTTTAATTTGGCGAAGGTTGAGAACAGGTGGGCAACGGGAAGAGAGAATATGCTGAAGGGCAATCTCCCATCTCCGGAGTTCTGAAAGATTGGTGTTGGTGGCAAGTTTCCAGCTAATCTGGACAGTGTAACACTGTGCTAAGATGTGCTGGTCGTGCACCAAGGCATGTTTAGCCACAGGGTGATCCTCATTACCAACAAACACTGTCTGCCTGTGACCGTTCATGCGAATGGACAGTTTGTTGCTGGTCATTCCCACATAGAACGCTTCACAGTGCAGACATGTCAGTTGGTAAATCATGTGGGTGCTATCGCAAGTGGCTCTGCCCTTGATCGTGTACACCTTCCGGGTTACAGGACTGGAGTAAGTGGTGGTGGAAGGGTGCATAGGGCAGCTTTTACAACGGGGCGGTTACAAGGGTAGGAGCCAGAGGGTAGGGAAGGTGCTTTGGGGATTTCATATAGATGGACTAGGAGGTTACGGTCAGCGGAAAGACACTCTCGGTGGAGTGGGAAGGATGGCATGAAGGATGGATCTCATTTCGGGGCATTTCCCTATGAAATCCCCAAAGCACCTTCCCTACCCTCTGGCTCCTACCCTTGTAACTGCCCCCGTTGTAAAACCTGCCCTATGCACCCTTCCACCACCACTTACTCCAGTCCAGTAACCCGGAAGGTGTACACAATCAAGGGCAGAAATACTTGCAATAGCACCCACGTGATTTACCAAGTGACATGCCTGCAATGTGAAGCGTTCTATGTGGGAATGACCAGCAACAAACGGTCCATTCGCATGAACGGTGTAACGTTTCTGCTATGTTGCAAACTCCTAAAAATCAGTTGCCAACATAGAAACCCAAAATATCTGACACCTAAAGTAAAACTTCATTACTGGACATGTAAAATATAATATTTTCGCCTTCAGTTTGAAATTCTATTAACAATATTAGTAAAATGCTTTTAAGAAATAGTACGTTGATTTAAATATAAATTTGGCTGATCTTTTACGTAATTTCATTTTTTAATACTTTCGTAAATAATAGCTGCAAACACTAAAAATGCATTACACTTAGTTTCGGAAATTGCTGAACCTATATAGATACTAATTTGTATAAAAACAATAATACTACATGTTATAACTATTGCACAACATGATTTCATATATACCTTTTGTTTAAATAAATTAGGGCAGACATGATTTATATATCACTAGATCCTAAATTAAATACTGATAATTTTTCATGCACTAAAATTAATAATCCGTTTGGTACTAAGAAACTATCTTCGGAATTAACAAAACTACGACAACCTTTTCCACTTCCTTAAAACCCGTATCCTTCCCTTTCTCCTCTCCTTCCTCTTTTTCCTGAAGAAGCTGCCAGAGGTGGCGAAAGCTTGAATGTTTGTGTGTTTTATGTTTCTATCGCCAAGCCTGTACTTTGGGTAAGTCAAACAATCTTTACTTCCAACCTTGCCTCTCAGTCTTTCCTGAGAAACCTTAATCCTACCATTGCATTGTCATTCTCCCAGCCAGCAAGGGGTCCACAACCGTGGTACTTGATCGGTGGGAGTATGTGGCTGAGGAACTGCGTCAACTTTCAGACAACACTACCTACAAAGTATGTCAAGACAATTCTATCCCTGATGTCCAGGCAGAGCTTCAAACAATCCTCAAAACCTTAGGCCCCCTACAAAACCTTTCGCCTGACTCCATTAACCTCCTGACCCCACCGACACCCAGCACCCCCACCTTCTACATACTTCCCAAGATCCACATACCCAATGATCCAGGCCGCCCCATTGTGGCCGATTACCAAGCCCCTACAGAACAAATCTCTGCCTACATAGACCAACACCTTCAACCCATCATGTGCAGTCTCCCATCCGTCATCAAAGACATCAACCACTTCCTGGATCACCTGCAACCCTTCCCCTCCTTAGTGGAGGTTGAGACCAGGTGGGTAATGGGAGGAGAGAATAAGCTGAAGGGCAAGTTCCCATCTCCGGAATTCTGAAAGGTTGGAGTCGGTGCATCTTGGTGCAGTGTTACACCGTCCGGGTTATCTGGATACTTCCCACCAACACCAATCTTTCAGAACTCCGGAGATGGGAACTTGCCCTTCAACATATACTCTCTTCCCGTTGCCCACCTGGTCTCAACCTTGGCTAAATTCAAATTCCCGCCCACAATATTTAACATATTTGCCTCGATTCTGTGGACAGAGCCTCTGCCTCAAGTAGTAGCTCTGTCCAACTTCTTTCGTTTCTACAAATGTCTGCCTAGGTGTGTTCGCGTGTGGATATGTGCTCCTTCGCCTGGTGCGTAATCTTCGTCTATTTTTATATATAAATTTTCCTGCTAGGAATTTTTTGTCTATAATATTCGTATATATATATATATATATATATATATATATATATATATGAACTTCTTTGCTTTCTACAGTATGTCTGCCTAGGTGTACTTGTGTCTGTGTGAATGTGTGGGCATGTGTGCATTTGTTTACCCTCCATTTTTCCCCCAAGGTAAGTCTTTCCTCTCCCAGGATTGGAATGGCTCCTTACCCTCTTCCTTAAAACCCTCATCATTTCCTTTTCCCTCTCCTTCCCTACTGCCTGAAGACGCAACTGGGTTGCGAAAGCTTGCGATTGTGTGTGTGTATTCATTTATTTATTTGTGATGCTGTCACACCTGTGCTCCTTCGCCTGGTGAGTAATATATATATATATATATATATATATATATATATATAATTAATACAGAATGTTTGTCAATTCAAAACAATATATATATATATATATATATATATATATATATATATATATATAATTAATACAGAATGTTTGTCAATTCAAAACAATATATATATATATATATATATATATATATATATATATATATATATTGTTTTGAATTGACAAACATTCTGTATTAATTAAATTTCATATAATCTTTATTTTGTTGAGACCATGGGAGTGCCAGCTGTTGTAGACACATGGGCATTGAGCTGAATCTGTTTACAACTTGGTGCCTGTTGGTCTGATTCCATCTTATACTGCTAAATAATTCTGTGATGCTGTTTCAGCTCCACCATTTGACTTTGTTCCTGGAATATGTTTTCCGGTGGCTGCTCACTTCATTTGAATCCTGTTGTTATGCCTATGTGATGAAGAAAATACAGTTTGGCTCTGAAAATAAAGTATCCAGCAAAAAAATATTATCTGAATGTTAATTACATCCTTGTACATTGGTCAAAGAGTGAGTGAGTGAGTGAGTGAGTTAGTGTGTGTGTGTGTGTGTGTGTGTGTGTGTGTGTGTGTGTGTGTGTGTGTATGTGTGTGTTTGTGTGTGTGTAACTTTGACAAATGTGCAATGTTACGAAAGCCCAACTGTATCAGTAACTATGTTCAGAATTCAAAATATTACTTAACTGATCAATTAATATCCCAAGAAACAATAATTATTAATCAGATATATTGTAATTTTGAATGTATTCAGACAAATTAATCCCAGATTATCACTTTGTGATATGTATCTAAGGTTTGTGTAATCAGTGAATTCATCACATTATTTGCATCTTTATTAATTTAAAAGTTTGTGTGTAACCAACAGTGAACAACTAAATGAACATTGTCAGCAAACTTATTTATAGTACCCGCTGCACCCCAATTAGTCAGTACAAAGTGAGTCATATGTATGTAATCTATGTTAGCTTGTCTGAAGTCTGCTATCTATCTATTCTGAAATCTGCAGTCTGTTGTACATTCATCGTTAGTAACTTTCATAAAAATGAAATTAATCTGTGTTACATTTATACAGCTGTACTGCCTAGATTTTATAAAATATGAGTGAGTGAGTGTAATACAAACACAAAACAAAGAAGTCAATATTTGATGACTTTCTAATGATCCCACAATAAGCAATGATCATAATAACATGCACCTACAAATCAAAGTCGAATGAAGCAGATAATCCCCAGATATTGGCAAATGGCAAAGATGACTATTATTATTAATATTTGTATTTAATGAGTCAGCTGTACCAGCTCATTTCAAGAGGTTTACATAATCATCAAACTGAAGATTGAAAAAAATTGTATGTTTAACCACATTTTAAATGGTATTGAGCCTGGCAGCTCATGTCTTCATTTCTTAAGCAGTTTCCACCATGTAAGTTTTGTGGCAACACTCTTGTAATGTTGTTTTCCACTTTTCAATTGCTGACCAGGCTGGATCTGTGTTTACCCTGAGTGGAGTGTCAGTGGGAGTTGGACAGGTAGAAAGCTGAGTCCATAATTGCAAGGAGAAATGGGTGGCATTGCTGGTGCCAACACATGCTGTCTACCAGCATATCATTACAGCACATTCAGGCTGTTTTTAACATTGATGACTAAGCCAGGAGACAGCCAAATTGCATTGTACAGCATGTGGGCCAGGAAGCCACATGTGGAAGTATGCAGAAGGGATGCCAGCAGTGTCAATTAATGCCACAATCAACTGTGAAAATTAATTTCCTGTGTCCTCCTTGCGGGAGTTGTGGCCTGCATCTTGTCTCTTATTGGGGTACTATTTGATTGTGAACCTGCTGTGCCTTGTAAGTCATCCTGGATTTCTGTAGCTAGCGGATGTGCTTCAGAAGTGAATAATCCACTCCTCCTTCCATTGACTGCTGTAATGTATGGCATGTTTGCCATTGATGGTTTGAGTACCCTGTCTGGAACAAATCTTATGTTTAGTATTACCTTCATCATCATCATCATCTTTTAGTGACTTCAACAGTTGAATCTGTTGGTTTGTACTCTTTCATGTGGCTGCAGCTACTCAGTACACAGAAGTAGTTCATTGTAGCATATTTCCTTCTGTTTCCTCTTCTCGAGTGATGCTTCATGTGATTAGTCCAAGAACAAATTATTTTCTTTATGTTGGGGATTGAGTATCATTTTTATTTGTTTTCTGTTGCACATCTAGTATCAGGGTAGAAATACTGATCTCACACCAGTGTGTCATATTTTGATCATGTGTGTTGTCCTCCTATTGCAGAACCTATTGGTGTGGATGCCTCTCCTTGTGTTCCATGTTCGGATATGGGAATCTGAATGCATTCAGAGTGTAGTATTAAGCAGGTGTGTGTATAGATTGATCTATGAACTGGTACTGCTGACATTTTGGTGAAATGTAATTGGTTGCCATGTTTGAATTTCCAGAACATGTTGCAAATTTTGTGTAATCTAACCACCTGATCTGTGCATGAGGCATTCTATTGTGCCTTAACTTGTGGCTATTTGCTAAGCATTTCTAAATCTTTATTTAACATTATTTGGCTCTGACATGTTAATATTAATTTATTTTTGGAAACACTTTTGTTTCACTTTTTTGTGTAACAGCACTCTTATTTAAATTTATATATAAATAACAGTCTAAAGTGCAATTTTTTTTTATTCGACTAGTTTCAGTCTTTCTTTTATACCATCTTCAGGAATTGTAGATTAGATTAGATTAGATTAATACTTGTTCCTTAGATCATGTATACGACATTTCGTAATGATGTGGAACGTGTCAGTTTAGTAAATTTTGTCTATACTTGACAATCTATATTTTAAGATTTATTTATTTATATATTTATTTATTTATTTTTTAAAGTTTTATCTAAAAAGTCATCTACATTGTAGAAGGAGTTGCCATTCAGAAATTCCTTTAATTTCTTTTTAAATACTAGTTGGCTATCTGTCAGACTTTTGATGCTACTTGGTAAGTGACCAAAGACTTTTGTGGCAGCATAATTCACCCCTTTTTGAGCCAAAGTTAAATTTAACCTTGAATAGTGAATATCATCCTATCTCCTAGTGTTGTAGCTATGCACACTGCTATTACTTTTGAATTGGGTCAGATTGTTAATAACAAATTTCATGAGTGAATATATATATTGTGAAGCTACAGTGAGTATCCCTAGATCCCTAAATAAATGTCTGCAGGATGCTCTTGGGTGGGCTCCAGCAATTGTTCTGATTACACACTTTTGTGCAATGAATACTTTTTTACTCAATGTTGAATTGCCCCAGAATATGATCCCATATGAAAGCAGTGAATGAAAATAGGCGTAGTAAGCTAATTTACTGAGATTTATATCACCAAATTTTGCAATGACTCTGATAGCATAAATAGCTGAACTCAGACGTTTCAGGAGATCTTCAATATGTTTCTTCCAATTCAGTCCCTCGTCAATGCAAACACCTAAAAATTTTGAATATTCTACCTTAGCTACAGATTTATGTTCAAGGTCTAAATTTATTAATGGTGTCATGCCATTTACTGCCTGAAACTGTATATACTGGGTTTTATCAAAGTTTAATGAGTGTCCATTTGTAGAGAACCACTTAATGACTTTCTGGAAGATATCATTTACAATTTCAATTTACAATTTACAATTTCATGCTGATTTTAAAAATTAAAAAAAGGAAACAACCTTGTTACATAATTTTTGTGGATATTTGTATGTTTTTTCATAGACATATTTCATTTACACAGGGTTTACATGAAGTCTGGGAACACTTTCAATTATTTATTGGACAAGAACTAATTATTGTACATATATCACACATGTCATTTTGATAAGAAACCCTGACAGTTTCTTTTCCCCATGTATACCACCACAGCATAGTCTGGTAATTTGCTGATAGTCACCACTAGTGGCAAACATGGCAAGTTCATGTGCGGAGAGAGCTTCCTGTGTGTCAGAGTTGTGCTACAGCTGTTCACAAATGTTTAGAACCAAGTATGGTACAAAGCCACAATCAAGAAAGGCCATTTAATGCTGGTACAACAAATTCATTATGATAGATGGCTTATGCCCAGCATAGAGACGTGGGTATCCCAGTCTGAGTGAAGTAAATGTGGAGTGCTATGAGAGACATTCATAAGGCATCCAAAGAAATCAATACATCACGCATCCCATTAACTCAAAATGGCTCCATTGACAAAGTGGAAAGTTCTGTGACAGAAGCTATAAATGAAAACATTCAATTTGGAGCTAGCACAGAAGCTCGATGATGATGACAAAGACAAGCATTTTGAGTTTTGTACACAGTTGTGACAATTGAATGAGGATGGGCATGACATTGTTTATTGCTTAAATTTCAGAGATGAAGCCACTTTTCATACTAATGGATAAGTGAGCAGGCATAATTGTCGACTCTGGTGTACATAGCATACACACAAATGCATTGAATTTGAGAGCGATTCCACAAAGGTAAATGTTTTTTGTACCTTGTCAAATCGTAAACTATGGGCCATTGTTCTTCGCTGAGACACTGTCACTGGACATTCCTACCTAGACATGCTGCAGCCTCTTGCATGTGTTTCCTAGTACACCACTGTGCCATGAGTGTTGCCTGATGACAGGGTCCACTCCATGTCCGGTACATCATCTGAACTCACCATGTTTGTGACTAGCGCTATTGACAAATTACCAAACTACGCTGTGGTGTTATAAAAAAAAAAAAAGAACTTTCAGGGTTTCTCTCCAAAATGACTTGTGTATGCTACCTCTACAATATTTGATTCTTGTGCAATATATAACTGGCAGTTGTAAACTGTTACCTCTGTTTGTGGAACTCTTTACTACATGTGGGAGTTTTGTCAACTGTGACAGTACTCAGTATGCAAATTCTCACTTAAGGCCCTAGGATTTTTATCTGTCACCTTCCACTTCTTTCACCTCTGGCAGTATTGCTCATGTGAAAAATACCAAGTAGCACCATGGTTCGGAATCCATGTTAAACTGTAGGTACCCCTTTAACTGGCTGGGTAAGTCAGTTCGAAGGTCAGAGGAAGGCAACGGCATACCACCTCCAGACAGGACCATGCCTAGTAAAGCACTGTGGTGTTCAAACTAATCTTCAGATTGTTGACAGCTTTACCTTAAAATATTTTTAATTAATTCTTTAATTGCTAGATATCGAAGTGACATCATAATGTTTTTTGATAGTTAAATTTGGGCTGCCGCCATGTTTACAAAAAACATGGAAAATTATTTGTTTTTATTGACCTCACTTTCTCAGTGATGTATGATATGGTCAATCAATTTTTTTTTTTTTTTTTTTTTTAATTCCTAACCAATATCAAAATGAGAGGTACCACCAATTTTAACCTAATTTACTCAGTACACTCCCATATTAACTAATATCTGTTTGCCCCTCCAAAAGTATGAATGATAGGGAAGTTTCCATTTGACAGCATATGCATACTTCAGGTGCAATTTATTTACCAGAAACAATTCATCCTGTCACATGACAAAGCTAATGAAATATTACACATACTTTGAAAATAAGAGATCCTATACGCAACAGTTACAGAAAATTGACAATTAACAACATGAAATTACGTTGCCTATATATACTTACATCAACAAATGACTGGCTGAGTCAAGGAAGAAGGAAACCTACTCAGGAAGAATAATTATTCAAACTACTACCACAGATAAACTCAAAGGACAGATTAAATTTCCCAATTTGAACAAATAACCCCAGCTATAAAAATAAAGAGAAAATCCTTCAAAACAGCAATATACTGGCCCTAGCAATGATGCAGGTGACACATTACCAAATATTTGGAGCAGAAGATGGGGACGCACAGGAGTTGGCAGCGGCAGGCAATGACTGAAGATCAGAGCTGAAATAAAATGTGACTGTTTTCTCACTTTGTTCTGTGAAGCAGAAACAATATTTAAACTAACTGCCACTCTAGCATTGGCACTGCTAGACAGATAGTGGCTGCATAATTTTATATCACGAGCAGACAAGTCGATTGTAGTGTAATTGTGAAGCAGTGTTCACAAGTGAAAATCACGAAGTCAGACTTGTGACACAAAATCTTAATATATGTGTGATCCGCAAAGTGCGAATGCTCAAAGTGAGACTTTCAAAATATGTAAATCAACTGTTGCCACTGGAAGCAAACCCACAGGACAAAAATCAAAAAACAGACAACAGCACAAGTAAACCATGAGACCTAAGTTGATCCACACACTGCAGAGACCTACAAGCAAAATCCCCAAAAATTCACTCTCCACACCAGCGTTCCTAGTAGAGACCTGCGACCTCACCTATGCAGCCAGAGCTCTCCAATTACCACGTACAGCTAATAGTCTGCCCAATGATATTGCAAAACACAATCCCAAGCTTTGGTGAATCACAGAGCATTCTGCAGATGCCACTACAAGCTCCTCCCACACAAGCAAAGTTCCCACAGAGACGATACCGTACACAGGTCCACGACCTCTTTGAAATTTTTGGATGCTCTCTTTTGTTCCCAGGCCTCATAAATACATAAGTTTTATGACCATAGGCACCAAGTTCCCACTGACCCAGACGATCAACTATGCACCCAACAAAACTCTTAACATTTGTCATGCAGAAGAACGTTTCCACAACCACCCACCTCGGCAAATTCAAAGAAACCACTTAGGCATTCATAACTGTGAAAAAGACACGTTGCTCTGATGAGGGTGCTATTCAGATTTCTGTGAACTTTGCCCTGAGGAGGGCATCTGATTGTGTACCAGTGGCATCAGTTTGGTGGCCAACCTGATGTGCGCCTGCCAAGCATTGTCCTTCTCTACCTGTAATTTCAAACAATACCTCACAGGTAGCTGTGGTCAGCCCTCATCAACCGCTCTCTTCATCCACTGTGCACCGAACAGGACCTCACAGGTACCAGGCCATGACTGGATGCCCTCCCTTCCACAGCCGTGTTGGCAGTCTCACAACAGAGAAGTTCTACAAAGGCAAATGCCCAAACACGCTGATTTATAGACCCCAATTTGCCAACTGTCGATGCTACATGACAGAAAGCACACCAGCCGTCCCCTTGCCATAGCCAGCTTGTCCACTGGACAGCAGATATTGGAAAGAATCGTAGAAAAATTCATTAAGGAACTGTTATAATTGAAGGACTTTTCCGTGGACAAAATGCCCCCAATAGAAACAGAAGTGGTCAAATCTAAATAAAGATAGTGCATCAAATTGACACTAAACTACCCTATCCACCCAAAGACAAAAATAATGGAATAAAAATATTGACTACATATTACCACCACCTCACACAGTGTTCCCAGACTTCATGTACATCCTGTATTTAAAAAAGGAAAAAAATTAAGTATGCATTCTGCTCAAGCTCTTCAAGCTTGTTTGAGACTAATATAATGCTCCAATATTATCTATTCTTGTTTAATGTGGTTTGGGAATTCTTAACAAAAAATTTCAATTTTATCACTCTGTATCTAAAATAGTGGAAATTCTTGTAAAGGAATGATTCTGATTTGTCTTGTAAGCTAAACTGCTTGCAGTACTGTAGGGGAGTGCCCAGTTTACTGCTTATTCATGTTTAGTACACTATTAGAGTGTTAAATACAAGGCAAACTCTTCTTCCAGCCCTTCCACATTCCTTGTACTATGAGTTGCAAGTTCAGTGAGCTGCTGTGGTGAATTTCACTCTAGGCGTAAATAGCTGTTATAAACTGAACACCAGTGTAGTGGATTGTTCATGAATGTTTCCTGACGAGAGTAGTTTTGTTACAGTGGGGATGCAGATCATCGTGTTAGTGGTGATATTTCAAATGCAAATTTCATTTGAGTAGCCCTATAGTAGAACAAAGTGAATCATTCATGGGAGACTTAGTTGTCATGTCCCCATCACTCATGAACTTGTTAAATGTGTTAAGCCCAAACGAAGAGAGAAAAATAAATACATCTGGAAAAAAAAAAATATTGAACAAGTTTGGTCAGAAATAATACAAGATAGAGCAAAGAGTGAATTCTGGCCACTCTTCACATACTAAAACCTCCAGTCAAAAGCAGGACAGACAACACAAAAGTAAAAACAGAATAAAATTGTGGGAGGGGTGGGTACTTGAGAGAGTATGCTAAGATATCCACCATTAATTGAGTGATAAAACCCAGCTGCGCAAATAAAACATAATACACAGTCAGCCATAGAGGCACCATCTGCAACAATTACATTCAGTGCTGCAGACAGACAGGGGGACTGCCACAAAGTGGCTAAGGGTGACAGTCCAGCAGGATGTGATTACTATCAGAAGAGTGCCACAGTGACACTTGGGTGGGTCTTCATGATGAAGGAGGTGGCTGTGTGTTAGAGGACAATTGCAGGTGGAGCTTGTTATGCAACATCCTTCCCCCCAGCTTTAATGCAGTGATTGAAACACACTGGTGGCGAACTGAAGCTGGGGATACCAATAACAATTTCAATAAAACTGTCTTAAATAAGTGATGAACTGTATTAAACTGCTCAAGTAAATAATGTCTTAGTGCATTAAAATGAACAGCTTTGTTAAAAACACTGAAAATTAAATAATAGACAGTTGCATTATTAAATAGCTCGGGAATGTTCCATAATTGAAGGAAAATAAATAGTGCATATACATTGTATTATGATGAAGATAAATAGGTATCATGACAGATACACCTAAGAAACAATGTACAGTAATTCAAAAAGACTTCATTTGTAGCAATTTCATTTAATTACACTGTCAATGGTAATTAATGAATTTACATAACTATATTAAAAGCAACAGAAAATATTCGATAACATGGTTTTCTAGTTATATATGTAAATTTAATGAACACATCTTAGCATTAATTGTGATTGCTTATGTAATTAATTTGTTAACTAAATATAGTGAATATTGTTAGTATAAATGTACAAATGAACTTTATAAAGAGAATATAAAAAGATACTAATTCTGATTTAGTAATCTTATACCGTTAATCATACAATGTTATTTGATAATAGTATTTTTTTATTAAAGTTGTAACTTTTGATTGTAAATCTAATACATAAATTGTTACTAATAGTGGACATATGATATGTATTGTTTTCTACAATATATATAGAGGTGAGCCACCGGAACCAGCAGTCTTCTATATCAAGCCTTATGAAATACTGGTAGCAAAGAGGAAAGTTATTGAAATGTTGAAATGTTTGTTAAGCTTATGGGACTTAACTACGGGGTCATCAGTTCCTAAACTTACAAACTACTTATCTACTATCTTATACTAAGGACAGCACAAATATCCATGCCCAAGGGGGGATTCGAACCCCCGACCGTAGTGGCGGTGCAGACCATGACTGAAGCGCCTCAGTCCTCTCGGCCACCGCGGCTGGCAGGAAAGTTATTGAAAAAGAACTAGACAAAATGGAGAACTGTAATATTATTGAAAGAAGTAAAAGCCAATACAATAATCCAATCATTGTCATTTCCAATAAGTGTGATGATGTGAGAACTGTTCTAGATTCAAGACATCTCAACAAATATTTGGAAGGAAAGAGATCATCCAGATCCAACCTGTCACTGCCCGCACCCAAACTAAGTTTATTGTGCGGTATCGCTCCCTGTATATCTAGTAAAGCCAAACAATGCCCTTGAACAGTGCAAGGAGTCCCTTTACCAGTTCTTCATTAGACACAATTTCTTCAGGTCTGGTTGTCCCAAATGTTCTGTGCCTTTTACTCTCCAATGCAATGCATTCGAAGATTAGATGTGATGCAGTTTCATCACTGTCATCACAGATCCTACATTTAGGGTCCTCTTCGGTTATTCCCCTTGTATGTAGGTGTTTTTTGAAATTCCCATGGCCTGTCAGTCAGATAGCACTGATTTATTGCACAAATTTGAATGCATCAAGTACACGACAAGTTTAGATCTGACATCTGGTTTTCACCAAGTACCTTTAGCTAAAGATTCTCAGACATACACTACCTTCCCGTACAATGACAGATGTTATCAGTACTCTGTTGTACCATTTGGCTTAAATGTATCTATAGCAGACTTCATGACATCCGTTGATACGGTATTAGGAAAAGACCTCCTGAGCAAGTTAACAGTGTATGTTGATATCTTGATTACTGTTAGGACATGGGATGAGCATCTGAGTACCCTGAAGGAAGTATGTGGGAAATTAAGACTGGGAGGACTGTCTTTAATACTGGAAAAATATAAATTGGCAGTGGAATAATTGAACTTCTTAGGACACATCATTACAGAGGGTGGAATACTACCTGATGCAGAGAAACTTGAAGCAATAGCTAAGTTCCCAGTAACTAAGGCAGAAAAGCAGTTCAAATCATTATTTGGAATCTGTGGATATTACTGGAAATTTCTGAGTACACATGCGTTAAATGCATCCTGTTTGAGTCATCTATTGAAGAAGAATACTATTTTGGCATGCACTGAAGAATGTGTGAAATCTTTTGAAACTATCAAACTGAGCTATGTAAAAGTAAAATGTTGTTCATGCCAGATTTGTCATAACCTTTGTGCTTAGCCACAGATAGCAGTAATTATGGTCTTTTTGCCATTTCTTCCATGTAAAAATAAATGTGGACAAGACTGATCAGAGATCCATCACCTTTGTAAGTACAACACTCCCAAAATAAAGCTTAGACTGTGTCAGTAAAGGAACTTTGGCAATTTTTTGGGCATTCGCTTAATTCAAAAATTGTCTGTTAGGCCATAAAGTGATTGTAGATACAGACCATAAAGCCCTGACCCACATTCAAGAATGTAAACTGTTTCATAACAGAATCACCAGATGGGCTCTATTTCTTCAACAATTTGATTACTTGGTTCGGTATATCAAAGGAAGAGATAATCATGTTGCAATTTCACTCTCTTGACTTCCAGTTGGGTGTGACTTTGAAGTCATAAGTGGAGAACGTGAAAAAGAATTCGAGGTGACATAATTAAAAGGAGTGAGGGAAGAAAAGGAAGTGAGAAAGATATGTAACACCATCAGAAGATGTCAAAATCATGCTTCCAACTGGAGACTAGTCAAGAGCCTAATAGTGAAAAAAGAAGAAGAGAAAGTGGGACACTACCACAAGGTTTACAAAGGAATTCTGTTCAGGAAGATGAGCACAAACAGTGATAAGTGGAAGTTATGTTGGCCTGAAGTTTGTATTGATATTCAGATAGAGTATGTGCATGAAAGTTTTGGCCACTGTGGAACACAAAAATGTATCCAAAAGATTCAGGAAAACCTATATTTTTATAACATATCCAGAAGGGTAAAGAAGTTATTAGCAACATGTGATAGATGTGAGAGAGTTAAGGTTACAAACCAGGCAAGCAGTGGATATATGCAAAACTTTTTACCCAAAGTACCATAATAATTATCTGCTGTAGATTTATATGGGAGTCTGCCCAAATCTCAAGGGTGGATACTGCTATATTTTTGAGATGGTTGATTTATTCTCAAAATTTGTCAAATTGTATCCTTTAAAGAAAGCTGCTAGCAAGAGTATTATTAATAAAATGAGGCATGATTACTTTCTCTCTGAAAATGGTACCCAATTTACATCAAAGTCATGGAAAAGGGTTATAGAAGATTAAAATATAAAGCATATCCTGATTGTGGCTTACCATCCTTCAAGCAATCCAGCAGATATATGAGAGAGATCAATTGAAAGATTATTCAGAACATATTGCAACAAGAATCATGTGTCATGGATAGAATAGGTAGAAAAATTTAAAGACATAATAAATAGCCTACAACATTCATCTATGGGATTCTGTCCATATGAGATAGTACATGGAAAGGACTAAGCAAAGTTGATTAATGATTTGATTCAATTTCCCGAATTTAAGGAGTTAAGCAGTCAAGAAAGGGAAAAAAATTGTGAGGAGAAACCTGAAGGAGCAAGGTGAGATAAGAAAGAGAGGATATGATAAACAATTGAAGTCACAAAAGTGATCTCTTACCTGTCAGATCACAAGAGCAATTAACAATGAATTAAAGAAACTTTTATATATATACATAGGCCCATTCAGAGTGGTCAAGATACCACACCCCAGTGCCTACAGACTGAGTTAAGCAAAATCTGGGAAGATTTTTGGACTAAGAAATGTAATTGAACTCAAACCCTTCAAACAATAGTACATTGTGTAAATAGTATTTTCTATAGAATATTATGTATGTATGAATTCTGATCTGATAATGTGATCTTTCTTTGTTTCTTTTTTTTTTCAAATGTTGTATTTTGTTGTTCAGTGATGTGGATAGATACATTAACATTTTACTATTTTAGTGTGGTACTTCATATTGTTTTATGTAATTTTGTCATATTAATTGCAGTTTAGTTTGCAAGAACTGTAAATAGAAATTGTGTTAATAATAAAGTGCCATGGCAGAATAGCCATGTGTACTAAGGTGGCCAGCTGCAGTGCGCGCAGTTGTTCACTGTCGGGGGTTCTAGTGCCTCCTCGGTGTTTGTGTTATCCTTAGCATAAGTTACTTTAAGTTAGATATTTACAAACATATGAATAACAAAGTATTAGTGACAGGCCAAGTGTTAGTCAGTTTTGATTAGTGCATGTTTGTTGTTCAAGCCAGTCAGTCAAAGGCACAGGCTTATGAAGCACAAGCATTATTTGGTCTCTGTCCATGCCTCCCTGCCTTTAGAGTGATAAGTGTATGAACTGTGGCTTACTGCCCTTGGACGTTTCAGGTGATAGTGTGACTCGTGTCAGGTGCAGAGCTAGTACCATGGACAGCTGACAGCCTGCAAGCTGGTGAGCAGACTTCACATCATCCACAGCATCCACAACGCTCCTGGAGAATACAACTCAGTAATGCTAGATATTTACTATTTCTTTGAGCAGCAGCTATCTTCGAAGTCTCAGTCAAGCTTTAATGCAGCAATTGAAACGAACCGGTGGTGGACTGAAGCTGGGGATGCAAAAAATGTTTAAATGTTTGTAGAGTCTATGGGACTTTACTACGGGGTCATCAGTCCCTAAACTTACAAACTACTTATGAACTACTTACAACTAAGGACGGCACAAATATCCATGCCCGAGGGGGGATTCGAACCCCCGACCGTGCTGGGGATGCCAGTGACAATTTCGATAGAACTGTCTTAAATAATCTAGTTACAGTGAAGAACTGTATTAAACTGCTCAAGTGAATAATGCCTTAGTGCATTAAAATGAACATCTTTGTTAAAAAACGTGAAAATTAATGGCATTATTAAATAGCTCAAGAATGTTCTATAATCAAAACTAAATTAATAGCGCATATAGATTACATTACGATGAAGATAAATATGTATTGCGACAGATACACCTAAGAAACAATGTAAAGTAATTCAAAGAGACTTCATTAGTAGCAATTTCATTTAATTCCACTGTCAATGGCAATTAAAGAATTTATATAACTATATTAACATAAAGAAACAGAAAATATTTGATAACATGGTTTTGTAGTTATACACGTAAATTTAATGAACACATCTTAGCATCAATTGTGATTGCTTATGTAATTAATTTGTTAACTAAATATTGTTAGTATAAATGTACAAATGAACTTTGTAAAGAAAATAAGAAAAAAATCTAATTCTGATTTAGTAATCTTATTCCGTTAATAATACAATGTCATTTGATAATAGTATTTTTTATTAAAGCTGTAACATTTGATTGTAAATCTAATACATCAGTTGTTACTAATAATGGATGTATGATATGTATTGTTTTCTCCAATATATATATAGAGGTGAGCCACTGGAACCAGCAGTCTTGTGTTTAATGAGTCTTGAATTTTGAGAGTAGTTGTCAGTTCTTGGAGTGTTGAGTCTTTGTTCATTCTTTTATCAAGAGTCTTTGTCAAAGTCTATGTTGTCTTGCTTCTGTGATGTAAAAGTCACTGTGGTACAGTATTTTGTTATTTGATGTGGCTCAAAACTAAAGACTGTAAATAAACAAGAAATACAAAGTTACGTGTGTCATTATATAATTGATTGATAAATTTTTCTAGGACTGACTGCAGCAATTTAGCTGGGATGAAGATACATTCCCATTAAAATCTGCAAATTAGGGATGAGCAATGGGATCAAATGAGGAAAGAGAGTAGAAACCTAGACCACGATCAGAAGACTCGATCTAGGTCGATGTGGTGTGGAGGGAAGGGCAGCAGCCAGGAACAGAAGCCTGCAATTTGGGTGGTGGCACACGGCATCAACACAGGCAACATATGAAACAAGGAACTGTTGACAGCTAAACTTCAAGGAAGGGATCCGAGTTTCAGCAAAGAGGCTTGGCACAGGGCTTGTGCTGGGAATTTGTATCTGCCGGGAGGCGTACTTAGGTAGTCCTTGCAGGTGCGGTGATCACTGTGTCCCCAGTGGTGTAGGGGTCAGCGCAACTGCCTAGATAGCGGGAGACCCGGGTTCGAATCCCGGCTGGGTACACATTTTCAGCTTTGCCCAATCGCAGTTGATGTCATATATTCTGTGAATATTGAATAATAACAACTGCAGGATCAGAGGTGACATCTATTCTTTCGGAAAAGACGCCACATGTATATAAAGTCTATGTTGTCTTGCTTCTGTGATATAAAAGTCACTGTGGTACAGTATTTTACTGCTTACTCTGTTATACCAGTCTCCAAGCTTGGTCACAGCACTGTTTAAAAGTAATCAGATGCTCTATACCTAGGTGGCACCAGTGGTGCTGGAGCCCCCAGTGACATTCCCTGATGGTCTCTCCCCTGTGCCAATCAGGCCACTGACTTACAACAGAGCAAACCAGTGGATTTTAGTGACGGTGGCTCCAGCAGTGGAAACAATGGCCCTAGTGACCTGATGAACAGCCATATCAATATCATCTAGGAGTGGCGTAGGTACCTTAGCAGCCGAGGTGTAAGCTGGTCAGTCTGCCCTACGAAAGGACCATCAGGGTAGGTGACCTGTAGGTGGAGACAGTGGGAATGACAGAAAGAGGGGGAAATGGTTGCAGCCACAAAGGTCATAGTGGACCCTCCAAGTAAGGTGTAGGAGTAAGTTAGGGATACATACAGACAGGCTTGTGGTTGAAAACAAGCCATACACCAACCTAAATTGTGTGGGCACACCAGTGTTGAGGAGACAAACATCCTGTTATCTCAGTCAGCGAAGTCAGTGAGAGAGACAGTGTGACAGTGTCATCGGGGGGGGGGGGGGGGGGGGGGAGAAGGTAAATGGAACAGATGGTGAATTCCTGCATTGCCTGAGACAGTGGCAAGGAAGAAGACACAGACACTACCGGATATCCTGTCATAGTTAGCTTGGTTCTTATAATAACCATGACAGCCACAAAAGGCAGGAGTCTACTGCACAGGAAATCAAGTTTGCTGCAGAGCTGAACAAAGCACAGGGAAGTGGCACAATAACTGTTGCAGCTCAGACAGATGGTGGATAAACTCACCACAATTCTACTGCAGGATTATGTTTGCACTGATCCGAAAAGACATTAAATCACTTATAAGCAGGTTATATCATAGGATCACCTACTGCCCACTGTTCAGCATCTGACAAATCAAGAACAATTGTTTCTAGTGATCCAGTTATGGCGAGATCCTTGGGGGATGCAAGGATCTCCACCTCATCTTCTGAGGCATATGATGTAGAGGAGGATGTGGCTTAGAAGCCACAAAAGATTGTTCATTGTTGTCAACAGTTAAAAAAATTATGAAAGAAAACAATATTAGTAATTAGTTCCTTCATTATCCAATAATCAAGTATTCAACATTGTTAAATGAACATACAATAAATAAATCAGCAAGTCAAGGTCAGGAATGTACAAAATGTTCTATAAAAAAAGCTAATTACTTAAATGAATTCATTTTCTTGAGGTGAATCATTTTTGTCTGCATCATCATCATCGTCGTCAGTTTCAGTTGATATCATTCTTTGGTACCAATTTGTTTTACAACTTTTATTAAAATTACATAAACCTTACAGTATTTTCCTTCCAACCTCAAACCAGAGTGTATTCTTAATATTGCAGTTAAAAGATTTAACTTCATTCTATCTCTCAGCTTCTTGTATATTACATTCATACTATTAAATATTCTCTCAACACCAGCACTGGAATGAGGCAGTATTAGGAGAGTAATTGCAAAAGTCTCTATTCCAAAATCTGGATCCTCTTGAGCAATTTTGAAATACAATACTTCATTCAAAAAATTTTGTGTGTCTTTGGTCTCATTCCATTTCAAAATATGAATTGGTCACCACTAACTATCTCTCTTGCTATAAATTCTACACTTTTATTAGACTAAGCCAGTATATCAATTAGATTTTCTTTGATGTGGTAAAGTGCTTGTTCACTAACAAAAATTCTGAATTTTTTTCCATCAGTGTCAAATGGCCTGGTAACTTGTCTTTTAATTCTTCCATCAGACTTACTATTAATGTTATGCTGCAATGGCAACAGTTCTTCATCTTCCCATAGTAATTCCTTTTCTTTCATTACAAGCAATGGCTTTTCAAAGCAGAATCTCCCAATCATCTTCAATCCAGACAATCACGAATATTTTGAGTAAAAATATTTACTTTATTTACATTTAATGTAACTTTGCGGACAAGCATATCTATTGAGTTGGTCAAATCATCAAAGAGTTTGGTGTGATCTGTATCTTTCAACTCAAAAATTTTATTGACTTTTTGTTTCAATTATTATTGGATATAAAAATGAAATATACATGTAGGCCTAATTAATCTCATGTGCATAGACAGCTTGCAATAACTCTACCATTATTCTATTGATAACTACCTTGTCTGACACACTTGAACGATTTTAATGGTTTCTGGCCCTCACTCATGGTTTTGTATAGCTCATGAAATGAACATGCATGTTGGGCTGAAAGTGGATCAGGAAGACATGTGCCTGAACTTCCAGCACCTTAAACACTGTGTAGGGTGAGGGACATATGATTTTACATCACACAGGTATATCATTACCTTAACCTTCTCAGGCAGTGTATCACCTTCAAAGACCATGATGAAAGCACCAGTGGCAACCCTGTGATCTTTCAGTCCCGTATAGACACATCAGATGAAGTGAACCACCTCATTGCTGTAAGTTTGCACACAACTTGTCTACTCGGCAGTAGATTAGACCCTGGACAATGTTTAATGACTTGTGGGGTGTGATACTCAAGGGGTCATCATCCAGCTTGACACAGGGAAGTAATGTCTTTAACTGGGCAGGGGATGCCATCTGTATCAAAACAGCCCTCTTCTGATATTAGAGAATTACACCATTTGCCAAACTTATCTTTGAGTTGTTTGAGGAAGAACTGAGGCTTAGCTGACATGAATGATTCCCTAACAGAACGCGAGTATGGCTCCCACCGATTATGGCCCCTATATTCCTCCCAATGCATGGTAAAAGATAGGAACGACTTAGAATCATATGTCAAACAATGCAAATTCCAGGAAGGATTCAATAATATTTTTGAGAAGGATAGTTTGCTTACTCACCACAGAGACGTCCGATGAGCCACAGATAAGTAACTACAAATAATAGACAACAACATTCAAGCTTTCGGCCTTTTAGGCCTCCGTCAGTTAGACACAAAAATACACACACACACACACACACACACACACACACACACACACACACACACACAGACACGACCGCCATCTCCGGTCACTGTAACTGATCCGCACTACCCACCATCCTAGGCAGCAGCAACCAATGGTGGGAGTGAGGAGGTGGCAAGGAGAGGGAAGCAGGAGAGAAAGGGGGGGGGGATGTGTGGCATGGGTGGAGGTATACACTAGTGCTATCTGATGGACAGTGTGGAAGAAAGGGAAGGGAATGAAATGTGTGGCGAGATGGGAGACGAATGGCAGGGAGAGGAAGAGAAGGGTGATAGAGGCAGGAATTAACAAAGGTTTAGGCCTGGAGGATTGCAGAAGCGTAGGATATGTTGTAGGGAG
This sequence comes from Locusta migratoria, assembly GCA_026315105.1. Classification (NCBI taxonomy): domain Eukaryota; kingdom Metazoa; phylum Arthropoda; class Insecta; order Orthoptera; family Acrididae; genus Locusta; species Locusta migratoria. Next base: position 255,172,161 of record CM048745.1, on the reverse strand, counting down.
AGTTCCCATCTGCGTAGTTCAGAAAGGCTGGTGTTTGTGGGGAGGATCCATATGGCACAGGTTGTGTAGCAGTCATTGAAACGAGGCGCACTATGCAGATCTGCATACTCTGCAACAGGATGGTCTAGCTGTCACCTGGCCACAGTATTACGAAAGCCATTCATTTGAATAGATAACTGGATGCTAGTCATGCCCACATAGAAAGCAGCACAGTGGTTGCAGCTCAATTTAACTGATTTCACAGATTGCCTGCCTTTTATGGGATAGGAAATTCCAGTGACGGAACTGGAGTAGGTGGTGGTGGGATGGTGGATAGGACAGGTTTTGCATCTAGGTCTATTGCAGGGGTATGAGCCATGGGGTAAGGGGTTGGGAGCAGGGATGGAGTAAGAATGGACAAGGATATTACGTAGGTTTGGTGGGGAGGGGGGGGGGGCGGGGTAGAGAGGATATTCGGTAGGATATTTCTCTTTTCAGAGCAGTATGAAAGGTAGTCGAAACCCTGGTGGAGAACTTGGTTTAACCGCTCCAATCATGGGTGATACTGGGTAACAAGAGGGGTGCTAAGTTTGTGGCCAAACCCATCAACCATCAACAATATCTCCATTTTGACAGCTACCTTCCATTTCGTACAACCTAGCCAGCCATGGTCGTCACATCTGCAGTGCCAAGCAGTCCCTCTCCAAATATGCCAAACGCCTCACTGAGGCCTTCACTGACCGCAATTACCGTCCAAACCTTGTCCATAAACAGATCTCACAAACCCTGTCTCTCCAGTCACCCTCCAACTCCCTCACACCCACCATCCGGCCACAAAGTAGCATCCCTCTTGTGACCTAGTATCACCCAGCACTGGAGCAGTTAAACCAAGTTCTCCACAAAGGTTTCAACTACCTTTCATCCTGTCCTGAAATGAGAAATATCCTACTAAATATCCTCCCCACCTCCCATCCATAAAGTGCTATTCCGCCGCCCACCAAACCTATGTAATATCCTTACTCCAACCCTGCTCCCAATCCCTCAGCCCATGGCTCATACCCCTGCAACAGACCTAGGTGCAAAACCTGTTCTATCCACATCCACCTACTCCAGTTCTGTCACTGGAATTTCCTATCCCATAAAAGGCAGGGCAACCTGTGAAAGCAGTCATGTTATCTACAAATTGAGTTGCAACCACTGTGCTGTTTTCTATGTGGGCATGACTAGTATCTATCCGAATGAATGGCCATTGTCATACTGTGGCCAGGAGACATCTAGACCATCCTGTTGCAGAGCATGCAGCTCTGCATAATGTGACTCGTTTCAGTGACTGCTACACAGCCTGTGCCATGTGGATCCTCCCCAAACACCAGTTTTTTTCTGAATTGCACAGATAGGAACTCTCCCTACAACATATCCTATGCCCCCGAAATCCCCCAAGCCTAAACCTTTGCTAATTCCTGCCTCTACCACCCTTCCCTTCCTCTCCCCACCACTCTCTATCCTCACATTCGCCTCCCATCCCGCCACACATTTCATTCCCTTCCCTTCCTTCCACATTGTCCATCAGACAGCACTGGTATATACTCCCACCCATGCCGCACAGCCCCCCTTCTCTCCTGCTTCCCTCTCCTTGCCACCTCCTCACCCCCACCACTGGTTGCTTCTGTCTAAGATGCTGGACAGCACAGATCGGCCACAGCAGCCGGAGATGGGGGTCGTGACTGTGTGAATGTGTATGTTTGTGTCTCTAACTGATGAAGGCCTAAAAGGCTGAAAGCTTTAATGTTGTTGTCTATTATTTGTACCTATCTGCAGCTCATCAGATGTCTGTGGTGAGTAAGCAACCTATCCTTCTCAAAAATATTATTAGAATCAAATGTCGTCCCACTGAACTCAGTCTTCCTACAATTATAGATGGCAGTTGTAAACCTGATACAACTGATGTGTGGCATGTTCCCCAGAGATTGCTCAGTAGCAATTGTTCCACCTCAACAGACATGCACTTCCTCGGCACTCTGCTAACTTTGAGAGTGGTGGGTTTTTCTTTCTTTCTTCTTCTTTTGAGGTTTTGACCATCCTCTTGACCCAAGTACTTAAGTCAGATCCCCGGGTATCTTGCCATTGGTGGTCACTGAGGCATGTGCAGAGCTTACGGTATGGGAGACTGTTGGCACGATGCTGTCCCCTGCTCAGAGACCTCGGGTTCACCTAGTCCGTACTCAGCAAATAAATGCTCAGCCCCTAAGGGTCACCCCATTGGGAACCTGTCAGAATGGGGTGAGGTTGTTGCGGGTGAGGTTGTTTCAGATGTTAGTGGCAACAATGAAGAATACAGTACTAAAGAGGATGCAGATAACAATCTAAATGGCATTATTTATGTGGAAGTTAAGAAAGAAATGATCATGATTGATGATACTTATAGTAGTAATGGGACTGCGTTAAGGGAAATCTTGAGAATCAAATCCTACCAGTGAAACTTGATAGTGCATCGGAATGGAAACAGGAAACACATAGAGAAGTAAATACTATGTGCAGTGTGGGATAGTTGCAAAGGTTGTGATGAAAAATATGAGATGAGGAATGAGATTAAACATTGGCTTGGAAAGTTTTATCAGAGTGAGAGTGTGAGAAGTAGAAGATGAGTCATGGGAAAAGATGGGCAATTTGTTTGTGGATGTGGTAATAGTGAAAAGGAACCTGGAGTGGCACTGTGTACAGACAAAAGAAGAGAGAATAAGAGACATGAGATTTGATGAAATTGTGCAGAATTTATTACATGAGAATGAGAGAAAGCTAACATAAAGGTGTGTTCATATGTAGGAATAAAAGCGGACAATTGGGAGAGAAGTGTTATCATTGACACAGGGAGTCTGATCAGTGGAATATCAAATAAATTTAGAGACACAACAAAGAGAGTACTGATTTCACAGAGATCCCTGTAATGGGTATGGCAGGCACAGCAAGTTCGTCAATAGGTGAGTACTGTTATTTTTTTTCTTTTTCTATTATGGGACTTAATTGCAGTGTCATCAATCTCTAAACTAACAAACTACTTATGAACTAGCTTATACTAAAAATGGCACAAACATCCATGCCCGAGGGGGGATTCGAACCCCCAACAGAAAATGGCCTCACGCATCGTACTAAAGTGCCTCGATACGCTCGGGCGCTCCGCCATGGCTGCTGTTATCCTTTCCAATAGAGGAAGTAAATTTTACACATATTTGTTTGGTGATATCAGAATTAAGTGAGTTTGATCTGCTAGGGAATGACTGGCTAATTTAAAGCACAAATAGCATATGATTAGCAAAATAAAAAGGTGACTTCATTGACCATAAAATAAAAATATGCCACAAAACATGTATGACTTTTCACAGTTGAAGCAGTGCAAGCAATGAGATCAAGTAGATGAGATTTAAGGACATTACGAGGTGCAGTGAGGCAAATGATGAGGAACAGGATAAATTAGATGGTGCTGACAATACTTACAATGTAGTAATTTTTTTTTTTTTTTTTTTTTTTTTTTTTTTGGGGGGGGGGGGCTGGTTGGGGGGGGGGGGGGGCAAGGATCAGACAGTAAAACACAACTGCTTGAAAGTTGAGCCAGGATCAGAAAGAGCAATTTGGGAACTTATTGTGCTGAGTGCTGTGGCTTGATTTATTAACTTTTGGTCAGTGCTGCCACATCCAAAACTACTGTGTTCTAGGTTTCCTCGGAAAAACAAGCATCACCTTACCAAATTATGATGGGCAAGTTTGTTTATAGAAAGTATTATGTTCAGTCTTGCATGTCAATTATTGTGTGTTTTGTGATCGGCTGCAAAGGGTAGAGAATTTTAAGAGCAAATTAAAACTTCATGAGCAATTTTACATCAAACAATATGGGGTACCTATTTAAAAAAGAAATAGCTGTAGAAAAGGAGCCAGAAATGCTGGACAACTAGAAGATTACTGAAAGAATAACAGTGAATACAACAATATAGTGTTATGATTTTGAAGAGAAGTGTGGATGTAAGAAATTTGCAACACTATAAAAACTTACAGAAGTTTTTGGTAAGACAGTGAGACCATCATGAAAGCATTGATGAGTTATTGCATAAGTTTGGTCACAAAGAATTTATGGTCAGCTTAGACTTAACTTCTGGATTCCACCAAGTATCACTAGCAAAAATTATCAAGAAAATACACAACTTTTCTGTATTTTATTTATTTATTTTTATTTTATTTTATATATTTTTTTTTTTGGGGGGGGGGGGGGGGGGTTAGAGATGTTATAAATACTGTGTTATACCATTTGGACATAGTGTGTCAGTAGAAAAGTCTCGACAGTCAGGGCTATAGCCAAGTGGAGGGAATGGAGGAGATCAATCCCACCCAAAGTTATGTTGTAATGCTTTACAAGATCTATGCGTTTTTCTGTCTCAAATGTATGGGCAATGCCACTGCTCAAAATCTTCTAGTGAGAGAGGGGCTTAGAGTGACAGGCTGTATTCTCCTCTAACTCTCTCTCCACTAATGTCACCTTTTTTTGTGAAGAACATAGCTGAGCCATGGACTTGTACAGCTCAGTTTCTCTCTTTCAACATCTTGGTTTTGGGTTTGTCACTCCCACTCATAATATCTAGAGTGTTGTTCTGCTTTTGGGTGGCACTGGTGTACAGGGTTGTCTCTGGTGGTGGGAGGTGTGGCTGGGCATTGACGGTTTGAGCTCTAAAGTGGGCAGATGTGGAATGCCTGGTATGACATTTCAGCAAATGTGGCAAGATTTGGAACTTCTACTGGTGCTTTGGTGATTGCTGAAAGAAGCAAGGCTGGTTACTGAATGCTGTGGCTTGATTTATTAACTTTTGGTCAGTGCTGCCACGTCCACAACTGCTGTGTTCTAGGTTTCCTCGGATGAACAAGCATCACCTTACCAGATTATGATGGGCAAGTTTGTTTAGAGAAAGTACTATATTCCGTCTTGCATGTCAATGACAAGTAGTGTACTCATTAACTCCTGAGAGATTGCTTATGCTGCTTGACATTGTAACACAGCTTCCAGCTTGGTATCACATAATGTAACTGGAATGCCATTTCCTGATCTTTCCCTCTTGACTAGCTATGCAGGTTTTCTTGTTATACTGAGCGAAGCTGAGATGGTGTGCTGTTGTAAGGTTTATCTATTTCTTGAGCCACATAACTGATTTTTTCTACTTAAATTTAGTTGAATGATTATTCTTAATGTTTGCCATTTTTAATGTTGTTATTTGTTAACAGTCTGGCTAATTGTACTTGCCTGTGCCTGGTAGAGTGTAAAGGTGATGAGTGTATTCTTGGTGTGAGGTACTTGTTTCATACCAATCAACTTGTGGTACGTATTGTGTGCCAAGAAATTGGTGGGCTATAAACCGAGTCGCCCAAATTAAATTATATGCAGTATTTTATTGTTGTTGTAAGGACAGATCTCAACTTATAATTTATTTTACACGTATTTAATTTTTGTAATTTCTGCTAAATGTTTACTGAAGGCCTTCATTGTTTCTTGCTTTCTCAGCCCATCTATGGTGGGTTTATACTGTTGGGGAAGCTCCTTTATGATTCGTCAGTTATTGTTGCAAAGGGCTTGATGGCTCTAAAGTCGACACACTGTTCATTGTATTTACAGTGAAGTGACCACCTGGTGACACATTTATAGTTTCATGGTGGGTATGTGCTAAAGACTGTCCAGTAACCTAGGTCTCAAGCTCTGGACTGGTTAGTATTCAACAGGGTTACTAATGGCATTGATAGCCAACAAAATTTGTATGCTATATTCAGTAACTGGTGGCACCTTGTATTTTATTATCTGCATTATAAATGTATTGTGGATTGCTGGAGAAGTTTGAAGGATGCCAAGTGCAAGGTGATTTGTTAGTGTACCCCCCACGTTATAGTAATTATGGGCATTTTAAAGACATTTATCACATATCTCTAACTGTGCTTTGTTTATGCTACAAGGCTTAGAGTCCTGAAGTCGTGGACTGCTGGAATACTGGATATGAGCTCCTACATCCATGCCAAGCTCCCTTTTTAGTTCGGGTGTTGATGCTTCCCAGTGGTACACCTCGTGCCAGGAGGTGGAAAAGAAACAGTCAAAGGGTCCATGCTGCACTAATGAGTAGCAAGGGATCTAAAAGTCTCTCTAGACCAGGGCTGTCCAACAACATAAGGCCCGCGGCGCCATATAATCCAGCCCGCCATAGCCTGACGAAGTTGGAGGGTTTTTTATTTTATTATTATTATTATTATTTTTTTTTTTTTTACAGTGTTAAGTGAGGACAAAGATTTGAAAATAACCTGCTTCATCATTGCACTCGAGTGTAAATAAACATGCATGGGGGGCGAGAGGGAGGTTGCCTACCAGCTAACCTGCTAGCCGCCCTCTTGTACAACTGCTCTTGCCTCACGGTTCTACACTAGAGGGGCCCATTTCACTATTCCCCGGCAGCCGTATGCCACCGAGGCCTAACAGAACACAGCCGCAGTAGAACAGGCTGGCATTGTCACAACATGGGACAGCTGTCACGCCGTTCTCGTGGTGACCGGTGTTGTAATGGGGGATTCGTAAACACGTGTCAAGTAGATGCACATTGGCTGTACAGGGGACAAGCCATAGCGTCCTCTTGCCACAGTCACTCGCTGTCTTGTTTTCAGTGTCAGTCAGTGAGACGTATGGTAGACACTCTGCTGTTGAAGTGGCTGGGTGTTACTGAACAGTTTGCTCTACTGTTCACGGGCGGTTTATTAAAGGTATGAAACTATACATTATTTGCCTTAATGAATTCAGAAACAATGTTCAGTTGTCAACATAGTACTAGTTTCAAAGGCAAGGCACACGTGTGGCATAGTGTGGGTGGCTGTATGTGTGGGCAGGTGGTTTTTCAGGTTGGGTTGAATTTATTTTATTTTATTTTTATGGAACGTTTTAGAATGTAACATTTCTCTGTTGACATTATAAGAATGACATAGCACAAAGACACCGTTAACCAGTGCGGGCGGCGTGTAAACAAAGACACTCCTGGTATTTTTGTTTTTAATACAAGAATTTCTTTTGCAGTAACAATCGAGAAGTTAACAGTTATAGGCACTAGCTCAATGAAATACAGGAGTTATATAGTGCACTGTAGTGGGCTTCCTACATGGTTTTCTAGTCTGTGAATGACTCCATTCTTTCATCCAATGTTAGTTGTAGTGCCACATCATGAGGGGGGGGGGGAGTGGGGGGGAGGGGGGGAGGGGAGGCACATTATGGAGGGTTTACACCACGATTCAATTTACTTTAAACAAGCTCACACCAGTTCCATCAATTTAAAGTAAGTTTGCATCTTTTGCTCTATGAAAAAGGGCGAAGAGTTGCTCAGAAGAACATGTTTCAGACGGTTAAATTTCTGTTTCGACTCACTGTAATGTGTATCTACTTACAATGGGGTCATACTCAAGCTGAATTGCTGGACTTATTTTACCAATATTTCTGGGTTTGCTCGGAATTAAGATTAAATTACGAAGTTAAGATTGAAGACGCCATGTTGCACCTGCAGATGGAGTTGACTGAACTTCAAACCAGTGAAAGCCGGAAAACAGCCTACCATAGCTGCTTGCAGAATGGACTGATGGAGTTTTATAAAAAATATATCAAACTCGATCAAGTTGTCACTTCAACAGGTGTCCTTGTTCTGAAGCACATATCGGTATATTTGTGAACGGTTTTCTTCACAAATGAAAAGTGTAGAATCTAAAATGAGATCTTCACTTACAAATGACCATCTGAGTGGAATTATCGGAATTTCTACATCTCACATATCACCAAATGTCAAAGAACTTTGCACACAAAAAATAGTTATTTGTCTGATTAGTTTTCCTTTTTCATTTTACTTTGTCATTAATATAATTTTTCTTTGAAATTTATCATGTTCTGTTATAAATAAATCCTACGTGCCTACCTAGAAAAACAGTGCTTTATTGCCACTGGTTTAGTAATTGATTCCTTTGTAATTTTCTTTTGTCTGGCCCGCTACAGTGATAAAAGTTAGTAATGTGGCCCGCGTCGAAATTTAGTTGGACACCCCTGCCCTAGACAGATGACACATGCCTCAGTAAGCCTTATACAAATGAAATGTGGCAGTACTCTTAGAAGTTGCCCACTTGCAACTGTTCCACTTCAACAGCCATGCATACCATCAGCATACAGCACACTTTGGGATTGATGTTTTCATCCTCCTGATCTAGGCAGTGAAGCCAAGACCCTTACTGCCTGATACCCAAAATATTCCTCTTTTGCACTACATAGTGGTCACTGAAGCATACCCAGAGGTTATGGTGTCAGCGGACTGGTGGCACTTACCATTCTCCAGCTCAGGGACCCTGGGTATGCCAAGCCTGTATTCAGCAAATTAATGCTGAGCACACTGAGTGGAACAGATTCCACTTTAAAAGAAGTTTGCAGAAAGGTGAGATTGGGGGGCATGGCAAATAGGGAAGTGTACATTTGCAATAGGTAGGTTACATTTTCTAGGTCACATCATCACCATAGATGGCATCTTACCTGATGAAGTCAAGCTTGAGATCATTGCAAAATTCTCAGAGCCAAGAACCATAAAGCAGATAAAATCATTTTTTGGAATCTGTTGATACTACAGGAAGTTTAAAAGTGCCCAGGCTTTGAATGCACCTAATCTAAATAATTCATTAAAGAAAATCACAGTGTGGGTTTTGGATGAAAATTGTGATGAAGTGTTTGAAAATATCAAGACATAACTGTGTAAGAGCAAAATGTTGCATTGGGTAGATCTGTCGAAGCCATTCTGCTTCACGTCTGACATTAGTGATTATGGTGTTGGGGAACATTTATTCCAGGAATGAATAGTTACTGGTAACGTAGAACACACATCTAGTGCTTTCACCAATATAATCTAAAAGAGGCCTGACCACTCCTATAATGTTGTTGAGAAAGTATTATCAGCAATATATTTGGCATTTAGGAAGTTCAAAAATTATTTACCTGGATGTAAAGTTACAGTTTGCACTGACTGCATAGATAAATTACATTCAATAGTAAATTACATCAAAATAGAATCACCAAGTGGGTCACATTCTTGCAACAGTTCAACTACATAGTCCATTACATACGAGGTATGGATAATCTAGTTGCCAATGCCTTATCTTGACTTCCATTAAGGGATGAGTTTGAGGATACCAGTAGGAAATATGAAAAAGAGTATAGCATCACGTACATGAAAGGGGTCAGAGGAAACTGAAGTGAGAAATATCTGCAATGAAATTAGATGGTAAAAGACTCGTGATTGGAGACTAGTCAAGAGCCTAATATGAAGACAGGATGAAGAGAGAGTAGAACAATACTACCGGGTTTACAAGGGGCTGCTGTTTAGTAGAGTGAGTAGATAGTGATGTGTTGAAACTGTATTGGGCAGAACAGTATGCTGATGTGCTGTTTAAGTTTGTTCATGAAAGATTCAGTCATTGTGGAATCCAAAAGTGTATACAAAAGATCCAGGAGAACATATACTTTTAAAAAGAAATTGCTGGCAACTCATGTGTGGTGTCGCACAAGTCTAAAGTGCACGCCACCTACTTTCGCCATGCGCCGTCATGCACGCACGGCGCGGCGTTCTTACGACGTCAGCCACGAGCGCCCTCTACTACAACTCTGCTTGTGGCCACCAGTGAACGACATCGTTCACTTGGGACTGAGATAGGAACCAGCTAACACTTCGGTATCAGATAGGCACCAGTTAAGTCTTGGCTATCGGTTAGGCACTAGGCTCATCACTAGGCAGGCCTCTAGCTCAACTATGTATCAGCATTCTGCAGTACTGAGTTATGTAAAAGTTAAGTATTACTAAGTCTCTATGAAATATATATCTCGTTCTAATTTACTCTAGTGTTTCTAGTTTCTGCTGTCCCACTGGCTGCTCAGCTTCGTACCTGCACAAGCGTGCATCCTTTATTCCTGTGTTGGTTTCCTTCTACTCGGCCACCGACACCTACGACGGAAACAAGACCCAAAAGCGGCGACGAGCCTGGGACACAAAATCATGATCTCTGTTACAGTAAATGTTACAGTTTTCTATGTAAGACCTGCAGGAAATGTATGCAAATAATTTTAACTAAGGTACCATTAGAACTAGTAGCGGCCAACTTTTATGGGGCATTGCCAACTTCTAAAACAAATATAGTTGCTCATATTTGTGGACCTGTTTCCCAAATTTGTAAAGTTGTATCCCCTTAAAAAAAAAAAAAAAAAAGAACCACCAGTAAAAGTACTGACAAACATAACAAATGATCATTTGTTAAGATTAGGATATTGTCCTACAATGGTACACAATTCACCTCCAAAACATGGAAATCATTTGTAGAAGATGAAAACAAAAAACATTCTCATATCTGCTTATCAACTGTGGCAACCCATTGACTGGTCAATTGACTAAAACCTAAGAACTAAGGGAATATCTTTATATTGAGATATTTTGGAGATCAGCCTCTCTGAACTCCACCTGCCATGTTTAGTTCCTGTTTGTATGTGCTTGTGTATAGTAATAAAGTGTTCTCCCAAGTACATGTGGTAATTATTGGGTCCCACCTGTCACAACAAACATTAGTCGTGAGTATAAACAAAGCCGAATGGCACAAACAGCACAGTACATGAACTACACCTTATAGATCACTAGCAAGCCATGCCGCCTCAACACAGAAAAAATGGCGGCCATCAAAAATCAAATTTCTGAACTTTAAAAGTCTAGCAGCTGGTCCCCTCCCATTCATTTAGTACCCAAGCAGGACAATTCTTGGTGTGTGTGGAGACTACAGCCCCCTCAATGCTTGCACAATAATGGACAATTATCCGATTCCCAAGATTGCTGACTTTACACAAACTTTGGCAGGCATGAAAGTGTTTTCAGTCATTAACTGCAAGCGTGCTTACCACCAAATCCCTATGGCTCCTGAAGACATTGAAAATACTGCTATCACTACTCCCATTGCTTTATTTCACTACCTTTCGGCCTAAAGATTACCACTCAGGCTTGGCAAAGATTTAACGTTGAGATTTTATTTCCCTTAAAGTTTTGTTTTGCTTACCTAGATGACATTTTGATCTTCAGCAACTCAGTTGAGGAAAACAAAAAGATTTACAAATCCTCCTTGACACCCTTGCCACGCCAGCATTGAAATGAATGACAACAAACACCAACTACAACAGGAATCTGTGCTTTTCCTAGATTTTACAGTCTTGGCCAGAGGAATCTCCCCTCCTCCTGATAAGATTGATCCAATCAGAAACTTACCCCCTACCACCACAATTACAGAATTATGTCCTTTCCTCAGCACTATTAATTACTAGCAAAGGCACTGCTGAACTTCAAGCCCCACTCACAAACTCTTGCTTTTATACATACCTCTGGTGGACGGCCTGTTCCTTGGACGGATGCCATATCTTTGGCATTCTCAACCCTGAAAGACCTGCTCACTAAATCTGTAACTATTGCTCACCCCCATCCTCTATTCATTACAAGTGATGCGAGTGACATCACCATCGGCACAGTTCCCAGTCAATCCCTTGATGGTGACACTTTTCCTTTACAGTTTTCGAAAAAACTGAACAATGCTCAAAAGAAGTACCCAGCATTTGATCGATAACTCCTAGCCATCTATGAGGCACATTTCCATTCTTCTATAGACAGCTGCTCTTTCTACATCCTCACAGATCATAAACCTCTCATTGCTGCCATTTGTACCCTCTTGTGGACCTCCCTCCCCACAGCAGTTCCGCTATTTCGACTACATCTCTCTAAATGACATCCGCTACATCAAAGGTGCGGACAAAGTCGTGGCCGGCTTCCTTTCCTGCATCAATGCAATTTCTTCTCCCTTGGACCTTTCCCAGCTCGCCACTTTACAAGTTGCTGATGACGACACAATGAAACTTATTTCGAAATTCGTCATCTTATTTACGTCCCTTCCGTACCACCTTTCCCTGAGTTGCTGGTGAGACAAATCAACAGGAAATCTCTGCCCCTATGCCCCCTGCCTTCGACAGGTTACACTGTTTGGCTTACCCTGGGGTCAAAGCTTCAACTAAGGTGCTCACTGAACGATTCCTCTGGCAAGATATCAAGTGTGATTGTCAAGCCTGAGATCACACTTATGCCCCCCCCCCCCCTCTCGGCTTGTTCCCTATCCAGACCGGTCGCTTTCAACATGTGCACATTGATCTCGTCAGCCCCCTTCCCCTGGCTGATGGATTCTGGATTCTGGTACACGCTCACCTCCATTGACCGGACCACTCGCTGGGTCGAGGACATCGAGGACATGCCCATTCCCAACATCACAGCAGAAACAGTGGCATGAGCCTTCATGCATGCATGGGGGGTCTTTTTTTGGCTGTCCCTCAGTTACTACCACAGTCTGTGGCCGCCAATTTGTTCCTCACTATTCCAAAATCTTTGTTACCTCCTCACGGTCAAATAAATAAATACTACTGCCTATCACCCCCAAGGGAAAGAAATGGTCGAGCACTGACACCAAACTCTGAAAGCAGTCCTCATGTGCCACGATACACTCTGGGTGGAGGTGCTGCCTCTGGTGCTTCTGGGACCTACAAGACGGACGTCGGCAGCTCAGTGGCAGAGTTTGTTTACAGGCAAACTTAATCGCTACCAGGAGAGCTCGTACAACCTTCCCCTCCCTCCCTCCCTTCCCTCATCAATCACGTCCGTCTTCACTGCTCCAAACTTTCCGCTCCTTCCACAACCAGTCATGCCCTTCCACCTCTTCGCATCTCTTCTGCACTTTCTAACTGCTCCCACATTTTCCTCAGAGATGACGCTGTCCGCCCCTCTCTTCATCTGCCATATTCAAGCACTCACCAGGTCATTGAAGAGAGCTCCACCTTCAGCATTTCCCTGAACAACACACTTATAACTGTTTCCATCAATTGACTCAAACCGGCCTTTGTTGACTCACCCCTCTCTTCCTCAATCAGACTCTTCCCCACCGCCCTCCTCCCCTCCCCCTTCAATCTCGCCATCCTCTACATCCTCTCCATTTTCTCCCTCGACCCCATTGCAAGGTTTCTCGTTGTCTTCTCTCCCCACCTCCCCCTTCCTCAAATTCGTTATTACATTCCCCCCTCACTTGACAACTAAAGTTTTGATTTTATTCCATGACTCTACAATCTTCATCCTACGTCCTACCTCCTTCGATTCTTCTTCCCCTTCCTGCAATGATTTGCAGCTCCTCAAACATACTCTGCTTTCTGCCACCGTCCTATCCCATGATGCCATTGGTGCACCTTCATTTCGTTGATGCCAGCGCACCGACCTACCTCATTACTCGGTTGAGTTAACTGTAACATGACTACCATCACTGTCGTTGCCCAGTGTGTTAATTCCACCCTCTCAAGATGTGCTCCGTACTGCAGGCAGGGAGGAGGGGGGGGGCTGTGTGGCAACCCATCGACTGGTCATGAAATTTCTTCATTTCAAGATCTTTGGGAGCTTTACCTCTTTGAGCTACACCTGCCGTGTTTACTTTAGTTCCATTTTGTACGTGTAATAATAAAGTGTTCTCCCAAGTACATGTGGTAAATGTTGGGGTTACAATCCCACTTAATTCCATACAACTATCTATAGGGTGTCTCAACGGCGGATACAGAATTATTTTCTGGGGGAGGGGAGGGGGACCCACAAGGCTGAGGAGGGAGAACATGTCCTTAAAGGCATTGTGAGACTAATTTAAAATACACTCAGTCTCTCTCTCTCTCTCTCTCTCTCTCTCTCTCTCTCTCTCTCTCTCTCTCTCTCTCTCTCTCTCTCTCTCTCTCACACACACACACACACACACACACACACACACACATACTCCAAAGACACAGTCACTTCTTAGGAAAAACTTTTTAATATATTTCCATCTAACTACTTGTACTATTAATGCACTATTAGTTACTGTGCTTTATGGGGTCATTTTCAAGTGCCCGTGATCACAAAAATATTACAATAATTAAACCACATAAAATAGTGAAAAATTATAAAATTTCTCACAAAATAAAAAGAGAATTCAGAGTCTGAATGCCCTGTGTTTAGTTATGAGCACACTTGTTTCTTCCTTTATCATCATAAACGAAACACTTGCTCAATGCTGAACACAAGGCATTCAGGCTCTGAATTTAATTATTCAATTTGTAACTGTTTCTCAGCTTGGCCAGATGGTTATATGCAAACCCCTATACAGAGAAAACCATGCAAAATTGTCATAGCTTTCTCCACATATTTATAACTTTTGAATAATTGGGTATAAGACTGACCACTTGAAAACACAAAAACATGTACAATACAGTTGAAAAATAGCTTTTGTATAATGATGCCCTCACGATTATTATATTGAAAGTGGCAAATCAAATAATGGCGAGTGTACAAAAACCTAGGGTATATGATTCACATAAAAATAAAGTTCAAATGTTTGTAATCCTAAGGAACGAAACTGCTAAGGTATTGGTCCCTAGTCTTACAAAGTACTTAAACGAACTAATTCTAAGGACAGCATGCGCACCCATTCCCGAGGAATGACTTGAGCACCTGGTGGGAGCGGCAGCATACTCCACGACGTTACACTGCAGTTCACATGGTCATTTCTGCGCAGTTGTTATTTTCATAAATGTAGAGTTCCATACTCCCGATACTCTTTTTTTATTTTGTGTAATCATAGGCTCTTGAGAATGACGCCAAAACTAGTAGTGCATTCGTAGTTAGATGGGAGTACGTTAAACCAAGTGCCCTGGATTTTTGCAGAATTACCAGTAATTCATCTAATATCATGATCCTGTGGGCATAATTGTAAAAAAAATGTTATTTCTTGAACGTACTGTACAACTATTTGAGAGTTCAAGTGGTCAGTCTTATTCAACCATATAGTCCAATTCTTCCAAATTTGTAAATATGTCTGAGCGCACCAAGGCGTCTTGCTGTGGTGCGCGGCCATTTCCCGTCGAAGGTTCGAGTCCTCCCTCGGGCATGGGTGTATTTGTCGTCCTTAGTTTAAGTAGTTTGTAAGTCTATGGACTGATAACCTAAGTTGTTGAGTCCCATAGGATTACAAACATTTCAACATTTCAATTGTAAATATGTAGAGAAACCTATGCCAATTTCGTATGGCCTCGCCTGTATTGAGTTTCCCATATATCCATTTGACCAAGCAGAGAAACAGTTACAAATTGAATTAAATTCATAGCCTGAATGCCCTGTGTTGAGCTGTGGGCACACATGTTTCTTCCTTTATCATCTCATGTTCAGGTGCGATATGGCAAGAAAGAACAGTGTACACAGCTCATGTCAACACTTCATACGTAAGTGCATTTTAGAAACTGTGATGTTCAAATTTGGTATGATATAGCAACAACAAAATTGAACACAGATCATGTTGACACTTCACACTGAACATTACAGACAGTGCTGCAACTACTATATTTCCCACCAGGGGCAGAAACTTGATAGTGTTGCTCCCCACCCCTACCCTCGAGCTAACCCAGAACTGTTTTGAGATTGCTAAGATTTTGCAGTAGGCAGTAGTGAGAGGAGCACTTGACCTATATTTCATTCCTGAAACATGTTACTGGTAGACGCAACTGTAGTTGTCACCAAGGTTGAAATAGTCGGTGTCTCATCAACACAGGATGACTTTTGTGGTTGTGTGGGTTGAAGAGCTTTTTCCTTTGCTACATTATTTATTTATTTTTAAGAAAAACTTATGTATGCAGATCTGTCTTTTTCTATCTTTGTCTCTCATGGTAGTATCACTGTAACAAAATAGGTACAGTATTTTTAATACTTATAGTACTAAAAGCATCTTCACTACTTGAAGAACATTCATGTTTTTTCGGAGAACTGCCAACATTACGCTGCCCCTGTACACAAAATATTAATGTGCACATTGTTCCAGTAATGTTTCCAACCCAGCAACGCTGCCTTCCGTTCAGTGCTCCTCACCCAAGGAGGTTAGCCCTTGCCCCCTGTCAGCCATGGTACATGCCTTCTGACAGTGCCAACAGCCAGTGCATGAATCATCAACTCACCTTGGGTGAACAGTACTGTACCTGGCATACCTGTGTCATTATCAAACAACACACTGAACAAAAATTCAGAAATTGAAAAGAGCGTGTGCTAAAAGGTCGCCCAATTACGGGTCACAATCAAACAGCCAATAAATAAGTCGCGTTAAGTTTGATATCCCCTCACAACCTAAATTCAGATTTTCTGTGTTGTGTTGTAGCCTACTGAATCAATTTCTTCTTTATGCTTTGTAAAATTGATATGCAAAATCTGATAAATATTCAAGAAAGCTTTCACGATCAACATAATTACACTTGTCTGTGTTTCTAGAAGAATTTCTACCACCATTAAAAACCTTTGTATCTAAAGTGTGGAAAAATTCCGTCAAAATTTCTAATGTGCTCCAAGAACTGTAAAATGGAAATGTGCTGGGTGGCAGCACTATTTCTTAGTGACTAGGAAAATAATCCAAAGAGATAAACTATTAACACCTGAAAAATTCACAATTTTTTCACATTGTTAAATCTTTTAACTTTATTTACGTATGAATGCAACGTACACAATAGGTCATTTATCTCTCAAACAATCAAGAAACAATAAACAAGTTTGTTTTACTTAGTTTCATTACACATTACAGACAAAAATAGAGCAAGAAGCAATTAAAGGGAAGCATAACGCAAAAGTCAATTTTATTATCTTAATTACTGCGATTTTGCAATTTTAAACTTACAAGTATATGCTTTCTGTAAGTAAAAATAATTAACTTTTACTGGGGGAGGGGGGGAGGGGGAGAATATCAGCATAAGAATAATTCTTATGCTGATATTCTCCCCCTCCCCCAGATCTGTCCTTGGGGTGTCTCATGAAAGATACCTGGGAGAGGTCCGCACGATGTGCGGCTAGTTTACTTGCTGTTGTCACCCTACCTGCTGGTTACTGCTCTGTGTGTTCTCATACATTTTAAAAGCAATAGGCCGAGCCTGGCCATATTGTCACATATGTTCACATTGTGTGATATGTTTGGAGTTTGCTGTCAGGATTTTATTCACTATGGTGTACACAAAGGATCAATAAGTGTTTCTCGTGTTGAACTATGCAACAAAAGAATCATATGGAAATTTTCCAGTGTGCATATTCCCAATGAATCTATGAGAGACTGGATCAGTATTGCATAAATTAAGACCTAGAGAAGGTAGCGTTTTAACCTAAAATAAATTAGATGAGATATGGGAGAAGTTGGGGAAAAAAGTCAGAGAAAGTCTCTGTGCCATTTGGCACTTCGGACACTTGTGTCAAGAGCATCTACTGACAGATGCTGTACACAAATTGCAGTTGAAACCACACAAAAAAACAGTAGTGCATCAACTCTCGAAATAGGATACTGTTGCTTGACATCATCACTGTAAATGGCTGTGCACGGTGGGGAAATTGACCCTGAGGTGCTTTTTTCCTGATGAAGCATGGCTGCATTTATCAGGGTATGTAAATACTCAAAACAATCGATGCTGGAGCTCCAAAAATCCCCATGCAATATATAAACCTTTTCATGATGTGAAAACTGAAATGTGGTGTGCAATTTGTACAAGGTGAATTATTGGAACAATCTTTCCCCACAACACAATATATTTTGAGAGTTATGTGAACAATATTCAGCATCCTTTTTTAAGAGAATTTCCATTGAAAAGATGTATGGTTGCTTCATGCAGGACTATGCAATGCCACACACTGCCAATGCTTTTGTGGCAACAATACTAAGTGTTTTTTGTGATAGGATAGTCGACTGGCCACCTCATTCTCCAGATCTAAACTCAAAGACAGGATTCAGCCAGTCATTCCCCAGATTTCGTAAGCAGAAATTTGTTGAATGTTTGTGAATGTGTTCAGGAGGAGATGTCAGGATGCTCTTTCCATGGAGGAACATCTTTTTTAGTGCCTACTGGAAATAAAGATAAGCTGAAGTTAATTATATGGCAATGTTGGTTGTGCTTAACTCAGTGGATGCACATGTGCCAGATTGGAGTTCGAGAGTCGGGAGAAGTGATGACGGCCGGGGACCATGCCGCACAATCCTCAGACACCCTGTAGTAATCCTAAAGAGACATACTTGAGGGAAATTGGGAGACTTCTTAGAACATCTAACCTAAACCACATGACATATAAACAGTTTTGAAGATGTGCTGAATAGTTGCAGCAGTCATCCATTGGATTTTGTTTTTACGAAATTATACGCGGGAAGAACTCATTCAACTTAATAATTGATTGGTTTTCCAGCTTTCAAGAATATGAATACTCAAGAAAGAGCAGAAGTAGTTAAGAAAACAATGAAGGAAGAAGGGAATATCTGGAATCATAGACATGATACAAAATTAAGACTCACGCAGTATCAATTTACTCTTGGTGAAATTCCATGAGAAATCTTATTCAATAGTGAGTTGAAAACGCTTTTTTGACATCATATCGCCCAATTTAAGGTACAAGTAATTTGCCCAGGATACTGACATGACCCGGAGATCAGAAGAACACCACTGATTAATCAGACCAGTGAAGGGTCTCCCGTATAGCTAACACCAGTGAAGAACATGGGTAGTGCTGATCCAGAACTTGGATGCTCTTCCTGTAGAGGGTGGGAAGTAAAAGTTCAGAGGACGATATGGAAGTTTCTCACAAGCCACCAAGGTAGATAAAATTACACAAGACGCTGGCCACAATCAATTATTTGTTGTTGTTGTTGTTGTTGTTGTTGGTGGTGGTAGTGGTATTTAGAGGGGACTAAACTGCTAGGTCATCAGTGCCCTGTTCCTAGCAAAGACTTTACATTCTGCTGTAAATATTGGAAAACCTGGCACTGAACACACTGAAGTGAAACCCACAAGGGCTACAGATTGACAACAAACCTTTCACCAACAACACAAATCAGTGTGATATTACAGATACAGGGGGAAGCTGATTGTTTCCATGTGAAAGGCGGGTTTTGCCAGGATGCTGGGTTCCCCAGCTGGCCGGCTACCAGTTTGAACCTACTGAATGGGATACAGGTAGTCAGGGTTTCCATAATGTGCTCAGAAACAGTAAGCGACTGTCTTTGATGAGCGAGGGCGGCTAACCCAGATTGCAACTGAAATACAATAGAGCCACACACATTATTCTAAAAATCCATATAAAATCAGAGAATGATCATACAGCAAATATAATTATATGAATGGATTCAGACTTGGGAGAATCAAACGCTGTAATTACAATTTCAATATCCCTTACAGATAAAAAGCCGACAAATTTCAGTACTATAATAATAATATTATAAGACTCATATTTACAGTTATTGATACGTAGTGTTTATCAGGAACAGTTTAAGAAGCAAATGGGCGGCATTGCACAAATGCTACCTATCTTAAAAGACATACCATGTTATTTCTGTATTCTTTCAATAAACTTTGTTTTACTCTCTTATTCTGCTTTTCATTGAGGTAATAATAATCTTGTGTCAGAACACAGATTCCACCACAGAAACACAAAACATGAGCCCAGCAAAGTGCATTACGTTTATATATATGTATTTATTATATTTAATATTATTCTTAGTAACGTTCGTTTTTTATATTGTAAACTGCTAGTTAAATATTTCATGGCTGACTAAAAATAGTAGATATGCAACCGATAATTTATATATAAACAATTATAAGTATTTAAACAAATATAAAAAATAGAAAACGGATGACTTACCCAAAGGACAGACTCGTCAACAGACATGCATTTTCTATTTTTTTTTATATGTTTATCCCACCAGGAAAGTTTCCTTCTATTACAAGTATTTACGTATAAAAATAAAGATTGTTTGACTTACCCAAAGCACAAGCTCACCGATAGAAACAAAAAAAAAAAAAAAATAAAAAATAAAATAAAATAAAATAAAATTAAAAAAAAACCACAGAGAAACATTGAAGCTTTCACCACCGCTGGCAGCTTCTGCAGGAAAAGAGGAAGGAAGGAGAGGAGAAAGGAAAGGATTCAGGTTTTAAGGAAGTGGAAAAGGAGTCATTCCAATCCAAGTATTTGTGGACAATAAGTAAATATATTTGTATAAGAAGCCATGATAAATGAAATATTAATTGTGTAACTATATTTCGATGGCGGCAGTATATTTGAACAGTGATATGTCATGCTTAATGGCTATCGATCATGACCTTTCTAAGGAACCATCCTGGGATTTACCTGGAGTGATTTAGGGAAATCGTGGAAAACCTAAGTCTGGATGGCCGGAAATGTATTTGAACCACCATCCTCCCAAATGAGAGTCCAGGTTGTTACCACTGCGCCATCTCGCTCGGTGGATCATGTTAATAAACATGTGTCCTTAACAAAAGCTAGTTGGGATTCCAAATCAAACCAAGTCACATTCTCATTTGTCAAATACGTCACCTTTGATATTTCCACTGATTGTCATCTGGCACTATACTCTGGGATAATCAGTCACTAGCTAATAAAATAAGGATTGCACACATGAAGGTCATCGGAATTATAAGTAGAGTTCACCCTAAATGATCTAGCAGTAATTTATTAGGAAAGCTGAGGATTCCCACATGGCATGCTAATACATTTTCCCCCTTATGGATTTTGTAAACACGAGTTCCAATTTTCACAAAATAAACAGGTAAAACATGATACAAGAACAAAACAAGACTTTTACAAATGCATGAAAAGTTATTGGCATTAGAGAGAAATAACCCATTACCCAAGCATAAGCTGAACAGTTCATGTCAAATCAGTCATTTAAAATGTGAAAAGGGGGGGGGGGGGGAGGGAGGGGAGGGGGGAATAAAAACTAAAGCTTTGCCTTTTGTACTGCACTTCCTATGATTTAACAATGTTTAATAGCAGAAAAGCATCCAAACTCAGCAAAAATAATATCCTCACTACACTGAGAATGGCATTTATAGATTAACTCACCATATTTTTGATTTATTAAGTAACAAAATAGATTGTCTGCAAATAGTATCACACTCAGTTTTAGGAAACATTCAGTTCTGAGCATCTAGCTAACCACTATATCAATTATGAGTGTAACACCAAGGAGGAAATAATAAATACAGTGGAAATTTGCAAATGTTTAAGCAATCACCCAAGCAAAGTTAAAAGGCAAAAAGCACCTTTGGAATTTTTTACAACTTTCTTCAGGCACATCTGCACTAGAATCACTGCCAATCTTGGCTTCCAATCCAAGTAGATGGACATGAATCAATATACCGGTATATCGAACATGCAATATTGCTCCTCATGCAAGTTACGAGAGCGTGCGTTTTGGCGTTTTCACTTAGGATACACGTGACTCAGTCTGTCAGTTTTCATTGCTGACATTAAGTGTATCTTTCTATGTACATTAGTGATGAGTGACAGCGCTGGTGTTTCCAGTGGTGAGCGTTTAACATGGAAAAAAATTTAATTCCGTGTTTATCGAGCATTGAGAAGACTTGAATTTGTAAAAAATACGGATTACTACCCGATGATAAAAAGAGAAATTATGAACATTTCCGGGGTGTAGAATGTGTAAGAGTAAGTTTGAGATCATCAGATACTAAGATCCCATTTCAATTCTTTTGTAATAAATGTGGACAGACAACTAGTTTAAGAAAAAGCACCTGGTTTGAGTCATCAAAACTTTCAAAGGACATAAATATCATCTTAATAGCTTGCTGGATAAGAAAATATGAACTGCAGCAGACAGCTGCAGAAACCAAACTTTGCCTTCTGCCCAGAAGTGTCTTCATCATTACAAATGAAGGTGTTCCCATAGTAGGTCTGGGAAAATTATGAAAGCGGGCGAATATCACATAGCAAGAAGAAAGAATTGAAAATGACAGGCATTAAAAAACAAATTAGAACATATTTGGGCATTTGGCAGCATATAAAGTTGGAAGTGTTTTATAGTGAGGGCTTATTTGAGAAGAAAAAAGAGTGTTTAGTGGGACTAAGGATTTTATACTCCCTGGGACAAAAATAATAATGGATGGTTTCCAGTCATACATGAGTTTGGAGAATGAAGAATTTGACCATTGCTTTGCGAACCTTCCGGTAGTATTCGTTTCCTCAGAAGATCTGACAATTCATACACAAAAAAATTGAGTGTTTGTTGAAGTCAGTGAAGTGACCTATTGTATTTATTCCAGAATTTGTATTCACACATTTTAAAATCACGCAGCATCACAGACACTCGAGGAACCCTCCCAATTTTCCAATTTTTCTGCAAGACATCACTAGAGTGTATCCTGGTTATGGAGCAAAAGGAGTGCAGCCAGTTGCGTATACCACAAATTGAGTGGTTGAAGAGGATTTCGTCTTTCAGGATTAATGTAAATACAT